>HG995398.1:10212663-11412663 GCA_905333125.1 Pheosia tremula | reverse complement strand
AAATTTATCAGAATCATGTTTGTATAATCATTATCATACCTACTTACTAGCTTACGTGTTTTATCAAAACTATGTGGTCGATTTATGACATACTTACATATATACTTACGTATATCAAGTAATAGGTGCCTACCTATGTCATGGAATTTGCATACAGTTGTGTAAACACCAATACATTTTTACCGAGACACTTTCGAGTCTATCGGGCGGTATATGAGTGTTCGGTGAAATATTAATAATCGTATTTTGTTTACAGTAGGTATGCTTTGCCTAATCAGACAACGACGTTACTTACCCAGCAATAACCACGTGATTCATTGAGAGCTTACTTTTTATAGATATAAGAATGCAAGATAGGAAATAGGTAGTTCATTGCATTAGCATTTTTCACAGTGCATGATAGGAGGCATAGTCATCGCAGACAGTATCATTTTATGAAGTCCTCTTAATATTATGCGGTTGGTTGCATCAAATGACTCATTTGATACCTGTTTGTTCAATTATGGATTTTCACAGTAGAACAAAGAGCCTTCAGCATTGTTTTATACTGATATACATTCTCTAATGCAGACAGGACTTCATCTCTTATGGTTCTAGCCTTATTTTTTAACCTTGTGCTGGTGTTAACGCCTTCTACCACATAGTGTAATAAAAAGGTCTGATACTATTGCGTGTTTTAGATTGCTTAGATATCGATTTTGTTGGCTGGGTAGGTTAGTTATACTTACCTAACTATAAAGTTCAATAGGGATATTCTATAACGACCATCTCAATTCTCACGCGTGCGTTCAACAATCAATTTTACAATTTCAATACAAATTTGACATGAAACCCGAGGGTTCATACGTGAGATATTAGATTGTCATTTAATCTCATCTCTAACGCTGATTTCGAGGGTGAAATGTAAAACTTGTATTAAAAGTTTACAATCACTTTCGGACTCACGCGTGAAATATGAGATTGGCGTTACAGAATAGCACAGCTGTTTCGTGTGATGGAACGTCCTTGAAAGTCTTGTAGCCTTACACTCAGACCACATCAGAGCCTGGAGTGCACCATATATAGAAAAAAATAACCGTGGATGACGCCTTTACTATGAACTATCTATTTAAAAGATATGATTTACTTACGTACTTACTTGCATTCTACTTTATACCTGCGCCGGAATATTGTGGATTTTTGTGAATCAATATCAGATCAACTTAATTTTGTGTTGTAAACAGAACAGCGCCCTAGCGGAACAATTTTACTCGTTTCTACTCTAATATTAGAGACAGGATACCTTACCTACCTACATATGTAGTGCAACATGTATGAGGCAACTAAACATAGTTAAGTAATTCAATGCATAATATGTTGCTAGTACATAATGTGATTATACATACTTGCGTCTAAGATACGAAGGACGACCTATGCAATTAATTGCCAGAACAAGCGGGCGATCATAGATACCTAATTAATTTTATTTTGAACTAGCTGTTACCCGCGACTTCGTCCGCGTGGTATTTAACGAAGAAAACCGTTGACAACAGCCTGCTCGCCCATTCTGAGCCCGCGGGACGCATTGCAGGTTGTTGCTATCAAACTTAATCAGGCGCTGCGCTGCAACATTGGTTTTAATTTTTTTTCGTGAGATCCTATTTTTTTTTCTAAAATAAAAGTAGCCTATGTTACTCCTTGTTACATCAGCTATCGGTCAGTGAAAGTCCCTTCAAAATCGGTCCAGCCATTTCAGAGATTACCCGGAACAAACAGACAGACAGACAGACAGACAGACAGACAGACAGACAGACAGACAGACAGACAGACAGACAGACAGACAGACAGACAAAAATTGTAAAAAATGTTGTTTCGGTATAGGTAACGTGTATACATCCAAATGCACTTAGTAAAAAGCGGTTATTTTAATATTACAAACAGACACTCCAATTTTATTTATATGTATAGATGGAAAATACTTGCCTTTATTTATTCACAAATAGAAGTAGGAATTATGTTGAGTTTGAAAAGTTTTAACACCTAATTGAGTAGGTTTATACTTAAGTAGCTAGCTTGATTTTGTGGGATCTTGCAGATTGAACACATTTATGTTTAGTTTTACTTATGTTGTAGATATCTTATGGGTTAGATACACCTTCATTGATTGTGGTTTCTTATTTCAGTAATGAGTTGTAAAAACCCCTAACTGAAATTTTAACTTCTATCTTCTATAACCCCCAAAAGTGTATAAATTTTAGTCAATTACAATGGCACTCCAAATATTTGTGGGAACTTAGAAGTGTGGTGGAATGCCTTTGTATTTGTACGAAAGCTTTCTATAAATTTGAATACATATTAAGTATTGGATCGTATTTATTTGTTAATTACTTACTGTGATCTTATTAAGTATTTTGTTTGTAATAATACCTTTTATTGATTAGATAATTCAATACGGAATTAATCGTTATGCCTTGCATGGCCAACTATATGTACCTACACTATTCGACACATCCTACAAAACGCCACGTTGTGTTGTTCGCAGCTAGCCATCAAAACTATGCAAACAATTAACATCGGATTGACCGGAGGTTCAGTATAAGTATTCAGTTGTTCGGAAGTAACGTTAATTGATTAAAACTAAATATCTACTAACCGGAATGTCTGTCGCTATGAATGTGTTCTTAATAAAATGTTAACAAAGTATTACCTACATATGTAGTCTTTTCTTATCCACGCTACTCAAAGGAAACAAAATCACTAAATGTGCGGCTCAAGCGCAATAGTTTTCTGTACGTTTACGTAGGCGTATTCCGTTTGTTTTACGCCACAGATTTCATGAATAAGAATAACAGTGAAAGCATGCTTCTTCGATGCCGATACGCTGGAGTCATATCTTTTAAATGTATTGGAGGAGTTTGTACAAACCCAGTTAGTAAATTCTCAGTGCTAATAGAATGGTAACGAGCCAATTATTAACCAATGCCTTGGCACTGATTTAAAAAAATAGTTGGTAGGTATAACGCCGTCATGAAGAGGTATCTTGTGATTTGGTTTCTTTTTAGTGCTGTCTGATTTGGCCGATGATACAGATAATTATTTTTTTATTAGTTCCATCCCCTACAAGGGCTGTGCGGATAGAAAATTATATAGTGCTGCGCAGAAAACCGGTTCAAGATTGGAAACACTGTAGGTACTGTTCTTTCTATCTTTCTCCGACGAACATTAGAAAAAGACGCAGAGAGAACACTAATTCCGATAACTTAGTTCTTTATAAATCGGACATCTGCGAAGCGTTTTAGACCCGAATATTATTCGGATTGCCACACAAGCGCCTGAAGCCGTAAAAGTTTGTGAAAGTAAATAGTTTCGACGCATCTTTGCAGGCTCACGCGTTGGTCGGTCGGATTGGATTATAAGGACTAACTAAGTAATCAGGAAGCACAACGTGTATATTGTTGGTTTTAATGTAAAAACGTCTTGTCAATTTTGATTTAATTATTGAAATTTTGAACAATTGCGGGGACAAGATTTATAATAGTAAAATTTATTTTTATCACACTCATGAAGTCAAACCCTTAAATTCTTAAAAAGTTTTAATCCATTTACAATGGCTGTCCTAACAACTTACTTTTTCGATTCAATACATGCTTTGTAATACTCTTGTAAATGGATTAAACGTTTTTTATGAATTTGATGATAAAATATCACCATTCACTATGTTTTAAGTATGCACCATGTTTACAATAAATACCAGCTTGGTATTGATTAATTTTATTGTATGTATATAAGCTTTTAAATAAATTGTTTTGTATGAATAGCTAGTTGTTTTTAATTTTAACAATCAACCATAGGCTTTTTAGTGATATTTAATTAAATATATGATTAAGTACATTTCAACCTGCGCATTGGCAACTTATCATTCCATTTTGTTTTAAACTGTACCAAGTGCTCATAAACTAGCTTTTGCCTGCGGCTCCTCCCACGTAACCGTTGATTTTGCACTGCAGCTAGACGCCTAAAGGTCATAGCGCGATAATAGGTCCCCTACGCATCGAGTCAGACCATAGCCTATCGGACAGTGAAAACTTCGTTGCAATTGGTCCAGTAGTTTGTAGCGATGCTCTCAAAAACAGACTGAAAAGAATTCTAAAAACACTTAATTTGGATTCAGAGATAAATAATAAATCCAATGTTATTTTTGCTACCGGCACAGATTTTAATATTACTCATAAATAGATGCCAACTTAAAAGTAGTTTGAGCAAGACATGATGTGATAAAAATCGAAGTAGGTAAGTGTGGGAGGTCCATGGTCCATCCGTCAATGTGAAAACAAAATTTTGTAAAAGATGTTTTTATTGTTCATTATAAATTAAGTATTATTAACAGAGATGTTCATGAACGTAACTAATGATGATGAGATGAGTCCTTGCTAATGTTGTCTGCTTACCCTCATTTTGGTTACAACAGTTTTTTAACCAATAAGTAATTATCCAATCATTGTGGATGATTCCAATATTTAATGGCAAGGTATTTATTATTACGTATGGCAATAAATGGTTCTTGCCAACCAGTGTTCAATGCAACAATGCTTTCTTGCATTTAGAAAAAAAACTATTATTTTCCAGCCAGTATTAAATTTGGGTTTTTATCAATCACCATCTACATACAACATTACCAGCGACCATATTATCTAATGACTAACTAGACTAATGAGCTTTCTTGGGCTTGGATAGCTTCTCATATTTGCTCTTTGATGAATACCACAAAGCGAAGGGTATGGCCAGGGAAGGCAGGGTCATAACAGCAAATGCAGCCCAGTCGAGGATGTGCGATGAGAACTTGCGGTCGTAATCCTTGAATGCAACGATAGCTCCCTCTCCTGGAGCACTGCTGAATGAGTATTGCACCTGGAACCAGAGAGATTCATTTTAAGTAAAAATATACATTTTGAATCACTATAGAAAACAGTTGGATATGCTAGGTAACAATTATTTATTTACTTTGCAATAGTAAGGTATTCTTTACTTTATTCATTGTTATTATTATTTTTATACAACGTAACAAATATACCAATTTTTTTTAAGTAACCTTTTAAATTTTCCACTCCTAGGCAAAGGCCTCTGCAAAAGTTACTGTCCAACTTATTAAGAAAGCTGTGGTGTGACAGGGATGGAAGACATTACATTAACCAAACATTATGTAAAAAGGATTGCGCTTGATGTACAGGTACAGGTACAGGTGTATAATGCTAAAAACATACTTTGTTTTACTCATTTAAGTGCCCAGTTTCTATGTAGCATTATTATATTATAATTTAATTAGCAGTCATACAACTAGGACATCTTTTTAAGATAAGTTGTAATTTTCTATCATACCAGTTGCACTTTTTTTTGAAACTTTTTTGAAAACTAACTTAAACTGTGATTGATTTCACCATCTATAGATAAGGCTATTATTATTATTAACTAAATAAAGCTCATACCAGAGTAGTGAAAGTAAAAAATCTCACCTCAGTGGCATCTTCAGTGGCTTTGTAAGTGACTTCGGCAGATGTGAAATTGAAGTAACCGAATCTGTTAGATCTCACTGTGATGACGTGCGACACGTTTGTCTGCGGCGGGATCCTGTCGATCTGCGCTGACAGCTGCCCGCCAACCACTGCAAATACCTCGGGGTGGAATCCGTTATCCACTAGCTTCACGTCCACTGCGGGCGCCGTGCCGACGTTGTACAACGTATATTTAACAAGTATATCCATATTCTCCACTAAATATTTGTTCAGGACCTGTTTTGATACTAGTAATCTAGCGACTGTCGCTTCCTCGTCTGCTGTCACCGCAGCAGCGATTATGACAATCAGGGATAGTAATTTCGCAGTCATTCTGTCTGTAAATAAGAAAATAAATGGTTAAAATTCGAGATTTTATATAGGTTACAGATGTCAGGTGTTTTGGAGCAAATTTATGAATGAAAACAATGTATTTAAAGTAACTTATCACTAGGCAGTTATAAAAGAAAATAATATTGATTTATGAAACAGGCTTACCTTATTTTTGGCTTATTATTACTAATAAATGAAAGATCAGTAGTGAACTATCCGCAATCGCTCGATGACAAGCGTTCGTACGTGGCTGACGTACTGACATTTCACTCCACGCATTCAATATTATTGCCTGATGGAAAAACGGCACAGTCAGCTGCGTTCTAGAAAATCATATTTTTTTCTTTACTCATGTATCTTATTCATAATAAGGAATTATATTTTTATTGTAAGTAAAACATTTTATACAGTATAACAACAGTTTTTTTTTGGCTAGGAATTTTTACATTTAATTGATACTTCATACCACTCACCGCTCATAATACTCATATTACTGCAATTGGTTATGCTTTTTCGCTCAAGGAACCAATTATATTATAAAGATCTAAAAAATACAGGAATTCGAACGCAATTTACAAAACGATTGTCAAAAAATACGTGTTTGTTTTCTCGTAGGCTGGAATTTTAAATGAAAAATGGTATTTTGTGAAGAACCATAATTGATAAACAAGAATTTGTTATTTTATATAGAAGCAGCAGTATTGGATATTGTAGCCGTAATATAAACTATGACAGATAACGAAGATGTTACCAAAAAAAATGATAAAGAGCCACTAGATGACGAAGCTTTAGAAAAGTATGTTTTATTTTACGTACGTAGATTGTATTAAATTACTTTCTATTTATATAAATCATAAACCATAATTGCAGACTAGCCGTAGAGGAGCTATTGCGAGAAGCGGTTCAAGGTGCCGCAAGAGCTGAAATAGTGGGCCCCTCCGGCTGGATCAAAGCTCCCCAACAAAAAACTAATAAGCGTTTCCTAGTGAATACACTGCGTAATGCTGTAACCTCTAATAAATACCAAGCGCGCCACCGAAACTCACACAAATCACCATACCATGATCGGTTCCCCGAACCAACTATCCAAAAAGACAGAACCAAAAGAAAACATTAATATGGATGAATATGACATTGATGATGTTTTGAAAAACGTATTCGATAGCAAAGATTCAAATTGGAAGCCAGCAGACAAAATTCCTTTGATAGCTAAGGAAATAGACTATTTAAAAAATGACTTGAAGACATTTTTGAATAGCACTGATTATGATATTGCTGCTATTTTAGAAGAGAGTGGGGAATTACTAAAGGAGACCACATGTTTAGCAAAAGACATGGAATTGTGCAGTTTGGAAATAGAACAAGAAACAATGGCCGAAATACTCAGCTCTATAGAAAACCAAGAGCGACTAACCAAAGAATTGCAGTCAGTAAATTTTGCTATAAATATAGTTAATGATGTGGTACAATGTGACAAATTTGTCAAGGAGTTTGCTGATGGGAAAGAGGCTGAGAGCTACACTAGAGCTGTTGAGGCAGTTCATGACCTTCTTCAGTACATAGAGGTGCCTGCTGAAGGATTTAAGAACTTGGATCTTTATGGAAATACAAAACACACAGCCGATTTAATTATGGATGGTTTGCTCAGTGACCTGTTCGTAGAGTGGAGCCGTATGGTCTCTTGGACTACAAAACCTGGCTCACGCAAGACAGTCATCACAATAACACTAAACATATATGATACTATGGCCATAGTTGATGTGTTAAACGCACTTGATATAAGTGAATATCTCAATGATAAGGTCTCAGAATTTGCTCAGTTTCTACTGAAAGATGTCCTTGTTGCTATTATACATAATGATTGCACAGTATTTGATGAGACTAAAGAACTAATGACAATTACTATTACCTATAAAAAGAATTATAAGCCTCCTTATGATGCTGTTATAGCAAATTTGAGACTACTCTTCCATTACCTTAGTAATAAGCTGAATGTTGACTTCAAAAGGGACACTACAATAATGAACATGATTGGTCATGAGATAGGTGAACCATTCAAGGATTTACTAGTGAAGGATTGTCTGATAGATACAATACCAAACAATATCAATGAATTGCAGAGCTACGGTCGAATAACTTCCGAAATAGAAGACTTTCAAAACTTCCTAGTTATGGTGAAATTTGTTACTGAAACATTGCCTATCCTAGGATATATGGATAACATTGATATTTTATTTGCTAGTAAATCCAGCCAGCACTTCTTAGAGACAGCTAGGGATATAATGCTGAAAGATCTTAGTGCCACAATGTCTATTGGTATTGAAACTATACCTGAAACTAAGGCAGCTGCAAGCACAACCGATGAGAGCTCTGAAGCTTTGAATATTCTTGACAAGACAATACCAAATAGTTTGTTCTACTTCCCAAGATGTATGATTTCGAAAACTGCTCAAGAATTGCTGGATTTGGTGTATGTGATGATGGAGCAAGCCGTGCAGTGCTCGGATGTGGTGTGCAAGAAACTGTACAACACCACACGGTTGGTGTTTGAGCTGTATGATGCTGTTGTTCCATACCACCATGAGAACTATTTGCAGAACATTCCCCAATATGTTGGTAAGAAGAAATTAATATGGAGTGTATGACTTTAAAATTTTAAAAACTCCTTTATTTATCGCTCTATTGATTGACAGAAAAAAAAAGTTAAAACTTAACAGTTCCTGATATCTTTCATTTGAGGGTGGCAAAAATATTCACAGAAAAAAGACATAGTCAAGAAACTGTATCACATTTGCTTTGCTATTATATACTATATAATTTACATTCTTTGTACCTTGTACTGGGTATTTAAGTGGCATTTTTACTAGGAACTTGTAGCGTAATGTTTTATAAAACCCCATGTTTTAAATTTATGTTATGATATAAATGTCTACAAATTACAGTTGTCTAGAAAGGACATCTCTGCACTGTTTCTGGTCCTCACAATAAAAAAAAAAGAAAACAAAATAAAGCACCTGCATGACCAACTGACATAATTACTAATAAGCAGCTATACTAATAAGGAAGTATAATTTCAGCCCTCTTTCACAACAACTGCATGTTCCTGGCGCACAACCTGCAGACATTCGGTGACAAATGGCTGACGCTGATGGAGGGCCGCGAGCTAGACTACCCCATCAGCTTCGTGGACCTGGTGCAGAAGATGCGAGACCTTGGCTACAAGTACCTCACTATACACATGCAACAGCAGAGGAAGCAGATATTGGATAATATACGATCTTCAGGTAGGAAAAGTGCATAATATATATCTATATATATAGTACTGACTGAACCAAGTGCACTTTGAACTTTGATAAAAACTACTTTGTCATAGTAGACTTTGATTGGTACAATATGTCTACAGATCAATTTTGGGTTATGATATTGGGTAGAGGATATTGCTAAAATATTATTTTGTTTGTTTCAGATTTAAACTGTATTGGTTTGAAAGATGCTTTGAGCGAGAATGCCGAAGCAGCTGTCAGGCAATGCCTGCGGCAGCTGCACTTATTAAAGAATGTGTGGATTGGCGTCTTTCCCGTTAATGTGTTTACAAGGTGCCTTGTATCTAAAAAGTATTTATGATAGTTTACGCTAAGAAGTTTAATTTTTTTGAGCATCTTTAAACCGAAAAAAATACGAAATAATAATGATAACTCAATACTAAACACCCATGTCTTGGGTACAAACATTCATACCCATCACAAAAAAGTTTTTCCCTACCAGGAACAAATTTATCTTTTACTCAGGTTGTCAGCTTGAAATAAAATAACCTGAGTATTTTTTTTCTCAGGTTAATAGCAACACTAGTTAACATGTTCGTAGACGAGCTCATCCACCGAGTGTGCACGGTCGAAGACATCTCCATGGAGATGGCCACTCAGCTCACTGAAATATATACGATTGTCGTGCAGAAAGCTCCACATCTATTCCAGGTAAACATACAATACAAATAAGACCATATTCCGATGAAGCAAGGCTCTATGTTATAGTTGTATCCATTATATTATCTTTATAAATTTCAGACTCCGTCAGACGTGGAAACATACGTAAAATCTTGGATTAAACTCCAAGAACTGATATTCATTTTGGGCGGTTCCCTAAAAGACATTGATAACCACTGGAAGGACGGCACCGGCCCTCTGGCGATCCATTTCAGAACTGAAGAACTCCGAAGTCTCATCAAAGCTCTGTTTCAAAATACGCAGATACGCGCCAATTTGCTATCGAAAATAAAATAGTAAAATTCTGTTGTAATATTTTAATGTCGATGTTTCTATAATATATAATAATATATTATGTTCATGAATGGCTATGATGTTATTTATTTTTGTACTAGTCGTAGCAAATAACCAAAATGATTATAATATCATCATTACCAAAGTAGAAACGTAACAAGTCTCGGTTTGTTAGGGTGTTTTTACCAAACCAGTTGTGAGACGTTACCAAAACATTTTACGGAATAAAATAAATTGTTTCATCGTTATTTTAAATTTAAGTAACCGTGATGATAATGATTCATGATGATGTCGGTGACTATGATGATGATGAAATGACTCCCCTATATACTTACTTAACCGGACACCTTGGGTGAACTTGAAAAGTTAAGCTAAACTATAATAGCATTTTTTGAAAAATAATATAAAACGAAATTTACAAATTTACTGTTAAACTTCCCGCCAAAATTAGCGATGGAAGCCATGCTATTCGACAACTATATTCTTTGTCTTCCTTTTTTACGAAACGAAATGCGATGAAATAAAATATATTCAAATTTACCCAATTCAAAGTTGTTTATTTGTTTTTCCTTTCTAATGGTTTCACCAGCCATTGATATTTTAATGTAAACGTAATGATTGTATCCTTTTTGAGTCCCAGAGTCTGTCAAAGTCACCATTGTATTCTATATTACTCTCTGGATAAAGAAAAGTTGTTCTGTTATTGGTCTGTCTCAGTCTGTGCTGTGGTTAAAGAACGCTAATCTTTTACGATATTACTTTTGGAGTTTTGTTATCAAAGACAAATATAATAATAATTATATACAATAAAAAAATATTATTATTTTTCTCTATATCCCGGAGAAGTTCATAGGTACTAGGGTACCTATTTTCAAATACATATATTACTATTACGTTATTGATTCACTCTCGGTATTTTACAGCTATCTACATCTACATGGTTTTATAATATTTTCAAAATGAACCAAACGATAAACGTCGAGCAGTTGAACTCGGCTCTAACCTCTGTGCGTACGCTTCGGTCCAGCGTCAGTCATGTCTTCGAGACACTTTCCAATGGCCTGCGCGCCGATCACGGAGAGGACGGCAAAGATAAGTTCCTTTTAGAGCTCCAGGAACTTCTTAACAATGTGAATATAAATCTGCGGGACCTAGAACAGACCACGAATGGATTACCAATCCCTACAGCTCCTTTCAACCTCGGAACAACAACTTACTTGAGCCATGAAACCACGCAAGACAGGCAAGCATTGTACACTCAACTAGTCAACAGTTACAAATGGACAGACAAGATCCATGAGTACAGTTCCTTTGCCCACACACTGCTCAGTCAAAACTCCTTGAAGAGATCCTACATAAACTCTGGAAGCACGAAACGTCGAGGAAAATTGCAGAGCAACCACAATGTGGCACCTTTACAAGTTGATAATGTAATTAACAACATTGACAGGTCGTACAATGATATGAAAATAACAATATCCAGGCCGTTCGCAAGTAATGCAGTTGTTCAGATCAATTTGAGTCATGTGTTAAAAGCTGTTGTGGCTTTTAAGGGTTTGTTAATGGAGTGGGTGATGGTTAAAGGATATGGTGAGACTTTGGATTTGTGGACTGAATCGAGACATCATGTGTTTAGAAAAGTAACCGAGAATGCTCATGCTGCAATGTTACATTTTTACTCTCCGACATTACCAGAGCTGGCTGTGCGGTCATTCATGACCTGGCTGCATAGTTATGTGAACCTGTTCAGTGAACCATGCAAGAGGTGCGGCAGTCACCTCCTCCACTCCTCGCTGTTGCCACCTGCGTGGCGTGACTTCCGTACCCTCGAGCCGTTTCATGATGAGTGCAAACAATAGTTAATGTGGTATTGAATGGGAAAGCTGACTGATTTAAATTGGTGCTTTCTCTTTCAATTAAAAAAAGCTAGTGAAACTGACTATGTTTAATACTTGAAAAATAGTAATAGGTGTACTGTGGCACCCAATAAAAAACAATGACTATGGTGATAATATCTTTGCAATTGAACTATTTAAAAAAACTACTTGAATATTATACTGCCTGTCTGGATAAGGAATGGGATTATAAATAGTGGTTTTTCAAATTCAAAAAATTTTGGAATCATCTGATTCTGAGGCGGCACAAATTTTGCGGGGACAACTAGTTAGTTATAAAATATTAGTGGCAGAATACTCCACACCATCAAATTTCCAATAATCAGTTTGGGCAATTGAATGTGTAGTTTATTTCGTAAGATAATTATTGATCATTTACTTTTAATACAGGCTACATCATAATATGCAGTTAAGCACAATTTCTAGTAAATCTTGTAAAACTATGTAAATATGTGTTTTTAATTAACAAATATGAGTAAAAGTTAAAACAAGTAGTATTTATTGATATCTAGCAGTGGAAGTACTTATCCTATTATACCTTTACGAACTTTAGTACCTACCCATATTTGAAAATAAATGAAATTGAAGTAGGTACATCAGCTGTTACAATAATTTGTCGGAGCATTCAGCTGATGGATACAGTGATTATCTTTACATATTTTTTGTACTCAATAATTATGTACCATGTTCAAGATTCAAATGTTCTGAACAAAAACACAATGTCTACATAAAATTATTTTATTAACAGTCTTAAAAAATTAAGCGAATGGCCTACAAATCGCAATAGAATGGTCAACACTGCAAGAGACATGCAAGACGTGCGCCCCTATAGCCACTTTCAGTGGGAAATGTTGGTCTTTAGTGTCGCCTAATCCCAGACAACCCTGCCTGTTTCTACCCCACATATACAAATCCCCATTATTCGTAATGGCTGCTAGGTGCCCGATCCCGCAAGCGACTTTGTCCACCGTACATTCCGGGTTGAATTCGTTCCGGCCGAATAGTGGGGGCGGTATCAGCTTAGGGCTGGGTATGTGGTGTACCTTGGGGCCTAGACCTAGTAGACCGAAGCCCCAGACAAAAGCGTCGCCGTGTTCTGAAAAAGAAAGAGCAGATATTTTTGTGTCATAAGCTTGAAAAAATATACTATTACTGGTGGTAGGCTTCGGCCGTGGCTAGTCACCACCCACTGAACAAAGCCATGTCACCAAGCGGCCTAGCCGTGTTCCGGCATGATGTTCGGTGTTGCCATTCATGGATGGCGGGTCAGATCAGCTGCGCTGCATGTGCCTAGTGAATGTAGCGTCTCGATCTACTGCCGCCTTCCTATCTAGGCAAGTATGCTCCATCGTAGATCTCATCGTCACTTACCATCAGGTGAGATCGAGATCAAATACTTGCCTATAATGAAATAAAAAAATAAAAAAAATATTACGTGTGAATCACCCGAAGGTGTGGGCAGAGAAAAATATCAAGTCCCACTTAAATGGGGGCGAGGCATTTTTATGTAGTTCTTATTTTTTTTCTTATTGCTTACATATCATTTTTTGTTACGAATTTAAATGTAGGATGGACACTACACTTGTAAGAACAGTGCCTCGGGCACAATCTTCTAACGGTGGTGACGTAAACGGATTCTGTGGTCGGCGTCTTTTATCCCGCTGACACCAGCGGTTTCTTAAAATGACAGTGATAGCATCATTTGCCGATGATGTTACAATTACATAAGTAGTTTCTAGTAGAAAGTTACTGTACTGTCGTATCGTGATACCTACTAGTAGAACTCTTACAATATTAGCCACATCATACCATTCCATGTAGAGTGTGAACCCACATTCGTAAACTTACCATTAACTATCAAACAGAACGAGCCACCCGCAGCTATATCCTTGATCTTGCCTAAGCCTTTAGTGAAGTTAACTAATGCATAGGACATGTTGACTTGCTGCTGGTTAGCCGCCATCGGCACCTGACCGTATTCCGAGTTCCCCCAGCCGAATAGCTCTCCTCTGTCTATAAAAGAAGGAAAATAAATATAACTTATATTTCCTCCACATTTTAGGTGCGAAGCTACACGTACATAGGACCCGACTTGGTGGTCCATTCAGTGTTTCCGAGTTTCAGAAAAGAGAGTTTCGCGATAGAGAGAGAAGCCTCTTTAGGTGAATATAATTTTAGCCATGCAGCCCTGAGCAAGCTGTTTTGCACTTTATTGCGTAATAACAAGAGTCGCTATTTATTTAAATGTCTGTCGGAGTGGTTCTTATGTATCTCTACTATGAAGCATTCTGTGTTTATACTACAATGTCCATGGAGCAAATGCCATCTTAAAACATACTCCAAGTGCTTTGCTCTTCAGATGTTAACATAGAGTTTGAAAATTTATCTGTATAATAATCCCACCATTCAGAGCCAGCACACAGTCCCCAGTGGAAGCAACCTTCACAATCTTCTCCGTGGTGATGTCGCCCTGCACAGCAGCAGGTATGGCTTGGTTCTCGTAGTTGCCGAGCCCCGTTTGACCATCCGCGCCCCATCCGCACGCGTAAACCTTGCCGGACTCAGTTAAAAATAGACTGTAAAAAATATTAGCACTCATTAAAAAGTAACCACAGATGTAGTCATGTAGTTGTTCTGCTCTGCTCATCATACTGTTAGATATTGGCTTAGACAGGTTAGTTGACATGCAGTATCAAGGTGTGACATATTGAGTTACAGATTTCAATAAGGGAGATTCTTTTCATATGAGGATATGAGACAAAACAGATATAGATATCTATAATTTTGTCTCGTCACAGCCAGCTTAATTAGCCTATGAGGCATGCATGAAGCATTAAAAAGAATATCACATACTTACGTATGGTCCTGCCCGCAACACACATCCACAATTCCTTCTTTGCCTAGCCTCTTAATGTTGTGCGTGACCATGCTGCCTCTGTACTCCTCCTTAGGGTTGACTTTCCGCCCGCATTGGCCGTATGCGTTGTTGCCTAGTGTATAGACTCCTTCGTTGTCTGTCAGTATTGCTGTGTGCGCACGACCTGCAGCTAGGCCTTTTATCTGAGGATAATAAATATGTGTGTGAAGGACATCAACATGCATGATTATTGAAAAAACTTTGGGGTTAAGAAGGTTTAAATGTGAGGCACTTACTTTTGTCTCTAATGATTGATAAGGCAGGTATATAGGTGCTTGGCTTAGAAGCAGCTCCAGAGGGTGCCCCCTGCGTGGAGCATGGTATCCAATCTGAGAGTCCGTGTTGATCCCAGTACCGAACACTTTGTGTTGTTCATTGGTTTTGATTGATGCCACTGTAAACCCGTAGCCTGCTGCTATGTGTGTCACCTGAAAATGCAGCCTGCTGGATAAACTATGCATGGCTGCTCACATTTATATTCGTAGATATATGCATTATATTTTAGCTTATTGGTAAGAAGCAAGCAAATGGCAATGTGTTTCACTTCACATTGATATTTTGTTTGCACATGTATGTAGAAATATAACAGCATTATTTACAAGTGCATAGATAATACATTAACTTTATTATGTGAACATGTGAATGCTGCAATAGCCCAAGGTTGGTGTTTTTAGTAATTTCTTTGCATTTTTTCCTATTTCTTTTGTGTTGGATTCTTGTTCACTATAATTTGGCTGATTGCTGATATTTAGTTGCCATCTGCCTTCCAAGGTATATATAAAATAGTGGGACTACTGATTGACCTATGTCAATATTTTAACTACTTACATCAAATCTTTCTGCAAAACTTGATCTCATGGGGTACCAGGCCAGTGAGAAGTTGTTAATGTACTGTTTCCTGCCCTTCTTCCCACGGGGCAGATGTACGCCGAGCGCGCCTGTCTCTGCCAGGCCCCATACGTACACACGCCGGTCTGAGCTCTTGCTTACAGGGTATTGGAAAACTAAAACATGAATATTCCTTGTAAGTCTACAAACTTTTGAATAATTGTTGTAGTAATGATGAAGGTTTTCTATTTCTTGTTCCGCTCTTAAATGTTGTGGTTGCACATAAGAGGCAGGCAAAATTGCGACAAAGTAACTTAGAACCAGTTCTAAGTCTGTGGTCTGTAGTCTGATTTTGGAATAGTGTTATAAAATACGAGTTTTTTACTGAATATAATTTTTTTACTATGTTAGCAGTATTAAGAACTACTAGACTAGACCGATTTTGTGAAATATTATCGTGTCTAAGGGTGTTATATTCAATAAAAATAGAGAGCAAACAGCTTTTTACTTGGTAATTGTTCATCTTCATCGGGATCCGGTATTTTCTTTTTAGTTGTAGCATAAGGCCGTTGTACAATCAAACTGCTACTTCTACGTTGCAAAATCTTTGTTATTGCATTCATATTTGTTAAATAATTATGACATTGAAATGTAATTTTTGAGGTTATAATTTACAAAAACAAATCTATATCACAGAGATGAGAGAAGGTAATCACTACTGTGTGACACACTTGACAGCTGGACTGTCAGATTCTCAACAGCATGAACCTATCTATCCTGACCCAATGGAAAAAGGCCATTAGAGGAAAAAAAAAGTGTGGATCGTGCGCGACAGTCTTCTGTTAGCGTAGTGAGCACCTAGAGTGACCACCCCCCGCTAAGTGTCGAATAGGGTTGTTTAAACCCCGAAAACTACGGCTCACTTTCCCTGTTTCCCCAGAAAGGGGATGTGAGAAGAACCCACTGCTGACTGCTGTTAGCGCAGCGCGGCCGCTATGATTGAAACCCATACTTTTAAAAGTACACGCGACGCAAATCTTAGAACGAAAACACTAAACGCTCTCAAAAAAAAAATAGGGTCGTTATGCAACAAACATGCAATAATTTTCAAAAAATGAATTGAATATTCGTAGCTATTCGATACTAGATGTCAGGCGAGTAGCCGCAATGAACATAATAGATAAAATGTACACTAGATGGCGTCTCTTACTTGAGGCATTTGATTTTGAACGGCTGGCTGGCTGACTGGCTGGAGAAAGAAAATAAAATAGATAAGTACCTACCTAACTATAACGTTTAGTATTTTGTGTTAATTATTTTCCAGTCCAGGGTTGTGGACTATGGCTTAAATCGCCCCTACATTTATTTTTAAGGTAAGCCCATGGCCATTTGTGGGACAGTAGAAGGCCAATTAGTTTTTCTGTATTTTCGTGAATACTAGCTATCTACAATGTCTTAGTTACGTATTTTACGTCGTAAATTCCGTGGTTCTTGGGTGAAACTTCGGTATGTTTTTCCACTAACCCGCAGAATCTTATATGCAAATGTACAAGTTTTGAATTACTTACTATAAAGTACCGGAGTAGGTACCTACCTGCCTACCAAGATTCTTGTTCTATGTAGGTATAAACAACAGACTTATACAAGGTGTAAGGAGCATACTGAAGTTTTGGTCACTTTTGGACCAAATACAAAATAAAATCCACGCCTAAATAACGACAAATAAATTAATCCCCATTGTAAAAGTTACAAACTTTTTCGGAGGTCTTATTACGCGTTACGTCCGCGCCCGCGCGGTGCCCAAAACTTGGTGTTCGGGTTGATTTGATTCATAACTTTTGTACCCGACCCGGGATAGCATTTGTCGTTTTGACAATCTATATTTCATGTCGGTGAACATAGATTTATACATTATTCAACATAGGGACCTTTGGAATAATTATTTATAAAGAATCCTGCTAAGACTGCTTCGTCTAGACCGGGCAGGGTGGGTACGTAGTGGATTCAAATTGAACAACACGACTTCGTTGTAGGTATTTTGTCGAAACTAAATAAAATAAAATCGCATATATTCCGGTCGTTACTAGTACAGAATATTACATTTACTGTGCAAAAGCAGTTATGGAACTAATACCCATGAGATGTTATAACTAAATCCAATAAAAATGGTTCATTTACAATCATGGCTAAGCCAATGTTATTTTCTCGCGTCGACTCGGCGCGATTGTCTAGGCTCTGGCGAGAGTATGTTAATTTTAGTCGATTAAAATGCAAGGCTAAAGTGTTGTTTTAATTTTTAAATGATGGTCTAGCATGGTTTTATTCAGGATTAAAATGCAGCTAAATATAAAGCCTAACAAACATCACCTATACAGTCAACTTAATAGTACTCGTAGTATTTTTGCTACGAAACTGATGCATGGCGTAGCTAAACTTCTGTGGCGTAGCAAATGGTTGATGCAATAAACCTTCGTTCAACCATAAGTATTATTATGGTATAAAATACATGTGTACCTAAGTAGGAATGCTTAAAGTCGATGTAAGTAGGTGATCAAAATGTAGGTCGTAATATTAATTATTATTTTGCTACGGCGTTGTGATATCTATTGCTACGTACAGACGCGTAGCGTATTGCTACGAGAATACCATGGAAATACCCGAAGCCCTTAAAAATGTTTTATTCTTAAATTTGCTAATTGCTTATGGCCTATTTGGTTGCTTGGTGGGTTTGGAGTCGGCTAAAGGGGGGTTTTCTGATTTAATAGGTACATGAGATGTAAACTCTAGGCTCTAGTCAAACATTAGTCCGTGAAAATTCAGATTAAGATTCAGAGCCAATCGGCGCTGCTCAGAATCTGTAAGGTAAATGTAGCTAACAGGCGCTGGCCAAAGTATATTTTTATCAATTTCCATCGGCATTTCAGCCATATTTTTGTGCCTCACTCGCATCTGTGAAAAACGAGCATTCTCTTGTGCGAATATTAAATAGGTGGTAACTGGCGGCCGCGCGGCGTGCGGAACGTGTTCTTATGATATTGCAAGGATTTTACGATTCGGAAGAAAAAACCATTCTGTAAATACAAATTGTAAGTAAGGTAAGTACTTAGGTAATAAGTTTTTGTCGCGGCTTCGAGATTATTCCGAATGCTTCATGTCATATCATGGATATTATATTCCTGTTCAGTGGCTAGAACAAGCTAATTGTTTTGCGAGTGGCTGTTTTATACGAAGATCAACAAATCAGCATTTTCTGTTTCTGAAGTAGGCATGTATCTAACTGAATAAAATATAATATATTAACATACGACTTTAACGACACTGGTAAAATACTAAGAATGCCGAAGCCATATGTATTTGTAGACAAGAAGAAGCCGACAAAATAAATCCAGTAACGGGACTTTTTGGTGGGAAGTTAAACAGTGAAGTTATAAATTTTGTTTTTTTTATTTTCTGAATAGCGTATTTTTTATATATAATGTATAATATTAGTGGGATATTAACCATTGTGTGGTCATAAACGTGCACGAGTGAAGGGAATTAAAATAAAACAGTATATAGGTTGCCTTTTCGAGTTTTGCCAAGATGTCTGGTAAATTTTTATGAAAGTATCCACAGCTTTACTGATATGGGTAGGGGATTCATTCATCATTATTATCATCAGGTGTACTTATATTTAAAATAACGAATAAACATTTTACTTGACCCTGGCAAAACATGGCACTATTTTGTAGCCGATTGCCAGAATAAAAAAAGAAGAAAAATAAATGCAGTAACGAAGTTGACCTGCCGTGAAATGATATTATCTATGAAGTGAAGGGTCTCAAAAGGTTAAACGCAGTGAAGGCTCGTGAGAAGTCGATTTTTATCAATCTCCATTGTCGATCCGACTCGTATTTATGAGTGAACCCGCCAAGAGAAATGAGCTTTTGCTATGGGGAATATTAAGCAGCAGAGAGTTACCTACCAACGTGTGCTCAGAGAATGTGTTTCCTTAAAATTGGCGGCATTCAACGTAAACAAAGAGTGTTGATTGTCTGTGTTGTAAAATCAACCGATGACTGATGTAGCTGCGAGCCGCGTTATTTTTGTCTAGGATAGTTTTTATTTATGTTTATCTTCTTATCGTATCTTGGAAAATGGATCAGCCAATCAAATGTTGTGGGTTGGGTGGTGCGCCAGACGTGGATATTTACTGAAATAACGTTCCTGGGGGAGAGTCCTTTTGTGCACCCCCCTGCGTTTTATGTTTAGATCATTTGCCTTATTATATTGATATCAACTTCAGGGATTGAGGAAAACTAAGAAGGAAATAGTTCCGATGTTATGCTTAACTGAGTATAACATCGGAACGAAATTCACAACAACCAACGAGAAAAATAAAAACAAGCAGAAATATAAAACAACCAGTTGGTTGTTTTGTTTTTCTAACTTTTTATACCAAAGTGATCTTGTTGCCGAAACTAGATATTGTAGTTACACATGTATTTATCTACGTGTAACAATTAAAATGATGAATTGTTAATAAATAGCGAATAGCTAGGTACTAGCGGGCGCAACCTAGTTTAACTATAATATTTTATATACGCCCAGAGACGGAGGGCGCATGAAAATAAGGCCGAGTGCACGACTAGGACTGCAACGACCTTGGCAACCCTAGCCCGGTTCGCTGCCCAGATATAGCTACACGAGCTCAACATTCAGGCCTCGTAGGCCTGCGGCCTCGGTAGGCGGCCTCGGTAGCCTTACCGTCACTTCGGATAGTCTGTTGTCACTATCGAGTGATTATTCAAGATGATAATAAAGCCTTTTTCATGGGCCCCAGGTCGGGAAGAGGTGCCGCGCGCACCTGTCCCGGCGCCTCGCGCAGCCGCCGGGCGGGGTGCGGGCAGGGCGCGGGTGGGGCGGGAGCGGGCCCGGGGGCGGGCGCGGCCAGTCCCGCGCCGGGTGCCGCTGGGGCCGGCTGTACGTGTGTCCGAAGTCGCATGAGCGCGTCGGCGTGCTAGCGCAGCGTGCGCGGGTGTGGTATGCCCGCGCGCCGCCGCTATGGCCCTTTTCTTGTTGGGCCTAGCGCTGCTGGCTTTGCTGCCCGGTGAGTGGCCCCGCGACGGGGCGCAACAGGCGGCCTCCGCGCCCCCGCGTTTTGTTTACCCCCGAGGGGATCGATTGGCGTGATGGTGAGAGCCGAGGTGTTGTGTGTGAATCCCCATCGCTAGGAGATGACATGCATATGGAGGTAACCCGTACGGATGACGACATGTCTGTCGAAATGTCGAACAGGTAAACGGTAACCTCGACATGAAAAAATGTAACAGAGCAATTTGGAAAACGTTTGAAGCGTTCAGGATACTTTTTATAGCTGTTTGTTTCTCCAGGTAAAAAGTTTTATGCAGTAAGTAGGTACATGTTTTAACCAAATTCCCAGGTCGGGTCCGTATACGAGGTAATAAAACTGAAAAAAAATGCACGGTTTACGAGTGAATCTGTACGTAGTAACTGTGATGGTAATGATTTGGTTACCGCAGCACGTAAAACGAGGTGCGAATTTTATGGTTTTTGTTAAAGAATTAGGAGTTCTTCGTCTTTATAGGTTCGCCGATGTAGCATTGATGCATGCAGGGAGCAGAAAATATACCCACCTACCTACTTATTTCTACAGCCTTTCGTGCTAAAGTGTTGTAAGGTTCGTCCGAGTATTTCCCTTAAATACCTACTCTTTAAAGCTTTGAATTAATTCATTACTTTACCCATTTGTAAATGTAAAAGTGGAAATGTAGCTATTACTTTGTAATTTATTCTTAGTGTTGCTACTTTTTTTTGACCAGCTGCTAAAGTCTGCCTAGGCGTTCCTACATTGCTCAAAAATGTAACGCATCTTAATAAAAAAAGCAACCATGGAGTTTCTTGCGCTTTCTTCTCCATAGGAACGTCATAGCTAGCTGTTTGTAACTATTTTGATGATTCCTAAGTAATCATGAAAGAAAAAAATCTGATTCTGATTAAATCAAATTATCATGACGGTCGCGCGTAAAGTCAAATAAGATCCATTCTCATCTCCAGGCAAAGATAATTAAGTTCTTAAAGCTGGCCTGGCTCGGCCGTCGTCCCCAATGAATACATTCATGAGCTCGCGCTGTCCGCGGGGATGCTGTTGACTCGCCAACAGGTAACAATCTTACAAGAACGGCCCTCCTCATTCCCACGCTTCTAACATTTAAGCTACCTAGTGTTTTACGCGATTACTTTCTGATAATTTGCTGGAATAAGGTTTCCTGGGGATTTGTGAACAATTTTGCTGTGTAAGAGTGGCTTAGTGGTAAAAGGCTTCGAACTGAGCTTAGAGGATGACGGGAAGCTACTAGCCTTCGATGTTAAAGCAGTAAGTTATTTAAGGGTAGTTGTATTGATTTCGAGGGGTTGCTCGTTTTCTTTACTTCTGCTTTTTGTGATGTTGGTTACCAACAAGATAACTACGTATTGTCACTATTTGACGCACACTTTACCCTCCGATAAATAATTCAACTAATTTATAAATTTATACATTTTATATTACTTAGAGAAAAAATAAATAAGACTTTTATATATACTTACTTATTATAACTGCTAATGGCATCAAAGGCAAATGGACTAAATAGCTAAAAGAACATTGCCCGAGGGAGGGCAACTACCAAAGGCAAAAGTGTTTGTAAAACAACTTACACATATTTTAATTAAAACAAACGGGAAACTCAATTTCATGAAAATAATAGCTCGCTGAAACTCGAGCATAAGCTACCTAATTGCTTATGGCCAGCTTTTAAGTAGTTTAGCAACTTTTTGTTCTTAATTCGGAATTAGCTTTAGATTCTTTATGGGGAAAATTTGCTTCCGATCTTATTTTTTTAAATATTATCTATGGATATCAATTTATCTTGCGATACGGATAGTGCATTCAAAAGCTGTCCCAAGCTGGCCAAATAAAGGCCAATGCCAACATGTGGATACTTAGTGCGTCTGAGATGGCCCTTGGTGACTCATACTGGCTCACTTTGGCCGCAACGTGTCTTGCTTCTTTACTAAAAGACATATTGATACAAACTGAAGTTTAGCGCTGGTGGCTGCTAACCTACTTCTTTAACCGACCGTAGATGCTAGCATAATCTAAGCTTTTTAGATGTAAAATCTACATATAAAATAAAAAAAAAATACATCTATAAACATAAAATTAATATATTAAAGATCTTCCCCCATCCAATTTAACCCCACCATATGGTTAATCCAGATCATTCTCATTACAATACGTAATAATTATAACTTATGTTAAAATTAAATGAACGATTCGAAATGTCGATTTGCATTCAGGGTTCCCTAGTTTCGCGCACGAGAATGGTGGCACCACAGACAGTAACCGCAAATTATCCGTGCTAATAAATAGCGCACAATTCCATTGATGTAACACTTGATTGGTCAAACGTTTAACGATTGTCGCAGATGCGTATAGATATTATCGCGACTATTAGACGGTAGGGATCTTGTAAGTGTTTTGGACTCGAACGTAAAATGGTTGAAAAAATAACATTTATCTATGAATTGAGTAAACATATTTGTTTAATCACAAAACCACCATACTAATTATGACTAATTATAGTTATAAGTATGATGTTTCCGTTGAGAATGGGCTGATAAAACGGCAGAGAATACAATTATTTCACTAGTAGTACGCCTTTATACGTTTTGAGCGGTTTCAATAAAAAAAACAATCGAATTGAGAACCTCCTCCTTTTTGAAGTCTACCATAATCATTCTTGATTAAACACCTTGCTTACAGCCGTTTGACAACCATGCACCACAAATTAACGAAATGCAACCATAAATTAACAATAATAACATCGAGTCGCGTTGATTTATTTGAAAACTGTTTTTGCGTCCGGGCTGCGGCCGAAAGTTAATTGGTATTGACACAGATTTATGTTTTCTGTTTTATGTACGTTGGTGTTGGCTCCCGTGTAGCCGGGTGTTGATGACACTCAGTTGCATTCATCGAACATTGTATTATACGCTGTTCACTTTCACACACACGGAGTTCCCGTATTCACTTTTCACGGACAATGGCTATTTTGGGTTCTTTTTTATGTCATTCCGAAATTTCAGTCTCCATTTAATTTATTTTGCGTGTCGATGTAAAGATAGAGATGTCATAGTTTGATACATAAGATGGAGTATTTATTTAAGATTCTTGACTACAATGGAAATAGGCAGCGCATATAAAGGATAATCTAAAGATCCATTCAGTCAGAAGAGCGTTAATCTTTTTGCGTTCTATATAATGTGTGGGTTTCATAGCGCCAGCGTAAACAGTAACCTATTACATAAAACGTGGAATGCAGAACGTGACACGCGAACGCTGAATGCTATCTTTTAAGACGGCATTCACCGTTGTTTGGGGTTAAAAAGTGGCTATTGATTATTAAAGCCTACCTAGCTTTGTTCTCACACGTTCCTACATTGTTCTCACATACCCATAACCAATGTACACCACCACCACCACACATACCAATGTACTGCTCAAAAATGTAAGAGATCTTTTTTAAATAGAGCAACCATGGAGTTTCTTGCCCATTTTTCTCTATAGAAACGGAATTCCGAACGGGTGGTGAAGTTGTGGCTTAGCATATAGTAACTGTTTTGACGATTCATAAGTACTGTACTTAATGGTTTCCATCAATAAAAAATATGATTATTAAATTAATAATTCTATTTTAAAATTCATACCACCTCTGTCAGGGTTTGATGTTACCTCCTTCGTGATCGGTAACAAATACATATTACTTTTCGTCGTTTCGTTTGTTAGAAAGGTTTTCTGAAGCTTTTCATAAAGTGGAAAATCCAACGATTATATAATAATCAAAACCTGGGAGCAGATAGTTCCATTTAAAGCAGCGACTTATTATTAAACAGATGCTGTTCCTAATTACTAAGCCGAGTTAGCAATACGCGTCGCAAAGTTTTAATCAACGGTTTAGTTTAGGTTATGAAGTTCAGCCGCTATTGTTGCTCTACCGACTCCCTGGGGAGACGGTCTCTGTCTCCAGTGGCTTTGTTGCGGATTAGTCACGTAGTTCCGATTTAGTTCGTCATTATGTGATGCTTATGAATAAGTTAGTAGGTATTATATTAGATCTAGGGATCTATCTATCTAGGATATTCATATTGTTTACGAATTGGTTCTGTTATGATTTCTTCTTCTTTCTTTACGAAATGAAATGCGATGAAATAAAATGGATATGAATATGGCCTCACCCGCAACTTAGCGGGTATTTTGCCAGTGTCAAGTAATTAATAGCAATATTAAATTCAATAAATACACATTATAAATAAAATAATGGATGTGACATGAAGAAATGAAAATGGCGTGTCCCTGTTATGATTTGTTATCTCGCATAAAAATTAAATACCTATTCAGATTTTGGCAAATCATTTACTGTAATATCATATATTTACAACAAAGATTGCCAAAAAACTTCGCGCTCATAAATAATCCCATTTCATCACGCCCTTCTTCCCTAGGCAGAAAATACCTGAATCCCTAAAAATATTAGTGGCACATGTAAGAGTATCTATCGTAGTGGAAAAAGAATATCTGAGCATTTCTAAGCAAAGGTTAGAGCAATGACCGCATAAAATTATAATTTATCTGCACGGAACCCTTGCGTGAACTATGGTCGACTTCCAAATTATTTTTAGCGGGACTTTATCACGTAGCATAGAATAGTTCCATCCGACATTATATTAAAAAATAAATCTCGGAATTTATATTTGGAACGACTTAATAAACAGGTGACAATCAAAACGGCCTTAATTCGTGCTCTTATTTAGCTTAATTTGGGAGTCGGCTTGTGCCTATTGCTTAGTCCAAAATTAAATACAAAAGGGAGTAAATAATCTTCCGCGCGTGTAGGTATCTTCGCTCGGAGATTGCTCAATCTAAAGGGTTTTTAACGTAAAATTATTTTACATTTGAAATAGTAACCGAATATAAAATTTAAGTCTTTAACGTAATAACATAAAATATACGCAATAAAATCTGTAAAATTCGTTTTATTTCTGTATCCACACATAATATCTATTCTATCAATGGCAATACATTTCTATCGCCCTGTCTTCTACAAATTCTACTCCTTAGTCATAATACTACCAGGAATTAGGTTATATTCCCAAATTTAGCCACTTTATTAGATTTTTTTTACATTATCTTAATTGAGATGATCGCTGTCCCTACAAATTATACAAATATGATATGTTATCTTAACTTTTTATTTATCTAGTGAGGTAGGAACCTCGCTAGTGAGGTACGGGTAGTGAATGAAATATGAAGAGTTCATTCAGTCTTGATGGGAAGGAACGGAGCGCTGTAGCGGAACATGTTCAGTCGAGAGCGAGTTCGCTCCCAAGTGCCCTTCACCGATAGTTCACTAAAAGATTGTAGTTTGAATCGATCGATTTGGTTTTATCGATACGTGCAGTCTACATATTTTTTTACGATACTTCTAGACTTAAGGAATAATTCTAAATTCCTACCACTTATTATTATTAATCTACTATATAAAAATAAGTCGGGTTTTCCTTCCTGACGCTATAACTCCAGAACGCACGAACCGATTTCCACGGTTTTGCATTCGTTGGAAAGGTCTCGGGCTCCGTGAGGTTTATAGCAAAGAAAATTCAGGAAAAACCAAACGAAATGTTACATAAAACGAAGCCATCTGGTGGCGAAACGGAGTTCGCTGGGTTTGCTAGTTACTTATAAAATGTCACATAAATCATCGCGTTTGTCTCACGCACTTCGACATATTTAACGTGTACATACATTCTGATGTCAAAGAACAAAGCCCACACATAGCTTAACATACCATCCGTCTCATACTTTAAGATTACTTTTTACATTCATTCGCAAACGAAATTTAGATTCCCAATAAAACAATCTTTAAAATTGACGATTTAGTGGAATCCAACTCTAATACTCTTTCTCCAATATTGGCGCCATTTACTCGAAGAAAAGTAAGGTACATCGATTTTGTTGCTATGCTCACGCTTGGAATAGAAAGTTTTGATCTTTTTTTGGGTTCGTATTTATACTCTATGGAACGAATAATTTAGTCGTCAAAACATTGTTGTTCCAATTTCAAATGTTGTTTTCTTTGGTATCCAAAACCTCATAGGTACTCGTGCCTATTTTTTTTATTAAAAAATAAGGCTCTGGAATTCGTTTTGATAAGGAAAAATAAACAGTTGAATCTTTCTCATGTATTATGATGTTAGTATAAGCACTCAATAATCGACATTGCGTGGCTTCATTGAAAAAAGAACTCGGTACCTACTTACCTCTTGGTAAATGCAGAGAGGTAAACTCAACAATTAGGTGAGTAAGTACCTCTTGGTAACTACATAACATTCCGGTAGCTTTATGATTCGTAATAACGATATGATAACATAAATCTAATTCCGAGAGGTATAAAACACGGTACAACACCATTCAAATAGTAAATTTCGTTTTAGAATTTAGTTTTTCTTCACACGCCGCATTTTGGCTTTGGATACGCGGCTTTTGGCACAGCCCCAGGTTTCGTGGTGTGAGAATTTCAATTAGTGAGGATTCACTTTTCACTGAAATCCGAGCCAAAATACGGGATTCACAGTATTTCGGAACACTTAAGCTTGGTCTGTAAAATCACTGTGTGTTTAAGTACAGAAATAAAAGGGGACGTGCGGTGCAATGGGTGCTTATCCACAATTGTGGGTAGAGTGTGGAAAGGAGTCATTTAGGTAGGGTCGCCATTACAACCACAGTGGTAGCCTTCTAAGAGTAGTTTGTGGGTATATAAAATGTTTAGAGGACGTGAAAAGTTTGAAATTCCGTTCTCAAAACAAAACAACGTTATTTATGTCATTTATCAATGATAATTACGAATTAGAAATTCCTTAAAATGTGTTCATTAATTTGCTGGCTTTATCGCTCTTGCTCGTGTTGCTTACTCTAACCATTCGTTCTTTTTTGACTACCTGTTTGTTTAATTGAAGTTTCCGGGTCAAAGTGTTCCACTTAGACAGGCGGGACTTAGCGTTTTAAATGTTTAATTTGTTCGCGATAGAATGATTGCTGAATCATATGTTTTCAGACACCGCTAATGGTTTATTAAAAATCGCATTATTATAATTTATGAAAAAATATACTAGTAATTTATATTATGTTGGTACATCATAATTTAAAAAGGATACCTAATTGTTTTTTTTTTAAATCACACGTCTCGTACTTAACGAATTGATAATCAAACGATCACAGTAAGTTGCCCTAAACTTATAGTAAATTTCCGTTTATATACAATGGTATTACAAAGCACTTGATTATAGGAATAAAATATTATCTTTGTAAATTATTTAAATTTCAGTAAACTTTAGCGTAAGTAATTTCTCTAAGAACTTCAACTAAACTATTGTTTTATAATGAAATAAGCCGACACTTTAACACAGTAGTGCAAACTTCTAACAATGTCACTACTTAACATTTCAGACGCGCTTTTACAACTCGTAGTTGTACTGTGTAGGTAGTAGTACTAAGTACTCAAGTTGGTGCGACAAATTCGTTCGTTTGCCTTATCTCAGTTTGACTTCAGTGTGTTGTTAGCAAATTGCCGCATAATGGGTGGATTATTTTGGCTCTCAGTACCTACTATAGCTGTTGTATGACATATTATGTTGTACTGATCAACAAGATCTTATATTCGTTTGGTCGCAAAAATTCTAATCAAAATAGAATCATCGTCTTAGATGTTTAAGATACTACGTTTAAATTAATTGAAAATTCACACAACCAAAATGTTTATTAAAGCTTACTTTAACTCGAGTTTCATTTCACGCTACTTGCAATATTAAGAAAGCTCATCCAAAGTATTCATATTCAGTAAGTATGTTATAGATACATATCAGCATGAGAATTAGAATATTTTTCACTCATGTAAACCATCAATACAGTACTTATGAATAGTTAAATAGTAAAATAGTGTCAAAATGCTAAGCTACAACTTTGCCACTGGTTCTGAATGCCGTTCCTATGGAGAAGAACGGGCTAGGAACCCACGGTTCTCTTTATAAAAAGATATTTGACATTGTTAAGCAGTACATTGTTATGGGTATGTGAGAACAGTGTTGGAACGTCTAGGCAGACATTACCAGCTGGTTAAAAATTATTAACTCTAACCCACAAATTTATAGAAAGATATAATGAATTATAAAGCCTATTATAACGCACTTTTTCCTCTGGAAAGTTTGTTAAAATGCCACTATTATCCATTATAACTTTCTGTAAATTTGGTGGTAGGTAACAAATAACAAGTTAATGGCTACATGGTTCCCACATTTACAAATTACTTTTGTATGTTTAAGGTATGAATAGTATTCCCAAATTTTGTGTACCTACCAGTGTATACCTCGCATAGTCTGCATGATGTAAGTGCCTTACGTAAATAGACGGACTTATCCATGTCGAGAAAATTCGTCGACATCTCAGCGGGTGATTGTGTTGGCTAGACTATGAACAAATTACTATGTCTTGTAGAGTGCAGCTTATGGACGGTATCGGGACGAAGGGAGATAAAACATCAACATATCTATGATACTAATCCAGGAATATACCTATACGTGATCATAGACAACTAAAAACAAAAGACTTAATTAGTAAAATAGAGTGTTTGACTGTATGACAAATAAGCTTTATATTAAAAATGGCGGCAATCCTAAAAGATAATAGCTTTTTATAACTATTAGTCTTCATTTTTCTGCAAAATTATGGATTATTCTCGTTAAAATCATAAAATAAAATAAGGTTTTTTGGTTCGGTCACGTGATCAAATATGCTCTGGATTGTTAGTTGATGCGTTGTGACGTCACACCGTAGTAATCAGTGTCAGGTTGTCAATACGAGTTTGGTAATATTTGTGATTTTAAGGTGGAAGCGATCAGTCGCATTTCCATACATATTTCAAAATGGTAATACTCGATACACATACAGTTTTTTAGTTGTACAAGCATTGTTATCAATTCTCTATAAATTAAAGAGCTCGCAGTATGAAATATCAGGCAAAATCTTATAGTAATAACATCATAAAACGATATTAAATTTTAGGCTTGTGTGCGTGCATAAAAGCGCCTCTGTCCAAATTAACCCGTAACTAATAAAGCATCCGATTCTTTGTCTTTCAGTATTTACGGCGACAGATGGCAGCAGGAGTTTTTACTTATAATACATAAAGACATAACATTATAATATATAGAGAGATATAAATTTTCTATAAATAAGTATAAAGATTCATAATAAAAAATTAAAATTAAAAATACATATAAATTTCGTTCGTCCATCGAACCTACGAACAATCGCATTTCACCGATAAAGTGAACATAACAGCCACAGATGACAGTTCCTGTAGAAACTTGAACGAGCGTCATTTTTAAATTCTGTATACATTATTTAATAAAAATATGCCGCTTACGCACGTACAAGGTCATAGCAGAGTCGGAGAAACTGATAGGGATGGAGCTATATTATTATTTCATCTAAGCGCGTAGGTACCTTCACAACAAAATCGTTTATTTATTCATCTAGTAGGTACGCTATGTATATTTTTTATTGTAAACTTGACAAATAAATAAAATACGTAATTTATGTTAGTCTATATATTTTAAAATTCTATATAGGTAGGTATTTATTTTTGGACAATAATCATTTCATTACTATCTAGGCATATCTATACCTATCTAGGTAGGAGACATCATTTTGTAATGTACCTACGTTTTTTTCTTGAGCCACTTGCAGTGTGTTATTATCTGTGTGTGCAGATCGTCATGTATCCCTATTTCCTGTAATCCAAGTTTTTAGGATTTGTCTGCACCCAAAACATATTTTTTTCGGGTTATTATTAAAATAACCTACATACCTACATAAAGCATGTATTTATTTTTTTAAATAATCAATGAATGAATGAATATTTCATGTTTCAATTGGTTGTAAATATCATTGAAACCTATCAAAATATTCGTCATCATGACTAGTGGTCTACGTAGCCTAATGTTCTACACGGTTGATGCAAACGTGTACCATAGCAAGTTCAAATCTTACCGGTGGGCGTGTCTTTTTGAATGATTGATATTGTTTCTGTAAGTGAATATTAGATTTCCAAAACACACAGCTCGGCCGTGTTACTCCAACATGGTGTGGTAGTAATATCGCGCGAGTCTTTGTCGATTTATTGATCAATTTATCAAACATTTTTTAGGCACTGCCGGGTGTGCTACTGATAGATATATATATATATATATATATATATGTGTGTATGTATATGTGTGTATATTATATGTGTGTATGTATATATATATATATATATATATATATATATATATATACATACATATATATCCAACCAACTAACCTAACACGATTGGCGATACATAAAAGCAAGCCCGGCACCTAGTATGAACGGGTTTTTCGAAATTATAGGGAAGCCTAATGAATGGGATACCCCTTGAACGTTTGAACAAATCAAGTGCGACATAGCTCGTAATTGAATAAATCTAAGAAAACATACCTATGTGCACCTATTTCTCTTCTTTTTACTTACCGATTTATTATAGAGTAGCTATAAATTGGTACCAACTAGAAACCTACTTAGTTTTAGATATATTGATATTACTTTTTTTTTCGTTTCTGAACGCAAAACCTTATACCTCGGATACGAGTACTCGTCTACATAATAAATAGGTGCCTAGGCCGAAAATAACTGGTTTTGATGCACATACATTCTGTACTTAGATATTATGTATGTGCTTACCTACTGTTATATTTTTTAAAATTATTCTCTTTGGATTCTGTTAATCTGAGGTATAGATATTCAATAAATATAAAAGTCGGTAAGCACTTACCAAGTTCTTAGAATGTATAGAATAGTTGAAATAAAACTATTTTTTTAAGGATTTTATCGCGTTTATTTTCCGTTTTTACGTTCCCGACGTTTCGGCTGCTTTACAGCAACCATGGTCACGGGAGGACTGAGGTGGTTGACGTCCTGGTGTCATAGTTAGAGACGTATAAAAATAGTTTTATTTCAATGTGTAGTATTCGCGTAAATATAAGAAATCAGTATAGAATAGTGTTACTTATTTTGTTCTGGGTGTCTACGAAGTTAATTTATTATATCTTGACCAAATTGGCAGCATGTCTATGGTATGTTGATGCCAAATTCAAGAATTATAAAAAAAAATGGACTCACTACTCTGCTGCGACAGATTTCATGTTGTGATAATGTATGTAAAAACTTACTTCAAAATTCAAATAATAATTGTGTGGGATTTGCGATTAGTTTTGTTTTAATTTGTGTTAGTTTGCTATTTGAATTGTAATGGAGATACTGATGGAATGTGACGCTGGTGAAAGTTGGTAACAAATACCTTAGAGCATAACTCGTATTGTAAAGTGGCTACACAACACAAGTTCAATTTCATGATTATCATTTGCTTGTGCTTCGGACAACACAGCCCGATCTCTCTGATTGTACCGGATTGCCATCCCATCGTATTATGAGAGTGAAGAACATCAGCGCAACTAGTGGAATCTATTATATTAGTATAGATTCCAAAGTTGTACAGCAGTGACAGCCTCGTTGGCAGAACGCTCGCCTTGGAACGAGGTGTTCAGGTTCAAACCCTGGCTCCCATCACTGAGATTTCCGGATTTTCATGTGCGAATCTTATTTTCCATAAAAATTATCACTTGCTGTACGATGAAGGCAAACATTGTGAGGAAACCTGCATGTCTGTCAAAAGTCGTGTGAAGTTCACTAAACTGCACTGGGCCTACGGCCTATATGCCCCTCATATTGAGGAGGCGTGTGCCTGTTATAATGGCGATGGGCTCACATTGGTACCAAAATACCATCGGTGAAATGTGGGTGCATTGCAGTGTGACGGTGTATGTTGGCCCGTCTCTGGAACGATGATTGAATGATTGAATCTATACATGTCACAGCAGCATTTACCTTATAATAAGTATGGATACAGTAATAATTATTATTGGACTAAACAATTATTTTTTTCTTTTTAGCGGAGGAATGAAGCACAGGAGGTTGCAAGAATCAAGATGACTGTAAATTGTATAGAGTCGATTCTATATCATAATATTAGTATTTGAAACAATGTTATATTTACCTAATTTTAGAATACCAACAACAAACAACATTGTTTCAAAGAAATTTGGAAATGTAGCTGTATCCCTTATTAGGTATAGAACTACATTGCCAAATTTCTTATTCCCTTGTAAATTATAATAAATATTGTTCTTGTTGCTTGATCTGGTATATTGTAAAGCGTAATACTTTTACAGTTATCATGCAAACCTTGCTATATTTATAAGATCTATACAATAAACATTATATTTACGAACATGAAAGTATACATTTTTCATTTCTATCTTTTATTTCTAAAACTAATATTGCAAAGCTCGCAAAAGTATTTCTATTATTTTACAACAGATAAATAAGTTTTTTTATGATCGCTCTACCTGGTGGCATAAAAAGACAACTTTTAGTATGCGAGACTTTTAACAAGTGCTGCGCTCTAGCGGCACAAAAAAGACGTGTATTTGTCTATGTGTGAGTGCCTATTTATACAAGGATTTTAGAAGCCATGGTATCTCATCCATTATAAATGATTTCAGGTTAATGTTTTTTGGGATATTTCAATGCAATGTCGTAGTAGTGCTCGCAATTTGCAACATCAAGTCTCATAGATGCTCGATGTTCGTGTAACTAGTTGCAGAAAAACAGGACCATCTATCGAAAATGTGTGGCAACCGACCCTGAGCATTCACCTTAATGTGTTGTTAGCCATTTTTTTTCCCAAGGCTACGTGACCCGGGGCCGCATTTTGCCGGTATTGTTATTTATTTAAACTTTATCATCGAATTTTATGGAAAATATTGGAATTTACAATAAATGAACTATATTTTTAGCATCATATTAAATGAATGAAAAATTTAAGATGGTTTTCCAAACACAGTCAAATAGCCTATTCTACAACAAAAGCATTAAAAATACAATAAACAGCCATAAAAAGATTTCAATACTAAACCGATAAGTGCTTTATCGTCTAAAGCCAGCAAATAAAAAAAATATAATCCTGCGTAAGTATTAAAGTCGTAGAGCCCGCGCCGAATTCAGATAAACGATATTCACGAAGAGTTTCTTATTACAACCAGCGTGTTATCGCTGATGTATTCGAGTTTTATGATAATGGATCACTCGTCTGGCGAAAGTGAAATAGATTATTGCTTAACATAAATCATTGGTTGTAATGAAAATTATACAGCATTTATTAGATCTCTTAGGCTTAAAAAAATATTAACAATTATCATTACCTACTGACTGTCCATCGTCTGGTGATAGCGAGCGTGATCAATATTTGTTTGAAACCAGGTTTAGTTAACGAGACGATATACTAAGAAACAATATCTATTCAATTATATAATATATCATTCACAAATTGATTGCTCAAAACATAATGTAACCGACTTAATATTTATCATGACAAAAACTGCTTTCTAAATTTTGGAATTTTCTCGTCGAGTGTACCTACCCAGATTTTAAGTAATCGTATTACCGCTACCAATTTATTTACTTTTTATATAAAAATATTTTTTGTGCCCTCTTTTTAACCTACAAGAATTGTGTGGGTAATTGCTAGAAAAGCTCGTGGTTATGTAGCTTTTCTTTTATCCAATCTATCTCTAATAGTATTATAAAATAGCTGTTGCCCGCGACCTCGTCCGCGTGGTATTTAACAAAGACACAACCGTTGGCAACAGCCTGCTCGCACGTTCTGAGCCCACGGGATGCATTGCTGCAGGTTGTTGTTATCAAACTTAATCAGGCGCAGCGCTGCAACATTGGTTTTAATTTTTTTTCGTGAGTGCCTATTTTTTTTCTAAAATAAAAGTAGCCTAAGTTACTCCTTGTTACATCAGCAATTTTTCAGTGAAAGTCCCGTCAAAATCGGTCCAGCCATTTCAGAGATTAGCCGGAACAAAGAGACAGACAGACAGACAGACAAAAATTGTAAAAAAAATTGTTTTGGTATAGGTACCGTGTATACATCCAAATGCACTTAGTAAAAAGCGGTTATTTTACTATTACAAACAAACACTCCAATTTTATTTATATGTATGTATAGAATAGATGTTATCCAAACAATTATCTTTCCTATAAACATAGTGATAACGGCTACATTTTAAGGCACACACACCCCGATATCTACGTTCTCAATAAAAAGCAAATCAGTATCATTAGTTTCAGATGATTGGTTCTGAACAAAAGAGTTCGGAACACGTATTTCTATTCACGCGACCGAGCGATCCCACTGATTGGAAGGATATTTCTCGCTAATGACAGATGAAGTAAAGATAATTAGTCTTTGTGTCCTCAAAAGATAATCTTAAGACACGAAATTGCCGGTATATACGGGTATAATTTAACTTATGTTGGGGCATTAACGTGATTATTAAGGTCATAAAAAAAGAAAGATTATTGCAGTTCCTGTATTTAGTTAGTCTTTGAACAGAGTGCAAAAACGCTTATAAAGATTCATAAACATCATTTAAGTTCGCTCAGTCTTTAATTGATGCATTTATTAATACCGCTTAGCTAAGTTTTTAGTCTAGCCAGCTTTGAAGTTTCTTGAATATCTATTTATTAAGTGGGCTGAAAAATCTCCATACAACATAAAATAACTTCAAGCATTGTAATTTCTCACGAAAACAATTATTTTGTTAACCGACTTCAAAAAGGATGAGGTTCTCAATTCGGTTGTATTTTTTTTATTTTACATTCCGATTGATACAAACAAGAATACGCCAAAAGCAACCTGTAACATGTGCACAATGCTTCTCAATTTACTCGCAACGGTTCCGCACAAGAAATATATCGCCACATTCATTACGCTATTGTAGTTTTTGTCGGACGCAATCCCTCGTGTCGTGGGGGAGGGCTCAGGCCCACCTTCGTGTTAGCTCAGAGATAAATCTATGATTTGTTTTGGTTTGGCGCGAAAGGAAAACGTAGTTTCTATGATAATTTTATATATGCGATTTATTTTGGCCGATGAATATATAAACGGTTTATTGGCTGTTCTTTTTATTTATTTGTTTCGTGTGACTATTCGATTTAATACAAGTGTTTCTAGGCGTTTTGTTTGTTTGTTGAATGCTTGCATAGTTTCGTTATAATCTGAAAGTATTCGGAACTGTAAACCAAAATACTAGAGCTACTATGGGGTTATATATATGTTGGTTTCTAGTGAGTATTTAACTGTACCAAGATATAACATATTTTATTTCCATAATGAAGCTTAAATAGAAATGGATGGGTATATATAATTGAAATTGAAGCCGTCGAGGGGCAGTTGAAGGACACCGCGCCTCCTGCAAATTAATTACTCGGAAATTGGGCGAGGACCTGCGAATGTTTGATTATATATATATGGGGCAGTTTAAAAGCACATTATACACTACCAAATATAGTATTTATACCAAATTAGTAAGATGGGATGGTTCATAGTGTATATAGTCAATGATTAGCTGCTTTAAGAAAAAGTCTACGTCAAAAATATTGAACTTTGAACACTCTCATCCCTCACCACTCATATTATGTAGGTAAGTTTTTTTAAAATTCTTATTAGGTAGCGTTGGTGCGTTTTCATGGTGAGAATATGTAGAGTCGAATTTCGCGTACATAGCAGGACATTGTCGACCCAGGGTTGTCAAGAGGCAACTCGGTCACGGCAGCCAGAGCCTCTCGTGAAAATTAATTACATAGGAATTAGAGGCGTGTGATGGCCCTCATGCACCGGGCCAAGTTACTGAGTACATATGTGGGACAAAGTAGTACCGGGCTGGATATAATAATTTATTACAGAACTCAAAGATTTAAAATTAAAAAATATACGATATAAATTGGCAACTGTAGTTTTTAATAATATATTTGACTGCATTTACCCGCGGCTCTGCTTGTATTATCTGAGGATTAAAGAAGTATTTGTGTCATAACACTAATAGGTACTTAGTAAAAAATTTCGCCCAAATAAACTCAGGTATTTGGACGGGATGATCCATTTATTATATACTTAGAGTTAGTAATTTTTTTTACCAGCTGCTAAAGTTTGCCTAGCTATTTCTACATAGTTCTCACATACCCATTACAAAGTACTGGTCAAAAATGTAAAAGATGTTTTAAAAGAGCAACCATAGAGTTTCTTGCTCGTTCTTCACTATAGGACCGGCATTCCGTACGGGCGGTAAAGTTGTATCCTAGCATTTAGTAACTATTTTGACGATTCATAAGTACTGTACTGTTAACATAAATAAAAAATATTCCGATTCTGTATTTTTTAAATAAATCGAATTAAGAGAAGAATGGTTATTATTATCGCTAAAGTGTTAAACTAGAGTTTTAAACCCCCAAAATAGTTGCTACAAACGAATGGATCCAGCAAATAGGCCGGGCTAAGTTTAATATTCCGTCGGCGAGGGTCGACAGCCCGTTGCTGTTATCCTTTTGTTTCGCAAGTCTAGCATTTGATGGAAAATTGTACCGGTTTTTTATTCCATTTTTCGATTAAAAATTGTAAAATGTCGTTTATGTGTGGGACGGCGAGTTGGTGTCGCAGAGTATAAAGATAGAAAAATCTTGTTAAATACTTCAGTTTTAATTTAATTTTGCATGCGAGGGGCAGAGAGTTAGAATATATACACCTCTGGGCGTATCATATTATGGTCTCAGAGTATACAGCTTATGAACTGTGCAACTTAAAGACGAGGGAACAATCTAAGTTAGGCTCAAATAATAAATACTATTGCATGTCTGAGAGAACTCCTCGAAAGACGTGTGAAGTCCGCCAACCTGCACTAGGCTAGTGGTGGACGATGGCCTAATCCCCCCTCGCATTGAGGGGAGGCCCGTGCCCAACAGTGGGACATTAAAATAGCTAGTATTATTATTATAATCAATACTATTTCGCATATTCTTAACTTTTTTTTTTCTAATAAAAAATTGTACCTGCACGAAATACTTAAGTAGTATAAAACACCTCGTATGTGACGATCAACATACTTTGCATACAAACCAGCACATAACCCGAAGAAGCTGATACCGCAATTATTTAGGCCTTATACCGCAAACCACACGCCCGGCGGGTATGCGGAGCCCCGGGCACGTCACAGAAGACGCCGGGCGGAAGATAGCGGACAGATTAATTAAGGGAGACATAGAGGGTAGTACTGAGTATGGAAATCCATGTTCACATTCAGGCTAGTTTGGGTTGGGGACGTTTCGCTAACAATAACAAACTCCCGTCTTTAATATGAGAGTGAGAAATAGAGGTGTGGTAAAAACCACACTTTCTTTTTACCACACACCTTGTTGAAAAACAAATCCAATCAAACATATTTATTTGTTTAAAACAATTTATTTGTTTATTTCTCAAGAACGTGAAGTTTGTAATATAACATTTGGTTTTTTTTCTTATTCTGACTGCTTTTATAGCGAGCGATGCCGAAAGCCAATCGCAAAATATTTAACGACAAGTACTTTTTGTTTATTGTCTCGAGAGTCCTAACACTACAACAAACCGTAATTCGTTATTGACTATCAATTTATCGTACCCGTACCAATACCGCTAATATTATTACTCAACCCTTGTACCACATAGGCACCGCATGTACCACACCCCCGAGAGGCCCGTCACACAAGACGTCGTCGACCGGAAGACGAGACGGACAGATTAATTAAGGAAAACAACGACTAGAATTACTTAGCAACGAATAGGTAGAGCGAAATGAATGAATTTTATTTATGTTTTTGGATATATCTATGACTAATTAGTTTGAACAATATTATGTGTGTATTTTTTTTTATAATTTACTACTGTCGTATCCGAGTACAAATATATAATGGTTAATATTTCACCAACATTATAATTCAAACATTTTTTTATATAACCTCACTCATCAATTTCCCGCCGAAAAGCAATCGACTATAAATAGTTCACCCAGGAACAATATTTTATTTAAAAGCGTAATGAAATTGTAAATCTGTGAGGCAAAATTGTCGGTATCTGTGGTAAACACTTTTTTTTCAAATATATTTATTCGTGGTTATTACTGTAATGACTTTGTTCCCTCTATTTTATTGTTATAGGTACTTGATACTTAGCTGATTCGTCACAAATCATTTTTATGCCCAACCGTAAGTCATAATAACGCTTTGAAGTTGGCAAAGCAAATGGAATACCAAATGTATGCGTTGTACAATACGGAGTGTTTTATGCAAAATCCCGGTTAGGGCTGACAGTTCCGATGAGATGGGTTTTCTAAGGATCTCCGCGAGCCAAGCCCTAATAAGTATGCTCACCAATGCTGATGGTTTATGCAAAAATGTTAAAATGCGAAAGCGCTAGCCAGTACTGAAGTAATACATTTATCCAATGCAAAGTGCTGTAAGGCTGTAGGCAAAAAAAGGTTTTAGTAGTATTTTTTTATACAGAAATATAACTTTTTTTTCCAGCCAGTTCGTATTTTTTTTCAGAATTTGGATAGAAAGTATATTTTTAGGTTTGACTATTACCTTGGGGTTACGAAGGCCATTTTCATATCATCATGTCACATCCATTATTTTATTTATAATGTGTATTTATTGAATGTTTTATTGCTATTAGTTACTTGACACTGGCAAAATACCCGCTAAGTTGTGGGTGAGGCCATTTGCATATCCATTTTATTTCATCGCATTTCATTTCGTAAAAAAAAGAAGAAGAAGACGTTTTAAACTATAGATGCACAGTCTTGTTCATAATATTATAGTCTATAATAGTTACAAAATTATATTTGAATACCTAGTTAAATAATTACAGCGTCCTTGATTCCATATCTGATCCGCACGTTTGCGTGATTATTGATTCAATTGACGGTAAGTCGCGTTTCACGTGCCAAGCCTATGTTTGTTTGATAAATAATCTTGTAAATTAAGTATTTGCTCGTTATTTCGGCGTGTGTTGAATTACCATAATTGTGTATAATTTGTCTGTTTTCGTTTGTATGTCGACGGTGACAGCCGCGTTTGAGACTATTACTACAGAACCTTAGCTGTGTAAGTAACTATTATATAAATAACTAGGTATGTTCTTGTGTAAAATTATAGTTTATAGTAGTGTTCGTCTATACCAGGGATTCCCAAACTATTTTGAGCAAGAGACCCCTTTTCCAAAATGAACTGATAGCCAAATTACTTTAAAATCCTATCTCTAGTTTTTTTTTCTATTTATACAAAATAATAATTTCATTTGTAACAACTTGTGCACGCTTATCGACTTGTATAGTTTTTTAAAAGTACAACAATGATACTTCCTACTAAAATATAAGTCATTCTTATAACAAGTTGGTACACGTAACACAACTTATACAGTATTTTGAAAGTTTCGAATAAGAACTTGTATTAAATAATGGGGGTTTTTAGACCTCGACCCCCCACATCAATTTTTGTTTATGTTAACCCCCAAGGATCGATATCGACCACTTTGAGAATCCGTGGTCTACACAACTTGTGTTTAAATATTTATTGTAAATGTAAATTGTGAAATCAGAATTCTCCGTAAATACGTTACTTGGCAATTACTATACCTTGCCTATTCAACGTATAACGATGAACTAAACAGTGAACCTATTATTTTCTTTAGCAATCTCGCTGTTTAAATCACAACTCCATCCCTACGCCTTGTTGAATGGCTCACAATCGCGAGTTTTCACATTTCCCTGAAGATATCAGACTTCTTCTCTCAATATTGGTCGTTTGGGATTCCCTTTTATACAGACGATTGTTACAACTCGCGCACTTTTCGTTGGACAATTTGTCTTTCGTACGGGGAGCGCTTTAACTAAAAGCAATTTTGAGTTTTGATGTTTTATGTGTTTTAGAAATTGGCTTTATCATTGTTTGTTTAGTATATTTAGCACTATATATAAGTTGATCGAAATTCCGCCATGGTACAGGGTATAAGCTTGCATTTATATATGATAGTAGCATTGTCTGTAAATTTTCTGCAAATATTTTTCGACAAAATGTTGAGATTCATAATCTAGATTTACGCTAGTGTAGTGTGGAAAGGAAATTGAATGTTCAGCTCATATCCTGTTAGGTATTACGTTCTCCTACCTTGATAACAACATGCATACTCGAGTATATTTCTCAAAGTAGGTAAGAATATCGCTAGACGAACACACCATTTATACGGTCCCGCACTAAGCAACGCTTGTATTATGAGTACCGTACAATAGACTGGGGACGAACCCATTATATAACACTTATCGCACAAATGTTGTCCTTACCAGGATACCAACTGAGCTGATCAGGTCGTCAAATAGTCAAAGATATTCAAATAAAAGGCAGGAATCAAGACAGATTCAGAACAAATATTTTTAATTTCTAAGTAGTTAAACCAGCTATAACAATCCTGAATATTTCAGCTAGTGAGTAAATCGAAAAACTTTGCAGTACCCTTTTCAAAACTTCGAATATGTTCTTAACTCTCATAATGTTATCCCATTTCTATTTTGAATGGATGATATACTTATGAACAGCGATATTATTTTATAGTTATTGTTCTTTGTCTACAAATTTGTGAGTCGTGACCATAGAGAAAAGGTTCTCCATATTTATTTAGAGGGACCGAAACGGACGCGCATAAAATCTACTTTATGGTAAGTTCGGTGTCCACCACCTGCAGGCCGGCCATAATGTGCCGGCCTTTTCAAAAACTGTCCCTGACATTATTTTCTATAGTCGAAGGTTAGGGGTGTGCGTCTATCCTCACTAATAGGGTGCCCTCATATTTAATATGAGATGTTTTTTTATGAAAAAAAAAAACGGCATCGATAAACTTAGAAATAAAAAAAGGTGATGGTAAAGTGCTTGGGTTAAAAGTTTGAATGGGATCAAAATGAACTTTTGCTTTGAAATTAAGTTTAAAAAAAGTTAACTAAGCGAACGTGGTAGACCGTAGCTAGTTTTATTAGTCTATGCATTATCGAGCCAACTGTGAACAATATGAGGCTTAAATACGAACAAATCTCACAAGGGTGTGTACGTACTAAATATTAAATTTATCAATCATCTAGTGTAAGTGGCGTTCTGGCCGTTCTAATTAGTAAAATAATAATAAATAAATATTTGTCCATTTGTAAAAATGTCAAGCGAAGGAGTTGTTAATGCACGGGAGCGAGGTTGTTTAACTCGGAGCAATATACACTTCGCTTTGTGACGGGCTATATCGTTGTCTGGATAATAGTGATGGCTGTGGTATAATCCCAGGATCCCAGAGTCGAGGAGTTCGCGGCATTTAGGATCTTGCTCGTATAACAACAGAACATAATTTGAAATGTGTTCTTTTATTAATAAAATTCAATAACCTTCCGTAATTTAAATTTAGTTAAAAAATTACAAATCCGCTCCCGTACGACTAAAAGTAATGAAAATTAAAAAAAATAGCATTTTAGTAATAGGTACTTACTTATAATTTGCAAACTATAAGTAAGTACCTATAATAATAATAATTTGTTTATTCGATAAACTAAACATATGAAATCTATAACGGTATCTCGTTATATACATTGTAACTATACAATACCTGGGAATTACAATAAACTACATTGACAGAACACTCACAGTTGTAACATCTTAATTCATAGACTCAATTTATTCATTTCCCCGCACTAATCCAGGGGATTTGCGACAAGCAATCCATAATAGCTTGAAGAGCTCTTCACAGTACTTTACGGGCGACACGAGAACACATTATTATTGTCATATTACGTTAGATAGGCTTTTTCTGAAGCAATTAAACTTAGCCTATTAAATTCTAATGGTAGTCGTATGTATGGCCAGATAGTCAGATTTTTTTTATGAATGTTTTAAAGTTGCAGTGCTTCAATTTAATGTGGCGTTACCGCTAAATTGGCGGAGACGAGTTAAATGATGCCTTGTGGCGATTTAAATAATCTTTAAAAAAGTTGTGGGCTGTCCATTCTACTTATTTCTTTACTCACTTATTATAAAACCGTTATTAGGTCGAGTCTCTATATTGAATATTGACGAAAAAAATACGTGTCATTATTTTCGACAAAGAGGTCGAATCCTTGCGTTTTTAACAGTTGACAAAAAAGTAGGAGTTTATCAATTCGACGCATATGTTATTTTTATGTTTTACCACATCTAACTTTGTAGTGATGATCCGCTCCCTGATTACGTAACTTGCAATAGCCTAGCGATAGCAGTAATCGCGCAATATTTGCTTTTAAATCGCTAATTTGTATTACGTAGCGATGCGATGCCATACACATCTGCGATTTGAAAGCAATTATTGCGAGTTTATTGCCGTCGCTTTGCTATCGTTAGGCTAGGCAAGATACGTAATCAGGGGGCCGATTTGGATATTTGTTTTTAATGAATAGGGTAGCTCTACGAATTATCCACAAAAAAATAAATAATACTTTTTAACCGACTTCAAAAAGGAGGAGGTTCTCAATTCGGTTGTATTTTTTTTATTACCAAAGAAAGCACTGACTCAAAAACTGAAAAGTAAAAAATGATCTAATTTAAAAATCTACCTAGTCTAACTTAATCTAATATTTAACGAATATTGAGTCCGTGCCAAAGAAACAATCAACGAAGAATAATAAAAGTATACTCAGTGGCTCGATGCACGGACCACTTTGTAGATAGTCCTTTGGCACGGGCCAGCAATACTCGACTTAGTAGTTTGCTTGGCATCAACTACACAAAGTACAAGGTATATACAAGATAAACTATTTAAATAGAGACACATATAGAAAAAATATTATTCCAGAAAGTCTAAGCTATTTTAACTATAAAAAAACGGAAATCCGTCGTACGAAATCGCCAGGTTTTCTCTTCATGCTTGCCTTTACCAAGTGAAAATTATAGATGACAATAATTATTATTGTTCCCAAACATTGTATGCACGACGATTTTCGATTTAATTCTTCTGTTATCCACATCCTAATAGCCGTAGTAAAATAAGTAATACCATAATAACTCACCACAAGTCGTCATATTCCTTCATATAGCTGTTTACGAAGGCGCGCGTTGGTAACGGCTCCCTGCTGGTAGTTGGCGCTTCTAACTTACGACTAGTGTTGCCATGTAACAGAGAAAAGCGGGATAAGTGAAACAAGTGAGTGTTTACCCATCTTATTTCACCTTTTTTTAGTAAATGCTGATGAGACAATTTTAATAATGTAATGTTGTGTATGAAAATGTCTATGAAGACTTATGTATTTGTTACTCAGTTAGATTTGGATCTCATTCGTATGTTCCTTCTCTTGGGCTCGTCTACTGGTATGTTCCAGTTTTAAAGGTAGTATAAGGCAACTAGTCTACAACATACCACGATAAGAACAGCGATTCATAGGAAATTGTACCTCGCTAACTTCTTGAGAGGTGTTAAATCAGTTTATGTTATAGCTTGTTCGTCGGAACGTCTCCATAAATACATAACACCTGGCAATACTAGTTGCAATGCCGTAAGAACCGCGATGACACGATTGTGGCACAAAATGATTCTTATTGTGGTGTACCAACGGGATTTCCTTATTGTTTATTTGATAATAAAAGTTTGTTGTTTGAATTAGAATCGTGGGTGGAATACACTAAATACTAGTTTTTTCCGCGACTTTGTACGCGTGGAATTTAGTTCGATAACTATCCCGGAGGAAGCCTTTCTGTTTAGAGGAAAATATATTTACTTTAACGAAACGTAAACGGCGGTGTATATATAAAACATTGTTGTCTTAGTTACGTATTACCTAGTTTAAAGCTATTAGATATAGGTATAAAGGGGTCGCTAAAGGGCACATGGCAACACTACTTTGAAACAAGGCCGACACGTTCTCAGCTCATTAGGGGTTGGCTTGTCTCCGTCACTCTGTGACGTCTTATAAATGACGACATATCTAATAGTACAAGTGCAACAAGCTTGAAGATAATCTTAGATGTTCTCTTAACGAGGGCTCTTTTCAAATCTATAATAAGTGTAAAAAGTATACTCCAAATTTGTTGAAAATTTATTACTTTTTTTATATTTGTAAAAGGACGCAACATTTGTCTTCTGAAATATTATTTAAAAAAAAATTGGAGCTCAAGAACTAATATGATCCAAATAATTTTATCTCTCCAGTTTTTAGATCTCCAAATTACAAATAAACTGCCATTGCGTTCAGACACCATGGTCTAAGCAAAAATATTTTTAGAAGACCTATTTTCAATTTAAAAACATTGTAAGCGTCCCACTCTGCGGAGCCCTCGAGGTTTGAAGTAGGGCGACTTTAGGATCGATCGGGCGATACAATGGCTCTTAAAGTGCTGGACCTACAGGGGTTTTTGTTGGAAATCATTCGAGGACCTGATGCAAGTGGAGATCGGGTGCCAATCTGAGGTTACTTGAGACCGTTATATTTTATACCTGTGTGCCTTTTTGTTTAACATTTTCTCAACTTGTTGGGGGTTGGGGTTGGTGTTCAGTCGGCACAGATATCTGTATGATATTTACATGGAGTGAATGCTGCTCTCTGAGATGCAACGATAGCCCAGTAGTCAGATATTTCTGCGTGCAGATGTAACGTCTAATGAGCAGCCTACATCAGTTTAAATAAATTATGCGAACGCACTTTAAAGTCTGTATATATGCAATCTCAAATTATAATAACAGTTTAAAATTATATTACAATGAATATATTGTTTTTTTTTTTACAATTTATAACGCGTTCTCTACCATATACACAGTTGTAAATGCATATGCTGAAACGTGTGGAACGTTCCAGCTCTATCTAAGTAATAAAACCGACACATGCTAGAGCCTGCGGCACTGGGCAGTGTTCCAACGCAGTGACACCGCTAAATAAATCTAATCCAACCGACATACCTCAAGAATTGCAGTCACAGTCGCTACGTAGGTATAAATTATTCATCGGAGTGCAGGAAGCTGGGGCATGCATCTTGCATGTCCGGGCCTGTTCCGGGTCCTCCTGTTTGTTTATCCGGCTTTGGTTGCGAGTGGTTATTTATAAACGGTAATGGTGAAAACATATTTTGATAGCTACGAGGGAATGCAGTTGAGATATGGGTATTGAATTTAGGTCGTATATTAATTAGATAAATTCAGCAAGTAGAGGATTGCATGTCTGTTTATGTACGGAATGTTGTGAGAGCGACTCTATGTAGCTTGTATGTTGAACAGGTGTACCATAGGAGCATTCCTTTGAGAGAACGTTTATATATACCTGTCATCTTACATCTGCTATTTCTCTTTTCGCTAGTTATTACAAAACGTTCCATTTGTCAGGACATCAGCCACGGTTGGTTGATCTTAAGCATAAAAAAAGACAAATGAGGCGTCACACGATATATAGAGCTCTTCGTTTCATCCGGCGCTCTATTATTCCCACAAATATATCGTGAAATATCTAGCGGTCCCCGGAAAAGCCGTTCGCGTACAGGTGTGAGGGCAGTTTCATAAATTAGTAGTGAAATGGCGTGAAACCGCAAGTAATCGTTGCGGGTTTGTGTGCTCTACTCCAATTCTCCAATCTAAGAAGTTTTAATTGTAATGATGGCTGGATCATGTTTAATAACAAAGTGGACAGTGGTTGTGGATACTTCGTAAGTTATGAACTAGAGTAGGTCTCCGGTGTTCGCTCGGCTCGCGTAAACACGACTTCGGTGTAAAACGATTTATTATTGAATAGTTCCTGATATTCATGAGCGTTGACGGCAGTTGATGTTCGGCGACGGGATTTATTCAAAGAGATGATTCGACAGATTTTAGATATTTACGTTACGATCATTTTTATCTCCTAAATGTTATGTTCCTAGAAAATAGTAGGTACCCTAGATTTTATAGATTGGAAACATAAAAACCCATTACAAATACGATAATAATTAATAAGACAGCCGAGGTTTGGTAATGATTGACGTATCCTATAAATTCAAACTACAGCATTCAGTTGCACAGCTCAAGAACTCCTTCTAGAAATAAAATAGGTACTTACTATAGAACCCAAAAAAAAAATCCAAAACATTCAGAAAACGGGTCGAAAAATGTATTCTAAGGCCTTCATAAAAGGCAACTCACATTCAATCGTCGACAATAGCGCACCGAGCGCCACGAATAACGGAGGGTCGAATTTTTCCGCTGACGGTACAGCGGTACAGCATATCAGCCCGAAGGGACGCCCTTTGAGTCGTATCGTGACAGTGATCTGAGTCGGGCGTTGGCCGGTGCGATGAACATTAGCGATTACGTCTGTAACTCCTTTAACTGGAGCTAACACCTGTTAGAGAGATTTGAGATCGGAGGTGTTGCTTTAGACGGAGTGGAATTAATTCGCAGTTCTGAGAAGCGGTATATTCTAATCGCCGGTTTCTTCTGAATATATAATTATGCAGCACAGCTGACTGAGATGCTAATAAAAATATATTGTGATTAAAAAAGCCGTTTGATCAGGTATATCTTCTGAGTTTCGAGCATTTTACATAGATTATCGGAAACAGTACATTTTCTACTATACTATTTAACTGCTAAATAATACATTTACAGCAGGATAACTTCCAATAGCGGTGTCTTATATAACTTTAAATACTATCAGGCATTACTAGCGGCGGCGTACAAATAATTGACTCATCAGGTGGCGTGAGACTGTCGCTAGAAATTGATGAATTGCTAGAATATTGAATCAAAATGAGAAATCAACGAACTATTTTGTATAGAATCAAACATTATGATAGTGATTGATTATGGAGTGTCGAGTGTAATAGTCGAGTGGTTAATACTTGTAACAGTTTAAAAACTTAACGTTGAAATGAATACTGAAGCAAACTGAAATTCAACAAATCAATTCGAACCGTCGTAGTGCCTTCAGGGTTTGGGTTTCCCTATTGCAAAGAGCCACCTGCGCACTTACCAGATATTTACAATGTCGTGTCGCTGACTTTGTCCGCCAACCGCCGGAATATCAGCTCAGTTATTCACCCTTTATTTCAAGTTGACGGCTTCCCTTTTGCAAGCGCCTCGTTGTGCCAGTATCAGGTTATTTTTGTTTTATTCTTTAAATATGGATGTGTTAGAACTGACCAGGGGGCGTTGATGAGGTCAGAGATATGCTTCAATACAAAATAACCCAAAACATAAGACAAGATGAGGAGATAATACTTTTTAATAATAATGATTAGATATTTCAATATCCCAGGCGCGTGTTACAAAAATATATGTTACATTCTTCCTTCGAATAAAGAAAAAGTAAGTAAAATGATAAATTACTACTTCCCCACGATTGATCATACAAGGTCGCGTAGAGTGAAAAAACACTTAGCGACAACTGACGCGGAGCCCGCTGAAGTGAGGTTAAGTACAAATATAATATCGGCCTCGTTGCGAGAAAACTTGGTCGCAACATAAATAAACACTTTGGCGAACTTACATGGAAGACAAGTGTCGCCACTCCCTGAAGACAACACAATAAATCCCGGGAGCCACTACTTTCGCAATTCCCGCCGAAAATTTTCCCGCCGTTCGCCATATTGTTCATTTATTGGTCATAAAATGGCGGCGCTACGTGACGCGTAGACTGCGATAGCTGTAACAAGACCATGCTTTTTATATCAGGATGTGATTCTAATAGCTTTATGGTTTAGTAACAAATATTTCGAGCTAAAAATGAAAAGAGTTTGTGTGTTCAGAATTAATCCAGGAATTAATCAATGAGTCGGTGAAATCGCTACTAACCCTAAGTTGCCCACGGAAATTCAATTCAAGTCAAAAAATTAATGTTAATTCCCTGTGGTGGCTTTGCCCGGCAATAAGTATAAAACAGCCAAAAGAAATACGAATAACATCAACAAAGCAATGAGGCTGATAGTCCTAATCCGACGAATAGCCAATATACCAACTGGATAACGGAATTTGACGACATTTCAGTGCTAAATATTTGTAACATTTTTCATAACATATTTATTTTTGTGCGATTGATCTATACTAATATTATAAATGTGAAAGTTTGGATGGATGGATGGATGTTTGTTACTCTTTCACGCCATAACGGCTGAACGGATCTGGATGAAATTTGGCACAGAGATAGATTATAGCCTGGAATAGCACATAGGCTACTTTTTATCCCGGTAAAATGTATGGTTCCCGTGGGATAGATGTTTTAATTTTTCATACTTTTTATCGCGGGTAACACCGCCGGGCGCAGCTAGTATTCTATATTTTGATTGATTGATTTGAGATACTCTATATATTGTCTAGTATCATTAAATGTAAATAGCAAAATATCAGTATATAAGTATATATCCAAATGAGATGAGAAAAGCCTTACAATGGCTATTCTCATAGTGAAAGAGTTTCATCGTTTACAGAATCATACTAGGTGTTAAAAGGAAGCTTGTAGATGCAAACTAATAAGCAACCTTTTCACTAATCACTACTTAGGATGCACAGTAGGAGGGTTTATTCCATACATCAAAAGATCTCCCCATTTTAATAACCCGACCTAATTAATAAAACATATTGTTAAAAGGCTTAATCATAAAATTTGTTTATACTTCATCCGACGTCGGCTCTTAGGATATTGTCAAATAATTAATGTCGCAAAGTGATGTATGGGCCCCAGAGGTCTTATGAATTATGAAATTGAAATTTTTGGGAGGCCGCACATATTTCGGTGAATAGTTTTTGTTTAAATTTCGGTTATTTTTTTTTTTTTTTTTTTTTATTACATTATAGGCAAGTATTTGATCTCGATCTCACCTGATGGTAAGTGACGATAAGATCTACGATGGAGCATACTTGCCTAGGTAGGAAGGCGGCAGTAGATAAGAGACGCTACATTCACTAGGCACATGCAGCGCAACTGATCTGACCCGCCATCCATGAAAAACTGTTTAAGGTTAACTGTTTAAGGTGGAAGCTCAGGTCAGGGCGCGAAGTTTGCTTAAAAAAATACCTAAAGCGATACAACAACATAAAGTTAGTAAAAACCGCTACTTTTACTAACTTTATGGTGTTGTATCGCTTTAAGTATTTTTTTAAGCAAACTTAAAACATCGAGAGATTTTATCCAATGCAGAATGCTAATATCGCTAATATGTTTTAAGTTTGTTTAAAAAAATACTAATTACATTGTAAAGATGTCCAAATTTTTCGTAAAAAAATAAAAACTATCGACATTTAGAATTTTGCGCCCTGACCTGAGCTTCCACCTTAATGCTTTTACATGCGTTATTAATACTGACTACTGACTGACTTGAGTGACTTGATTCTCTATATCATAGTAGGGCTCTACTCAAATATTATCTTTTACTTGTAGCATGATTGGGTATCGACCGAGCGTAATAATTAGCTCGAGTAATCCACCTTGTAGGCAATTATGAACTCTAAATGGGATGTTACAACACTATATTCGTTGCTGGGCCTGTAAGCCAAGAGATGTAGAAACAATGAAGGCGTTTAAATTATTCAGTGCTTATCTGAACTCGCAGGTTGTGCTAAAGAATGCGACAGACTACGTTACTGGGAGATAATTATAATACCTACATACCTACTATGTTGTTATTTTACGTTTAGTTTGAATAATGAATAAGTAATGATATAAAAATAAGAACTTGGTCATTGATAATTATTAATTTTATTGTGTGCTAGTATAATGTGATTGAATTTTTTTAATAGTATTTTCGTCAAAAATTGTTTTTTTTGAGCATGAATATATGAGAAAAAATGTAGAAGATATATGTTCTAACAGACGTTTAAAATACAAACAAAAAGCTCTACTTATTTTACAGAATACCCACAGTGAAGAAGAAAAAATATTACTATTACCTAAAGAAACGTCGTGCTCACTCAAATCTGACCTAAAAGTCTCAAGTAATGTTAAAGGCCTTAAGAGGCCTGACACTCGCCCCAATAACTCCAGCTATCGAGCCAATTGGCACATCACGAGCACCTTTGACTCGAGCACCCAGAGTAGATAACTTTCAATCAGGTTTTTATGTCTTCCAATATTAATTCTGCTCGATTTTATTGCCTGTAAAATATTCCACATTTTACTTTATTGGCCGGGTAATGATTTCAGATACTCAAGAATATGTACTTTTTATGAGGTCCTTTTTTTCTCGTTTATTGAGTGCGTGGATGGGTTTAATTAAGTTTTAAATTCGAGGCTTTTCAGAACGTAGGCCCTAGCGTATTAGATCATTATTTTGTGAGTTAAATCTTTAATTCAAGTACATTTTCTCGTATGTGCCTAACACATTTCAATAGATAATCGGTAGTTCTGTGTTGTTGGTTATTCGCGTAACACTGAAACAATTAATCAAATATAGAATGTTTATTCTTATGAAAATGTATGTAATATGACATCAACATTTAACGCTATTTTCGGCTTATTATTATATCATGGAAAACGTCATTGACCTGCGTTCGAGGCTCAACGTTTAAGGTTATAATAGCCAGGGATAGTTATCAACAAGACGGATTACTGCATTCATCTTCGTACCTCGCATGGATGTCCGATGTACACAGTACAAATACCCGCTGGGGTATTATTATATGACTAGGTTATGCTCGTGACTTTATTTGCACCAATCTAATTTATTATAAAATTAACAAATTACTTTAAAATTATTTCAAATACACGTCTTATTGTATCTATCTCTTATACCATGATTTAACCATTATTCCGTTATTCGAGGCCGGGGATAAATTCAAAAAATCACCCCAGCCGTTCTTGAGTTAGAAATACTGTAACTAACCCGACTTCCTTTTATATTATTAAGATAAGCTGACACATAACATTTATTTCTTATTAAATTAAATTAGATTGAAATACCTTCTACTACAAATACAATTTAGAGTTAAATTCGTTTAATGAAATTCTGTTCTGCAAAGTTAACCAGCGTTTTAATGTTCAGAAAGACAAACTTTCAGACATAACTAATATTAAACGTTCCATTGTTAAATTTTTCATTGTATCCCGCAACAGATTGTTCTAATGGCGTTATCTAGAGTCGAAGAAAATACATTTCTCAAAGATTTGACTTTAGGTATACAATAAGAGGACAAGGGTGCCTACATCTTGACAGGACCATTGGCTGTTATTAATTGTGGTGTGATGATAATTTATGGATGAAAAGTACACGTATTAAATGCTATTAACAAATAGTTAACAAAAATGTGTAGTATACACTTATTTGAATAACTATTCAAGATTATTTTCCCAAGATAATATAGGGTATAACAATAATAGAGTTAAATATTCAACAGGGCCAATAGTAGATTATAAAGATAACATGCCGAAAGAAATAAATCAAATTATTAGACACTTTAAAATATACATCCTGTGGTGAGCGCATGGCTAATTGCTACTGGTTCGCCTTGTTTAAAAGGAATCAACCATAACTTACACAATTATTTTATACCTACATCAACCTGATCTATTTAACTTACACAATTTTTGTGACACCTTATATACAAGGTATCTCCAATTATTCCGGTTTTAATTGAGTAGTACACTATTATTGATTTTATTACATAAAACATACTATAAGAGAAACTATAGTTTTAATGAGTATGCGCAAAAACTTATAGATATACTTGAGAACCTGCTCCATTTAAAAAGTCGGTTGAATACAAGCAACAACCCAATTGTAATATAGAATGAAGCGATCCGTAAATAAATACACAACCGTGAACGAACCGCTGACGTGACAACGTGCTGATATGTCCTAAAAGTCACGTCACGCCACAGACGTGTGTGATATATAGCATGTCGATAACATACTGCTTTTTTGGTGTCCTAAATGTATATTTGACACGATGAATCAATGTAGGCGATATGCCACTTAGCGTCCTACTCAACACAAACCAATTTGTTAAAAAGTATAAGAATACCAGGCAACAGCAGGCAATAAAAGTGCTCTTTCGCTGGCTCAATATCAAAAACTCATAAACTGTTTTCTTATCAGATTTGTTGATACATTACTCGTACCTACTAAGCAATTGAAAACTATTAAAGAAAATCCTATTATTGCTCGTTTGCAGCGTTGCTTGACACAGAAAATAATGTGTACTTATGAACAACTGCTATAATGAAATCAAATGGGGTTACAGAGAGATACGTTGGGTTCTCGAGTGCAGAGCTCGGAATCGTGAATGGTAACAATTGCCAGCCGTCGTGGCACTGCGATAGTGATAGGATAAGGGCGGGCTGCAGACATGTTGCTGAAGAGCGCGAACTTTGTTAGGTATTATAGGAACATCAGCTCATGTCTGAGATTTGAAATGTACAAGTCAACCTTTTATATCTTTTTAGCGTGGATTATTTAACATGCAAAGCCCATCAGAACTAATAACAAAGAATATAAATTGGTAGAGTATGGAGTCTTGTATAGAATATTCAAGCCAAGGTATAATTTTTTGGGGCTGGACATGCGGATTGTCTTTTACGGCAATTATGTTTTATAATTATTACAGAAAAAAATACGTTGTCAACTCTCTGTAAAGGCCATATTAAACAACAGCACGAAGTCTCTTTTTGTCTTCAAAGACAAAAAGTCTACTTACAATAAACAAGCTCCGTTTGAATAGAGCTTGTTTATTGTAAAAAGTCTTTTTACATGCAAATGTTTGTTTTGAATGGAAAAATTAAAAAAGAAACGTGCCTCGGTAATGTTTATTAAAAATCTTTGAATTCAATATTTTGCTCTTTTGTCGTCACTTATGTGTATAATGTTTATCGTCATTCACACGGTGATCGATACGGTGTATATGTTGACAAATATATATTTAAAAAGGCTTTTAAAAAGAGCAACCATGGAGTTTCTTGCCTGTTCTTCTCCATAGGAACGGCATTCCAAAAGAGTGGTAAAGTTGTAGCTTAGTATTTTGTAACTATTTTGACGATTCATAAGTACTGTACTTAATATTTCACATGAATAAAACATATTCTGATTCTGATTCTGCTTACTGTTGCTGTTGCTCTAGTAAAGTTGTGAATCGGATTCTGTGGAAATAGTTGATAAAGTAAATACTACGAAAATAACATATACATTTTCTTTAATAACTAGATACTTAAAATAGAGTGAATCTAGCAGCTTTTAAGAAAAAGGTATAACATCTTGAATTAACTATACATTGATTGAAATAAAAACTAATCTTAAGGATTTTATCGCGTTTATTATTTGGCGAGGCCATTGAATTAAAAAACATCCTAATTTCAATAGGGAAGATGGCTGGGTGCTACCACCGACTTGGGATCCAGTAATTAATATTATTAAGTCCAAGACCAAGCGTACCATTGCAAGACCTCAAGACACAGTGAGCTCTTTCTGCGTAGATCGGACCACAAGTAACAACTAAATATGAGGGTACCCCGTCTCAAACTATGACACCAGGACGTCAACCACCTCAGTCCTCCCGTGACCATGGTTGCTGTAAAGCAGCCGAAACGTCGGGAACGTAAAAAACAAATAATAAACGCGATAAAATCCTGAAGATTAGTTTTATTTCAATGTGTAGTATTCGCGTAAATATAAGAAATCAATATATACATTGATTGTTTATTCTATTGTCTTGAATAATCTTTAAATCCGCCGGGAAATGGTCATCACAAAACAGCCGATTTGTTGCGAAATTAAAAGGGCGTTTACGTTAATGATGTCTGGAGTGGTGATAGTGCTTGCCCTTAAGTTATTTGCTGCCTAATTGGGTATGAATATTTCTGAGTAAGAGCAATGTTGGGGTTTGAGTTTAAGAGAGGGTTGAGTGTTACCTAAATACTGATTTTACTACTTTTGCTAAATGGTTTAAAATGCCATAGCGAATTTGGTTTAATTTTAATTATCGAGATGTTTTTCGTCTTTTAATTTTCTTGTTATGCTGATGTAGATACGTTTATTATTTTACTCTTAAAATACGATTAAAGAGTGTTATTCATAGGCTCACTCTTCATGTAATTGTTCTAGTTTTAGTGCTGTAGTTTTTACATGGTAAATAATCCTGAAACACTTATTTTCAGAGATGTCCAAATGGACCATTGCACCATTTTGTCACAACACAGTTTTGAGTGTGTTAATAAAATATACTCTGTCTTCCACAAATATGCCAATATTTATCGCCTCCGTTGCTTTTAAAGTGACAAACAAACACATAAAGTTGGTATTTTTGTATATTGCGCGCGTCCAATATTATGAGTGAATCCGCTGCATCTTTCAATAAACAAATACATTATTTTTGGAATGGAAATAAATGGCAGTTTCGATTGAATTTTATTGCAAAACAGCTTAACAAAAATATATATCTATAAATTGATGGCCTGATTAGCGCAGTTGGTAGTGACCCTGCTTTCCGTGCCGAGGGTCTCGAGTTTGAATCCTGGTAGGGCCAAACTTTGTGTAATGAGCACGAATTTTTGCATCTAAGTCGTGGAGGAATAATATAAGTAATATATACTGGGTTCGCCCCCAGTCCTTTGTACGGTCCCCATAATACAAGCGTTGCTTAGTGTGGGACCGTATAATTGGTGTGTTCGTTTGGCGATATTAATTAATAGTAATTTATATTAATAATATAGATTATTAAGCCTCCAAAGTCACGGTCGTCTACCAAACCTAAGGTATTGACTTTGATTTCCAACAGCAGCATTTTAGACGTGAGTTCACTCACACCTAAACTTGCTTTCGCTATTGATAAATAACGAAAATACTACACATTACTATATTTTTTATCATTATATTAGTCCATAGACATACCAGCGAGTCTATACTGCGAAGCTAGACCCGCCACCCGGCCTAGCAAATAGGTCACTGTAAAAAAGCAACACTGAAGCTTAAATTGCTACGGCGTAGTCATATCTACAGCGTAGCGTTTAGCGCTACGAAATAACGTAGTCAGGTGGAAAGGGCATGCACATAGATACACCATTTTGGAATGTCGATGTTGGTCCTGTAGAGAATGTTGTATATTGAACCATTTTCAGGCAACAACTACTTATTGAAATAAAATTATTTTTTCGGATTTTATCGCGTTTATTTTATGTTTTTACGTTCCCGACTTTTCGGCTGTTTTACAGCAACCATGGACATGGGAGGACTGAGGTGGTTGACGTCCGGTCCAATATACGCAGAAAGTGCTCACAGTATCTTGAGGTCTTACAATAGTCTTGCGATTGGTTTTAATTATATTAATTACAGGATCCCAAGTCGGAACGTAAAATCATAAAATAAACGCAATGAAATCCGAAAAAAATATTTTATTACAATTTGTAGTATTCAAAATAAGAAATAAATAAACAAAAGTAAGTACGTAAACAAAAGTTTATTTGTTTAATGTCGTTATAATATATTCATACAAATAAACGTTTTTTAATGCATCAAACAATATTCCTTACGACTCTTAAGATGATTGAACGACTAACATTAGAAATAATTAATTAACACAATCCCTCGCCCCTGCACACCGCGGCCCTCTCCCCGCGGCCTCGTTAGCCCCTCACAGTGAATAGAAACACAGATGTTCAGTTTAATCTAGATGGATCCCTGACGTTTACTGTCGCAAGTAAGTGCGGAACCGCGAGTGGTAGTAACAATTCACTGGTTTAGCTTGCGGTATGATTTAACATCAATAGAGTTCTAACGACGGTCTATTTAAGCACGAGATAAGATTACGTGAGTATAGGTAAATAATATACAATTATGTATTGAACATACGCAAGGAAGACGATCAGGGTTATATAAAAAAAATGCCATTATGCCAAAAAAGCGCTGGTGAAGCTTAGTATACCCTTTCTGAATCAGACTCTGTACTGGGATCGGCCCTAATCCATTGTACGGTACCCGTAATACAAGCGTTGCTTATTTTGCGCCCGTAAGTTGGATTTTATGGCTATGATTGCTTTGACGACATGATTAGCGCAGTTGGTAGTGACCCTGCTTTCCGTGCCGATGGTCCCGGGTTCGAATCCCGCTGGGCCCACTTTGTGTGATGAGCACCAAAGTCATGGATGTTTAATATCTATATATGTAATATATACTGGGTTCGCCCCCAGTCCATTGTACGGTACTCATAATACAAGCGTTGCTTAGTGTGGATCCGTATAGTTGGTGTTTTTGTCTGGCGATATTTATTTATTTACTTGTGGAACCGTTCTGAATCTTTCCGCAGGTTCTCTACCAAGCGTGGTAATCGGGTCGTGTATTTACACTACTAGCTTTCTTTGCTAACACATAACACACACAACACACGCTAGCACACAAGTGGTACCTATTTAACACACGCTATGATGTGTGCTTTTCACCCCCTTCCCTATGGCATTACATTTGTCTTAAATGCCTCGTAGTAGTTCTCCAGGCGCTGGCTACGATGTTATTGCGTTGATGCTACGGCGTAGTCGTGAGCTACGGAGCGTAGAGCTTTATAGGAGAGTTTTAGAGGCGCTTCAAGCGGGGACTTTCGTGCTTGACGAGGTCGTAGTGTATTAAAGCTTTTATTTAAGATTTTGATAGTACTCCGCCAACTGTTTTCTTTTGAAATTACCCTTCGGGCGTGGAAGGTATTTAGAGTTCATTTACTTCATTTAATTAAGTCGGTTCAGTGAAAAGAAAACATTTAGGAATTCATATTTTGCAAGTATAAGTAAATACAATTTTATTTTCCACACTGAGCGAACACTATTTCGTATCAAACCTAACCAAATGAACCAGCACTATACAATCATAAAATGCGTGTTAGCATCAAACTTTGGGACCATATTACTTGGGGTCTGTTAATATGGCTTATCAGCACATTGTGAAACAGACCCTTTAATGAACAATATCATCTCATAACCACATTAACGATCGCACCAATTTTATATACCAACTTAAATTGTATCTCCGTTATTCTGCGATTTTTTAGAAGACATTATCATACATTGAAGATCGTGATATACAGAATTAAAATTAGGAATGAATTGGGGTGACAATGGAGCGCGAAACAACGTCGCGATCGTGGGAGAGACATGTTTATCCACATGGTACGGGATGTAACGTGGAAAGGATTAAGGTCTGTTAAGATATAGGCTGGATCCACTTTGAACCGTATCAGTTTATGCTACCAATAGGAGCGCTTAGGTTTATGTCATATTCGTATAATTCCTATCACATTACGTACTCTTGAAGAGTTAGAATTGGCAGCGATTTTCTCGTTGACCCCTCTGCTTAATCGCTTATATTTGATGAACATGCCGCTTATAGTAGCTATACCAGTCTAGACCGGCACTGACAAGCAAGCATGGGAAGTGGCATAACATTGCGGTGCAGGGTATGGGTGGACGATAAATAGCTATGTCTAAACAGATTTGGGTATTCGCTAAAGTGGAATCGCCGTTTTCTTGAACGATAGGCGCTAAGGGGATTTGCCCCGGGTTTTGAACGTGGCTTAATTACCTGGATTATATGTACATTTATTGTAATTACTTATGTCTGTAGTTCTTAGGAGCTAATTATTAACATGTTTGGAGTAGTATATACTAGGTAATTATGTTTAATTACATGGAACACTATTATTGTTATAGCATTACGTGTGTTGTTCTGACGATTATGTGTAATAAATTTGTTTGTTGTGTAACCTGTATGGTTAAAATGGGGCTACAACTAGCTAACAGTAAAGTCACAAAATGGAGGATTTTAACCATAAAATAAGCTATACAACGATTTGAAATAAATTTATTTTACATATTTTATCGCGTTTTTTTTGTTTTTACGTTCCCGACGTTTCGGCTGCTTTACAGCAACGATGGTCACGGTAGGACTGAGGTGGTTGACGTCCTAGTGTCATAGTTTGAACTGGGGTCCCTGGGAACCCTCATATAAAGTGGTTGTAATCGCAATAAAATCTGAAAAATATTTTTTTTATGTGTTGTATTCGCGTAAATATAAGAAATTTATAGAACGGTCTTTTCTAAATAAGAGTCTTTAAGCCTTAAGTAATTTGGTACAATTCCATACATATGTCCATAACTATACCTAATGTGTACATACATATTTGTGTATGTACACATATATATAGGTATCACAATTAAAGATAGGTAAATTTTGTTCCCATATATGTTGAGGGTAGAAATCGGAAATAGTTAAATTCACATTGATTGATTTTTCAAATTCATAGGAAACCATACTTCAATCCATCAATATTTGGCATCGACGACGATGTGGAGGCATTTTTGTGTATATAATTTTTTTTTTTTTTTCAATGTCCATGTACATAACTATTGTATATAATTAATGTAAATAAAAACATAATTCATATTGTAATAATGTGTATGAACTTTGCCTTCAATATTCCTCTCTTAAAACTATTTTCTATCTAAAATCGTTTGTCTATCTCTTTTGTTTGGTAAAATCAATAGCCAAATCTATAGACTTATCATATTACTTCGGCGAAATCCCAAAAAAGATCAAAAGACTTGACAGCGGCGTCCTTCACAGGCTTTGTATCAGAATCGCCAGTCCGCCAGTAACTAGGGCAAAAATTGAGGTGGCTCACCCGAGCTGTTGCCATGGCGACCCTCGTCGCCCCGCGCCGCCCACCCTCCCTGCCCTCCTCGCGCAGTGGCTGTTGCTTCTCCTTTCAGATTCGCTCAGTAGATACGTAGACAAGTAATGGATATTTGCCGTTCGATGAATTTCTGATAAAAAAAAATATACATACAAGTACTTATGTATAGGAAAACAATTGTCTACTTAATTTGCAGAATAACAGCATTGGGCTTGAAACAAACACAGATAATCTTGTTATGCTACACGCATTTCCTCCACCTTGGACTAAATTGTTACCCCTTGAATCACAGACAGTAAACAGGTAGATTAGGTTATATGTGATATTATCCGATCCTAGCAATTTTCTTGTCACATCAGCATCTAGATATGTTGATCCATTGATAAATTGTCACATCAGCATCCCGAGGGTATAATTTATAGAATGTATAATAAACATATAAGTGTGGGACCGGATAACAAAGAGTTGGTGTGTGCATCTGGCGATAATATTATTATTATATAATATAGTCCAGAACTGATTCCCAGTTATTGAATTATTGATGTCCTCTAAACCATCAAACATGAATTTGCATATTATGTTAATGCTCTTGTCGCTCATGTTTACGCTTGATATTTATTGCGTGTAAACATACATTTATGGCTATATTCAATCAATCGTTGATCCTTGCAGGCCTTAACTCAGATTTGACCTAAGGCTCACTGGGCGGCATATATGTCTTAATCACTGATGTATAGTTTTATCTATCTATATATATATATATTAATATAATTAATAATAATAAAAATAATAAAAGGTTTTGTCCTGACTCACTGACAGACCACGCACAGCCGAAACCGCTGGCCTACGAGACAGTTCTACAGAATTTAAAGTTGGTAAAAATGATCCCAAGCATGAATAATTGGATGAGTTGTTTTCAGTTTACTAGCAGTCCATTTCTTGGGGGATCCATGGGCTGAAAAGTTGGTATTCTAATATTTCATTGCGAGCGTAGAGTAGACCCATCCAGTTTTGGTTCGTTTGATTGGGATTTATGAGGACTTTATTTATCGTTACGACTAAGACTCTATATGTGTTAGTGGTGTGGCCAGACATGAAAGCCATAGCGTGCACGTGGCGCCACCCATTCATACCGAGATCTCCGCCCCACCCACACTGCTCCGAATACCACCTAGCAGGTGCCGCCATTTCCGATAATGTAGAGACAAAATGTACAAAGTTTAAAAACTTCTTCGTAGTAGTTCGAAGCAGCAGTATATGTATTAAAACACGGATGTAGGACATCCCAAGCAAGGTAACCCGATAAATCACACGCGTCGTAGGAAGTCCGTGGATGCCAGTAGCGGAGGACCGTGATGGACGTCATTAGGGGTGGGGCTATGCCCAACAGTGGAAGTCTCCCTGCTGATGGATGGATGGATATTGTACAATCTAATGTTATTGGTTTTATTCCCTTCATGTATCCTGTAGGTAGGACTCCTATATAAACAAGTTTCTGCTACACAATATTTGACCTTAGATTATTTACCTACATCCGCTCCTTGGCTTGGGCATGCAATTGTAAAAATATCTCCATTTTAGAAAAATCGAGGATTTTTTTATAAGAATTCTCGTTGTTTGTGTCCTCAACAGTCCTTTCAAAGCCATGAAGCATGGATACAATGTTTTACCTCCCTCCACCCACCTTCTTCGGTCTTGTCACCCGCGCTTCTAACTCAGCACTCTACTATTGGGCTTTATTGTCTGAATGCTCACGCGAATTGTATACTTAACTAAATGATACTGATATAGACTTCATGTTTTAACTTATTTAGTAAGGTTTATTATATTCTTATGTGGATATCAAACATCATTTTATACTGTGGTTACTATAAAGATTATAATATTGACGATCTGTTTGTTGCTTAGAGTTATATCATTTTCATCTGATCATAATTGCACCAGTATTTTTACAAAGGTGTTTGTGAAGTTTTATCTCACTTATATGAACACATATTATTTCTCATTTAGAACATACTTATTTTACCTGTAATTATTGGATTGTACATGTAGAAAAAACAGAAAACAATGAAATAAATCACGTCGCAGTATACAGTGTCAAACCCTTCAATATTTAATTACAGGCACTGCTGGGGAATATTTCGAGTATCAACACAATAACTCCCGATACAAATATCCGTGGAACAATACCGAATAATCTGAAAACATATTACAGGGGGCGCAGGTGTCCTCCATTCCGTACATACATACTCATTTGACAATCGCGACCTAGACAGGGACGGATTCGGACGGTATGATACAATTGTGCCCTATGTAAAATATTTGTACAATAATCAAAATTCTAGATATATTTTAGCTGATCATACATAATGTAAGAAGGTCGCGATGGTCGCGCGCGCGAGGATCGTCGCGAAATGATTTTGTATTATGTTTTCACTTGTTTATCAGCGTCTGCACGGCGTGGTTACTTAAATTTTGATTAAAATATGTCTGGTAGTTATCGTCAACAAGTAGATCATCATTATAATATTCCTTCTTTAATTAGTAAAGCTTAGCCTAATAGAAATAGTTATGATATTTTTAAGTCATTGTACAAAATAGGTATAATAGAAGTAGGTCAAATTTGATTACGAACTCGGAACAATTAATTTTGTACACAATATAAATATTTTGAACGTTGTAAATAAATCTCAATCCCGTTTCTATTTAATTTCGTCGATCAAATTACAAGTGTTATTAGTTCAGTCAATGGCGGATACTTAATTAATCCTTACTAGTCTCGCTTGAAGTAGTTTTGTAATAAAACCTTCGGGCTTGTTTTCTTGACACCGTGCCGAGGGGATTTAATGAAAACCTTGGAACTATTTGAAATAACTAGAAAAGTGTCGTATAAAATCTGTAATGTAATGACTTTAAAAAGAAATTATGGTTAGCAGGTTAATATTAACCTTAGAATACACAAATATGTGTATGAGTATTCTAAGTTATTAACAAATTTAAACCATATTACTTTCAGAGCGTATTACCAAAAAATTTTGAAACTAAGTAGATGATAATGGTAATAAAAGTCATCATTTTTTATCACTAAAGTGCTTGTGTTGTGCACTAAGTGTTGTAACATAATATCGTTAGAGTGGCTTCCCATGTCGTTTCAAATCCAGTCTCTCACGACAAAAGCACCCCATATTACCAGCGTTTAGTCCGCCCCTGTTCCCCTTGCTCCAGTTCCCACTACCCACTGTTAACAGTTTAGAAAGCGGACGTTTTAATTAACCCTTTCTGCGAGTTGTGCGCTGGACCGGTCGCATCGACCGCGGTGCGGGTTGTTTTGTTTGTAACTATTGCTTGTGTACGACACTGAATTTAATAAGCGACTGTGGTATGAACAGACTGAGTTTTACAAAGGAGTAGGTATTTCGACGACCTGATTAGCGCAGTTGGGAGTGACCCTATCATCTGTAACGAGGGTAGGGAACGATCTTTGTGTGATGAGCACGAGTGTTTGTACCTGAGTTATATTATGGATGTTCAACATCTATATACGTAATTTATACTGAGTTCGCCCTCAGTCCATTGTACGGTTACGGTGGGACCGTATAGTTGGTGTGTTTGTCTGGCGATATTTATTAATTTTGTAAGAAATTTTTGGATACAGAATACAGATGCAGGCTAAAAAAGACAAGCGCGTTGATTTTCGTGCCGTATCTTCTCAGTTGAGGTCGCGTTCCGATGCGGCAGTTGAGTTATGAAAAAAATAATTAAAGTGACACTTTGTAAGTGCTTCCCTAGGCCTTTAAGAGAAAAAAACAATTTGACTTTGATTTTGGAAGTCCATGTTTCACATGATAAAAGTTTTCCTGAATATAAATCTCAATAAATGACATTAGGCCTACGGTTTAGCTGAGCCCAAGGCTTAGCTAGAGCGAACTCCTCGATCCCTTTCAAATGGATTGAATAACACGGCCTTAGTATAATAATTTTCATTACTGTAAATTAATTGTATTGAAATCAGCTTACTAGGTAAGTATCCAAGTCTTGGACTGACGAACATATTGATAGTGTTTGATGGCACTAAACTGATATAGTACCCATCACACTTGACCCATTTTTCGTAACAGGCCCTCGAGCGACATTGTCGGTGGCGAAATAATTGAATGATAAACCAATTTTATCTGCCAATTAACCTCTTGGCAGTTGCCAGATGAATAGTTGCTCGACGAAGCAATCGATTTTATATTTTACGCTCTATAAATATAAACACTCGTATGTGCATACCTTCACGGCACAAAGTCGAGAGTGAACAGGTACCTTCTAGGCAAGTATGCACCATCGTAGATCTCATCATCACTTACCATCGGGTGAGATCGAGATCAAATACGTGCCTATAATGTAATAAAAAAAACACTTTCATACATGTTATCTATACTATCTATACTAATATTAATATTATAAATGTGAAAGTTTGGATGGATGGATGGATGGATGTTTGTTACTCTTTCACGCCCGAACGGCTGAACGGATCTGGATGAAATTTGGCACAGAGATAGATTATAGTCTGGAATAGCACATAGGCTACTTTTTATCCCGGTAAAATGTATGGTTCCCGTGGGATAGATGTTTTAATTTTGCATACTTTTTATCGCGGGTAACACCGCCGGGCGCAGTTAGTTTATTATATTTTGGTTGAATTAAAATCTTTGACCTTTACGAAATGTTACCTTTTGATAACTTATTATTTTGTTAGATATTACTGGAGAAGTTAATATAGTCAGTCGTATACTACGTCTAGTACAAGCGATGATTACTGTTTGGGTTAGATAAATATAATTCGCGTTTTTGTTTTAAATATGACTTAATGTTACCAGCCGTTGAAATCGATTATTTGTAGCCTTATAAACGGACGATAGCTCAAAAATGTATCAGCATTCACCACTCCAGGCGTTAATATAGCCGCCTGGAAGCCGTGCGGCGCTAGATAAGCTGCCTGGTGCAGCTTTATTGCGGCTTTAATGTAAGCATCGCTCGCGTAAGCCGCGACTTATTGTGCACTGAAGATGTTAACCGCTATAGTCCAAATAAAATGTTTTTAAGATCGTGTTTCGGGCCTATTGGGCGAGCGATATTTTGAAAACAGAAAATAACTTATTGAGTGAATCGTTTAAAAGGCTTTTTCTTATTGTGGCCTATTGTGGCTATATTTTACCTTACTATAATTGCGTGATTGTGCGCAAAAGTTTTTTTTAAATAGATCTGTTTTTTTAACGTTTTAATCAGTAAAATTTATTATGTATCATGAAAATTTCGCAGTAGCATAAAGATTTGCGATATAAACAAGTTGCGTGGGCAACTCCATAGTGCCCGGGATTGGACTACGATGATTGTGATAATGTCTACTCGTTGTTACCAAGTTGTGGTAGTTTTACTAACGTATACTCTACGATGTAGTTTTATAAGGGTTGCCACCTTTGCTTGAATTTATTTAAATTGTTTTTTAATTACTACTAATTAAACTTTTTAAAACATAAAACGCTTATCTCATTCCCCGATTCCTTCCTATTCATTCAATAATGTGGACGTGGACCGCACTCCGCGAGACGTGAGAGGGTGGGGGGGGGGGTCCCCTCAATGGATTACGTGGGTTGCGTACCGGCCTAACCGCGAAATGGCTGATAGTGAGGCTTTGGCCTGAATATTTTGATAGGGATGGAAATTTTTGTGTGATACCTACCTATCTAAAGCTTTGCTTTGCTTAGCTTTTATTGTAGACCTCTCGTATAGTTATACCTATGGTTTGTCAAAGTTATGCTCGTGTCTGATGAGTATAACATATGCAGTATATTTCAAAATATTTAATGTTATTTTCATAGGAATCTGGCACGCATATTCTAAATATGATTTTGATAATATTTCAGTATGATATGTTGAGTACGCGTGTACCAAACAAACCGGTAGTGATACGATTAAACCGATTGCTGAGTTAATTCGGTTACACATGTTGTCTGTGTGTTTAATAATGTACTAGCACCATTTTATTATGTTGATGTATGAACTTATATAATTACTAACTTTAAACAAAGATACATAAGCTTTTAGCAAATCTTTAGACAGCTAGTTTTGTTTTTATTTTCGCCATAAAAAGACTTGTAGAGGCAAACTCTTGCCCAGGGGAGGTGAGCTTAATTCTAAAATAAATCTGAAAAAAAACATGATTAAATGAACTAAAACCATTTATATTAATAAAAGAGTCAATATAAACCGGGGTTTCTGTAAAAGACTCATTGGTAAAAAAACTATTAGACTAAAGTAAAATCCTCCAGAGAGCAGCAGATCTTGCTGGAAATAAATTACCTGATCTCGTGCGCAACCTGGCCCATATGTTTGTCCTCCTCTAACACACTAATCCCAGTGTGCGATTATGTTATACCTGTCGCACTCCAACCTTCATACATCACGTGCATAAGAGCTTTGTAAGCCCCTAAAATGAGTGTTTATTGCTGATCCTTAGAGCCGGACTCTTGTGAGTTTTGTGTCGGTGGAAAATTGGGCTTTAGTGCGGTGAGATAAGAGTTACGGTTAGCATTGGGGCTTTCTAGTGGTTCAGGTGCGTACCCAGGCTTATCCAGTCGTTATTCTTGTGGCAACTGTACGTAGTTCTGGGACGGTGAACTATAGGGATTTGTTCAATTTGTTGGGAAAAATATGGTCTGTTTTGTGTCTAATTCTTTTCGTCTTGTAAATTATTAAGAGCTTTTGTTTGGTTTATCAGTTGATTTGTTCTCTCTTTGCCATCTAAAGATTGGGAATCTTCTTTCTCTTTCAATTCTTATTAATGAAGTGTTTTAAGTGTGGGTTTATCGTTTTTCAATTTTCTTCATGCACATTAGATGCCTATGTTGTTATTCACCTTGTATTGTTAAATACCAAAAGTTGACATTTTGTTTTATGTCTCAGTTGTGAATGGCACGAATAAGTAATATTATTAAGGATGTCTAATAACTACGATGCAGTGAATCTGTCCGTATATTCCTAAATACCATACCATAGGGCACTGAGTCCGGATATTACATCACAAAAAATTAACATAGACACCAGTTAGTTAAACAAACAATAAGAAGCTGTTGTTTTATGCATCACAGGAGACCTACTAGCCAAGCGATGGGATCACACACTCTCAGGCTCTCACTGCCAGGACACCTCATCTCATCGGCCTCTTCCATTCCAGTATCGGAGCAAGGTCCCCACGAGAAGCGTCTCCTGAACGCCCTGCTGGCGTCATACAACACGCTGGAGCGGCCGGTGGCCAATGAGAGTGACCCCCTCGAGGTCAGGTTCGGCCTCACGTTGCAACAAATCATTGACGTGGTGAGTGGACTTAGATCTGTTTGCATACGCTTCTGTTGTGTTGAGGGTATAGCAACCTGATACAGGATAGTTCGGATATCGGTTCGGAGGTTTTAAACATGCTTTAAATCTATAATTTTCTTCCAACACCTCCTAATTTTATCTTTCGATTAATTTCGTGTGGGTTCCAAGACGATTAAATCTATCCCGGGACTCGCTGAGGGTCAAACCTCGGTGTCTTCATTGGACACCACTGTAGATCCTGGCTTACAGGAGTAGCAGTGGTGGGAGTGTGTGGCGGGCCTAGTTCCATGCTTTAAATCTGAAACATCATATGGCGATCAGGCCACCCCAGGTCACTAGTTTTGGGGAATTGAACATTTTGGTTAATGAAGAGAGTTACATATGACTTATTTTTTGAAAAGGCAGAAGGCAATAATGCAGCGTCGGGAAAGCATTATCATTGCTATTATGGAATAATTAATATTTTATTGAGATTAATTGTTTTGTTGTTTAAGGAAAGAAATTAATTTCAAGTTGTATAAGTTCATTAATTTAGAAGAGTGTTTGAGGCAGATAAACATAGGAGAGTACGTTTTAATTGAAACACAAGATTGGAAAGATACTCGTAATGAATTACTCGATCGATCCCGAGTCAAAATGAATTGGGACATTTATGTGTTGATTCTTTGTTTAAAAAAACACTGTCATGTATCATCGGCTGTCTTTTTTTTCTTTTTAATACGATATAGGCAACTATTTAATCTCGATCTCACCTGATGGTAAGTGACGATGAGATCTACGATGTAGCATACTTGCCTATGAGGTACCTGTTCACTCTCGACTTGAAAACACCCAGATTATAGTCAACGGGGAACAAAGACGCCGGTAGTGTGTTCCATTCCTTGGCATTTCGCACGATGAAAGTATAATTCATTATGCGCGCATACAAACCCACTTAAATCGTCATGATATAATATTTGATATTTAAAATTCTGCGTCCCTCTCAGTCTAACCCTTTGAATCTATTGGATTAAGTTTGTAAAATGGGAATTTGAGATATTGGGATGACGGGCGGCGACGGTTTGCGGTTACGGCTCGCGCATTCAAAGGTCCACGCGACCTCTGTCAACTGCTCAAGTGGGTACAGATTGCTCATAATCCTCGGTATTCGTTCTGGATTGCTTGCATGAGTGCTACTATGACTTAGTCGCCGTTAGTATTGCTAATTTATAAAAGGTATATATTTAATTCCATATAATCTGAGGCCTCGTCCACACAACAGAGCACCGCATGTTTTCGAAAGAAAATGTAACCTACAATAGCTGAATAAGATAGAGAGATATTGTATGATTATAACTCCAGCCTAATTTTCTCAACACAACAGAAGCATTATATTGTGTATTTTGATGTGAATCACCTTTATTTAAGCCATTAAAGATAGCTATTAAGTATAATTAACTGTCAAATTAATTTTCTTTTAATAGCTATCCTTAATGTAATTTAGAATTAATTACAATTGTATCGTTACCAACGGATGGTAAGAATGTTTATTTATTATTTCCCAGCGAATAACAAGGGCTCCGGCTTTGATTGTATTATTTAGAATAATCTTGAATGTTTATTTATTTCGATTGAAATTAATTAATTTAATTTAAAAATAATTAATTTATAATTCTTGTTTGGCTTACAGTTTAACTTGAATAAACACACTTCACATTGCGAAAGCATACTTGTATTTGACCATATCGTGACAGGATTTTGGAACCTTGCAGAGACCATTTGAACCTAACACCACAATTTCCTCCTTGATCAATCTATCCATCAGCCGAAAGACGACCACTGCTGGTCATAGGCCTCCTCCAGTATCTTCCATACACCACGGTCTTCTGCTCTTCGCTTCCCCTGGCTCGTCAGCCCTCTTTGATTACAGTAACTTTTATATCCCAAATTGGCAAATGACATAAGCTCTAGTTATTTCCTGTAAATGTTCATGTAATGAGCTATTAGTGTGGAGACAAATATCCTCTAATGGGTTACTTGTTTGCGGCCAATTTACCAGGTACCTGTAGCGGCTGGTTGCCACAAACATCGCGTTGGAGGCGAATGATTATACCAATTACCCGGAGCGTATGAATTTAATGAGACACCTTTGTGGTTGAGTATTGGAGAAATGTTGCTAACCTAGTAAGTCAAATGTAATTTTACGATAAAATTTACCAGTTTACTCGGTTTTGCTTTCAATTAGTGTGCAATAACGGGTACGAAAATCGATATTTTGATGTAGGTATATTAAGTAGGTACAAGGCGGGAATAAGTTTTAGATTTGTTTGCTATTATAGGTTGCTCCTTTACGTATTTATACCTACCATTGTACCTGTTTGGAAAGAATACCGTCCAATTGCCTCATTTTTTTTAAAGACGTTCTGTAAAAACCCAAGGCTACCAACAATTTGAATATGAATTGATCGATAAATACCAATTACTGAACAGACATATCAAGATATACAATTCAAACACAAAACTCAATTTCACGCAAATAATTTGGGATTGTGAATCTGGTCACGTGCCGCAGCCGACAACCGACACGGTGTCGGCTGAAACACGAATACACGGCGCGGCGCGCGCCGTCGGAAATTGAAATGTCGGCTGTGAAAAATCCTACGAAGTCCTTTGTGGTTGCCGAGAATGAGTCTAAATTTTGCGAGGACATGAGTTGACTACAACCGCGAACCATTTGGCGCTAAAAATACTTTTCTATGTCATCTTTGTAGCATAGGGATACAACATTATAAATTATTCTTGGCGAGCGGTATTGTCTTGACATTGCTAGAATGTCATTAACGAGATTGGTTTGAGAATAATTAACTAATACTAATATGTAATTATAGCTGCAAGGTCTTACTTAAGTTCGTTTCTAACCAAACTTAGGTAGCTAATATAAAAATACTTCGTGATGTTATTTAACTATATTTCATGATATTTCGTCATATCTTTCTAGACAATCACAGTTTGAACACTTTCAACTCAACTAAAGTGAGTAAAAATCTCGAGCGGTCGTCGGGAACAAAGTGGCCAGGCCCGAGGCGGTACAACTCCGCCCTATACTAGCCGCTTCTTCTAACTGTATTACTATGTTCAGTTGAAAGCGTTATTCAATAATTCCATATCGAGTTCTTGAGTTCATTGTGGTTCAGCGGAGTGTGAGTTTCCGATTGTATTGATATGCACGGAACGCTTAATATGTAGACAACAACATATAATATATATGTAGGGACCATTGCGTGAATACACGTGTCACGATGCTCAGATAAAATATACTCATATTTAGCGGTACGATATACAAAGAAGCATGTGTGTTAATTGATATTAGCGTAGGTGCCATCTGCTTTACTACGTTAAAGTCAAATTTCGTATAAGCCTACGGGGGCACATAAAAATTGGTATTTCAATTTTTTTCATTATCGCTACAACCGGATGGAAAACGACCTAAACTGAGAAGATCCGCCAAGAAACTCATTGGCCTTGCCTTTATATAGAACCTGAAAAAAAATGCCGTATATGATCCAAACGTCACGTTACTGGTGCTCAAAACAATTGGTCCAGTCTCTTCCCTTGCTCCATGTTCATACAGAGCCTGTGACATTGTATCTGTAAAGATAATGACCGAGTACCGTTGTTCCACTGTCAATTATTAGTCCCGCAAATAACTAGTCTATATATTAACTCGTTTCAATCACCATATGTTTCTACTCAAAATGATATTCCTAAAGAATATTATCACAGTTACTATGTTATCTGCTACAGTATCATCTCCATCTGGCGTCCATAAATCCCGCTCCTGTAAATATCCCGAGCAGAGCCTGAGCTATGATAATATTTACTGGAATATTTATCATTCGCAAGAAACGTCTCGCGTCTGGGGAGTGTTTCAACGGCTCTTGGACTGTCATGTCGCGTGCGGTTGTAAAATACGCGGCTATATGTTGCTATGCTACGTACATTATTATGTAAGTATGTTTCTTTTGCAAGGATAGGTTTAAAATGAGAACTAGATGAGTAAGGTTAAATAACCACCAATCGTATACTTTTATAACATTTCGTATCTGATTCTTTATATTCGATCCTAAGCCCTTATTATGTTAAGAAATTATACGAATATTATTTAAGATATTTGCAATTCAAGTGTTGTAAAGGAAGAAAGTAGGGTCGTCTTTGTTCTCTGTCGCATACGTGGCGGTGACGTCACGGTCCTGCAGTTTGGACTGTTTGTTTGGCTTTGTTTATTCCGAATAGTTCTGAGTATCGTCTGTATTTTTGGCAGAGATTTTGTAATTCATAGAGTCATTGAAAAATATCAATTAAATTATTATGCAATAATACATTTTGTTAACAACCCTATTAATCATAAAATAGAATGAAAGGCATGAAGTTATTTACAAAAATATAGATACCTTGAAGTATGAAGGTTACGTGTACGTACCTATAATATGAGATGTTAGGTATCTAAGGATTTCCTACACCCGTCGCCCGTCAGGATATCTCCGTTCCCCATAAACAAAAACAGTCCTCGTATAATCAATCAATCGTAAAGTGTCCCTTACGGTGCGTAAATCTTTCCACGTCATAAACTTTTATCAAGAGCTGTCCCAGAAAGTTTATTGTTACCTGTAGGTAGCATTTTTTTTCGGGGCCGTTTTGACGTCTGTTGCCTGTTGTTTTGTATGGAATAACGAAGTGATGAAAATAGCGGGGTATTTGACAAATCAGATACGATTTCCATTGACCTCTTTTTGGGTCATTATTTTCGTCTGTATAACTTTGTCAATATTTTGTCGTTTCGCCAATGATTTTAATTTAAGTACAGACACGGCCTTGTTATTCATATTATTTTCAAAGATAAGTAATCTAATTATTTTCCTTATGAATTATTATCCATATTATTCAGGTAAACTTATACTTTTTTTATGGTATGAGCTTGTAAAATACTGTTTTTCGTGCTGAAATCCGTAAATTCGCCCATATTTCACCATAACCATAATAAAAAGCCGCCATACTTCACAAACGGCCGCATGAAACAACCGAGCCAGGTATAGGTATCGTTAAACACATTAGTCATGGCCGCCGCCCTGTTATTCGCTGGTATATATTTAATTGCTTCGTCTTAACGACCACCCGCTGTAAAATAGATCATCCGACTTGGATGATCGGGGGCAACAGATTTAAACGACTTCGTGGTTCGTTTTTGTTTTAAAAATGTAATAAGCCGACTTCAACACGAACAAAAAATGTCCCTATTCTTTTCGTCGTAGGTATTTAGGTTAGTTCTTGGGTAACCTCAGTACGTCAAGTGCGAGATTATTCGTGAGCTAACCGTATACTATATTTTTCTATTGAAATTTTTAAATACCGTCCGCTAGAGGCGCTTTTCAATTCTCCCTACAAAATGTCTAAATACGGTAGACTATAAAGTATACGGTTAGCTCGCACTTGACTTGCTGATAAAATTTTCCCAGTTCAGGACTAAAACGGCTGGTTTAAAATATCACGAGGGCGTGAAGGAACTGCACTTAAGCCGCCGAGAGTTGTTTCACTTTTAAGTACCTCTGAGATTGCTTGAAGTCGGTTAATTTTAAATATTAAAGGTAAAACAAGTTTAGACTTCATGTTTCGTTCCGTACTGATGTTCACAATATTTTTTCGTTCCTTCCTTGCGTCGGCGTGCGTACCTTTTACCAAATAAGGATGAGAAAAATCAAATCTTGACTACAAACGTCTGGCTCAACTTGGTAAGTTGTAGGAGCCGGGCCTGGCGCCCCCGCGCACCCGCCCCCCGCAATCCCCGCAGCGCCGGCACGCGGCACGCGGCACGTGTCCCCGGTCGACACGTTCTTACACCATACAGCACACGTTTGAGCGCACTTTATTTATAACACAATTATAATGCACTTTTCAAAGATAACGGTTACAGGAGGCGGGCGCGGCCAGAGGGCGCTGCCTTCGCGGCAGATCTGTCGCATGGAGTCAGTGTTAAATTGTTGTAAACTACGCATATCATATCTATTTAGATTGTGTGTCCGGCAGCGTGCGAAAATAGCTTTAAATAAACGCATGACAAGACACATTTTCGCCCGCCGCCCCAGCCCCTGAGTATTGTGTCCGGAGGTGTGGAACAGTTCGTTCAGATCATCATACTGACTGCGCCCTTTCTGTTTTTGTTGACATCGTCTAACCCAATAGGACGAGAAGAATCAACTACTTATAACCAATATATGGCTGTCGTTGGTAAGTGTGATTAAAAAACAAACCTAAAATTAACACTAAAATTTCTAACCATTATTTTCTACTCTTTTTTCTTTACCGTTTTGTTTCGTATACCTTCGTTCTGTCTGTCTGTTGAGTTGTTCTTCTAATCTATGACTGTTATGAAAATTGCATAGCATTGTGGCATATGCGGCAGTCTTTTTTACCTGTTTATGATATTTGTATGAGAGTTGCTTAGTGGTCATGTCCTGAGATCCTCGTCATCGCTGCCCCTCGGCTCGGTAGACTAGTGTGTAGACCCTGTCATGCATCCCATCATACCGAATGTACTACGTAAGCTATAGCATCTTTGGACTATACGTAAGTTGTAGATAGAGATTGTTGAGTACATGTGTACCGGGTAAGTATCGCGACGACCGAAAGTGTGTGGACATTTGTGTATATCAGCGCTCAACTGCCGCGTAGGCCGCAATGCATTTAACAATATGTATTAATGGTTGACGATAAGAATCAAAATCTAATACACAATCATTAAACATAAATTTTCCAATTGAGAAATGAAGCCGTGTATAAACAATGTGATAAAGTGGGTCCGCATAGGTCGGCCAATTGGAAGTGACATATTGGTGGAGAATGGTTAATGATATGCACGATTATAATTGTTATTGACATACAATGTATTTGATTTACACTGTAAATTGATCATGCACATCCTGGGTACCCGCTGTATACTTTATTTTGGTTTTTCGCTACAAGAAATTGTAGTACTTTTCATACTATGCATGGCCATGGAATGTTTTAATATGGGAGGTCTTTGTGGTTACCATGGTTGGTTCTACTAGTTTGCCTGCGGATTAAAACCTCATTGGGATGGGACATTCGATTTTTAAATAACTATAAACAGTCTTGCAGATTTTGTTTTCCAATTCTAGGGATGATTTTATGTTTTGGTTGAATGTGATATAAATGTATTTAAATTGATTAAATTTGAACGTAGTTGACAATAAATGTACACACTTGATAAACAAATAATAGAACCGATTTTATTTATTTTTTACAATTAAAATAAATAGGTTTTAATTTGCCTGAGTTCCATTTTATGGAAGACTTTTAATTTCGTTTTATTTACTTTTAATAAAAACCGGTTAAATAAAACTGCTTAATGAACATACTTTGAATGTTGGTTGTTTATGAGTTTTGTACATAACAGGAAAAGATTATAGTAAAACGATTAATGTTTTTTTTTTAACTATTTACCAACAATTAAGGTATGATGTTAAGTAAATATAACTAATTATATTAGCATTTACCAATACGGCAGCTTAGTTACAAAAAATGTAGTGACTCCGAACCTCGGTATTTTTTATAAAAAAAGTTGAAAGGCCTCTCTCTACAAGGAAGTTTTATTAGGAAAAAGCTTTTAGTTGGTAAAATTTCATGTGAACAATATAAGAATGACTTAGGTAGGTATATCTTTGCATGATTGTTTCCTATACGGTGTCACAAAAATGGTGTAATTTATTTTGTGATTTATTTATTTACTTACACACGAACGTGAAAGATGAAACCTCCTAATATATTTTACACTATTTTTGGTACACAGTATACAGCATGAGCTTATAAAGCTGTGGCCTCGTTGATAGCTTATGTGTCGTTTTGTAATTTGTATATTTCAGAATGTATTTTCAAACATCCGATCGAGTGGGGTGTTGACTTATCTCAAAATTATGTATTGTAGGCGATTCTTACTAAACTTTCGGAGACATCAATTATCATATATCTATGACTTAGATCTAGCACGTCATATTTATATAATATTATCTATGATTCCGACAGTTTCCAATATTTTCTCTATGGTGAGCATATGTTTGTATGTTATAGATAAATTATTTTCCTCATAGATTATAGCTTTGGTTAAAATATTAACATGACATGGCATTTTGTTGAGATACGTCATTGCCTTCTCTTTCTTTTACTAGGTACAACTATTTTAATTTACATAACTTTTTAATGTTACTAACTTAGTTATTACGTTACTTAACAACCAACTAAGCTCAATGTGAAGTTCTTAAATTTGAATGAGTACCTACATTCAATTTACTGAGTTATTCAAGTTTTCTTTCATCAATCTAAATTGTATTCTCCTTTGAAAGTTTTCGCGAATAGTCATGAAGTGTATTTTTCGAATAAGATGATGGAAAACTATTTCATCTTGCAAGGTTGTATAAAATGCCACTGAATAAATGGTTCGCCTTTCGGTCAAACATGTAGAAATCTAATTATCTAGTAAACGCTACCCTTTATGGTGAGTAAAACATTTTAGTTTCACATAAATGATCACATATCCCACCCTAAACCTTTACAGCTTGTTGGGGGCACATAACATAATGTTTGAAAACAATACAAATGTTAAACTATCTAATTGACACATAAACCTTTCAAGGGGGAACACGTAAATATACGCCTGTCTCATTCCCACACCGGGCAAGCTGAAGCATCCTGCAAATTTATAATGAGACTACGTGTTTTTTCGTGGTTAAAGTTTATGAAAAATTAAAGGATAAATTAGAGTGCATACTAGTTTTTTTTATCATAAATATCGTTGCAGTAGTTTGGCTGTAACGGCCAGTATTTTGTGTCTGGTGTCCGCCAGGGCCGAGCAAGAATCTAATATCATACTATACAAATAACGTAGACAGATATTGCGAACAAGTTGCGGGTCTAACTTTAGTAATATTAGTGGAGAGGGTGAAGTTTCAAGGGCTTTGCTTTGTTTCCCCGGTATCTAAATGGGGTAGCTGTTATCGGGCTGTGTGAGATGTTATTGCAACCGGTGTGTGGTGGCGAGCGCTTTCGACGATATTGGAAATTGTTGTGTATCCAAAGTTCTTTTGTTTTTTATGCATTTGCCGTTTAAGCAGTTTTTACGTTTAAAATTGGAATAGAACTTCTTTAATAGTTTTTAAATAGTAGAAATGTGACAGTTATTCAAAAGAAAATAAATAGTGGTCTTTGTACTCGATTTCCAGTATTCGTGTTGTTATAATAATTATATTTTTTTATAACATTAATTGATTACTTTATGAAATGATTTTATTGCTGATCTCATGTTTGGCTAGAATAAGACAATGTCTACTAACTAAACGCGTACAAAAAAAAATCTCAATTTGGTTGATTTTTTAATCTTTGTCATAATTTTGAAGGTTGTTGTACCTTTGAAATAGTATACGAATATTACAATTTGTTCTAAACATTAACATACAATTTAGTTTATAAAAAACAGAATAAAGCGAACTTTGACGATCATCAAAAAATAGAAAATGTGAGGGATTTTAATAAAACGAAAAGAAATAAATCCGTAGGTTTTATCTTTTTATTTTATATAAGTATCGCGCTTTATAAAAAAAACGTTCAGAACAAGTATATGAAAAACATTTGAGATTCCAAATTCAAAATTGTCCCGGCAGACCGTTCAATAACTGCGACTTACTTTAATTTATTATATTCAGTATAAACATTTATCTTGGGTAGAAATACTTGATATTGTATTTCTTTCTTATTAATAACCGAAGACGAGATAGCGGTTCATTTTTTCTCAAAATACCGATAGCCTGTAAATTGGAGTGACCATTAAATTAAATTTATAATTGAGATTTTAACACTACGGGACCTTTAAAAATAAACAAGTAGTTTTCAAGATATGATATTAAAGATCAGTGGCCACCCTTTTGTATGTAGAAGGAAAAATGGGTGCTAGGTACAACACAATACAAAATTATGACAGAGGAAATCTTTACACGCTCGGAATCGACCGTAAATTTTCTTTGCTACGAAAACACTGGCGAGCAAAATAACTGGAATATTTTTGATTTAAACTAATTTTGGACATTTGAGAAATTCCATTGATTGACGCGGTCGCGTTATGAAATTATGATTTGTCGTAGCACAGGCGCTACGACAAATCACAACATTTTTTTATATTGGCGTATTATTTTGTTAAATTCGAATTCAATGTGTGGCTAGCTGGCGATTCTTTCTACGTTGGTTGTTACGTAGATACTAATTTATCTTCAAATTTTATTATTTACAGAATTTTTGTTTCTTCTTAACATACTTATTTTAGACCCATGTGCACCGCCCATATGGATTATCTATTACTTAGTTCCCTTGCTTTAGGCTTTTAAAGCAACCGAAATTGAAACTGGTATTATTAAAAACATATTAGATATTTTTTAAATACAATGTATTTTATTTAGAAAACAATACTCAGAAATGTGTCCGGTACTTTTGCTCGCGCTTGCATTACTTACATATCATAATTAAAAAAAAAAACATTTATTAATATTATATTTGCGTGTTCAGGAATGGAACGACTACAACCTGAGGTGGAACGACAGCGAGTATGGTAACGTCAAGGACCTCAGGATCACGCCCAACAAGCTGTGGAAGCCGGACGTGCTCATGTATAATAGGTGAGATTGGGGCCGCGTCGGGCATGGGAGGAATTATGGGGTCTTACCTTATACCGTTATTATTGAGATTAAAACAGGATAAGAAGCGGTACGCAATTAGCCACTCATGAATTCTAACCAGTGGTGGGAGAGGGCTAAATTCTAACCAGTGGTGGGAGAGGGCTAAATTCCAACCAGTGGTGGAAGAGGGCTAAATTCTAACCAGTGGTGGGAGAGGGCTAAATTCTAACCAGTGATGGGAGAGGGCTAAATGGAGACAATTATATATCATATTAAATAATCTAGAGTTTTTGGTATTCATGATTAGAATGCACACTGGAAATGGTTATATTATTGATATTTTTGGAAGCCTTATATATCAAAGCCCGTGTGACTATTGAATCGTTTTAGTAGTGTGGTGATTGTAGTAACTATCAATTAAGTAATGAGATATATACGACGATACGGGGAGACTTCGATTTTTTGTGTATGTTTTTTTTGGTTTTGATTATATTATTCAGAATTAATTAAATAACAAAAGATCTTGGACTTTTGAATCACCGGCTGGTAAAAAAAACCTTAGTAACACTGAAATTATTTTTTAAAGCCAACTTGATATTATTTCATTAGTCCATTTTCTTTGTAACATTCACTTTATGGGGAAGCGAAGGGGCCAAAAAACAAAAACCCGTTCACTTTTATTTCCAGAATTAGACATTAGGATAATTCTATTGCCTTAGCTTGGAAGAATATTTTTAAGTTAATTTTCCCGCTCACATTTTAATTCAGATAAAAAGAAAATATTTTAACGCAATCTAGAATACTCATCATATTATTCAGTCGAGTACCAAGTCTGGCATAAGTAATTTACATTTTAGAAAATTATATTGCATCATGGCGAGATTATTTCGTAGGTAACCGTATAATTTATAGACTACCGTATTTAGACATTTTGTATAGAGAATTAAAAGTTTTAAATACCGTCCGCTAGAGGCGCTTACAATTCTCCATACTAAACGTCTAAATACGGTAGACTATAAAGTATACAGTTAGCTCGCATTTGACGTGCTGGTCCTGAATTGATCACCAATGTTTCGTCAGCTAGTAGCTAGTACTAGTGTCTGTTGGTAATCGTGCCCCTGTACACGGCACATAATCTGCGCGGTGCAGTTCGCGGACGCAACACAGAAATGTTATCGCTTAATTTGTTCGTAACGTTAGATGCAGTTGCCTCGTTCAAATATCATTAACGTTCAACAAATTTGCTCGACGAACATCCCGCCAGTACGAAGTATCGCCATCTGGCGTCGCGCCAAACACTTATTCATTACACCGTTTTGAAGAAAATGATAAATGGAGAAGATGGAGAAGTTTAATTTTTAACCTGAGGGTATTGACCCTACTTCTTGCTTTATTTAATTAACATGCAATAGACGGTCGAACCTCTTAGAACTAAGGACATGGCAAAAAGATTTTGAATATATTTATTAGAATCGTTAGGCATCTTATATAAATTAGGCTCTAATTCCTGTGGCTTTGAGAATTTTCTACTTTACGTATAAGATTTAGATTAGTCCCTGTTACTATGGTTTATTGTGTACAGTGTTTATCGACACTTACCTGGCTCTCGGCTAAGATATACGCCTATAACGGGCGAATATCTTGAGCGATAACTTTTACGAACGTCTATGGAAGAATAGTTATGGCTTGGTGTAATTTGCCGACGACTCGGGAGATATGGAAGGTTTACTGTTTAATTTTTTTTCTTATATTTACTATCGATGGAAAATAGTGCGCTCGTATAGCGAAGATGCTAGCATTAACGGGCAGGTAGTATCAATACGGATAAGTAGGCTCATAAATGCCATTATAGATTTTCATATCGCTTAATTTTTTTTTTATGTAAATATACACGGACCGCACCTGCAGATTTGCGGTCCCGGATCGTGTAACGAGGCTCTAAGTTAAGGTTTTATCGTGGTACTGGCAAAATGTCAAGTCTTTTATCTTTCAACTAAACGGTAGAACAGATTTAAATGCAAGGAAAAGTTGAAAACTAACAGTTTGGGTGTGTGCCAGCGCCTGAACTGTCCTTTGGGACAATAAAAGTTAGAGTTTATCCCGTGATTTGTTGTCGCGTGCGCCTGAGTTACGGTTTCCGTGCGTCCTAATTTGCTGATAGAAATTTTATTCCTGTTTAATTTGTTTGCTCTTACGGCGTTGTATACTTATGATCCTTTTAGTCATAGACTACGATTAGGTTTTGTTTTACTGTAGGCTTCAGATGCTCATTACAACTATCTTATACTATGGTTGTCATTTTTGTTAACAATTTGCTATTAGATTTTCTTCTTTATTTAGGTAGACTATATTGTTTGTTAGCTACAGTTATAAGACAACATAGAATATGCAAAATGTATATACGGGCTGATACGATACCGACACACGACTTGATAGTTGATAGAGGTTGATAGTGATAAATGATAGTGCGAAATGGTGTGATAGTATATTGATAGAAATTAAGCTGATACAAAACATGATAGATCTAAGACTAAATAATAAATGAAAGATTGAAGTTATAGTGTGACCATGCGACCGGTCAGCTCGAAGATGATTTGCGAACTGCCTGGTAAAACTAATGATCGCGTAAATTGCTGACACTACTAATTGTAGGTACACAGCTGGCCCTTATAATTGAGTTCTCAATCAATAATAATATCGACAAACGAACACACCAACTATACGGTCCCACTATAAGCAACGCTTGTATTACGGTTACTGTCAATGGACTGAGGGCGAACTCAGTATATATTACTTATATAGATACTAAACGTCCATGACTCAGGTACTCGTGCTCACACAGAGTTTGTTCCTACCAGGATTCGAGCCCAGGACCCTCGGCGCAGTAAGCAGGGCCACTACCGACTAAGCTAATTGTGCCGCCAAATATTACCGTGGTTGGTTGTTTCCAAAACTAACAAAATAATTAAGGAAAATAGACCAACGTAATAATTCCTTTTATTCAATTATATTCTTCCATTTAGCGAATGTCACCATATCCTTGCTATTTGTACTAGCAATGTGAAGGCAGCTTAATTAATACATTACTCGAATTATGTTGCGGAAATAGCAACGCGTATAAGGAAAACGAATGCGTTCGAGTAGGGTAACCATAACCACCGTAATATGGACATGTGGTACATAATATATTGTTTTGTAGATAGCTTATGTCTTAGATGTTGTATGTACTTTGGGTATGTTAGCCCAAGTTCCAAACATCATTTTGTTTAAAACTTAAAGCAGAAAAACAATTAAATTAATGTGCTTTGTAAATGAAATGACGAGATGTCCGAGAGGTGTGGACAAAAATTAAGAAGTGTTTTTTTTCTTCAACAATATAGACGCGACTTAAGAAGTAATCTGGCTGAGTAGATTAGTATTCAATTTAGACATTCTGACCATAGAGAATTTCGCATTTCCTAAACTTCAGACTTCAATATGTATAGTAAATCTCATGTCACTTCCATAAGGTCAATATGGATGATAGCAAGGAGCTTCCTATACACAAAAGTATCAGTGAACCCAACTCCTTTGCATATCAGACTTTTCGATCTGAGTTATAGACCTTAACTTGATAAATGGCCTCAGACCGATAAGATGGATGGAACGAGTCCTCCTCAATTTATTTACGCCAACAAGCTCGCAAAAACCGTATGTGTCACTGAGGAATTGATTCAGAAAACCGTTCTTTTGGAAGCCATTACAAAAGCCGTTGGAAAGGAGTCTTGTCTTTTAGACATTATGTTTTAGTAATTAATATACGAGTACCACTCTATTCGAGTAGGGAAATTCTTATAAGAACCCATTGGGGCAAGGGCTAAGAAAGGACGTTATCAATAGGTTTGAAAACCGTTACGGCACCAAAAAGGTGTTTGAAATGACATTGATTGATTGATGAAAAGTGTGGTAGTACCATTATAATTATCCTCTATTTGTAAAGCTACCACCGAAACAGATTTGAGAATGTTTACATCCATTTGCGATATTGGAAATACATGCGAACATTGGCGCCAGGGTTTGGCTCGCCGCCAGCTTGTGGTTACACACCATTCGACGATGAAAGCGTTTAAATTACTTACAGCGTTGCAAAGGCGTCACCTTGGTCACATGCTATATTCTCATTGAATGCCTAGTGGGTGTGGACTGAAAAAATATGACACACAGAATTGCATTTTTTAAGGTGGGCGTTAGAAGAGTAGATACTTTAAGAAGTGGATTCCAATGATACGACATACTTAAATTTATATTTAAAAAAAACGTTAATTTATGTTATATTCGGTTAAGTTTAATCTAATATTCACTGTTGTTCGAGCTGAATAATTTAATTGTTATAATGTCCAAATTCTAGTAATTGTTTATTTAATAATATAATTAGGTAGTAAACCAAAGTGTTGGTCCTTCTTTATTAATCATTAACGAAAGTATTTATTTTACGGAGCCAACACGCAATAAATAACAAACAAATATATGATCATCGCTACCTTCTATTGGGAGCGTCGTAAATTACCGGGAATTGGGTGCGAATATCACGTGTATTCTACAAAGGAGCCGACGGGGCAGTTCGGTGGGATAGAACCGATGGGGCAGTTCAGTGGGACGGAGCCGATGGGGCAGTTTGGTGAGCCGCGGGCCCGTTAATACGGATTTGTTGGCGGGCCGCCAGCACTCGGAGTGGTTACACTGTGACACGTGCGCCTTCATGAATACTACATGAATCACACACGACTACGACAACTATGTACACGAAGATACCGATCTCGCAACGCTGTTTTTTTTTTGGTTTTTCCTCGATTCTGGGGTAATTTACATAACTTAGCCGCAAGATTAGAACGTAGTAAGGGTAATATTTTTACCAGATTACTGTGTTAACGTAAATTATACATTATCTAATATATGACTGAACTCCGTTGTTTTTTATAAGTCATGAAACGTGTCTAGATTTATCGATCCACATGTCTAAGATTTCATATTGCTTTAATTTTTTGTTGCTCATGTTCTATTTTCAAATCAATGTAACTATTATAATTGGTTACTTAAAAGGAATAAATCACACACAGCTTACATACAAAACTTCCCGACGCGACTGTACTACAATCCTCTAAGGGAGTGTTTACACAGTGCGACACACGATACCTATGAATAGTACATGTGTCTCATATAACGGCGGCTTTATCGCACTGGAAACGCTGCACGGATTTAGATCCGTCACTTTATCTTGTTTTTCTCCATTCTTGGTTGCTATTTTATGGAACTGTTTAGATGTTTTGTCGCGGTGACAGACACATAATTCACATGTTTATTTTGTAGGATTATGTGGGAGTGTGTGTATGGTTTACGAGTTAGCGTATTCGTTAAAGGAAATATAAATTTTATGAGATTATACGTACCAGATATAAGGTCAATACAACTTTGGTATAATCTAACAATGTTATTGAGGAAGCAAACAAAAGTCTTTAATTCCTAAAATAAAATAAAACTTAATTAAAAATATATTGCATTCTATTGCTTTAGCTTTGCTCGTTTTTATAAAATAAACTAAAAACATAACTTTAAATTAACAAGGTTATACGAGAAGTCGACACTAGTTTGATTAAGATGGTTTTATTTTATACTTACCAGTAACAGTAAGATACATTTATTTTATAACCAATATTATTCTGGTATGTCAAAACATTATAAGTATTTATTTAAACTAAAACAAGTTATTATTATATGTGAAGAGAACTTCACTTTTATTTTGCACACTTAAATTTCGTTAAAATATATTAATTTAATGATAAATTTTATAATTTTCAGAATAGTGACAATACAGTAGGAGATTCGCCCGAATGTGACGATTGGTACTTGCACTTTTTATTTAAATAAGTAACGGTCGTCCGCGTGGAAATCTCTCCTACTTCGTATTGCCACAAATAAAAAACGAAATAAACGTACATGGCATGCTAGTCGCTGATTTGGACACCACCGGCATTGTCTCGCTCGCCAGATTATTTAAATTTCGAATTTCGAAACCAGGCACAATTTCGTTATTTTATTTATCTTTTGGATAAACTGACGAATGACAAATCGGGAGCGAGAGGATGATCTTTGTGCCGTCAATGATAAATTAACAGTTTGAAATTACTTTTATCAATGACAGCACATTAACATCGTCCCAGACGAATCCGAAGCACTGAAAAACTAATTAAAAAGTTGATAAATTAAACGCTTACTTATAAAGCTTTTAAAGTAACAAAATTATACTTTTTGATATTTAAATAAATTTGGTTTATTTTAAGATTAATGCGAATAAATTAATATAAATCTTTAACTTTATTAATGCATTTTGATTTCATGTTACTTAACTGTGTAACGCTTTTTTCTTTGTTTTTGTATAAAATATTCAGCCTAATCTAAATAAAATATGATGGTTGAAGGGATTTCTAACATGAGATGTGTTCAAAGGATATTTAAATCAAATTATAAAGGCTGACCAAAGAATGCTCGCAGGTACCCAACATAGTTTGCCGCTGTGTGGGGGCGTAATGAGGGTCAGCCAGTTCATATAATTTATTTCTTTAAAATGTTCTTGGTAATTATTTCAATGTGGTATACCTACATTCATTATCTTTAAACCAGTGGACTTGCTGACCCAAAGAACAATGGAGTGCTAGCTTTTGGTATTATTTGGTATTTCTTTCATACTGGCAACCAGTAAATTCAAAATATATTCTAGAAAAAAGTTTACTCGTAATTTTATAAATTCGAAATTCGAATTAATTATGTTGTATTTTCTTTTGAAATGAAAATCAGGTTTGTAATGCAAGCAGCATTACACACACAAATAGTACATTTAAAATTCGAATAATCACAATAAATATCATGCTACAATAGATTGAAAATTTGGAGTTATTTCAAAACGGGGTAAAATGAATATTTGAAAAAAAAACAAAGAATTGATGACGTAATTTGTATTGGTACATAGTGCTGACGAGGGTTTTGACGGGACGTACCAGACCAACGTGGTGGTCAGAAACAACGGCAGTTGCCTGTACGTGCCGCCCGGCATTTTCAAGAGCACATGCAAGATAGACATCACTTGGTTTCCCTTCGACGACCAACACTGTGACATGAAGTTCGGTAGCTGGACATACGACGGCAACCAGGTATAGCGCACCGGCAATAAACTTTCAAATATATTCGCTGCTAATTTACACGTAGGTGCAACATAAACTAAAGCTATTCGCTGCTCATTATTACTTAGGTGCAACATAAACTAAGGTTGTTCGCTGCTAATTACTTTGTAGGTGTAACATTAACTTACGTTGTTAAATGCGTTGATAGCATAATAATTTAATTAAAAAAGAATAACATACTAATTAAAATACTTTCTTACAGCAGCCGCACTTATTTAAAATTAAATGATTAAATAATAATATTCCTCAGATACTATTATAAATGCTAGGATTTAGGTTTATATAAGGGAACCATGTGAGAAACCGAGGATATTTAAAATATCCGAAAAGTTCTTTATGTACTATTTTGCATGGGGCTAAAATAAAGCACTGTACATTATAATATACAATACACTATACTACCAACCGCCATACGGAGACGCCGATGAGATAATTTTATACGGGTTGTAAGCGGCATTGTAACGAAAACTTTGGGTTAAGGTTATCGAGTTTTAACTTACATTGCAGTTTTAGGTCTATATTACTAATTATGTTATTTTTAATTGCGATGAGATAAGACTTCTATTATAATTTCATGCTAAAATCAATTTAAAATTATTGAAAAAAGTGCGTATAATTCACGACAAGATTAACGGAAAATTCCAATTCTGGGAGGTCCAAAATCATGATATCACGATCCATGTTATCCGTTTTCGTTATGAAGCCACTTACACCTTGCGTATTATACTTTAACTTATGATAATTATATAGTTTCTGTGTGGTTTGCGTACTTACGTACATTATGTTATTTATAAAATATTGTAGAAGTATTCTAGTATTTAGATCACATATTTATGTAATATCATTATTATCTAGCCAATATTAGCTGTCAATAATAGTATGGTGTGAGTGAATAATGCAAGATTTTATAAATATAGCTTACGAAAAACATTTAGCGCTAGCACATAGCAAGGCACGAATTACGCTTGAAACATATAAAACAGAAATATAGTTATCCTTATAAATATATCGATATTAACCCTCAAATTTATAGACAGTTATAATGGACTATAAAGACATCATAACGCACTTTTTCCTCTGAAAAGTTCGTTGCCATTATAACTGTCTTTAAATTTGGTTAAGAGTACAGCCAGTATATAGAATCGTCAGATTCTTACTAATACATCAATAATCGCGTCTAAAGTTTTACTTTAAAAAAAGTAACTCGGCAAGCTTGCAATAATTCTGTTTTTAAACCGACTTCTTTATTGAGGCATATTTGAGATACATCCTTTATCACATACTTGAATGTAAGTACCTAGCTTTATAACCTTTTATTATATCTATCGTATTAAAAAAAGGGAGGTTTCATATTTAATCATATTCTGTTCAAATCTCGTCGTAGATAATATAGATAATATAGAAAATAGTTTTAGTATTTTATTTGAATGTTTTATGTAGCAACATTTTGATGTTGCCCTTCCACATTAGTTACTTTATGTTAGTATGAACATTAATTAACTTGCCTGTTTAAGTCCATTATCGTATTTATTTTATTGAACGTATTTATATCATTACATTTCTTCCACGGGCTCGAGTAATATACTCCACTTTATCTCTACGTACAAGTTACGTATCGTTCCTCAAAATGTGTTACATATTATTTTTTTACAAATGAAGTTTCCCGTCGTAAATATAAAGTACATGGTGAGTGATAGCTTGTTCAATAATGCCTTAGTTGTTGCTGGTGGCGCGTCTCCGAGCTCATTACACTAGTTTGTTGCCGGCACGTGTTCGTTATGGACTTAATCTAACTTTCCCTTTGTTTTCCCTTTGTCTCCAAGCGTATTGTATACATGTGTCTTTATTATTTGCGTTTTTTGAGCAATGGTCTTGATTAGATGGATTCTGATGTGATTAGTATGTAATTGGTTCCTGATTAAAGTTAATTCAATAATCTAATTTATGTTTAATTATGAATTAACTACCTTTAATTTAAATTAGAGGAAATTAAGGCTTTGTAAAAAAGTCAACCCGTTTTCATTCACATTTGAACAACATGGCAACATTTTACTGCATTACAAAAACAATGTTTTGTTTCTGTTTATTTTATTCACTTTCGCTCATGCTTTCGAACTTAGAACGTTTTGAAATAATAGCTTAGTTACCGATTAGTATATGTTAGTTATTACTGTTATTTGGCTTAGTTCCGTATGGCGGTAATTCTGTAGCTGAATCTTGCATCCCACTCTCTTTGTCTTTCTTTGTCTCTCTTTCTCTTTGTCTTGTTTCTCTATATTAATGTAAGTAATTATTCGTGTAATGGTATATTCGAAGATGGCCGACCTGTCAAGATGGTTGGGTCAAAATTTGACCATAGAAAGTTCTCGCAAAATCGTGCAAGTTCCTAAAATATAATATACCAATAAGTCTTTGTACCTAAGCTTTGCTTGTAGCAATCACCCAATGAAAAGGGTTTAATATGCTCAGGCTTCAAATATTAACGTGCTATAAGTATATTGTTAGTACCTTATGAGACGAGTTGTAAAATTAATTTGACCCGGTCATCTTGGAGTAACATTGCATGGTATTGGCAACATTGCATATGTAAGCGCCTGTTTTTGTGGACTACACTGTGCTTCCCTGACAGCTGGATCTGGTGCTGAAGGATGAGTCGGGCGGCGACTTGTCAGACTTCATCACCAATGGGGAATGGTATTTGATAGGTGAGTTAACACATCCCTTTTATTTTACCATTTTTTCATTAAAGCAGATGTGCAATGTAGTGCAACCACATTTTGTAGATGGTATTTTGTCCCAATGTAATAGGGGAGAACCTATTGCACATTATTTATACACTTCTACTCAATATAGCGGGTTTCAGGCCATAGTCCACGGATTACTGGATGTTTTCGTTCACAAATTTTATTTTTCTTCAAACAATGATTATTACTTACTAAACGCTAAATGAAAACATCATAAAGCATGCGAGGCCGGCGAGATCCCTCCAGGTCAGAATTAGTGAACTGTGACCTGAAATTTTCTCGAATTGAGGACGAGGCCTTTATCCCACTGCTTTCAAATTAAAGGACTGATCATAATTATTATGTAAGTACCCTAATTTATACTAAGCTAGTGAACTTCCCCAGGCATGCCAGGCAAAAAGAACACGATAACGTACGCGTGCTGCCCCGAGCCGTACGTGGATGTGACCTTCACCATCATGATCCGGAGGCGGACGCTGTACTACTTCTTCAACCTGATCGTGCCGTGCGTGCTCATCTCCTCGATGGCGCTGCTGGGCTTCACGCTGCCGCCGGACTCGGGCGAGAAGCTAACGCTGGGTCAGTATCGTTGCTACACCTTCTTATATCTGGTTTGTACCGGGTCTATTTGAAACCTACCTTGATTGCCTGATTACTAATGTTTACTGGTGGGACTGTTAATCTGAAACAGATCTAGTTTTTTTTAAACTGGATCTTAGATCTAAATTATTGCATAGCTTAACAATTAGTTGTTAAGCTGCATCATAACTTTGAACAGGGAATGGGGGATTTTTTAAATTTTTGGTTGAGGGAACATCGCGAGAGAAAAAAATATTTTCCTTCTAACCTTTTATATTCTACTGCTAGGCAAACGGTCTCCCACAACTGTTTCCTCCGATTCTAAGGAGATATTATTTTATTAACCAGAGCTCATTTAAGATATAATAATTTTCCTTGAAATGGGAGCATTACAGTATTAATTAATACCAGACAAATATCGTAGCCCCGGGGCAAGGACCGCAACATGCCCGATAATAAGGAGAAACACACCCAACATAGCATTTATTTCTAAATAATGATCATTCATCCCACTAATATTATAAATGTGAAAGTTTGGATGCATGGATGTTTGTTACTCAATCACGCCAGAACGGCTGAACGGCTCTGGATGAAATGTGGCACAGAGATAGATTATAGTGTCGAATAGCACATATGCTTCTTTTTATACCGTAAATAAAATGTATGGTTACCTTGGGATAGATTTCTTTTTATTTATCATAGAGCAAAGGATCGACATGATTTACAGAAAAGGACATAGAGGAAAAGGACATACTTTTTAATCGCGGGTAACACCGCGGGCGCAGCTTGTGGTCTATAAACGACAGTATTACAATTTAATTATACGCGATGACGAGTATTTAAAAGCAGCTCCGCTGGAACTAAGGACGTGCTTAATTTTAATAGAGCTGACGAAGGCGTCGCAATCATTACTACGCAGGCTACGAAATTGGGCCACCTCAGCGTTGAGATTTGAAACAGCGACCACACTCGAGGTGTTCCAACACTTTCGACGTTTATTTTAATATGATTAAGATGCTGTTATTTATAATGGTTCTATAAATTGTCGAATCGATTGTGTATTCCGTCACCCCAAATTAAATAACTGCAAGATCCTCAAGGAATACAAGTGATTGGCTGGTAACGGCAGGTGTGTCGAAATAAAAACTTTCACTTTTTGACTTCTTGACGGCCTGAATAGCGAAGTTGGTTACTCTGCTTTCTGGTCGAGGTTTCCAGGTTCGAATCCTAGTATTATGGCGATATTTATTTATTTACTACAGTCCCTGTGCTATTACGGGGTATCGCAATATAGAACATTCAGAGAAGTCTTCATGCATGTTGCTTCTGTAAATTATACTAAAATTGTTGGCCAAAGCAATCGTACTATTACGAAAGAGACCATGTCTAGTACCTACTATTACAAAATAATTATAAACTTCACCTTTTTCAATGGCTTTGGCTGTGTAAAATACCAAAAGCAGCTTAAAGATTCCAAATAAAAAAGAAACAACGGTGGTCGAAAATAAAACGCTCGCCTATTCAGTAAAAGCCAAGAATTCACGCCTGTACAGCTTGTTGAACGTAGCAGGGGAATAATAAAAGTTTTAAGGCCCGTTTGGAAGCACTTTGCACTGAAATGAATATTAGATAGTCTAGAATGTGGTATGACTGTATATGTTTGTTAATTTCCTCCGAAGATCCAGATAGAGCGAACGCGCGAATCGGTAAGTATTGATGTAATTCGAATTCGGCATTGTCATCATCCATTATCGTATTGTGTTGGGGAACAAATACGCAATAAGATGATTGAAATGAGTACAATAAGTTTATGAGTGTTGTTAGTATGTTTGGGTGGCAGGTAGGGTTGTTAACCATGTGTTTGATTACAGGAGTCACTATCCTTCTATCGCTGACGGTGTTCCTCAACCTGGTAGCCGAGACCCTGCCACAGGTCTCCGACGCTATCCCCCTGTTAGGTACACTGCCCACACCTAACCAACACCGTTCGTCCATCCCGCTTCTCTCCCATATTTCGTTTCTCTTCATATTCATTATCTTCTGGTACTTTGGTTTCATATTTCATATACTCTTTTGTTTATTTAATTAAGCTCATATATATTTTGTTATTAAAATAAAATAATTAATACATATTTTAAAAACATTGCAAGGAGTAAATTATGTACGTTTAATATTTGTTAAATCATTGCTCTGAAGCGGTTGCAAGCTTTCATTTTATTACTTCTCCATAGTATTTTATTTACGTATATACCTACGTTGCCAAATAAGTGCTTTTACATCAAGCATAAAGATGCTTAATTCTTAATTTATAAAAAAGATATAATAATTACAAATGAAAGGCATAGTCATTGTATTTTCTTAAAATTGTTTTTGATTCAAATATCTTGGAATCGATTTCGTGATTCTTTGCTTAAGCTTTGTCAGTTGACTTCACATTATTTTATTTATTAATTTGATACATTATTTCAAACGATATTACATGTACAATTGATGTGGCATGGCATGTGAGTTTAAACTTTCGACAAGAGTTTTTGAATATTTCAGACGCAAAGGTAAGTTGCGATATTTTTAATTCTAAATGTTCCACTATCGTCATCCTTCTATTTTCAATCATTTGTATGGGTTGACTGTCTCACGCGTAATCGATTCCATGGTGTATGATTCTGTGATTGAATGTTAATATTGAATGGAGCTGTATTTAAATTCAACATAACGTGCATCGATAGCCGTCAGAGCTATGGTTTCTGGATACTTGGAGGTTGTACTGTCGTAAAGGTAATTGTTATAAAACCCTTCTCCTCATAAATTGGTAGATCTAATAACAACCATAAAACAACAGAAATAAAACCCTTTGTAATAGTGTTTGCATGACTATCCTTATCTTTCGTTTATGATTTCACTTGAGCCCCTGATACCGACTCAGCACACTAACAGGACGAGCATATCATAGCAACGATGATGTAGACCGGATGGCACTGTAGGTTCAACGACTGTGAATAGAACGTTATGATTTTGTTTTCATAGTTAATAATTGATCTTTGCAGGTGTTACAATTCTCCTGTCCCAAACTGTTTTCTCTCTATTGGTGGGGCACGTCATCACAAAAACTTCTGAGGCGATCCCCCTGATAGGTGAGACAGTGTCACGCGTTTGTTGATTCCATTTAAAACAAATTACATATAAAATAAAATAAAAATAGCTCCTTCTTAAATTTTAACGCGGCTCGAGGAATATTTTTCAATTTTAAATTTAAAATATCCCTCGGCTGACTAACAAAGATCTAAATAGAAATGTTTGCTTGAATTGTTTAAGGAGGGCGTGTAATTTCTTTCTTTTCTGTTTTTGACTTGCAGTTAGAGTCGTCTCGTCTCTGGAGACTGATCTATGCTTTCGCAACGCTCTTGCGGCTCCCTCGACACTTAACACAGTTATTGCACTTTAAATTCGAGCTGTTATATAATGTAGTTACACATAGACAATCTAAAGGAAACTTTTGCAATTAAATGGCATCCGACCTTCTTGTGATTTATAAAATATTCTACTTCCACGACCTTCGCCAACTTACCGAGATTTATTTTATCAAATCTATTTACTTACCTGTTATTTTCGATCGGACTTACTGTAGACATTCGTCACATGACTACAGATCAGCTTATAAGCATGAAATTAAACGAATTTGTGAATTATAAAAAGAGGCCAACTGAGCCCGCAACTCTCCTTAACTAAATGAGCTTCTAAACATGTAATTGCTTGTAGTTTAAAACCGGGATAGAAAGTTAAACAACATTTTAAACCAACAAAGTGGATGCGGGTAGTGACGGTCCAGCCTCCAAGTATCTCTTACACTGTAGATCTCACATTCATCGGGTCTGTTACCATCCGACACAATCATAAACTTGTGGCATCATTGACAAAGGAATTTGGAGATAAAACTTTGCCTAATCCTTTCATTCGCAATTGAATTGTGCCTCCGGCTGTTTGTTCTAGAAGTTGTGTCAGCTATAAATTAGTTGTGATTAATTTGCGTATATTTACGGTTGATCCGTTTCAAATTTTATAGTGATAAATTCCTTTGTCAAAATATTCTCATCTCCTTTGATCTGAAGGTTACAGATTTCATGAAATAGGAAATGGTATGTCCTTGTATATTATATCAAACGATATTTTGCAACCACAATTTTCTACGTACTTTCCTCATATTAAAACGAGTATATCGAAATGATCTGGGGAGTACGCTGTCTATCGCCGTAATACGAATTTAATTTAGCGTGGACGGATTTAATCGTCATCATTAAAAATATATTAATTAATTTCACTAGTACATAAAGCGTAACTAGTAAAACTCATTTAAATGTAGATTACAATGTAACCTTGCATGTAAGTTTAAATGCATGACTGTAGCTTTCTGTATCACCGTTAATTAGTTTGTGAGGGTTCGCGACGAACCAACTAATATTGCCATTAATAACTAAAAAATAAATATCCCAAATTAAAAAACCAATGACGTGCTTAATTTTCTCCTTGGCACTCTTATTGATTTTATTATCTATGTTCTTCTCCGATTAGATTTTAAGATGCTATCATTACAGAATTTCCGCAAAATATCTCATTTAATTTAGTATTCTTTGTAATTATTGTTCAATTAAATAATGCTTTTATTAGTGTAATGTGTAATAATATACAATTTATATTGAAAACACTGATAATATTAAAGTCATATAAGTAGACTTAACGATCCAAATTTAAAACTTTCTGAGTAATAAATAAACAAAAAGATATTCACAATAGCATCTCAAAGTAAAATTACCATCTAAGTAAAAGAAATTAAAGTCCAAGATTGCCTGCAACGGTGCTGAGCCCTATATTCTGTGTTCAGGGACGTACTTCAATTGCATCATGTTCATGGTAGCGTCGTCTGTGGTACTGACAGTTGTTGTACTGAATTATCATCACCGCACCGCTGACATACACGAGATGCCGCAGTGGGTAAGTTCACAATGATAGTATACCACGTCTTGGCGTTTTATCAGAAGCCCCCAAAGAAAAATACACAAGCCCGCTGACTTTCGGGCCCGATCTTCTCAGTAAATTCGCTGTCCACTCTGGTTGTAACGTTGAGAAAGAAAAATGCAATTTCTAAGAGCCCATTAGGCCTTTGAAAAAAAAAATATGACTTTGACATCTTGGAGTTTCTTCAAATTATATATAAAAAAAATATCAACAAGGCATATTATTATACATTTGGTTACCATTTCTTACATATATACATCGGTTACTTCAGTTTTGAAGGAAAACTAAGTAAACTATTGCCCTGGAGTCATTTTCAGAGCGGAGCTGATTATTTAAATCATGAACTTACCTTAACGGTCGGATACATAAAAAATAAACCTCTGAACTTATTTATCGAAGTCACAATAGTACCTGCCTAATAAAAAAAGACTGTCAACTATTTCTTGAAAACAGATTAAAACAGTGTTCCTGCAATGGCTGCCATGGATCCTGCGCATGTCGCGGCCAGGCAAGAAGATAACCAGGAAGACGATCATGATGAACACCAGGATGCGGGAGCTGGAGCTCAAGGAGCGCTCCTCCAAGTCGCTGCTGGCCAACGTCCTGGATATAGATGACGACTTCAGGCACGCACCCCCGCCGCCCAACAGTACTGCGTCTACAGGGAACTTGGGACCAGGGTAAGGACCTTCCTGTTTAAACGCAGCGATCGCCAAGCGATTACAACTAATCGCCTGTTTAGCGATTGGATTCGGGTTTGTATCGCGCCACTGACAGGCTTGCGTCACTCTTCGATAGCTCCACGATAAGAGGCAAGTCTCTATAATTTAACTTTTCATTAATATGTATATTATAGGATGATTCTGACAGGGTATACTAACCTTTGAACCGGCGCTTTAGGACATTTTATAATATTTATGAACAAAAAAACCTGTCTTCAGAACAAAATGTCAATTGTAACGTTTGCAAACGTTTAATAAAAATATTACGTAATTCTATCTTTAAATAATGCGCTAAAGGAGTGCAAGTGCAAAGGTTAGTATAACCTTTCTGAATCACTCCGTTTACGTTTCGTATCAATTGAGTACCTATTGAGATCGTTTAAATTTGAATTACAAAAATAATTTTGTTGACTCCAAAATATGCCTAACTTAATATTAAACTTATTATAATATGTTTTATTGATAGCATTGCCTTACATGTTGTTTTGTTCTACACGTTACATCCTTAGTGATCACCATTTTCAACCCAGTTGCTCAATATTCCGTACGGACTTCCGGCGATCATTCGTCCGGCCCTCCACCATGGAGGACGTGGGGGGAGGGCTGGGCGGCCACCACAGGGAGCTCCACCTGATCCTAAGGGAGCTGCAGTTCATCACCGCCAGGATGAAGAAGGCGGATGAAGAGGCGGAGCTGATTAGCGATTGGAAGTTCGCCGCGATGGTTGTGGACAGGTAAGCCTTTGGAATAAAAGTGTAGAGTTCATACGTTTGCAGCGCAACTAATATATTGTTCAGTGGCCCCATTGGCCCCATTTGACTTCTTTGGCACTAGTTGCCGAAGGTAAAGTCAGCCATGAAATTGCTTTATCACCTTAAGATCCAATATCGTTTGCACATTATAAGATGGCAAGGTCTATTTTCGTGATTTGTTAATAATTTGAACTAAGAACATTCTGAATTTCAGCCTTAGTGAACATTTCATTCAGCAGGAGTTGTTATCATAACTGTGCAACCACTTTCATGGCCGACATTACAAGTGTCTCATTACGAAAATGTAATGATAATTAGACAAAATTATGCTTTACTATCATCTGAAAAGATAATTAGTCAATAATTTAGAAATTGCGTGAAGGTGAATTGAAGTAAGTCACATTTGCGCAAATACGCCTCACAAATGGCGTCAATTAGCTTGAAGTTCCCAGTAATATAGCTGCTAGTAATTACGTCTTATTACGAGTTTCACAGAGAAATGCATAAATTAAAGCGTATAAAAGAACTGTTCAATCTCCATGAATCTATATGAAAAGCTTTATTCTGAAGCCGCAGTAAATTTAATTAAAAGAAATATAGGTGCGGGCGGCATAACGGATTTTATAGATCGTAAATTCGCTACAGCAGGGTTGTGCGCCGTTCTGAAATCGAAAGAACGTAAACAGAATAGGATTTTAGTTTTATAGTCTTGTTCTTATGTTTTAGCTAAATATACTCGTACTGTAGTTTGCCAATGTCAAGTAATTAATAGCAATAACACATTCAATAAATATACATTATAAATAAAATAATGGATGTGACATGTGATGATAGTTCTTTACGAAATGCGATGCGATGAAATAAAATGGATATGCAAATGGCCTCACCCACAACATAGCGGGTATTTTGCCAATGTCTAGTAGTTAATAGCAATAACACATTCAATAAATACACATTATAAATAAAATAATGGATGTGACATGATGATAGTTCTTTACGAAATGCGATGCGATGAAATAAAATGGATATGCAAATGGCCTCACCCACAACTTAGCGGGTATTTTGCCAATGTCAAGTAGTTAATAGCAATAAAACATTAAATAAATACACATCTATACATCTATACATATAAATAAAATTGGAGTGTCTGTTTGTAATATTAAAATAACCGCTTTTTACTATGTGCATTTGGATGTATACACGTTATCTATACCGAAACAACATTTTTTACAATTTTTGTCTGTCTGTCCGTCTGTCTGTCTGTCTGTCTGTCTGTCTGTCTGTCTGTCTGTCTGTTTGTTCCGGCTAATCTCTGAAATGGCTGGACCGATTTTGACGGGAATTTCACTGGCAGATAGCTGGTGTAACAAGGAGTAACTTAGGCTACTTTTATTTTAGAAAAATAAATAGGATCGAGCAGAATGGGCGAGCAGGCTGTTGTCAACGGTTGTCTTTGTTAAATACCACGCGGACGAAGTCGCGGGCAACAGCTAGTTATAAATAAAATAATGGATGTGATATGATGATATGAAAATGGCGTCCCATGATGATAGTTGTACAGCTAAATATTAGACTGACAAGATTGTCTACTGACAACGCTCTTAAATAATATTTGTTACACTTTAATATAGTAGTGTATTACTATTATTAAATATACTCTACCCACTTATAAAAAAAAGGTTTGATAAATCGGTCAACATGTCAGTAGATGCTAATACATTTTTAATAGATAATGATTAGTTATTAATGAAGTACATCATTCACCGAATAATATTGTGGGCAATCTAAATATACCTACTTGGTGTTGGTGTGTTATGTACCTACTTGGTGGGTGGACGAGTTGCAAAATATATGTGTTTGCGTAGAAGCGCGAGGTCCCCCCAAGGCGCGGGACCCGCAGAACTTGATAACTCTTGCTATATCACCCGGGTCCCGGGTTCGAATCCTGGTAGGGACACAAGCTTTGTGTGATGAGCACGAATGTTTGTACTCGAGTCATGGATGTTTAATATGTATATAAGTATGATATACTGAGTTCGCCCTCAGTCCATTGTGCGGTACCCATGACACAAGCGTTAATCTTAAAGTGGTACCGTATAGTTGGTGTGTTCGTATGCCGATATTTATAAAAAAAAAAACAAATGGCCAATCTAGAACTGCACCCAATTATAGTGATGTACAACATAGTAGGCTTGTTCCATATGTATCTAACACGGGTTCCCGTCCCCAGGTTTTGCCTGTTCGTGTTCACGCTGTTCACTATCATCGCGACTGTAGCGGTCCTGCTGTCAGCTCCACACATCATCGTGCAATGAGCATAAGCGCCCACCAGTGGGCAAGTGACCAGTTAAGGCTGGCACACAGAGAGAACTAATGATTAGATACGCCGGACGGTGTCATTATAATTATTGGCGTAATAATTAATATGTTAAAACTCGTGGTCGAAACGCACACGGATTCATAACAAAGTCTTAAGAAATTAAATTATAAAGTGACAACAGTAGTTAAGTGCTCGCCGTAGGGAATTGTGATTGGTATAATTTAATTTGTGTTGTATACAAATTTATGTATTGATATGTAATGTGTATTGTAAAATGTTACCTAACTGTTAAAAAGTGGCATATAGGTTTTAACACGTATTTTATTTTATATTTAACGAATTACTTAACCGGATTTTTTAGGGCTATTCGGAATTGCTTTTACCGATCGAAATTTCCAGTAGAACTATTTAAAAAAATAAAATGTGATGTTGACTAGGATGTTATAAAGAATAAAATAATGTTGTCAAGAATAATTTGTTAAAATCATAATATAAACTATATGAATAAATGGAATGACATAAGAATTAATTTAAATTAATGCTGAAAGCGTTGCCCAGGATTGTTTAAATGTAAACGGACTTGAGTTGTACATTACACGGGACGTTTGATGGCTTGCATCGACAAACTGATATGGCGGAATTGGAATAATTTTCTCGACTTTAATTGTATCCTCTACAATTAAATGCGGTAACTTAAGGTAAGTAATTGTACATATTGGATCAAATATCGGTAGAGTCAAGTCAAAATAGTAATATAGCCGTTAAGATTAGAGGTGTACGGTATATCGATAGCGATATGCGTAAATGCGGTATGAATGAAAGAATCGATACTTCGAAATACTATGAATAAGGTGATTACAAACGAATGTCCGAGGATTAAATTCAGGAATTGTTATCCAGACGCGGAATTGATAAGAAAATCAACAATTAAAATGGAACCAAATATAGAATAGGTCTAGCGACAGAGATATTTAAATAAAAAATTACAATGTTTTCAATTCAGACTTAAGTTAATAAAATGTTTTTATCGATAAAACTTATATGTTGTATTTAACCGTTGTTAGTTTTCGTATCGATAAATGCGACATATACCGATGTAAAAGTATATTTGATGTAATAGTGTATAAGTCTATAGCAGCAAAAACAATAGTAATATTAGTAATTACAATTCAGTTTTTCGTTACGTAAGAATGTTATGCACAGCGAAACATTACAACGCTGGTAATCATCACAGAATCTATGACAACATAATGTAAATACCTACAGAATATTGCAATGCGTTTTTGTATATAAATTTTAGAAAAAATAAAATCTGAAAAAATACTAGAATGTTGCATCCTTCACATTAGGTAATGGAACGACCAGTTTTATTGGGCTAGGGTGGCGAACATGAAAACATGAAAAAAATGTTGATGATTCGGATGATGAAACTTCTATGAGTTGAAAAATCTTTGGATTATTACGCCCAATAAGACTCGATTACGCCACGTTCACGAGTATCCGATTAAAATGTTTGGAATCGAATTCAACGTTATTTCGATATTATCGATAAATCGTCGCGTGACAACACTTTATTAGGAATACCTTTTAGCACATACTATAGCGTCTATAAAATAGTTGTATTATTTAAAAAGTAAACAATTTTAAAAATCTTTATACTCGTATCTATGTCCGTTCCTCAATTTCGCTCTTATAGATGTCGTGATAGCGTAGTAAATGTCGTGTCCCTCGATGTAAGCTACGATGATAAAGGAATTAATAATAAGGAAGCTCACTTAAAATAGATTTTAAACGCATTTTTGTGTGTTCTTTCCGAATTCTACATTTAGTTTACATTTTGGTGTTTGATGAAAAATATTACGACACATATTTTGTAAGTTGTACCTTTTTCTTAGGGTGAGCAAGTGTGTGTGTAGTATTAATGTGTGTGTATTGTAGAAAAGGGTACAGCGTGTTCATTAAGTGTACCTGCAAGATTTTTATTAGATTTAGATTTGTTAATTTATCCCGAGATTATAACTGTTGTTGTTTGCAGATTTTATTTTTAACAGTGTGGTGCTGAAGTTTATCATGTATTTACCTACGTTTTGTTTTTTTTTTGCGATTATGTTTTTTTTAAATTCGTTTAAATTCGAAAGTTATTAATATAACATTGGAATTTGTAAAATTAATTGGTATATTTAATTAGATTTGTTAGTGCCAAAAATAGGGTTTATAAATATTGGAGTTAAGTTGTATTTTAGGTGTAAACGATAAAGTTGAGATGTTTAATGTAAAGAAAAACTAAAAAAAACGAACTAGGGTCTTTGTTAACGTGTAATTTGACGGATTAACGATTGTGTTGCGCCGCGTCTACGGGTTAATCAGCCAATTTTAAACTGATTTTGTCAAAATAAAAATTAGAATAAATGAGAGGTTGTGAAATCGATTGTAATGCCCGTGGTAGCGGTTCAATGATAAAAAAATATATAAAAATAAAATTTAATAACGAGTAGGATGATCTATGTACCTATAATAAAACTACAATAATAATATAAAGCCTGCATGGGACCGGGTAGAATTAAACGTACAAAACGAACTGACGCACTTATAACTATTGGACGCGATGCACACTCACATCATGTTTCACAGTTCATGATCTAAAGAATTTCACTTTTGATAGTACCCACCGTATTGTTTTTGATTTTCGTCAACAAGTATTCATAATGTTTGTAATACTCAACAATTAAACATGAATAAAACGATGCACGAAAAAGGCAAGGAATAAAAAAGTTTTTATTTTTTAATATTTTTTTTCGTATTCTTTATTCAAATGCTATTAAATAGTTTCACTGTCAAATTTATAGCCAGGCAGCGCTAAATATTATATCCGAATTTCACTTCATATTAAGGTACAATTTTTACTCTATCCTATACATGTATATTTATGTCTGATTTGATGTTTTGTATGGCATATTGTAATTAAATCCTTTTTGAAATGATGTAGGCAATCTATATTTTTTTGTTATTTGATAAGTAAGAAATTAGATTTTTTGTGAAAATTAAATTAATAAACGTACTTGATGAAAGTGATTTTTTAAAATTCAGTTTCCACGGAATTTCACGAGTCTTTTATATAGTTTGTTAGCTGTTAGTTTGTTAGTTTTGTTGTAACATCTATATATTTTTTTGATTATTATGTAACACATTTATTGAGACATTTAACAAAGATGATATAATTTTTTTTTTTATTTCAACAAGAAGTCACGTAACATTTTTTTCGTGGGTACTTACGTCCGATCAACTAAATATGTCATACAAATAACTCAGCATACTGCACAACAGAAACTAAATGCTTTAATCGTGAAACAGGTATTTTGGAATTTCATGTACTTAGTATATTTATATTTCTGAACGCTCTAATCTAAGATTGTAACATTATTTCACACACACTCTCGTGTTTTATTAGTTGTAGCTGTAAGAATCTCACTGCGGCTATACAACAAAGGGAGTTCTCAATTAACCATTTGATGCGACCGAAGAATAAAAAACAATAAGTTACATTTGTTTGTTAAAAACAACTTTATAAACAACTAAGAATGTTTTTTAAAGTAACGTTTATTAAAACATTAATGAACTGCATATATTACGTGTAGGTTTTTTTTATCTGGTGATTCACTTTCGATTTGTCCATCAGCCGATAGAGGTCCACTGCTGGACAATAAGGCCTTCCCCAATGACTTCCACACATCACAGTCCTCCGCCACTCCCATCCACCTGCTTCCTGCGACGCGTGTGATAACGCACTGCCGGTCAGTGCATCTTGTGACTGAGCCGTCCTACACTACTTCTTGCGACTATTGGTTGCCATTCTATAACCCTTCTGCCCCGGTGGTTATCGGTTCTTCAAGCTACGTACCCCGCCCACTGCAACTTCAACTTTGAAATTATTTGAGCTATGTCAGTAGTACTAGTTCGTCAAACGATCTCCTTATTTATGATTCGATCGCGTAGCGAAACCCCAAGCATAGCTCTTTCCATTGCGCGACCTTGAGCTTTGATGAGGCCCATCGTAAGCGACCACGTCTCAGTGCAATATCATAACATCCCATTCTTATAATATTCTTCGGTAAACAAATGGTTATTAACTATTGGTATATACATCTTACAGAACTAAATACATTACACCTGTTGTGTAATAGCTTACTCATACATGTACACTTGTGTCTCACACATGCACAGTCTTCCTGCATCTATTTACTTTTGGATTTGAACTTCCAGACATTAAATTTAATAAAAAAAACATTGTCACTAGCTACTTGATTTGAATTAAGTTATCTCTGCAATGGGACTGTACTGTTGAAACACAATCAAACACTTTTTTTTTTTGCATGTTCTTAATTATATTCTTACATCGCATACTCCACATTGTGTTCCCATGGCTTAACCATACTTCAAATAATTAATTAAAGTTAAAATAAAAAAATATATACGACTGCAGTAAGTTGATTAATCAGCCGAGTGTAATGTAAGTTAAAAAGCCCCTATGGAGGTTTTTTTATAATAGATGAATAAAATAAAACTATAAAATAATATACAAAGGTAAATTTGTAAAATAAACACAACGGGTAAAATGTTTATTCGTTAAATTTAATATCGTAAGTAGTATTCGATTTGTAAAAAAGTAAAATAAATTAAAGCAATCTGTTTTATAATAGTTTTGTTGTTTCATTTTGATATCCCATTAATACTTTCATTGCGATTTTTATATACTCCTAATCCTATAAGGAGAAATTGTGATGATAGACTTGGGTAAAATAACTGCAAAATTATAGTGAGGTTACATTTTTTGAAATTGAATCATTACTTGATATTTGAAAACTAAATATAAGCTAACAATTTTAGCCAAGTTAGTGGAAGGGTTGGATTGACAACAAGGATCGCAGGTAGCGAATCTCATTTTCAACCATGATTGTCACTTGCTAAGCGAAGCATACAAAATCTATAACAGTAAGTGTTATAGATGTACTCTTTCTATCCAAATAGACTTCTTCTTCCTTTACAAAATTAAATGCGATGAAATAAAATTCATATGAATATAGCCTCACCCAAAATTTGTTAAATTTTTAACACAAGTATGAGATGAAACCATCCATTGTGATAGCTATTAAACTTGGCGAACTATTCAAAGGCTATGGAACTTCATCGAGGAAGTCTAAAAATATAGTTTATGTTTTCCTTTTTATATTATGGAAACAGTGTTTGTAGGATAGTTTAGGTAGGTAAGGTAACTTGAAATATTGTATTACGAGTGATAATTGTCTTGTTGTATTTATATTTTTGGGGATAGAACTATAGTGGAAAAGACAAAAGGATTCTAAAAAGCAGGAAAATGTCGTTTTATAGCGACTCAAACGTCGAGAAAAGTGGCAAAATTTCACGAAGCAGTCTCCATCGCTCAATTTTATCATTCTCAGTGAACTTTTGACGCGACAGGCGGCAGGTGCGAAGATATTGCTTATCTGACAGTCACCTGAGCGGGGCCCGGTGGCTCAGGGGGCTTTGGGGCCCAAGGGGGCGATATTGATCCAAGGGAAGCCAAATAGCATTTCGTTTTAGAATTCAGATTCTTTTGAAATCGTGTTAAGATGGTATTGGATTTCAAGGATTTAAGTTAATGAAAAGTACATAGATCTGATTTTAAATGTATTAGAGAATTCAAGATGCCAATTTAAAAGAATATGTTTACAAAGTAATATTTTATTTATTGCTGTTGATTTTCAAGAAATGTCAAGATTTTTTTTGTTAAAATTACTTAAGCTATTAATACGTCAATGCTTAGATGATGTGTATCTAAAGTTTGGCTCACCGATGTACCACATAAAGTTGTATTTACTATAATGTCGATCTGCTGCAAACAGCACTCTACAATTTAAAAAAAGAACAAGTTGCGCCCAAGGTGTTAGTGCTTAGTGTAAGTAGACCAAGACTAAGCATAGACGATACATAAAAGATTTATAATTATACAAAAAAATATATTGCAGTGATTTCATTCACGAATTACGCTCTCAAGCTGTCAATTTGGCAGAAACTCGCGAGGCAAACTCGCTTTTTCATGCCCAAAGCTCGAATTATGCAAATCTGACGTTGGCTGAGTGTAAGCGGATTATTACTAATACTGGCTAATGTCACCGGTTTTGCTTGCTTGCATTTTGCGTGCTATAAGACGCTTTGGTATAAACGCCATTCTACCTTAGTTTTTTTTTTTATTTCTTTCTCATACTATGACAGGTAACAAGCAGTGTTAGCACAGTCGTCTAATTTTTCACACTCGAGTAGACTAAAATAGGTATAGAATTAAAGAAAATATTTACGAGCGTTTCCGACCAGACTTGAGGTTTACGTAGAACGTGAACTGATAATGATTGCTTGTTCAAATTTTCGTTCTACAGGCGAACAAATCGTGTTTCCAATTTAACTGTCAAAGTGGGTTGCTGGTCGCTTTTGAAATAGCGAGGTTTTCAAAAACCATGCCTATACGTTCGTGCGATGATATACTTTTAAATAGCAATATCAACGTACTTGGGCCCTTTTTAAATATTCCAAACGGAATTATCCTCTATTTCTTGGTAAGCACTTAACAGTTCTTACCGTAACCGTTTCACCAGATTTTTTCAGTTCGTCCCTCTACACGCTCTAATTGCGGACTCAAAGCCGACAACACTCACTGACGGGGCTACTTAAAATGGCTCTTATTACTGTGCGGCGCCCAAGATGTATAGCTTCGTACTAGGCATACATAGCTATGTACGAAAGTTAAGGCGGGCTTATAGGCCCGGAATTTCTTATTATTGGACCAAAACGATCAGAATCGCACATAATTCTGTTCTTAATCGCACACAACTAGATTTTTCCGGTCATTTTTTTTTCAGATTGATCTTACTGAATGGTACTGACGAGCTGAGGCGTGACAGCATCCTTTTTTAATATTATAAAATTCCTGATAAGTATAAGGCCGCCCTTAATGTATGTACTTTCTAGATTATTTAGACAGTAGACAGGCTCTACACCTTCCGATCCGATACTTATAATTATCGGATAAAATCGGATCAATAGGGCGTCGATCGGTAGCTACCAACTGTGTAGGGCAATCGGACTACCTAAATTAGAATTTAGGACCACATTTTGAGTAACAGTGTTGCAATATTAGTTATATATGCATACTCATTAGTTGGGACATTCAAAATAGTTAAGATGCTTTGGACTCTCATGTAGAAGGCATGAAATCATAGTTAGAATTAAACTGTGGGAAAGATAATTTTATACCATAGTTAATTTAATAAAACTTTTATAAATATAAGGGTGTTGAAATAAAACTAATTTTAAGAATTTTATCGCGGTTTATTTTTGATTTTACGTTCCCGACGTTTCGGCTGCTTTACAGCAACCATGGTCACGGGAGGACTGAGGTGGTTGACGTCCTGGTGGTGGTAAAATTCTTAAAATTAGTTTTATTTCAATGTGTAGTATTCGCGTAAATATAAGAAATCAATATAAGGGTGTTTACAGATTGCACACTAGTAGGGCTAAGTGTGGGAAGCTATTAAAATATCTGCTCTCTGAGATAATCACGCTGATACAATAATTGTATTTAAACATCTCTACGTCATAACTCAGCTCCAGGAAATGGAAACTTTTACATTTTCAGGGTGGCACGCCACTCTACGTAGTATTAGTTCCGGGTAACATATCGTCAGTGAACACTTTTCTTAAATTATTCATGGGAGTATTGATGTGAATCAGAAGATTGTGGTCTTATTGGGATGAATTAAAAAAAAATCCATAAATGGTACTTTTTTATGGCTGTCATACACTTTGTGTATTTAGCCAGTATATGGATGGATGGTGTATATGGATGTAGTGTGACGGGCTGAGTAGCGCAGTTGGTAGTGACCCTTATATCCGTGCCGAGGGTCCCGGGTTCGATTCCTGGTTGGTACAAACTTTGTGTGATAAGCACGAAAGTTTGTACCCAAGTCATGGATGTTTAATATCTATATAAATAATATAAGTATACTGGATTCGCCAGCCCATTATACGGTACCCATAATACAAGCGTCGCTTAGTTTGGGACCGTATAGTTGGTGTGTTCGTCTGGCGATATTCATTTATATTAATAAAAGAGTTTGACAAGTCCATTAAATAATGATGCACACATTAGCATAAAAATTGGGAGTATTCATAATTTTAATGCTTAGTTCTTTTAGTTCTCCTCGTCAGTATTGCTTCCAATGTATCCATTGCTTCCAATGAATACCCCGCGTTTTGCGAGGCTTGTAGCTCTAGTAGCTATTGAACCGGCCCACTCTCCGCAAGATTGGTTACGTTAATAAACTGCGTCTCAGTGTCGCTGGAATTCTATTAGGTTCTACCACTTATAGCTGCGAATCGATTTACCGCTATTGAGGTCTGCGGTGTTAACCTTTATGTTCGGGTTGGTCTTATTTATTTTCATGGTCATGTCGAAAAAGGGAAACCAACAATTAATTCGTACATTTTACACAGCTTCTGATAGCCAAGTTGATAGAACACTTGCCTCGGTATCGAGGATCGCAGGTTCCAACCCCGGCTCGAACCTCTAGGTTTTCTGGATTTGAAGTGCGAATCTTATTTAGACCACGATTACCACTTGCTAAACGGTAGAGGAAAACATCGCCAGGAAACCTGCATGTCTGAGAGAATCCCTCTAAAGACGTGTGAAGTCGGCCAACCTGCATTGGGCTAGCGTGGTAGACTATGGCCTAATCCCCCTCGCATTAAGGGGAGACCCGTGCCCAGCAGTTGGACAATAAAAAGGGCAGGTATTATTACACAGCTTCTGCTTTGCAATTCTGTTGTATCTCTTTACTAATTTTTAATTGCAGGTAGGTACCAAAATAATGTAGGTGTCTTTGTTTACCGATGCGAAGATAGATCTGCGGTAGCGCAGATTCAGCACTGTTGCTGTTGTATCAATCCTGCGTCGATCTTGCATCATTTCTAAGGAGATGTAGATAGCGCTTATGGCAGATTCTGTGACGAGATAGATTAAAAGGTACCTATTACCTCTGCTAATTTAATAATAAACTTTCATGGAGGATTTCAAGCACTATGTCCATGTTTGGAAATCCTGATTATACATAGTGATGTTGTTCGCTCCTTGTCAACGATAAAATGGCGCACGGTTGCATTTCACAAGTGCAATGTAACATTAAATTATTGCTGGCCGGTGTTCTGTCGGGCGCGATAACGGTGTACCTTGCCACTGAGAACCTGGCTCGAAGTTGCAAGTGACTGAATTATGTATGACGCCACCGTCGGACAGAGTTGCATCTTGTAAATTGGGCCCGGGACCAAGTGTTTGGGATATAAATCTGAGTGCTTTATGAATACCCATCATCAGGTACATGTCCATGAGCACCTGTACGTAGCACCTTCTGTCACATATTGTGGTCCTTCGCCAGTCACATCGTCTGCTTAAATTTCCACTTCCGTACGATATGAACGTGGACCCATCAGTTGTTCATCTAATGAAACGTACGGATCGCCTTTGCTTGTATAGAATCTAAAACAAAAAGTGACAGCTAAAGCTACTAAAACTGACAATATTTTGTCATCTGGCAATCATTTTCATCAGATATCTTTATGTAACTTGACCTTGTAAAGTTTGGCTAAATAAATAAATTTCCCCTATCATAAAAATATACTTCAAAATAACCAGGCTCAATATTTTACTTGTCTGATTCGCCGTCCACTTTACACCCGGCAACCGTGCGGCGGCGCCGGCGGCGGCGACCGGGTCGAGTGCGCGAACTACCGCCACTCTGTGAAATATTAAATTTAATGACCTGTTTTTGTCACCAACCAGAGTTTATTGCTCGCCGGGTGTTACTTTTAATAATTAAAACGCCAATCTCGCCGCGACGGTTCGCTCGCGACCTCCAAAATCTTTGGGCCCTGCGATCTTACAGTGACCTCAACCAAGTTGTGTGAATTAGTCGGTCGGTATAATAAGGGCGGTTGAATAACAAGATTATGCGCAGAGTTGAATTGTTTATTTCGCTGTGCGGGCACCAAAATGTCGGGCAAACAAAAGCGGTTGCTCTGCTCGTTTGCAGTTGGAGTAATGTGTCTATTATCGTCTGCGGCGAAAGTTTTCTACGTCCTCATGTAAACTGTGATAAATGTAGTGTCACATCATCGCAGCAATATGTAATAAGACATAGTGAAGTGATAATCTTATCTTATTTTTAACTAATAATGTTTTATTTTAATTTCATCATTGTCTCGTTTCTTTATTTAATACGTACGTTTTATTTTTATATAAGAATAAAATAATGTGCTTGACTATAAAGCAAATTAATAAGGTTTCTAAGATACAGGTTTCCGCCTAGTTTGGAACCGCAACATAACCACCATGTCAACTGTCTAAACTGAAATAAAGTTTATTTACTATTTACTTTATGTAAGGTGTAACAAAAATAGTGTAAAATATTTATATGAATCACGTAGATATATAAAATAATTGTGTAAATAATGTTTGTTTTTTTTTATATACATACATACATATAAATATAATTGGAGTGTCTGTTTGTAATTTTAAAATAACCGCTTTTTACTTAATGCATTTGGATGTATACACGGTACCTATACCAAAACAACATTTTTTACAATTTTTGTCTGTCTGTCTGGCTGTTTGTTCCGGGTAATCTCTGAAATGGCTGCACCGATTTTGACGGGACTTTCACTGGCAGATAGCTGATGTAACAAGGAGTAACTTAGGCTACATTTATTTAAGAAAAAAAACCAATGTTGCAGCGCTGCGCCTGATTAAGTTTGATAGCAACAACCTGCAATGCGTCCCGCGGGCTCAGAACGCGCGAGCAGGCTGTTGCTAACGGGTGTCTTTGTTAAATACCACGCGGACGAAGTCGCGGGTAACAGCTAGTTTATAATAAAATAATTAAAAAATACCACAATGAAATATCGCCATACGAACACACCAACGTTTCCGTACCAAATTAAGCAAGTTTGTATTATGGGTTCGTAAGCTAACCGTATAGTTTATAGGGTACGTATTTAGACATTTTGTATGGAGAATTGAATGTTTTAAAGTGTCCGCTAGCGGCGCTGTTAAATTTGCCATGCAATGTGTCTAAATAAGTAAACTATAAACTATACAGTTTGCTTACCAATAATCTCTCACTTGACGTACCGAACTAACTTGAGAAAACGAAAGAACGAACTTCTTAACGAATGTGAAATTAGCGCATTGGCGATGTAGGGCGCTGGCTTAAAAAATCTGTACAATCGTAAATAGTAGTATTTTAAGGCACACATCGAACAAGTGAAACCTGAAAAAGTAGGTACTCTAAAATATGAAGTACTAAGTTAATTGGCTCTCTTCAGTTCGCGTCGATATTTTACATGTAAATTCCCGCTAAGTGGTTTGTGTTTGCCGAGATCGCCCCTTTAATACTCAGTGTGTATTACTATCGATTTTGGCTTACGTTGAAATAATATTCGAGTAGACTGCCATTAGTGAAGTAGTTTTTTAGCAAAAAAATATTTTAATAAATTGGCAAAATTGGAGTGCGAGCGAGTGTTTTTCATTTTATTTTAATGATGCATGTTATTTACGTTCATTATTTGTCTGGGATTGTCCTCAGACTTTAATTCTGAAGGCACATGAATGTCTAGACCGGCTGATAGTTGAAGCTGAATACCTAAAGTAATGAATCCAATATCATTCAGAAATACCTACTAATTTTCAAACAATAGATATTAAAGTACGTGGTCGTAAACGTACGTAACGTAGTCCTGAAGTCCAGAAAGTACAGTAAGTCCCTTTTTATATACGGTTTATATTTGGTTACGTTATTCTTTTTTGTTTTTTTTTCTCTTTTTCTATTAAATATAGTGTTTATAAAACATGTCAGAGTATGAAACGATTAGTTCCTATTAAAGTATTTTAACCTTATCTATGTTACTCACTTGTTCTCTGCGATACAAGCTTGTGCCTAGTGCAGAGGACACAGATGATTTTTGTTGAATAGATTTTTTATACATTTTATACGTCGAAATAGTTTCCGTAACGTTACATTGTATGTGAAGCAGTTTGTTTGTGGATATTTTAAACAATTGAAGAATGTGGGATATCCTCATTTATACACTAAAATACATAGACACTAACGATAAAAGCTGGCATAAATGTTGTAACCATCTATACTGATATTATAAATGTGAAAGTTTGGATGGATGGATGGATGGATGTTTGTTACTCTTTCACGCCCGAACGGCTAAACGGATCTGGATGAAATTTGGCACAGATGTAGATTATAGTCTGGAATAGCACATAGGCTACTTTTTATCCCGGTAAAATGTATGGTTCCGTGGGATAGATGTTTTAATTTTTCATACTTTTTGTGGCGGGTAACACCACCGGGCGCAGCTAGTGATAAATAAATGAATAAGCCTTTGTTGCGAGAAAGGTTAGCTACATGTTATATTATATTTTGTTTTGTGATGGAATCTCAGCATACACTTTCTTTGTTTCAAGTACAATAATCGTAAGCCGCCCATCCCCGGGGAGGGCGCACTTCGCACTCAGCGAACTTACTTCCGCGGGGTTTTACTTAGACGTGGCTTAATGTTTGGTGTTATACTGAGTTCGCAATGTCAGTCCGTTTCGAATTAATATTGTCACATGATTAAATATTACTGGGTTGAGTTTAAAAATTAAACAATTAAGTTATAAGACTTATTTTTGAAAATTTCTACTAACATGGCCATTACTACCCGCCTACGCACGTAAAAACATATTCGTTAGAAAGTTACAGGTACAGTACTACGCAAAAGTGACTCTTAAATGTCAAGGCAGTAATGCTCTGATAGAACAATACAGCAGATATCTATACATATAAATAAAATTGGAGTGTCTGTTTGTAATATTAAAATAACCACTTTTTAATAAGTGCATTTGGATGTATACATGTTACCTATACCGAAACAATTTTTTTTTCAATTTTTGTCTGTCTGTCTGTCTGTCGGTTTCTTCCGGCTAATCTCTGAAATGGCTGGACCGATTTTGACGGGACTTTCACTGGCAGATAGCTGATGTAACAAGGAGTAACTTAGGCTACTTTTATTTTAGAAAAAAAATAGGATCTCACGAATAAAATTAAAACCAATGTTGCAGCGCAGCGCCTGATTAAGTTTGATAGCAACAACCTGCAATGCGTCCCGCGGGCTCAGAATGGGGGAGCAGGCTATTGTCAACGGTTGTCTTTGTTAAATACCACGCGCACGAAGTCGCGGGCGACAGCTAGTATATCATAATATAATAATTGGGGTTTGTATATGTGGGTTAGGTTGACTATCGAAGTTACAAATTATATTATAATCACTAATTTGGAAACATTTATTTAATTCTTGTGTCACTTTTTGTGGTCCGATAGTAAGTGTCTGTGGGTATCAAATCAGTTTATATCTATAGATATCTTATAACATTCATTAAACAGACATATTAATCCCACTGCTTGACTAATATGACAACAAAAGAGAAAATATCCTTAAAATAACAAACGCACTATTTTCAATTTTGTTTGATATGACATTTTTATATCCATATACGGAGTAAGAACCAGCGAAATTAAAGAGAACATTTGGCATACAATGCTTGCAAAAATGTAGACCACATTTACATTTATTCGGCGAATACATAATATTCCGAGGGTGGGAACTTTAAGCATACTGTACATTGTGTACATTTGTCTGTAAACACGGAATTTTAAATTTAAAACGTGAGTAAAGAGCCCAATTTCATAAAAATTAAATCTTTAAAGCAAATGGATAATTCAATTTCATGCATTTATTTTTATTGAAGCAAGATTGTAGAGATGAACTTTGATTTCAGTTAAGTAACTATTTGGAACTTTAAAAATATTATTCTGTACTCTATGTGCATGTAAGTAAGTTTCCAAGTTGATAATGTTAGTTACTTCATAGGTACTTACGTGATGCGTTCTGGATTTTAGTCAGTATTCCCTGACCATTATTGAAGTAAAGCCTTTTTGTGCTTCACACTTGGGTAAATACGTATGGGTTTACTGGGTTTATGGGTACTGAACATATTTAATTACCTACATATGCTGTGTCTAAAGTTTACAACGATAAAATTAACCCCAAACGAACCAGTGGTTTTCAACTAGTGCAGAAAAGTACGTAAGGAATATTTTTGTATTACGCATACCGACCTGCTGTATTTTCTTAATAACGCCTCAAGATCTCTGAACTGCCTTTAAACCCGCAAACAAATTTCAATCTTGCTGTTCAACCATTTGAGTTCATATTTGTATCTCAACAGTTTTTTAACTGAGTACACCCAGACAATTTGCATTGTCTCCGCGAGAATATACTAAAGTTATGATTGAGTTTTTTGTGTAACATTGTTGTGGAGACAAGGCCCAATATGTTGGTTCGATGGCAACATTATGGGATCTTAAAATGATACCTACATTGCGGTCTATTTATGTTAGCGTGCCTTGCTGCAGTGTTCAATAAAAGGCAAATTAGTTGTTTGCATATAGCTATCATCTCGATACTTCTAGTGAAGTATTTTTTGTAGAATTGCCTCTACATTCTTGCCAGATGTCCTATGAGATTCTACACCATACATAGCATGAATTGATAGCCAAACAAGCAGTGATAGCCAAGTTGGTAGAACGCTTGCCTCGATAACGAGGATTGCAGGTTCAAACCCCGGCTCGCACCTCTGGGATTTTTCACGTGCGAATCTCATTTTCAACCAAGATTATCACTTGCTAAAACGGTGAAGGAAAACATCGTGAGGAAACCTGCATGTCTGAGAGAACCCCTCGAAAGATGTGTGAAGTCTGCCAACCCGCACTGGGCTAGCGTGGTGGACTATGGCCTAATTCCCCCTCGCATTGAGGGGAGGCCCGTGCCCAGCAGTGGGACATAAAAAAAAGGGCTGGAATTATTATATATAGCATGAATTAAATTCTTTTTTATCTCCGAGCTGTTGAACTACTATCGACAGTATTAGGTGAAACTGGATTAAATCACAATGGATAGAGTGCGGTTGAATAGGGTTGAATTGACATTTTAATTCATATCAACCTTTCAACCGGTAGAAAATGGATGAGATCATCCGCGTCAATCAGGCTGCGTGTTGTGATGGGTTCGCCATTAACCTGTCGCGTTCAATTGTCCGGTCATTTGTCACCGCATGCAACCATCACGAATATTTTCATTTATCTATGACCACCGCACCCGAAATTGGGATCATTCAAAATTATACGGTATACAAATCGGTACTTTACAACTCGGTGGGTACAATTTTACTTTTCATGATCTGTCAAGATGTCTGCTTAGTTTTCGCTGAAGTATTCACAGCTTTACTGGTAGGGTTAGGGAGTTTCATAAACGAAAGGAAGATGATGGAATTAAAACGTGGATACCACCTTCTAATTACTAAGATACTAATAAAACTTTAAGTAAGAATTACTATACTGACTTATATTACGCACACGAACACGAATATTTATACACTGTGGCTTTTTTTGCAACTGTGGCATCGCATTATTTAAATACGAAAGCCAACAAAGAGGCTGCCTACGCGTAAATAATTCTGAATATCGAGTGGGTGCGACTCGAATAAATAATCGATTCGAGTCGACACTACGAGATACTCGAGGAAGAGTTAGCGTTAGTTCGTGAAGGTCTGAAAAGGAAAAGGTTTAAGTTAACAAGCTAAGACTGGGGAACAATAAAGTCGAGTTAAAAGTTTACTAGTTTTGCACACAAATAATATGTAGGACTGCGGACATCAGATTAAGTAGTTCATCTGTATAGGTAGGTACTGAAAGGCCCATCCTTTTGGTGCCTACTTATACAGGACGTTAGGATACAAAATAATATTCATAACAATTCCATATGTTAAATTAAAAACTTTACATTTATAATAAAAGGTGCAACGTAGTCCGTGTTGCAATCGATAATGCAAAGTATGTATATTGACTCAAAGTAGAAATTCCATTTCATAATATAATAGAATATCAGTGTGGCTTAGGCTGCGTTGTCACATGTAGAGTCAACTGGACACCACTGTCCGCTAGACAACTATCACGACAGACATTAAAAAAAAACTTGCACCTGGCGTGTACAATATAAGAGTTATTTTACTTATGTATTGTATGTTGTATATGAGGTAGCAAAACATATATAAGTATTTATGTAACTTAATTTCTTTTTAATAATCTGATAAGAAAAGACCCAGAATTACTATACTTACTTCGTCCACTTGCACTATTAATGTATTTAACAATTTTACACTACGTATCACCCTGATATACTTATTTAGGCACTAGTACGGTCCAAATAGGCGTTACTGAATATATAAAGTACCCGATTTTTAATCAAACCAGTGTTGGCTGACAATCACTCAAGATATAAGTAAGTAGGTACTGCCTAAGCACTAAGCATATGAATTTGCCTCAGTTAGTCGCACAGTGCAAACGGTCCTCAACCTACATACACTTACGCGATTTACATCGGTGCATCGGTGCCGGCGGGCGAGGTATGTGCTCTATTTGCGCGTCGCCGAGCCTTTTGTTTAGTGGGACGCAGCTTGGACGTACCGTGTTTGATTAGCCTACCATTCTATTTATGTGTTATGATATGTATTGTCATATAATATTGGGTAGAAATTTAATTGACATTGATTTGCAGTACTTAATTGTTTCACTTTGGTTTACAAGAATTAAATAAAAAGATAGTAGAACTCTACATATGAATACTTATTTTAGTATCATTCTAAATAGATTCAAATTTGCTTTTTTAAGGGATGTGGCAAGGTACACAAAAAGAGTCATTCATGAAGTTGCAATCCCGCTACGTTTGGAACGTTAAAAATATTTTACACTTTTTTGAACATAAATACGAAACAAATATTACTAAGTATAAGAATAACAATAATTTATTTTTAATCGCACAGTATCAATTTCTGTTACATACATTAAAGAGTGGCCCCAGACTAAGCCAATGATTTTGTATCTTAGAAGTCGTAAAATGTACACCACACATCATTAGGACCTTGTATCTATGATCTGAGATAAACACAGTAAGATAATTGCGAGGTATGTCACATGCTAATTTGCTTAAGTACCATCGAGGTAGTAAAACTCTGACAGCCGTTACATAGTTGCGATCGTAAATTGCTGGGAGGTCGTTAGCTGAGCGCACCAATTAACAATTAGAGACAATGACTTATATATACCGTCCTCGTTGCTATGGTTTTGTGTTGTCGAATTAATTTGTTGGATATCTTATGCAGCTGGCTTGAGTAAAAAGCATTTTTAATATTTTTTGAAAACTTTTTTGGCTTTAATTTTCAATATTTAACTTAGTAAATATATTTGTTCATCTTGCTATTTTTTTTTATTCTACTGGATTCTGTAGTATCTCTAATTAGGCTAATACGTATTCCCGCAGTATAGGGCTGGAATTATTATTCTTAATAAACTAATTTGTAATTGAAAATCAGTTTTTATCAGCTCTTAATTTGATATGTCCCTTAACTTCTCTTTTTGCGATAGCTCTACAGTAGGAGGTGTCTGTTACTTTAATTTTGTTTTCCTATATTTTCCTTTTCCTTCCTTTACTTCTCTGAAAAGGTGTTTCCCTTAACCTTTGGTGTCTTATTTAGATTAGATTATATTGAATTTTTAGATTATGATTTTTACAGATGACTCCTGTCCCAACATGTAACCGTAGCTATTACAATGACACAAGTTCAGCTCTTCTAATTATTCAATCTTAAAAGGTTTCCTTCCCTCCTTCCCAGGCAGTGGATACTAATAAAACACATTGTAAGTCCAATACCGCGCATTAATACGTGTCGTAACGTTTCAATTTGCCACCGCATTTCCGAAATATTCCGAAAGCGACGTGAATTTATATTAAACAAAGTAGTATTAGGAACGACGCTTATAGGAGCAAGGAAGATGACATATATTTTGTCTCATGTGAATGTGAATGCACATATGGTTCTGTAGGCTAGTCAGCACTCGTAGCACAGGTACTTGGCAAGTAGGTAGTACCTACCTACTCTACTTTCAGTTTTTAAATGACTTCAAAAAGGAGGAGGTTCTCAATACGATTGTATTTTTTTCTCTGACACAGACTTTTTATTTTTTGCGAAGTTATTCGACTATAGCGTAACAGATTTGTAATGCCATTGTAAATGGATTAAAACTTAGGCGATGAAAATTTTATTTTCCAATTTTGATTGCCATAAACATTCTATAATAAGACGTACTTATGCCGCCATGGCCGTGGCCGTGGGCCGTTTACTTATGTACGGGGACCATAAAACATTTTTGTTATAGATATCGGTGTCATTGTTTTTAAGACCTTCATGGATGATTAAACGTATAAATTCGTTGGATTATAATAAATATCGATCGATCGATCGAGACGATCACGTTCCGTGTACTCACTCACCTAACATTTTGAAGTACAGACACATCACTTAGTTTCATAATCAGTCCGATGAGCGAGAACCTTTAGAGTCTCCCCCATGCCGCGGTACTTCAACAGCTGTTCCTGAACGATTTTATATTAGCGTTTCGTGTAATAATGGCGATATGTTACGAGCGAAACGATTTTAAGGCTTGCCGCTTCCGTGGTAGCTCTTACGATGGAGTGTGGTAAGATAAAATAAAAGTTGTTTTCTAAAATTATCTTCATAATCTCATCTTCAATCAAGAAGCTGGTTCACGGTGCTAGTTCAGGGTATGAATGTTATGTCCGTATGCTGTATGACTCGTGTTGGTCCCAATTAATAGTGCTCTTGTAACGACTTACAATGTTAGGCCTAATCTACATCGACCTAATATACCGAAAAAAATACTAACTAGGGTCGAGTCACCTTCGTCCGTAGGAGAATTAAATACCCTCGAGATACCCTACACGTAACCCTGGGTGGTGCCAACTAGGTGACAACTCTACTGGTGGTAGGCTTCGGCCGTGGTTAGTCACCACCCACTGAACAAAGCCATGCCGCCAAGCGGCCTAGCCGTATTCCGGCATGATGTTCGGGGTTGCCATTCATGGATGGCGGGTCAGATCAGTTGCGCTGCATGTGCCTAGTGAATGTAGCGTCTCGATCTACTGCCGCCTTCCTACCAGTGTTACCAATCCTACTGTTTTAACAGTAGATTTGCTGTTTTCACCTTGATGCCCCAGTTTTCTGTTTCACTCCTAATTTTTACTGTTTTTTAATTAGCGTTCAGCGCCACCTATTACACTATGCAATTTTTTTTTAATAACCACTATATGTAATAAAACGCAATGACACTAGAAGGCAGTATCTATCTACTCTTTTCGGGATTCAAGGGATTCCCCACACGGTGTGAATTGGTGAAGAAACCTTTGTGCCTACCACATAGCAGCACCACCGTGGAAAGATTATTTTCAGCTATAAATATTATGAAAACCAAATTACGCAACAGAATATCGACTACATCTATTAAAGGAGCATTGCACATTGAGCATGCTAAAGATGACGCAAATGAGGATAAAAGTGCATATTAATCTTACTTTGATTTTTGTTTTTTATTATGTTGTGATCGATATTATAATATAATATGTGAATATAATATGTGAATTGTGAGTCCTGGTAACTAATAAAACTAGGTAATTGTTTTAATTATATGAGGAAAGTATGAAATCTGCCTTTATTACTATACCTACTGTTTTCTCCTGTTTTTTTATTGGTGAGCTGCTGTTTTTTAGTTTCTCGGGGTTGGCAACACTGCTTCCTACCTAGGCAAGTATGCTCCATCGTAGATATCATCGTCACTTACCATCAAGTGAGATCGAGATCAAATACTTGCCTATAATGTAATAAAAAAAAAAACTTCCATCTAACCCTTAGTTACAGGTGACACAGAAAGATATATCTTTATATTGTACGCATTTCCTTACTAGTTAGATCAATAGTAAATATCGGTAATCACCTAGATTGGGGTCGTCTGAAAGGCAACCTTAATACAAATTGGAAAGTCTAGTAACTTATACCAGCGGCCTAGGTTTGCCAGAAGCGATTAAGCTTTAGTCCATTTCATGTTATATTAGTGAGTTGTATCATACATTCAAAAGGAAGCAATAATTATATTTTCTGCTGTGTCCAAACAATCTGCTACATTGTTCAAAAAATAAGTGCTTCATCTCCGAAATCTGTAAAACTAAAGCAATAAAACTTGGTGTCGCCAGAAGGATCCTTGACACTTGCATACAAAGTGTACTGGTTGTGAGACACTCTCTTCGTAATAAAAGTGTGCGACAAAGGACGCCGTGTCGTTGAAGGGCTTTGCAAGGATTTCTTAGTGACATAAACTTTGTACTATAATAATAGCTTAGGTATATAGTAGGTCTTCTGTAATCTCAGGTTTGTAATACGTAGTCCATTGTATTTTTGTTTTATCTTAACAGTTCAGTATTATTCGTAGTAGAGTTCAGTAGGTATTATTCATTACATTAGTGTGATAATTTCCTGAAATTTTCAGCAAAGAATTGTTTGAGGAATTTTTTTAGCCAAACCTCGGGACTCCGACCACGCATAGCATTTGCTCATTTACGTGTTAATAATGTACTGGATGGACTACTGTTTCTCTATCAAGACTGAAACAGGATTGATCTCATTTGCATAAAAAAACTATTCGAGCAAGAGTCTTCTAATGCTATATTCCTTTCTAATAGCGTATAGGGTAGGTAAAAATAGAGGCGTTAGAAGAAGAAGGCGAGACAAGAGTAATGAGAACACGTCCCCCGGCTCTCTATCTCTCTCTCTCTATCAGCTCTATTTTTCGGTTACAAGTGTTTACAAAAAACTGACCCTAATTATAAAAACGAACGAAAAATGTATAAGGTGATCATGGTCCGATAGTAGGTTCTTGGTGACCTCGGAGAAGAGAATCTGACTTTTATGATGGTAACACATCATTGACGCTAGCTTCATATGCTACCCTCTAACGTGGTGAGGAACACATTTTTGCTCTTAACTATTTCTTTAATCATTTGTACGCTGTGAACCTAATCTCCTTAGCTGCTTTTTTCTGTATACAAAGCTAATGATTTACGAATGTTCGCGAATGAATACCCGCAACGGGCCGCAGCGGTGGACTTATCACACCATGATGTATAGGAGCGCCGCACGCGACGCTGCGCCTGCCATCGATCAAACGTTCATGCCAACTGGAGGCGCGTAATAAAGTACCAACACTTCTGTATTGTGACGCTACAATTTCAACTTTATTTGAATACTTTAAAGTAGAATTATGCTAAATAATTTCTGGTGGTTGATTAAAGCGTTAATTTCTAGCAAAGTTTATTACACTTTAGTTAGATTTTTCGGTAATAGATATCGTAATAAAATTGAAACTGCAAGGTCTAGATTATACTCAATGGGTTGGGAAACCCACACAATTAAAGCCGGGACATTTAACTGGTCTGACTATAAACTGCTCTGTTAGTTTACGATCCACTTTATAATGACTGTGAGCTTAGAGCGAAATTAACTTGATTACTGGTTATTATATAGCTGGGTGGGGATCGTAAACTGACATTTTGCTAGTAGCCATTATGCCGGGGTGAGGGAGGGGGGAGAGATCGCAGTCATAATAGCTATGTCGGTGGGTGACGCATCCCCTAAGATTGTCTGCTGTAAATATAATCATTATATAATATTGGAGTTTCATGATAACTTGTTCAATTGTCAGGTTTACTTGTTGCCCGATCAAAGATTGTAAAGGTTGTGATTCCTCACACAGAAAAAAGTATTTTAAGGCGCGGGTATCTGTTAGTCCTGGGTAAGAAAGCGTTTGTATAAGTAGTTAATTTGTATCAACAGAAAAACATGTTTTGGGAGAAGAAACTACAATCATGGAGATGGATTCCGTGATAATAAAAAATCTTACTAGTTTTTATGATTGTATTGCACATCCACCAATTTCATCTGTAGATTTAGTTTATTAAAAACATTTATTATTTTTGATTCAGCCTCACCATTTACATCTCCTACAATTTTGATCGAAGCTTCTGCAACGGTTTTCTCATCTTCTCTTCTTAGCAGTATAGTATTCAACGTGCTCTACTCTTCTGGTGCCACGTCTTCGTCTGCATCTGCATATCTTCTTGAAGCAGCTGCAGACGTTACATCTTCGACAGCATTTGCAAGAGCAGCAGGTCTTCCTCCAACAAGCTTTCAGACATTTCTTGAAATTCTTGCAACAAAGTGAACATCGAATCCGGCATCCCATTGTTTGTCGTCAATGTCGGTTATTAGCATTATTTATTATACGGTTTTTTGAAAATTGCATTTTTTGCCACTGATAATTTACTTATGATTATGACATTTTGATCACATGTTTGGTGGGTTTCATTCATCTTCTTCTTTTTTTTTACGAAATGAAATGCGATGAAATAAAATGGATATGAATATGGCCTCATCCGCAACTTAGCGGGTATTTTGCCAGTGTCAGGTAATTAATAGCAATATTAATTTCAATAAATACACATTATAAATAAAATAATGGACGTGACATGATCATATGAAAATGGCGTGTTGGATTTAATTCATGATTGATTGATTAATTGTATTGTACGTTTGATGTTCTTGTGGTCTTTGGTCAAAATGTATTTTTTTGTTCACAGTAGCAAAGAACACATTATATGGTGTAGACTGTAAATCGTAGGCAGCTATTCTCAGTCTACGCTGACAATAGAGCTATTCTAAGGAAATAACAGAACCCTATATAATTCAGTAATAATTCTAACAAAACTTCTTGACGGAATAAATTTTTATTAGCAGGTCCATTCACTGTTGAGAAAAAGTTCACTGTTTGATATATCCAGGAGAGACAGAAGTAAAATAATATGATTTCCAATGTATTTTCACTCGTTGCAATCCTCAACCACACCCCCTTACCAGCTTTCTGTGACCCTTGTGATGTCAGCGGTCCACCTTGTTGAGAGCCAAAATACACTGTCAGGCTCGTGGTCACCAATACAGAACCTTTATCCCTCAACGGCCACCGGTGGACCGCTTCGTTCACTTACATAAACAAAGATAAATAAACCTTTCCGGACGCTGTGCTAGGTACCTTTTGTTGCAGAATGTAGTAAAACAAATAAATAACTTTAATTATTTTATTGGTAGACGCCACAATATACTGTTACGCAATCATAATAGGACGATAAGCTAAAAGCAGTACAAAACACTTTATAGACATCACAAAAACTGACATTTAATTCGGTAGTATGTAGTTCAAAGATCCTTAAAATGTTGAGAAAATATACAAATTTGAATTAATGTATTACGTACATAATACTATTCTTAAATAGGCCTTTTGAATAGTATTTGAACTTGATAGAGAGATAGAGCGATATGAAGACGTATCAAACTGTAAATAACTTAATGCAAAAATTAAAAACAGGTGTCATTACAAAGTTCATTGTACTCCAGCAGATCGGTCTCTGGTCTCGCAATGCTGAAGTACAGGAAGTTCTTGGACACCCTGAAGGACAGCAGCCTCAGGGTCGGCGTGAGATGGAGAATCGCCAGCTTGATGGTGTTCTGGGTAGGGTAGGGCTTTATAGGAGCCTGGAATACTTCTTTGGGGCATTTCTTGTGACAGAATTGATTTACTCTGAAGCTGGAAAGAGAGAAAGAACGAGTAGAGTTTATACGAATTAGACCTAGATCTTGTACCGGTTCACAGGCAAGTTTTTAGTGTATTCCAGCTTGTATGTTATTACCATATATCCAGACACATATTGTAATTCCTTACTATAGGCCTAATAGGTACAAGGTACGCTAGTAGGTGGTCGTTGGTGAATTATATTATCTTCCATCTTTCCTCCGCAACTTTAAATAGTAGTATCATATGAAAAATATCCTATCTATCTTTGTGAATTTTATTTATATAAATATGTAGCAAAACGTCTTACCGAACCGCACACATTTTTTTTAAAGCACCGAAAATTTTGATATCCATTGTACGGCTTCTTACTTTTAAAAATAAAATGTCAACCTGTCTAATAAAAATCATTTTTTTAAATATATCGTCTATGATTACAGCTAAATAGTATTTCATAAACGTTATATAGATACAGACCTACATTATTCTTGAGTCAACTCAAATCTCCAAGTTTACTCACAAAGAGAAAAACACGGCACTAACTAGGTACCTCAAAACTTTCCTCAGGGACATCAAAATATCCGGAAAAATGTTTTTACAAGCCCATCAAACTTCATATAACCGTGGCTTCGAAAAATCCTCTTAAGAGTCCCCAGTATAACGAGAGCCGGACTTTGTTACCTCTCCGCCTGTTTGTAATTAATCTTGAAGGTGTCAGAGATCTCGTTAAATTGGTCTATGTATAAATAATTCATAACTACAATCTTGTCGACTTATTTACGGATGTAAAAAAATCTTCGGTAGATAACTTTTAAGTGGGTGGACTTAAAAAGTTGTGCGTGGGGTAGACAAGGATTTCCTCAGCCCCGGTTTGATTAATTCCAACCGCTATAGTGAACAGATTTTAAGTCTTCTTAAATAGGATTTATTGTTTGGATTTCATTCAGCTTTTATAGTGTACAAGTTCTCATACGTATTGATTTCTTATTTTTACGCGAATACTACACATTAAAATAAAACTAATTATACGGATTTTATCGCGTTTATTTTATGTTTCTACGTTCCCGACGTTTCGTCTGCTTTACAGCAACCATGGTTACGGAAGGACGATAAAAAAAAACGCAATATAATCTGTAGAATTAGTTTTATTTCAGTTATCATACGTGGTTATAATTTTATTGACGTTTAACGGATAAGTATAGTTACACCTACAACTAAGCGAATAGTCATTTTAGTTGATTGTTTGGCATGTTTCGCATCCGCTAAAACCTTTTTTTTTATGCATGAATGGTTTAATATAAAGAGGTGATAATTATATTTGTACACAAAGAGAAGAGAGATTCAGGGCTGCCTTCACAATTCATCTTAAATATCTTTAAGTTTTATCTAAACAACATTGTCGATAGAATTTTGAGAATATGAGCGATGATGTAAGCGGCCCTTAACATTTGTTTTCAAAATCATCCTTTAGATAAATGGTAGCGGGATTAAACTTCCATAGCATAAATTTCAATAGCAGCGATTATACCAACATAATATCTGGATTCCAAAGAGATACAGAAACGGTGGCAACTTAGCTAACTTATTTCTGAGGTAAAGTTGATAATAATCGTTAATTAAGATGAGAATTTACTTCGTCAGAAAGCTTTGGTTAAGTTGGTACAATCTCTTACAATTAAACTTGGCTTTAATGTCCCACTTCTCTTAATACATTACATTTAAGTTTTTTTCTGGAACAGAGATAGTGTTACCATACAATTCGATTATTAAGTAGTTGAATTTAAAAATAATTGACAAATTAGGCGAAAACAGATTACTGAAATAGTGTTTTTCTCTGGCAGTAATATCGTTCAAGAAGTCGCAATCTAATCATAATAATATTGCCATTCAAACACACCAACTATACGGTCCCACACTATGCAACGCTTGTATTATGTACCAGCTGTTACCCGCGACTTCGTCCGCGTGGTATTTAACAAAAAAGTTTTTTTTAAATAAAAGCCTAAGTTACTCCCTATTAAATCAGCTATCTGCTAGTGAAAGTCCCGTCAAAATCGGTCCAGCCATTTCAGAGATTAGCCGTAACAAACAGACAGACAGACAAAAAATTTAAAATATGTTGTTTTGGTATACTATGTACCATATGTTATATGTACCACAGACACAGACACTCCAATTTTATTTATTTGTATGTATATATGTATAGATTATATGTACTAAAAAGCTTAGGTAGGTACCCACTCTGATATAAAATGTACCTATCTTTACATAACATTCGCAACTCGAAGCTTGTGTGAGTCGTAAAGCTCGCAAATGAATATGCCATGTTGGTTTGCATGGTACCATCTACTTGCGCTATCGTTCGTACCTCAGACACGTACCTCGAGTGAGGTTTATGGCATTACAACCCCGTGTGCACGTATATTATACACGGTACACTTTGAATAAATTAAACGTTTTAAGCTCTTAACTAAATTGCGATATATTATTGGAAAGTTTCTATTAACAAGCGAGTGTAATGTTTTCTTCTGCGGATATGCAGCCTTATACGTTTTCAAATTACAAAACAAATAATATTATCTGTATAACAATCATCAACTCTGCCAGCGTGGTACTTTATGACACACAGTTGTACCTTTGTTACAAATCGTTATTTATTTAGTTACGGTTTTACAATGTGCTGACAGCACTGATTTGGATTAAACTGTCCAGTATCACTATTATAATTAAATTGTATGGTAATGCTAAGTGATTGTTGTGAGAAACTAATAAGATATTTATGACGTTCTATTTTTATGTGTTGGAGTATGTAAACCACATCCCAATAGCAAAATGATTTTAATATCGATTAGAAGAAAGTTGCGACTGTCAACTTTTGTGACATCGTAATTTTACGCTCTTTATATTTTTATATCTCATTTGCCACCTTCAATCCTGGTCTTGCTTTGCCCATAACCCATTGTTATGCTCTACAAATATTCGGCGACTATGCGGTGTCGCTCGACCACAGCAACGGCTTATTTGCAACGCGATTATTTATTCGTAGCTTATTTGCAATTGGATTGTGATGTTTATGTGCAATGTTTGATTATGCGACTGATTGGAATGGCGATGCACATTGGAGAAATATATATATGATATCAGAGCCGCGTTCATGCTGTTTTGTACCGTAGACCTATTGCTTTACAGTTATTAATGAATGGTCTTATAAAATGCCCGTGTTGTGTGGACCACGCGCTCTGTTTATGCTGACCTTCGCGGTAAAGTTAGAACAAATCAAACTCAAATCAATAAGCAATATCTTTGTCGTTTAGTTGGTATACCTATAAAAACAGTTATCCCCATAACATCCCGAGCAGCTTATTAAAAATATATTCTCAAGCGTGAATTCCTTTCCTGATAAAGAATAAACCCTTCTTCGAGTTTACGAAGCATTTCGTAAGCGCCCATTAAAAGGGTCCCATTACACACGATAGCCGTCGAGTTCGGCTTTTTTACTCTATTCAACGTATCCACCCTTTGTGATGACCCTCGAAAAAAATGTCGTGCGAGTTTTTTTATAGATAAAATAGGTGCTTTATTGATGTAAGGATGCTTTGCAGGTGGAAGAGCTATTAAAGATATTGCGAGAGTTTTAACAAAACCTAAAAATATTTTCACATTACTCATTATTTAAGTGATTATATACTCTTTGAATCTCCCTAAAAGTATCATCAGCGACCTATCCTTATAATTTCTTCACTGTGCTTTGTTATATATATTTTAAACTTAGCCTCTATTACTTTTAGATATTAGAGTTTTATACCAATTTCTATCCTCAAATTGCATTGTAGCCATATTGCCAAGTGCTTAATTTAGTTTTGAGGCTAAAGTCAAAACGAGTAAGTGTGGGCAAAATCAAAGAGACTATATAGACTCTACCCAGAGAAAAGTGACGCATCATTCAAAAATGTGTTACCGATCAAACCTTGAGTGCGAAACCAAAGACAACGCGCATGTATTTTTTATTCAAAGCTCCACAGTGTCAGGCAAAGGAACCATTCTATTTAACCGAGGGTTCGGAATAACTAAAATATTCAGGGGATTTTACTGAATCAATCCCTACCATGGAAGGTTCTAGATTAAGTGTGACCGCAATATATTCTTTAATTGGGCTACCCTATTCCACAGGGAGACTACTAAACCAGAATCCATAATTTGGCGAACTAGTCTGACTGCTCAATATGTACAAATGTTGCCACATTACGAATAGTGCTGTTCGCGTCGCTCTAAAAGTTTATGTCTTTGGATATGTTTATGTGTATTTCAATAATTTGTCATTTTGATATAACTTTATATAATTTAACTTACATACGCTACTTACTAGACAAATAAAAAAGGACTCATTGTACTAACTCGACGAAGTCAAATTTAAGAAAAGAAAATTGAATAGACTTTGAGTCACATATTTTATAATAAATAAATGTCAAAATAATAAATTTGTGTCGATGAAGATACTTAGTACGAAATAACTGACTATAATTTTGGAGTAAATAATCCTTTAAAATAATGCTTTATTTTTTGAATTGTTAACTAATGTAAACTGTCTGTGATTAATGAAGGAAACCAACTCGGTCGTAGTAAAATCGATACCGAAATATCGACTTTACCACATCACTATTGAATTTCATCCATATCTACATGGTAACAATTTATTTGTCAAAATAGTTCGCCGAATCATGGATTATGGTAAAAAGTGACTGCTGTCAAGTTGGTAGCGAGCGACCATTTTAAATAAACTACCGCGAAAACTTTGATGGAACCTATAACTAGCTATCATCTAAGGAATGGAGTACACAAAGACATTTTGGCGGGAAGTTGAACAGTGGAGTTGTAATTTTTTTTCCAAAAAATATCTTTCTTCGACATATAATATGTAATATTAGTAGGATATGAACCATTGTATGTTCATGAGCGTGCATGAGTGAAGGATATTGAAATAAAATAGTATAACTTGACTTTTCAAGTTTTCCCAATATGTCCGGTACATTTTCAGTAAAGTATCCACACCTTTACTGATGGTGGTAGATAATTCATGTCGTTATCATCATCATCATGCCCTCATGATGTTAATCATCATATCATAGTGGCATTTTTTCCAGTGTCCAGTGTGTTCTGAAGGTGTTTACTGGCCAAAATGCCACAATTTTGTAGCCGATTGCAACCAAAAAAAAAGAGTAAGAACTACACAAATCACAATTATTTAAAATACGAGTCATCAACGCCCACTAGGTACACTATACACACATTTGACGAACTTTGCTTGATCTCAAAATTCTTAGAAATAGACTTGTAGTCACTTAACATTTGAGATGTACGAGCTGTGAATGATGATGCTCATATGCTCAATATGTTTGCATAGAGTACAGTTACACTCCATACCTCGGCTTCCGTGAAATTGAAAAGGAATCCTCATTATAAATTAACGTGCACCAATCTGGAGATACACCTTGAAAATGAGAAATACAAATTCGTTGTCTTTTCTCTGACGTTGATATGATATGGCATAGACGTAGCTAAGCACTTTATGGTTAATTATTTGTTTTTTTTTTATACAGATGAAGTATAACTAAATAGACATTATTTCCTAGCCCATTTGAATTAATCTGACATATTAAAAAAATACTCTTGTGATTTTTGCGAACAGTGTATTTTTTTTGTTTTGAGATATCCAAAATCTGACTCCCATAATGATTACAAATGCGCTAAAGAAGCGCAGGTTTAAGGCTTAGTATACCCTATCTCAATCATATGGTATTTTAAACCCTTAGATGGCTTACTGTTATCAACTTTACGTTATTCCGAACGGGTGGTAAAGCAGTAGAATAATGTTTATGTAACTTGACGATTCATAAGTACTGTACAATAATGGTTTACATGAATAAAAAATATTCTGATTCTGATTCTGAACATTTTTTTTACTTTTTTATGCTTTTATATATTCAATATACGAGTGGTGTTGTTGATGTATAGGGACTAGTTATGAAATAAGGGACTGTAACTCAAATTAATGACTATAATCGGGACAAGCAAACACATTTTGGCGGGAAATGTAAAATAAGCGCGCGACCCGGAGGACACGTCCCGCGCGCCCGCGCCCCCGCCCCGCCGAGGCTTTCCACGGAACTCAAACGAGTAGGCAGTAAGCTCGTGGCTCTCAAACGCTATTCTCTCGGTAAATAACATTGTTATTGGATATTATTTCTTTTGTTCGACAACATAAATAGCTGGCAAGAAAAACATTACATACAGGAAAAAAGGTTTCGCTACAAAAAATCAAAGACTCTTTTAATTAAGGAAAAAAAAACCGATTCCGTACCTTTAAACATGACACTGGCAATATACACAAAGGTGTGACGCCAAAAAAGAAAGAAAAAAATTGAAAACATATCGATTTAGCGTTCATAACATATTGCTTCTCTTTTGTTTCGGGTAAATAAGTTGAAAGAATCTGTGAAAAATGTTAAACACAGGTAAAAGCTTGATGTTGGGTGCAAAAAGTTCTGATTCTTGTTTTATGAGCGAAAACCTTTGACGAAATTGAACTTGGAAGAACGTGAGAATACCAACGGAACTTGTTAAGGGTCATTTTATTAGTTTGTACAATCTTCTTAGGAAGATATTTGCTTGCTCGAACCAAATAGTTTGGCCATATCTTGTCTCCAATAAAATGATTCGCTGGGGCAGAGAGCACTGTGTCAATACAATTAAAGATATCTATTTCATTCGAAATGTTAATTGATTACATTAAGAATACGGCAACACATATATAATGGTGGTCAGAGAGTTCCAAATAATTCTAACTATAAATTTGCGTTTGAATTCGATTAAACGATTTTATATAAGTCGTAACAATGCGTGTCATATAATTTTAAATATCCATCACATTAGATAATCAAAAAAAACTTTTGATTTAACAAAAAAAATAAAATATGCACTCAATAAGGCTATAAGTGGTGGCATACCAAATAAATACAATTTTATTTTGTACATGAATAATTATCGGTATATAGAAAGTGAATGACTTGTTAAGCCTTATATTAAAAAAAATGTTGAACCACTTCAATACACTTTTACATATTATAAATAGACAGGTACTTATTATTCTTTACTTTTGGCCTTTTTCTATTGAGACTAGGCCCAATACGATTCTGCCAATGTCAACGTCGTAAGCTAAGACACGCAAGAGAATGAACGGTAAAGAACGAATGGCCAGATAGGTACGTAAAGACAGGTACCTGAAAGCCCATCTCCGTAAATATGTAGTTTATGTCAAATGGCCTTATAATAATAAAAGTCTTTGTAACAACATTTCTTTTTACACAGTTTTAAGATGACATCAGAAAGTAGGATTTAACAGCTCCATAAGATTTTATACCAACATTATTCTCGTTCACGGAGATAAAAGAGTTCTCTGTGTTCTTTATATATTCATCTATTCATAATCTACATTGAAATCGCTAATATCGCAAGCGAGTCGTTCATTATCCCATCCGAGGCGCGTACATCCTGATTTTTAATGGGAAAACTTTCCCCGCTTGCAAGCGCCGCGTCGCGAGATGACGTCAAACTTCGATACAGCAAAACATGGTATCATACTTCATTTTGTTGAACTATTTTTTCAAAACGAAGACCTGCTTTTTGTGCGGCAGGTCCTGGTTTCGACTCCGCTACTGCCAATATTTTTTATTCTCGACTCATGCACGTTTAATGTCTATCTATATAAGTCCCTAAGTAATTACATACCGGGATGTCTCCCAGCCTATTGTGCGGTACCCGTAATACAATTATTGCTTAGTCTGGTACCGTACAGGCGGTGTGTACGTCTGGTGATATTTATTTGTTATATTACGCCATAAACACCATTGTTCTCATCATTAGTTCTCTGTATCAATGATTTTAGAATTATAGACATTTTATATGTGCTGGCAGAAAATAATCCGGCGCCTCCATAATTTTATAATTCAAGAAACCCTTAATAATATTCGAGAAAATAGCAGCTGGGTATAAATCGCGTTTACGCCTAGATAAGCAGAAAAATAGGTTTACACAAAAGGGGCTGGCAGACGTGCGGGGGGGGGGGGGATCGTTGTTTAGTGAGATTGTACGCAACACGCGAGGTATTGAGATAGATATCACAATGAAATATGTTTCTATTTTAGTTTCAGTGGTCTGAGCATAAACGAGGGATATGAAAGTGTCCGCCCAAGTATATTATTGTACAAAGATATTCTTTATACCTACACCTTTCATTGACACCATGTTGTAAGGAAATAACAGTGGGCACTGCATGTTTGCAGCAGTACAGAACATCAAGCCTGCTAAGATAATTGGCTCATAAGTTTATGATGATAAATGATAAAATAAGAGAAAGTCTATCTATCATTATTTTAGAAGTGTGAGTTATAACGCCTTCATATTCCCCCAGGACGCCGCGTACACCAAAATTCAAACTAATATTTAATGTATGAAACTAAAAGCCAAGTTATCGCCAATAATGCCCCTCGGTATGCAAGGCACAAGTTCGAAACTTGACGAAATAAAGTTGCGAAATTAAGACGCCATTACCGAAACTGCGGGTTCGGTTCGTAGGTGCGACTCGAGTTTAATTAACAAGGCTCCAAACAAAACAATCCAATAAGCAAAGTTGAGTGCAAAGTCGTATGACACATACGGGGCTTGGCGCAAGGTGAGAGACACCCGGCCCTGATACCCAGGGCCTTAAACATCGGGCTACCCTCGGGGTCCAAGACAACTGGGGTGTGGGCCCCGCCGCCGTGCGCAGCGAGGGCGCAGGGGGAGCAAACATCTGCTCGCCCGAGACGGGCCCCCATAAGGGGGCGAGGCACAAGAGGGACACCGGTGCGTTCCCTTTGGAGATCCCGGAGCCCCGCCAACATGTGTCGAAGGCGGCCACCGGGGGGGTTTTAGTGGGTAAGAATCCCATATAACCCGGCCCTCTCCCACACAGAGGCCGGGTATCTATCGAAAATTTCCCCCGCGTCAACAAAAAAAAAGGTGAGAGAGACAGCATGCTACTTATAGAATATATTTGGATCCGTATTTTGATATATAACGTTCGTACAATAAAACTAATTTGACGCAGAACGTGCTCACAGTGTCTTGAGGTCTGTGAGAACTTTTTGCGTAGATTGGACCGCAAACAACAAATGAATGTGAGTGTACCCCAGTTTCAAAGTATGGCACTAGGACGTCAACCACCTCACTGCTCCCGTGACCATGGTTACTGTAAAGCAGCCGAAACGTCAGGAACGTAATCCTGGTAGGGGCAAACTTTTAGTGATGAGCACGAATGTTAGTAGCCGAGTCATGAACGTTCAAGATCTATGTTAGTAATTATATATTAGGATCGCCCCCTAGCTATTGTACGGTACCTTTAATACAAGCATTGCCTAATATAGGACCATAAAGTTGAAGTGTTTGTTTAGCGGTATTTATTTATTTACGAATTTGTGTTCCGAAACTAAGCCTAAATAATAGTAAATATTCTCAACTGTAAGAAAAATATTTTCATGATTACGACTTCAAAGTTTAGATTAGTATTTATTTAGAGACCGCGGTTACTATTAGCGATCTATACTATAGACCATCGAATGTCTAGCTATAAATATTTTTATACCTCTTTTCTGTAACGAGAGCAAGGGAACTAGCGTCCTCTCGTTACTTGGCCCACACACATCCAGTAAACCGATTTCGTCGCTCGGGACTATGGCACAAACTTAGTTAGCACATGTGAGATGTTAGCCGTGAGCCGGCAACCAGACTCCGCACGACTGAACTATAGCTCTCACAATACACCCCTCGGACATGTATAGATCTTTAAGAGACTACGAGGAGCTTACCACGTGCGAGAAAAATATCAAATTACCGCAATATTTCTAGAAAATAGTAAGTAGTGTCTTTATGTGTTAGTTGCCCTCGACTTGGTGGGTTCAAGTATCCCCTGTTAGTCGCGGTATCTCCTTTCTTTAGGAGTAAGAAATAAAGTAACCAAAGAATTGCCTATTTTAACAACATTAATAAAACACCGTACTGTCTAGTTGAAAACATAATTTAACTAAACATAGACTAAACGTAGTTTCACAGCAACAAAATAACGAGATAATTCGTGAAAACTTGTAAGTCTTGATTGATTTGATTGATTTCTTATATTTACGCGAATACTACACATTAAAATAAAACGAATTTTACGAATGTTATCGTGTTAATTTTATGTTTTTTACGTTCCCAACGTTTTGGCTACTTTACAGCAACAATGGTCACGGGAGGACTGCCGGTATACCTACTTCACCTTTAGTTTTCATACTTACAGTTTTACTAAAAGTAATCAAAGCGCCATAATAAAGGACCTATTAAAATGTCTAGTCTCTTGGGACTTTCTACGACAACATTCCAGAGCTCAGCTTTCAAAGTTTATTTAACATTTTAAAGTTCTCAGAAACGCGTAGCAATAAAGACCGTTGTGAAACATCACCAATTAATAAAACATCTTCAAACGGACTGGTGTCCCGAGTACAGGACGACCGTATCGACAACTAGGCACGTGTTTACGAGCGATAAAGCGACCCTTCTACTTTTTACTACGTTCGCGATGCGTGATTACATTATGTTCCGCGCGATTTTTACTGCCTCAAAGTTCCGAAGAGAGTTTACATTTGGCTTTGGATGTCAGTAATGGACGTGAAATTATAAATCGCTCGAGTCTCTATGGTAACCAAAGGGGACCATACCACCACCATAGAGACTCGAGCGCAAATTTTTGGTATCTTGTTGCTTGTTAAACTCATGTTTATTCTCGTGTCCTCGTATATCGTATAAAAGGCCTCTTAAAAGTCACAACATTTTTTACATGCAATAATCGCTTACTCATATCCTTTCGTCACAATGTCGTTGCGCGTAACAAAATGTCGCGGAAATTTATAAATATCGGCATTTACCAATATGCTATACACTATTTACATAGTGGTTCTATAGCGTTAGCATGTTCTGTGCTTGCACTACAGATGCTCGATATGGATACGATTACGTTAGGAATTCTACCATTATAATTTAGACTTGTAGAATTTGTACCACCACGCCTGTGTTCCCGAAAGGTTAGGCAGAGGTGTACTGGTTCACTGACATTTTACGATGATTGTAACATAGACGCACACATTACAACCTTCCAGACTATTAGCTGTTACTGAGAAGTTATCAACATAAAATCCGTATCATACACTAAGGTGTCCGTACCAGCTGTCGTTTATTTAATTTGTTACGTTAGGTGGCGCTGTCATTGCGTTTTGCGTACAAAAGTGAACCTTCATTTCCTAGTATATGCATTTATGAGAAAAAAATCAAGACTTAGTTTTGTAATAGTTTTCTTCTTAGACACAGTATATGTAATAGTTCCCTTCTTAGACACAGTAGCTTTAACCCAGATGTCAGAATCCCGCCCAGCTGATATTCAATTCATCAGGCGTGTGGCACGGGAGCGGGGCTATCGGTATTGCAGGCACGTGGCACCGCGACATGGATGGGCACATGTCGCCCGCGACTCCTGGAGTTTTCAGTGTAATTCTGATAATAATTGTGTCAAGTTGGGGATACAAAATGGCATGACGTCACTAGAGTTGTTCATCTATTGTTGATCTATTGAGTGAGTTTCACTGAAACTCGGCGATAGCTTTTATACCGGCTATAATTATGTTCATCCTATTCTTTTCGAAAAAAGGGGTCTTTCAGAATAATTAAAAAATACTCACGAATCCCGAGCACAGCTAGGAAATAATAAAACTATTACATCATTGCAAATAATTAGAATATCTCTTACTCTAGTTTTATCAGAATCTTTAAACAGGCTGATTAAAAAAAGGGAAAACTGATGAATGACGTATACATTCTGAATTCACATAATAATAATAATCAATACCGTCAAAACAGTCCCAATAATTGTGTCCTCAACAGGAGTAATACCCCACACATTACACGCAAGCCCACTTAGCACACTTAATTTACATCCATCCACATACACACTTCTTCAAAAAGCAGTCATACTCAATACCTGTGGATTAGTTCGCAATTTTCTTGCAATGACCTAAATATCCAAGCACTTTTTACACCTTAGACACTTGGCTCCGGTCCGTGCCTTCGGATTTACCTCCACATCAACAAGGAGAGAGAAAGATATTAAAAAAAAAAAAAATGATTACACATGCGATAAAGAAGCGCAGGTTCAAAGGTAGTATACTCTTTCTGAATCAACCCGTATAGAGAACTCTAACAGCTTTCAGATCTCGAGATTAGATAATCAAAGTCCGTGCTCTACACATTCACACTGTATTCACACAAAGAGCATCCGTAACTCTGTTACAAGTATCCAAGTCACAGCCTCCATTAACCGACTATTATGAAACATATCTCAAACCTTTTGTTTTAACGCCTTATAAACTGTGTGATATTGAATTATTATAGCCAAGGCAATCATTTTTGTAGAGTCCTATACGACCACAAACAATTGCTATATTTGAATTTTTTTCTTAACTATACCGGATTTGACCTCACCACCAAATATGCCACCTCCAGTAGTCAGATTATATGAGGAACAGATAAAATAACATCGAAAACAATTTAAGTCATCAAGTACGAAGTAGGGTGCTGCTGTTATATAACATAATCTATTACCAGTTATGCAAATAATTCATGGGTGCGCACGCACCCAAATGTTAAATTAACCGAGCGGCACCCAAACCGCCCCGTCCATTTTTCACCCAATAACCATTATGGTGGATTTATAAGCAATTGAAGCGGCTCTTATCAATGGGTGCTGTAAATTTACGAGTTTAAAAGGTGATTTTATTCTATTAGATTCTTAGGTTTCGGAGCGCTTAATCCGGCAGCTTTTGTGCGGAACAATATAGGTTTAGGACCAGACAATGCTTTTGTTACAGTTGAAAATATTATCCTGGTGAGATTTAGATAGGTTGCTCCTTAGTAACTTTTCATTTTGGATGAAACACATCATCAGGCCCGACATTATTTTAATAGAGACAGTCAAAACATCTCTCATAAAACAACGGCGTATCGTTATGTTTATTACAATAAGTTTTTTTTATTAATAAATAAAAAAAGAAATAACTAGGTAATTATAATTAAAGAACGCGTTGTTTTCAACGCGACGCCAAGGAGTGTTTGTGTTGCGCTGCAACTTTGACTCGAGAGACGTCGTGCAATAAAATTAACGACACTCTCAACTCACGTTGTTGAAGTTACGCGTGTGTTACGCAAGGCTGTGCTTTACACATGCTCTGATACAACAATATCTGCTAAAATAGTTATATTTACTGTAAAACTAACAAAATGGGAATACAATGGGTAAATATTTTTGTACGATACCCATAATACAAGCGTCGCTTAGTGTGGGACCGTATAGTTGGTGTGTTCGTCTTGCGATATTATATTATATTTTATTATTTTTTTGCGAGAAATAAAAACCTAATCTTTCCTTTAGGTGCGAACAACTAAACAATTGTTTTTAAGTAGTAGATAAGTATAGCAGTATTAAGTCTATCTACCAACTTACCAACTTGATCGGTATACTTAGTTTATATAAAAAAGGAAAAACTATCAATTGTACTGAAGAAAACGAAAAATTGTAGGTATCTACCTAAGGTGGCAACCCTACCCTCTTGCACACTCTCCTCCAAATCCTAGTTGAAAGTTGTCGAGAGTTTGCGAAATGTGATCAGGTTTTATGTCATAATTTGATGAAAATTTGTTTTTGCTTGATTACAAGCTTGTTCGCTGCAAAGGGTTTTCGTCCCAATTTTTCCACATAATTTTCTGTTCTTGAACATTTTATAATGATTTTCCCAATTGACTTGCCTCGAAACACAGAGTAAATAGCTATCACAGGAGATTATGTGGAAGATAAACATGAACACGATTAGATTACCAGTATCAAATTTAATGTTGGTACGATTGATTAAATAAACAAACCAATATTTATCCTACTACATACCTTTCACCTCCATTTTCATTATAATATTCTATTAGTGGACTAATCAAAAACGTGCTTCGATACTTTCCCACTCATCGCTAACACTCGAACAAACAGAAGTAGCATTCGTAGCCAAGTTGCACAATCGCGCGTCTGCTCGAAACGAACGTAAACACTTAAATTTATGTGTTTTGCGCTCAACTTTGTTCGCGTGAAAATTGAAAATTTGTTTACTTCATAACATTCTCTGTTTCATAATATCAAATGTTATAGGGAGAGCTTACGTCTCCTTTGTTAACCGACTTCAAAAAGGAGGTTCTAAATTTGGTGATTCTTTTTATTGTCTATGGTAGTGTTACAGTTAAAACTCAATCGCTAGTATCCCTATGGTTTGTGAAAGTATATATTCTCCAGTAGATATTGATAAATAGGATAAAGATTTATGAAAGATACCGAATGAGATGTATGATAGCAACTGGTATGTTCGTTAGACTTTGCATAGCGTTTGGAGTGTATAGGTCAGGTTGGAAGTCTCTTAACACGTTGAGTGCGGTGCCTTTTTCAGAAGACTTTCAGCCAGTGCGTTAGAGACCTATTTGAACTCATAACCGAGCTTCACTGACCTAAACCATCACCTAAAATAAGGTAATTAAAAAAACTCATATTTCTATAAAAAAAAAAGATACAATCTATGGTATTTCTGTAAACTCAATGTATTAAAATGAACGCAATGTGGATTTTGTTGTCGGGCGTGCAGTTAGGACTATCATTGACGTCGAGTTGGCTGCTGTTCCTTATTCTCAACTAACAAAGAAACTGTTAAAAAGCAGATCCCACAAACTTGGGACAGAGCATTCGTAACAGCGATATAGCGGAGGACGACGAAACGGAACGTAAACACTTGAATTTATGTGTCTAGTGCCCGAGTTTCATTGCGTCGGGAACATTGAACATTGCCACGTTATTAAGTGGTTTTAAATGCTTTGAAATTACGGTTTTGTTCTCTTTTTTTGTTCGTGGCCCGCGCAACCACTTATTCCGCCCTGCAGTTCTATTCCCGATATTGATAGCGTGACGATAATGCCCCGGTAATCCAATTGTTAGCTTGTTGTAAACTCGTGTTGGTATTATTGGTCCAAGGCTCTTTTGTTTGTGGTTTATGCCGATATTTATGAATGAAGTACGATTAAAATTGTAATGTCCTACGAAATATTGACGAATGGATATGAGTAAGTACAGGACTCTGAAATCTAACTCAGGATTTCATGATAAGAATACCAGCCCTTTGTTATGTCACATTGTTGGTCACGGGCTTCCCACCAATGCAAGGGGGATTAGGCCATAGTCCACCACCCTGGTTAGCGGATTTCACAAACCTTTCGAAGGGTTCTCTCGGACGTGCAGGTTTCCTCACGATGTTTTCCTTCACCGTTTAGCAAGCGATAATCATGATTGATAATGAGATAAACAGTTTGAACCTGCATTCCTCGTTACCTCGGCTATCTAACAACTCGGCTGTCACTCAGCAGCATCTGAGGATAATAATGATAAGTGCTTACGACCAATAAATAAACGTGGCAAATCATAATCGAAAATATTCAGCATAATCCAGAATATTAGTAGATTACAATTGGCCATTTATTTTTTATCCAATGCGACGGCCAGGTAAAGGATGGTTCAGTGAATTCGATGCGGCGAGCAGTGAATATCCTTTTTGCCTCTGATCTATGACGCCCTCGCGAACCCTTTTATTTACCGTATCAATTTATTTGGACCCTTATTAGAGGCTTAGGGTTGCCAAGTCACGAACATTTTATTTCTTATTCGATTAATATAAAATGCGATTGTATTATTCAAGTGTAGCTATTGTAGAATATAGTCTAAAGTTTATTTTCATGTTAAAAAAGGCAAGAACATTAAAAAAAGTTGGTATCTGATAAGTTCCCTATTGGTATTTCCATTACTTATCTTTAAAAGCGAATAATCCTTTGAAAAATAGCAACACCAAAGCAATAATCTTCAGGAAAATTTAACATTTCTCTATATTATTACGCACTCGTAAGTCTCCCTTACCAGTTCCTACTTATTTTATGATGAAAGAATTATATTATAAGTATCTTTAGAAAATATTTTGTTTGAAATTAATGACTTTAACTTCGTTTAGATAATACGTTTGGTAATTATCGAAAATATTATCTACACCAAGGTTCATCAAATTGCGACTAATAGATTTCACATAAAGATCCATTGTTATGGCGTAAAGACTAAATGGCAAATCACTGTAGTGTACAGCTTTTACCCATCACACTACTTGCCGAACATCTCGTAAGAATATGGAAATTGATTGCTCGTGCAAAGTTGCAAACAAAGAATTTTGCTCAGCACTTTGCGATGGTGGATATGAAATACGGCAGGAGAGTGCTTGCAGTTCAAAATTAAGTTTTCTTTTTATTAAAACTTTTACTCAGAGCATGTTACATAAAATAAGACTCAGGAGCTTGCTAAAATATTTGCTTATTCCGCCAGTTGTTTTATCAAAATTTGTTTCATGTTTTAGATTGTATGTGGTCTGCAGTCGTCTTCATCCAAACATGAAAACTGCGAATTGATTTTAGGGTCATATTTCACACTTTCACACTTAAAAATGTTTGTAGCTAAATATTTGTACGACGTTCAGGAGTCATAGCAGTGTCCCACCAAGTAAATTCCATTAACTGCACTTAAAAACAACATGATAGCTTCCATCGTATTTTTAGGAAGGCAATTAAAATGAAATAATATAACTTGACTTTTCCAGTTCTCCCAGGATGACACTGGCAAAAATGGCACAACTACGTAGTTGATTGCCAACTTAAAAAAAAAGACCGAGAAGCCTATCGATAAGAGCGCCCTCTACATTGTTTAATTAAAAACTAAAGCGGCTCAACGTTCGCGCGTGACGCATTCAAATGAGGGCAAACAAAATTCGACGCAATTAGGAAGCCACATGAATTGCCGACGAATGAAATGCAAATGCGTACTGAAACTCGTTACTTGCGGATGTGCGCTCATGTTGTCAGCCGCGCCAATATGCTTTGTAATGTACACGCCTGTTTATCGATAATCAAAAATATGACCAAATATACACATTAATCCGTCTGTCCTCAAGCTAAGAATCGTTACCACAGCACTCTATACGAAGGATAGCGGACTATACCAATGACCCAGGCATTTAACATTATTCTTGTTAAACCTTATACGAGTATATGTAGATGTCATTCATAAGAGTAGACTTAATTATATTTTGGGCAATTAATGCAAAATTCTATTTAATAATGACACATAATTTATTAAAATCTTATGATACTGACGTATATCATAAACTCAATTTATTTTGTTAATTACCTATATTTAAAAACTAATTATTTTTAGAGATTTTCGACGCAGATAAATGTTTTATTTCCCCAAATATGCGTGTGAATAGGATATAACAAGAATTTGCTATATACTAGTACTAAGTACACCTAAGTTTTTGTCTAGTTGCCTCAAAGTATACGTAAATAAAAAAGTTTTAGTCGTTATAGCTTCAGGAACTATAGTCAACGATAACGATAAAATAAAACAACACCGAATGGGGTTTCTTGCGAAAGTCATTGCGCTAGATTTGTTGGATCGCATGAACAAAGTCTGGATTGCAAACAAAAATATCTATACCTTTACCTATGTGGTGAATGTTTTGGTGAGATTACGACATAAAACGATATAAAACCCATGTAGAGTATACATGGTGTAAGTGGCTTCGTAACAAAAACTTATCTGACTGATGATGAAAGTCTTGGTGTTACTTTAATAATAGCAAGAACAAGACTGATTTTCCAAAACTCTTGCTTCTCGCAATAACATCAAACTAGCATTTTTTGTTAATGTTCGATGTCGATCATTAGGTGGGGCTTGGTCTTACGTAAATTGTAGACTAAGGCTTTGGGAGACTACTGAAGCGTCTATGGCGAAGGGGGAATATTCTCACAGGGGAAGCCAGAGAAAATTCTTAACTGTGAGCACACAAAAGCTTTAAAAAATCCCTCATACTCAATGACGTCTAGATGTTCCATTAAAAATAGAGAAGGTATTTTATTCAACCGAAAACACCGAAAATTCTAGTCGGTTTGGGCTACACAAAAATAAAATTAACCTAAAAGGTATGCAAAATTGAATTTCGAAAGGAAACTCACAGGATTTGTTCTTTTGCATTCTCGGCCATTGGCGTCGATCGACCCATGTCATGGCTCTATCGCAAACGTCTGCTCATTTCATTCGCAACAAACGAAAGAGCACCCAACAAGAAAATTGCCCCAAATTCAAACCAGATCAGAATATCTACTTGTCAATACGGTCCCTAAGGCTACCGGATGTGACATCACGGTGCATTACGGCCTGATACCCAATACATGTAATGTCCGGAAATTGAAAATGCTTCAACGCAACTGTGGGTGGGCTAATGCGGGGTTTTTCCCACAATCCCGGAATAGCTTTACTATAGTGAACGTATCTTGGATTTCGAGATCGATCAAGTTGAATCTTTCAACGTGTGAGCCTTAATCTATTGTTTGTTTACAAATTATCACATCACAAAATGTTTGAGATAACAATATATATTCTGTACAAGTGCAAGTTTCAGTGTTAGTATACCCCTTTCTGAATCACGCTGTATAAGCTATCTTTATATTTCCCATAGATACAGGTTGTATAATAATAACATAATATTAGCTATCTAATATTATACCTGTTTCTGAACCACGCTGTATAAGCTATCTTTATGTTTCCCTTAGCTACAGGTTGTACTCTAAGTTTATGCTAATAAACGTACAAGCATAGCTCATTCACAGGTGCATGTGGCCACAAGGTCGCGGGGCACGTGCGCGGGGCGAGGGGGCTGAAACAATATTTTACGTGACTGCTCCCATTCGTTACGTGAAACTGAGTTTTCATTTGCTTTGGATGTATTAAAGCCCTCCGTGGAGTATCTTCCTAGGCTTTGGGAATGAGAGTATATTATATTACTAGCTGTTACCGGCGACTTCGTCCGCGTGGTACTTAACAAAGACAAAACCGTTAGTAATAGCCCGCTCGCGCGTTCTGAGCCCGCGCGACCGGCAGCCTTTGTTAAGTCGTTGGCGGGGGTTGGGGGTTTTTTTTCTAAAATAAAAGTAGTCTAAGTTACTCCTTGTTACATCAGCTATCTGCCAGAGAAATTCCCGTCAAAATCGGTCCAGCCATTTCAGAGATTACCCGGAACAAACAGACAGACAGACAGACAGACAGACAGACAGACAGACAGACAGACATACGGACAGACAGACAGACAGACAAAATTTTTTAAAAAGGTTGTTTTGGTATAGGTACCGTGTATACATCCAAATGCATTTAGTAAAAAGCGGCTATTTTAATATTACAAACAGACACTCCAATTTTATTTATATGTATAGATATTTTTAATTTTGGTTTACGGCCCTGGGTACTAGCCCTTTGGAGCCTATCAGTAGTGAGTATATTATACTCTGTGTAGGATTGCCATATAATGGGTATTATTATCATTTATTTTATGTTTTCTTTGTTGTCTGTCTATTCTACTAAACATGTTTTAATGTTAATTATAAATGCAATCTTATTTATTCAACACTAGTTGAACTGGCAAATTTCGTACCGGCCCAGAATCAAATATATTAGAATAAGAATTATCTTTATCTTTTTTTTTCAGTTTAGGGGCCGAGACAAATTTGAAAAATCAAAGATCATAAAAATCAACCCACCCGTTTCTGAGTTCTGAAAGGTGTAATTAACACGACTTAGAGAAGTTAAAGGTTTGATAATAGCAATGTTTCTTCATAACTTACTTTATTTCATATTAAGCGACTAAAATGGAAAGTCATCTGCTATTATCAAACTTATAAACATGCCTGCGTGCCCCGGGGGTGCCTCCAATCCAATTCGGTCGCTACATCGCATAATCAAACACCTAATTTTCTCGGGACGCCTCATTGTTTGCCAATAAATAGCCAATTTTTATGTACCGAATATTGCATGTTTAATAATTTTCTTCCTTCTTTCGATATTTTAAGGTTTTATGGCTTGGAGCGTTTTCATTTACAAAATGAATTAAGTGCTAGCAATAAATACTAGATTAATATAATAAAATAGATTACTTACAAGAATTGAAATAAAAACTTTAAAAGTCAAAATAGTGTTGCCAAATAATACACTGAGAAGGCTACTACCTAAATTACCAGTGTTCTTATTTAAAAAACAATCATTTTACTATGGGTACTATGGGTGGGTGCACATGCAATTAGCTCTACACCTCTGCAGGATTCAACAGTAATTATTGTCGTCGGGTTTTCAAATATTTGTTCCATAATTAATACTCGTATTGCGGTCTGATTGCATCGGATCCGACATTCCACTTGCTGGTACTGAAGAGACAGCAATTTTATTCATCCTTAACAGTTACATCGTAAGTACATACATAAGTACGTACATAGAAAGTCTTTTATTTAATAAGGTTCTGTAAAAATATAGTAAAAAAAAACTGGCAATATTGTTTATCACTTTCTTGAAAGACAACATCATGAGGGAATCAGCTGTAAAAACCTCTCGTAGATTTAAAATCAAACCAAAAAATACTTAGCGCCATTCCGTTGCCCACTCTTTTCTTAAAATACCAACTGTAAACCCTATTTTCACACTGACAAAGTTCAAACCAATTCTTATAACCACTTCGGGTGACCCATAAACGGTTATTACGGGCAGTCTTGTTCCTTCATAGATCACCCTTATAAACATGGTAATTAAGGTCGCGGCACACATAAGGTTGGAACCGTGCGAACAATAGCACTTAACTGTGGAGAATAAGACGCGTCGACTTCGAAATGACGCCATGACGTTGCACAAGTCGGTTACCGTCGCCATAATGAACTGTACGTCAAGTGGGAGATTATTCGTAAGCTAACCGTATACTTTAAAGTCTACCGTATTTAGATTGTTTTTAGCGTACCTACTGTATTGACTTTTGCCCCAAAGTTATAGGGATGAGCCTATTGCCAATTTACTGGACACCCTTCCCCTCAACTTTTTATTATCTATAAAAAAATAATTAATCCCTGCTGCGAGACTCTTGGGGCAACAATATCGTAATTTTCATTAAATTAGCCACATACATTTAAAGGCATTAAACTTATAAATGGTTTTACATGCGACGAAGGCAAATAAATAGAGAATTAACTACTGATGACTGAGATAAGAGATAGACTGTCCGCCAACCCTAACTGGGCCAGCGTGGTGGACTATGGCTTAATCCCCCTCGCATTGAGGGGAGGGCCGTGCCCAGCAGTGGGACATTTAAAAAAAGGGCTGGAATTATTATAATTATAAGAGATAGGAAATAACCTGAATTATATCGTATTTATTCAACGCATAAGTATTCCTTATAAAAGCTTGGTGCTGATTTATATTCAAATGGCCTGTATCGTCAAGAAGGGAGGAATTCGCAGTTTCCTCTACGGATGCAATCTGTAATGAGGATGTCCGAACGAGAAATTGAAGGCAAATATCTAACAGCTGGGACGGTGTTGGGTACTTACTTTTGCATTTTGCTGAAAGACCCTTAGCCCTGGATGGGTAGACGCCAAAGGAACGCAAATTTTAATGACTACAGTTCGTTTGATTCAATTTGTCTTGTTATTCTAATCTCTATAATTATAAAATTGATGTTTCTTCTTCTATAAAATAAATACGTTCTATTTATCTGATTGCAATAAAAATTTGGTGCGTTTACTGCGCACCGCGCCTACATGCGTACTGGCATTGCAACGCAAATACTTGTTTTTTATTTCTATAAAATTGGAATTCCATTATTTTTTCCGCACTGTAAACAATTAAACGGATCTTAAATATCCACTTTTTTCAAATATTTAATGGTGAGCCCAACGCCATAAGATATGCAGCATCCAATTAGATGATTCATGGTGTAATTCTGTTTCCTTTTTGTGTTTGATAGTAATGGATGAGTTCTACAGCTAATTACACACTGTCCATAAACTACGACGGACATTCAACACCAAGCAATTCCTATGCGATTCGAGACTCAATAAGTCGGAAATTCCGATTTATTTCTTTATTGTTATCACTTGTTATTTTCTAATTTGGCTTGTATCCAATGTGGATTAGACGATCACGTGCTCACTCAAATAAGAATAGTCCATAATATTTCAATTCCGATTTAATATCTACCTGCCTTGTTTGGGTAATTCGCGTCAACTTAAATAGTTTTGATCCACTGCATGATCATTTTATTCAGTCTTGCTCAATTACTGTATTCCAATTAAAACGTCGGCGCCCGCATAAAAGTAGTCAAGCGTTTTATGAAAATCCTCAAAATGAAATTCAACGTTTTATTAACATAAAAACTCGTACATAATAAACCTTTTTATATTTAATTTCGATTAATTGAGCTGGGAACAATGTCATATTAATGGTCCCCAACAAATACGTCGGTAAATTCAGGGTGGCCATTCGTTGGAATTTTCCCCGGACGTCGCTGCTTTTTTTGTTCGAAAAGAATTTCGTGAACGCAGATTGGCAGGTTTTGGGTTGCAAAAAATAGGCCATTATTTAGTTTTTATTATTTAAATCGCGCCAGCGGTTTTCGGTGAGCCTATTAATAGGTTTAAATTTATTTAATGGAAATACAAAAATATTTATTTCAAATCATATGACGGAGAGAAAAAATGGTTTATCTGTAACTAATACAATCATATAAGTTTAAAAACAGAAACAGCGATAATGTCTCAACACCTTCCTTATTTTTGGGTCTCCTAAGAAGTGAAATATCAAAGAACCGCGGCGCGGAATATTAATCTTTTATCGCTCAGTGGCTTCCACAATTTATGTGTTGTGTTCGGCTACTGTTCGCAATAGGATCGTATGACGTCATAACAGACGAAAACAAAATAAAGCCTATCCAATAAAGTGCGCTTTGCATAGCAGTCCTAACTAGTTTAAGTACAACTTTTTCCCGTCGACTCTTGATGATGATTCTATATCATATGATATAGTGTAGGCTAAGCAGGAACTTCTAATGTACTCTTAACGTCATTGAGAAAACAAGCTGTCACTGTCATACTAATTTATAACATCTGTGGCGTGAGAGGGACGGACGACGTTTACGTACCGAAACGCTGCGTTACTCGTAAAAGGATTATGCTTAAGGTACTGAATATTACTTTGTGCCACTTGCCATGCTTTTTACAATTCTGAATTGATTCTTATATTCAGATTTTTTTGTTTGCTGAAAATGTTTGACATCATTTAGCAAAATAAGTCCGAAAATTCTTAGTCGTAACAATTAAAAAAAAATACATAATGCTTACTTATCCGATTTATTCTGGCTCCATTTTACACTTTAAAATCTGTCAAAAACTTTAAGCTAAATACTTAATTCACTGTCTGCGCAATTACAAGGTATATTTAGTAACTAGCTGTTGCCCGCGACTTCGTCCGCGTGGTATTTAACAAAGACTCAACCGTTGGCAACAGCCTGCTCGCGGGTTCTGATCCCGCGGGACGCATTGCAGATTGTTGCTATCAAACTTAATCAGGCGCAACGCTGCAACATTGATTTTAATTTTTTTCGTGAGGTCCTATGTTTTTTTCTAAAATAAAAGTAGCCTAAGTTACTCCTTGTTACACCAGTTATCTGCCAGTGAAAGTCCCGTTAAAATCGGTCCAGCCATTTCAGAGATTACCCGGAACAAACAGACAGACAGACAGACAGACGGACAGACAGACAGACAAAAATTGTAAAAAATGTTGTTTTGGTATAGGTACCGAGTATACATCCAAATGCACTTAGTAGAAAGCGGTTATTTTAATATTACAAACAGACACTCCAATTTTATTTATATGTATAGACGACTTGCGTGAGAAGGCACTTTACATTGTGAATGAACATTTCGCACTTTGACTTAAATTATTATTTCGGACTTAGACCGTATGTCTATTCCGCATTGAGTGGCGAAACTCCGATGAGTTAAAATATTGAGGAAGACCTAGGTCTAGCTGTGACGTATTTCGGCTGTTAGATAAATGTAACTCTGCTACTCGCCCGGGGTCTCTACGACCCCGTTATGACCCAAGTTTACAAACTTCAGAAGTCGGCTCTTAACGTATTCACGCGATATGACCTCACTCGCGGTTGTCATAACTAATTCAACGCGGCATGATGAAGGCACGCCGCGTCAGAATTTATGAATTATGACGTCAACCATCACTGGCAATTTGGACCGCCTTGCCTTAAAACGTGCATAAATTTTAAAGCAGCATCCGCAGGGTTGAAGCCATTGATAAAATCTCGGACATTTTGAGAGGAGAATTAAGATTTTAATAAAGAGGTTTGTTTCAAAGTGAGTTTATACCCAAAGATATTGTGGTTATGTTTTGTACTGATATTGTTTGTTTATGAATTATCTAACTTTTAAATTATAACTTCTAAGTTTATCACAGCGTTTAAATACATAGCTCGGTAAGTATGTAATTTTATAGTAAGTTGTAGCTTTTATCATTTTTAACCATGAACGCGACGTAAGGGTCATCCTTTTTTAAAGTTTAACATTTTTTCTGTTCGTTATTATATTATAACTCCAGGTAAATCAATTTACAACATATGTTTTGGCCGATACCTAGAATTGATGAGACAGTTCTTAGCTATATTTTAATGGAAATAATAAAGTTACAGGAGGTTTTGGTAACACATTAAAAAAATCCAGACGTGTAGTTGCAGCTATCTACTATATAAAAATAAGTCGGGTTTTCCTTCCTGACGCTATAACTCCAGAACGCACGAACCGATTTCCACGGTTTTGCATTCGTTGGAAAGGTCTCGGGCTCCGTGAGGTTTATAGCAAAGAAAATTCAGGAAAAACCAAACGAAATGTTACATAAAACGAAGCCATCTGGTGGCGAAACGGAGTTCGCTGGGTTTGCTAGTGTTTTATATTTGTCTATAGCTCGCTTTCACTACCGTATCCAATTATTCAGTAAGATCAAACGTTAACATCCACTTCGCAATGTCCCAACACACACTCTGGGGGTGAATGTCCAAGTTTTAACTTTATAATTGCATCGCGTAACATCCCACTCGGTTTACAGATGGTTGTTGAAAATGTATATTAAAATCACTATCGAGAAATTTTATTGTCACCTGCCTAAAAAGTATATTTCTTAAGCATTAACCCAATCAAATAAGCACAATAAAAAAAGGATTATGATATGCGGCTCATCGAGGCTGTACCTAATCTTATCATACCGTTATCAGTCTATATAGTACTCTACAGTACGACAGTGATGGTAGTATAGCTTACAATTACATTGCAAAGTAAATGTTTCAGAATATGAAATGTGTTTGTAATGCCTTTGTTAATTTGGGGGTAAATATATTTCCCATTATTAATGGACTTTTTCCTCAATGCACTGGTGCCATCCAAGCGCCCTAAACGCATATAAAACAATAATTCAACGTCACACCAAAAGTCCAATTTTCTGCGGTTTTGTCATCGCAATATCTATTCATGAGCTTTGGTGACATGTAAGGACCCGCAAAATTAAATATACAACCTACCTCAACCGTATTGTAATGCACGTAAGGTTTGTTTTATAAAAATTGCAGAGTGTCAGGATTATGTCACATCTGCATATGAGTAGGGTAACCATGTTGGCACGTCACGATGAATCGCGACTTCGGAAGTGTCTGTGTGTGAGAGGGTGTGATGTAGGTTCTAGATACAATTTAGTTTTTGCTAACAGATTGTTCAGCACTCAATCTTCTCTTTAGCCATGTTTATTTATTTTTACGACGATTCGTTTTGATATGTTTTTTTCTTTATGTATATTTTTTTATAGTCCTCATGATCAGAGAACTGTATTCTACAATTAAAAGCGTCTGACAATTATGAATTTATTTGCGGTAAGTACATTCCTAGAATGTTTTCTTCTTTATCTTTTTTTGACGAAATGAAATAAAAAGCATATCCGAATGCTATTATAAATAAAGTATTATTATATTAATATAATTTGATTGCAAACAACAATCTTTATTTAGTCAAAATCGTTTTTGTAAAAATGTCCCAAAGAGCATTCATTTACATGGAAACCCTACAAAAGATCAGTTTTTTTGTGACAAATCCCATCAGGTCGTATCACGGGCCATGTCTCTGCAGTTATGAACTGACAACATTCAGTGCTCTATGACTAGCAAGTAGTTGTAAATCAAACAGACCGAACTAAAATAATAGTCCTTTCAACTGGTGCGATAAGGGAACATTTAATATTCTGTTTAAAGAGATAGATTACACAATCTCAAGTAGTTGTGGATATAAGTAGAGTTACGGTAACGTAAGCGTCCATCCTGCATCTCAAGTCCAAGATCTGTGAGCTAACTGTATACTTTATAGTGTACGTATTTAGACATTTCGTATGGAGGATTGAAAGTTTTAGATACTATGGAGTATACGGTTAGCACATAAATAATCTGTCATTTGACGCTTTGGTTACAAAACACACTTCATACATAACAATAACAGCAACTGCATGCTTCCTCGATGACATTCCGATTACATAAGAAGTTCCAGCTTACCTTAATTATAAACATTTCAATACTCGGGATACACTGATGAACCGCCTTAGTAATATAATAGATTTTGTGTTACTGAGTTGGTTGGACTATCAGTATGTAATTGCTAAGATTGTATACTTAAAAGTTGGTAAGAACACGAGCATTTCTCAAAACAATCAATTTCCCGATGATAAAGTGAGCATTAATATTGAAATATTCGTTCAGTCAACATTCGAATATAATTTGGAGTTGGCTTAACTTATTTTCTGGATTGAAATGGATTACACAAGTTCGATCCGATCGAACAAATAAGCTTGACTTATTTATTGGCAACGACAATATTGTGTAAACACCTGTGTTATCTGCAGTTCACATTAAGTAGTTCCTTATTGAACGGTATATTTTTTGTTCTTGAGGTGTTTTTTAACGTTGTGTTGGTCTTTTTGCTGTAAGGAATTTGAAGTGCTACCCAAGGGCATCGCTTGAAAGACTTTGAAGTAAAACATTTCTATAGGCCCGTTAAAACCTATCGCAAAGAAAACTTAATTCTAATAGAATATTTACGTTTTTTTTATTCATGTAACCATTAAGTACAGTACTTATGAATCGTCAAAATAGTTACAAAATGCTAAGTTACTAGTGGCGTCGCTATAAACATAAAGACATAAAGACGTGTGTGATATATACATAGTGGCTATCGACCACCTTGGGAATCCCTGCTCTACATAGTAGTAAAATGTATCATTTTTACACACTCCAAGGGTAATATGACGATGTCACATCAACGTTAAACTTCCGGCCGAGAACTGTTAACGCGTTGTAGGCGCCTGAAGTGGCCTATAGTGGTAGAGCGGACATCTTCACGCGTTTCCCGGGAGACGCGGGAGTGGCTCACATATCGCTGTTTGTAGAGTGTAGGTGTGTTTTGGAGAGATAAGTGTCTACTTATAAGTAAGTAACGGTGGGTGCTCTAGTGCTTTAAAGTCACTTGTGGTGCTCATAATAAGACGTTAAAACTGCCCATTTAAAATATGTTAAATACTACATAATAATCAGAATTAAAGACCCAATTGGCACAATTGATAAGTGTCCTTGCTTTATGTGGCGACGGTCGCGAGTTCGAATCCCGGTAGAAGCAAATTTTATCCGTATATATAAATATAAGTAATAGTATACTTGGATTGCCCCGGTCCATTTTACGGTACCCATAACACAAGCGTTGCTTAGTATCGGATCGTACGCATGGTGTGTTTGTCTGGCGATATTTATGAGAAGCCAGCGATTCTATTATTGAATTCTTTTCATAGTCTTTTTTTCGTGCAATATTTACATTGTAAGTTAGAATTTCAGCGTGTTTGTGATTGTGACAATACTTGAGCATGCAAAGATAGGACGCTAACATATTCTACAAGGAAAACTATCTTGAGTAATATATAATTGTATGAAAGTACCTATCAATGAAATAAATTATCTGTTACCCAAAGACATGGTGTTTTTTACGAAAATATTTACATTCGCTCCGTCCTTATTTCGTAACCCGTTTAGCGGGGTACAAGTTACCCCTTATATATCTTAACATAATCCGCCTGAGGAATTTAATTTGGAGGGTCTATTATGGGCTGATAACGAAGGGCTTGTATAAACCCTTGTGTTTGCGCCAATTTAAAGATTCCTTATGTACCCCAGAAAATACAATTAAAGTATGTTTATTTAATTTGAATATATCAATTCAAGGAATACCTAGAGTAAAAAAGAATTTGAAAAGGAGTATTCTAAGTAGTTAAATGGTTATGCAAACAACATAATATCAGCCCTAATTAGTAAAGCGAAAACATTAACTTTCTTTTTGTAACATATTTGAATATGTTATACATCTATATGAAACAAAGTTGTGTTCGTTACACCATTTATAACTCAAGAACGGGCGAGCCGATTTTTATATTATTTTTTTTAATTTGTCTCTGCCCCGAATACTCAAACAACTATTAAAACACGAGAAAAGAAAATGATTTTGGCATAGGTACAGTTTATTCTAAGGCGGTACTAAGTTCGCTGGGACAGCTAGTATTTTTCAATAAATACAGTCTTTGTAAACTACAAATAACGTTAAACAAAGACAAACAAAAAAAAAACGTTGTGTCGGTGACTTTCACAAACACAGCCAACTTGGCTTAGATTAGCAAGCGTTTATTTATTTCTTAATTGATTAAACCTCGACCTTGGAACTCTCCCTTTACTTATCCCTGTCCCGCCAATAGGATTCTCCGGGACATTCTTAATTTTGTTCGAGGCCAGGAATTTGGCGATACAAAGGTTGTGGTGGAACTAACTAACTAACTTTTTGTGTATATAATTTTATTTTTATTTAATTTTTAAGTGTGCTATTAATAAGTATTTTTTAGTTTTTTGTTTTTCCATGTATATAACTATTGTATATAATTTATTAAATAAAAAAGTGTTTTTGCAATCAAAACTAAAATTAAAATCCCTTTTATAGCACTTAGTAGTTATTAGCATTACCTCTATAACTATATTTATAAAATTAAAAAGGATACATAAAAATAATTGTTGTGGGCATTACTTTCGATTCAGAGAGCCAACCCGCTATTTAAAAAAAATATATGTCACCTGCTATTTCTGAAAATTTTGTTTGTATTTCTGGTCGTGAATAACGAGATAACAAGTCGATGGATTCAACCTATGGTATACTTTTAATAGCGGATCAACCTATGGTATACGTTTAATTCTGGAATCCATATCCTATTATTAAAAGTATCCAATATGGGACCGAAAGTGCTTCCCGGGTATCGTCAAAAAAACTGAAGTTTGCAAGCAAGCAGTCGCAGGCACAGCGTCTTCTAGGACACGCTATTTTCATTTCTTCATGTCACATCCATTATTTTATTTATAATATGTATGTATTGAATTTAAATTGCTATTAATTACTGGACACTGGCAAAATAGCCGCTAAGTTGCGGGTGAGGCCATATTCATATCCTTTTATTTCATTGCATTTCATTTCTTAAAGAAAGAAGAAGCGTCTTCTAAAAATCCTCCGCATCCTTAGCGGCCACACATTCACTCACTATGACCTCACTCCAATTAAGAGGGGTCCGATTTGTGAAATTGACTGAATACTTGAGCGCGCACACTCATTACTCTTAAATCAGTTTTGCGCTGAGTCCATGCTTTAGACAAAGACGGTGAGCTAAGCGAAAAAGGAATAGAAGAACGCGGTAGCATAGTGTCTATTTGAAATAGTTGATGAAAAAAAAAGAGTAACATCCTTATGGACTAAGCAATGGTTTTTCTAATAGTAGTTGCAGGTGCTAAGATGAAATTTGATAAACTGTGCTAAAGCTTGTAATATAGTACGCAGTGTAGAAATCTATAAAAATATTATAAATGTGAAAGTTTGGATGGGTGGATAGATGGATGGATGGATGTTTGTTACTCAATCACGCCAGAACGGCTGAACGGATCTGGATGAAATTAGGCACAGAGATAGATTATAGTCTGGAATAGCACATAGGCTACACTTTTATCCCGGTAAAATGTATGGATCCCGTGGGATATATTTGTTTAAATTTTTCATAGCGCAAAGGATCGACATGATTTTTTGCGCGGGTAACACCGCAGGGCGCAGCTATTAAGTAATATATATGTTAGTAAAAAAAAAATTGTCAGTTATAATTTGTAAATGAGGGAACCATGTAATCAATAACTTGCAAAGGTGTACTTAGAGTTAGTATTTTTTTTTTACCAGCTGCTAAAGTCTGCCTAGCCGTTCCCATATTGTTCTCACATACCCATAACAATTTCCTTCTCAAAAATGTAACGGATCTTTTTAAAAAGAGCAACCATGGAATTTCTTGACCTTTATTCTCCATAGAAACGGCATTCCGAACGGGTGGTAAAGTAGTAGCTTAGCATTTTGTATCTATTTTGACGACTCATAAGTACTGTACTTAATGGTTTACATGAAAAAAATATTCTGATTCTGATTCTGAATTACCTCTTTTACAAGTACCATTTAACTTTTCTATGGCCTCGTCGACTCATCACGTGTGTATCACCCCGGTGCGCGAACAAATCGCGGGCGAGGTCCTAACGAGCCCTCGTAATGTGCCATAATGCGTCCTAATGTGTCCGCTTTGGGGAGAAAAAATAAGGAACTCAACGCAATGATAACCATTACTCGTATGACAGGGGACTGTAGATATTTAACTTTGCTGCGGAAGATTTATTGTGAGCTAGCTCGGTACTTTGGAGTAACTAAAGGGAAATGTAATACGGGATATTATCTATACATCTATACAAATAAATAAAATTGGAGTGTCTGTTTGTAATATTAAAATAACCGCTTTTTACTAAGTGCATTTGGATGTATACACGGTACATATACCAAAACAACATTTTTTAAAATTTTTGTCTGTCTGTCTGTTTGTTCCAGCTAATCTCTGAAATGGTTGGACCGAGTTTGACGGGACTTTCAATGGCAGATAGCTGATGTAACAAGGAGTAACTTAGGCTACTTTTATTTTAGACTAGCTATTACACGCGACTTCGTCTGCTTTTTGTTAAATACCACGCGGACAAAGTCGCGGGTAACAGCTAGTTGTACATATAAACCAGAGCAAACGGTGAGTAGGTGACAAACGCCAAGGGTATTTGCCGACGATGAAGCTCTAAACATTTGTCAACCTTATACTGAAATTCCCAAAAAGGGGAAGGAAAAAGGGTGTACGTGAAGGTAAAAGTCTAAACGAAAAAAGTTTTTGGTCCAGGACTTAGCAACTTTGCTGCAAATTTACTTTTCTGTAATCCTTTGCTTTCCCTCTGCATGTCACCAGCACCTTCTCGAATAATAACTTAAAAGTAATAATAATATCGCTAGGCTACCGTGAACCAGCCATCAATATTAAAATTTTGTTTGAAATTAGTCCATCCGTTTCGGGTCCAAACTTAAATGAACTTATACGGCTCTTTTGCATCAGGCTCACAAATAAAACCTCAAGCTCTTAGACGTTCTTAAGTAGCTATTTACTCGCTTTCAACATTGTACCCTATTTGATCTGGAAATGAAAGGAAAATATCAAACATTGTGAGCTGCTTATTTTCCCCATACAACTTGCTCTTAAGTCTTTAATGCTAGGCTTAAGAACCGTGCACTGTGTACTTAAATAACAAATATGAATGAGATTTTATTCAAATAAAAGAGAGCAATCGAGATAGAATCTCGTTAAGTTGTTGGACAACACTATAAGGCGGTCTACACTTTGTTTTATTTGCACGTGACAAATAAGGTTCCTGTTTAGTGATGAGCTTGTAAAAATGTAGTCCTCACATGATGTACTGGCTTTGCTGGTTTGTCATCGCCTAACCAGTGTGGCCTCGGCGTAAGTCCGCATGCTCATTTCCAGTGGCAAATAGGTTCAAATTTAGTACGACAACGTAACCCCGTTATTGCTCAGTTAAAAAGTCACAGAAACCAGGTCAAAAGTTAAATTGCAATCGACCTCTAAACCTCGTCGCTAATCCAATCAACGTTTTCAAGAACTTCTAGTTCAAAGTTTCAGATAAAAATCGTCCAACTTTCCACTAATTAACCTGTTCCCAACTTGTTGCGCGACCTCACCCCATCGGGGGCAAACAAAATGTCAAATTAAAAGTTTTGAATCGTTTCTTTTGTTGTGGAAGGGCTTTGAGTACATTTTAACTGAGAGTTCTTTAATGTAAGACTTGAGTGGTCATTTGATCCTTCACTCAACTATAAATAGCCCCTAACTATTAAAAATAATTGTACGATGTTTGCATAAAGATATATCAGCCTAATCCGCCATCTTGGAAACTTTTGCTATTTTGGTGTTTGGGTATGTTTGTTGAATTAACAAATACGTAAGTAATTATAACTTCTAATATGTTTTCATGACATATTTTGAACGTTTTTCCTAATTACCTGACACAATTTCTAAGATATTCTTTATTAAAATTTGGTAATTTCAACAGTGGGCAGAGAAGTCGCGCTATGTCTCTGTCACACGCGTGTTGAATTAGAACAGTGACGTCACTTACCTGCTACTCTATACTGTTTTCGCTATTCCCGGTCAAAAACATTTAACGTCTGTATTTTATCTTTAGAGAGAAGTTTCGAAAATTATTTCACTATCCCAATAACATTATAAATGTGAAAGTTTGGATGAATGGATGTTTGTTACTCAATCACGCCAGGAGGCTGAACGGATCTGGATGAAATTTGGCACAGAGATTGATTATCGTCTGGAATAGCACATAGGCTACATTTTATCCCGGTAAAATGTAATTTTTAATCGCGGGTAGCACCGCGTGGCGCAGCTAGTTAGTAAATATAAGAAAATATACTTAGCCGAATGGCCCATTGCGCTTGGTTGTAGAATGTTATTATATTAAGCAAAGGCATCCAAACCAAAATGAAATCCAAACACAGGTCTAATGTAATCAAGTCTCGCTGTGCGCCGCTAGAGTAGTTAAATTAAGATAAATTAGCATCTATTAGGCAGCCATCCATTATGTTTTCTAGACGGTTTGCTTATTAAGTACCAACGTTTATAAGACAGATGATCGGACATATAGTAATCTAATCGTATGTAATTTGAAGACAATTTCACTGTAGTTGAATTGGTCAGAAATGAGAATGCCGTTTCTATGTCGTGGTACATATTACCGATCAGAATACTAGAACTTTGTTTAGCGCACTTTATTAGACATCATAAATCCTACATACAATACTAATGTTTTACAGTAATTGCGTTGTTTATGGCCGTGTTTTTATCAAAGATACCGTTTTAATTGAGGCAAAACACAAGATTTTTGAGTCGCACGCACCGTCTGCAAACAAAATCTGCAGACGTAACCAATGTCTAGGCTTTCTTTGACAACAATTGAAGTAAATTAGATGTATTACAGTCAGTCTACAAATAATTATTTGGATTGTTATGCAAAGTAAATATAATATACTCCCGCCTACTTAAAATCATTTTTGGTAGAACGGCACATAGGCTGTAGCAATCCGTAACAATCCGTAGCGGCGCGTAGCGGCGTAGCACCTGAGCTAAGTATGCTGCCATGCGAAAATAATGTTATAAGTGTCCAGGCAGTAGTAGTTGTTCCGCAGGGTGTGTGTACTCTCGGACACTCGGAGGTAACTGTGGAGTGTGCAGGTTGTAAAGACATTATAGATTCTTGTGGTTTATATTGCTTTTATCAAACCAAACTATTTGGGTCGAGCTTGTCGAATATCTCCCTTGTGCAAAATTTCCTTATGATCAGTGTCAAGGAAACTTCGGACTAACGGGAGATAATTGGCAGACCACATCTATTGGCTTTTTAACAGTCAGAGGCCAACAGATCGGTTACAAAAGTAATTTTCAGATTGATAATGAAACTTGAGTTTTGAGGGTATTTGTATAGGCACAATGCTTCCATCGCTCCATCATGCATGCGATATGTATTGTCGTATCGTACCCGAACGAACATGGAAGATTTTAATTGAAAGGGAGATTAATTCAATGCTACCGTAACGAAGTCACATGAATAATGAACATTCCTATGAGATGTATCACGCGGGTTGAGGGAGTAGAGCAGAGTAGAGGGCGTCTTACGTAATAAGAAATACGTGAGTTATGACTAAAATTGTGATCTACGATTTTTTCATTGCACTAAAATGTGTGGCCGTACTCTCTTTTTTCTTCAAAATGTAAAGTCCACCATGCGGAGATGGGAAGATCTTCCAGCCGGGCGGGTGGTATGCCTGGCGGGGCGGCCGCTTTGCCCCGACGGTTATTGTCGGGATCTTCGGGTCGGATCGTCGGGGATTGTATATATGTTACGTGCTCCGAAAACTATGATAGCGCGATTCAGGGTTGTATGGAGGATTGTCAATTATTCTGAATGCGTCTGCAGCGCCATCTGTGTAGCTTGTGGCGAGGTTGATGAGGTCGCTACAACATCAATAGGTTCGCGCGTGTAAGGTCATGATGATACTGCTGTTTTTTTAAGGATAAAGTAAAAATAATTTCAAAACACTCCTAAAAAGCTCCTCAAGTATTTGACCACTTGACAGTTCCCTCGTCAAAACAAGCGCTGAATTATCACATTTCGAGTATTTTCCGCGACCCTTCAACGCGTCGAAAAGTCTTCCGGCAAAAATATAATGTAGAGCAGTGTCGAACTGACAAAACGTGATAAATAAAATCATGAACTGGAAATGAGATTCGCATATAAGAATTTAAAATCTTATAGGTACAAGCCGATAGTTACAGCAATGACCTACCTGTTAAACCTACATTTTAGATTCGGTCGCTTTCACAAAGAAGGTAACAATACACGATCGGCCCGTTGCTATGGTAACCGGTGCAGGGCGCGAGCTCGGTCGCGGGTCGAGCGAACGAGCCGCCCCGCAACCTTGGCGAGCCGAGCCAAGGGCGTTCTAGTGTATCGCCCCCTTATCAGATGCAAACACGCCCTTACACGTCTGGGGTTTTCTCATATTGAGATATTGGAAAATAAAGATTACTGATCATAAAAGGAAGGAGACTTTTGGCATTGTGTTTAGCGAAATAATTAGTTCGAATTTTTTAAATTATTTAATAAAAAAAAAAAATATTTTTGTTACCTGCTAAGAATGATTTAAATTATTTTAATCTTTTTAGTGGGATTAGGCAGTATGCCTCTTTTACACAACTAGTACTTAGATTATAGCATAATGCGTGCATGTTTCATAAAACAGTAATGTAATATAGTGGCAGGTATTGTCTATGTGAAAGTAGTAAGTTTAATTTACAGCTGATCTTCAGCTTAGTATATGCCCGGGATCAGACTTAGACTTTTCAACTTAGCTTTCAATAAAAATGTCTTGGATTCGCGTAGTCTAGTCTCATTGTCCCGTCGACCTTCGTCCGGCCAAGTTCACTGTGTAGTGCGTTGCTCCCTTTATTACTTTACAATTCAAGTATAATTTTATTTACTTGGAATAAAGAATTTAGAAAATTGTTGTCACAGACAATGAATGAGTAACCACTGAACATCATGTGGTAATATATTTTTTAATTTTATTGACATTTGCCATGGTCTATGTCCATGCAGGTTGTTTTTACTAACCTTTTGTAGCCCACTGCTGGGCAAAGGTCTCCCCAACCCTTTCCACAGATCACGCTCTCTAGCTCGCTCGTACATAGACAAAATAAGGAAACTAATCAGTAATCAACACATAAATACTTGGCAATTAAGAGCTAGCTTTAAAATATGTGTAAACCTGCTTCTTCTTAGCAAGACTTTCGTCATTCCCCTCTGACTGAGTTGAGACCACCGATAAAAATTAATGAGACAATAATGTGATCAAGCTAAAAGCGTACATCTGGCCAATGGTCTCGCAAACTATTCAACATTTGCTACCCTCAGAAGGTTGTTGCCTAAATGCGTCTAAAATATTCTGTACATAATTACGTAAATGTGTATTAGCATATTGTAGAGTAATACCATTTTTAGAACTTATTAGCTTCTTTTAGTAATCTGTTTTATACAATAAGTCGATAATTTTAATTTAGAAGAGTACTTACTCTAGACGAAAATATTATTGCCAAGAAGATGGAAAATGTTAATACTTACTATATATATAACTTAAAAATAATAATTCAATTGAAAAGTTTTACAAAAAATACTAATAGCTATAAATAATACTATAACTCTTCAGTACGGTACCTTATTATAGTCATAGATAATTCAATTTAGCTGCTCAAATATAAACACCATATTTCATCTCTAAACTTTTTCAGATAAAAATAACGACACTTTTAAAGTGCGATAACTGTAAATAACTCTCTCTAAATAGACACTAACAGCGCACTCTTTTTAAAAAGGTTCAATTTTATTTTCAATGATAAGATCGCAAAACGATACGCTGAGTCAGCATGGGCTGACTCAGTGTCAGTGTCACTCACACTATGTTTTTTTTTCATAGTGATGGCACTATGAAAAAAAAACATAGCCTGCAAAGTGTTACAAAATTCTGTACAGAATACGATTTGTAAATATGCGTGAGCGAGGACAATACTAACATTTAAAAGACAGATGCACATGCCTGACAAGTATTACGCTTGGCTGTGTGTTTTAAGAAACATGCACAATAGCAAATTGCTGGGCAATAACACCACAAAGTGGATCCGAAATATAACAGAAGATATCGCGGCAGCCCAAAAAGGAAATAGGTAAACTGAACTTATTCATAAAAGAGTGGCTTATCATCACCTTGGTCAGGATGGAATGGTGGAAAGGGAGGTCGACTTTCGACCTACAGTAGGCCAAAACAGACTCATACCTTTGTGGCTAACGAACATTTAATTCTTGTTCTATATAAAAAATCTCGACAATACGACGAGTTTTTTTGTTAATATCTCCACATAAACACACCAACTATAAGGTCCCACCTTAAACAGCGCTTATATTATGGGTACCGTATAATGAACTGGGAAGTATATATGACTTATATAGATATAAAACATCCATGACTTAGATACAAACATTCGTGCTCACCACACAAAGTTTGTCACTACCAGAATTCGAGCCCGGGGCCCTCAGCAAAGAACTAAGGGTCACTACCAACTGCGCGAATCTCGCCGTCAGATAAATAATCGCACATAAAGGATCTCCGTCATATCTCAGGAGTACATTCAGCCGCATATTTATATCACACTTAAATTCTCATTTTGCGAAGCTTTCGCCCATAAACGCGCCGATTCGGTCCCCGCCGCGCGCCCCGTCGATGCTTCCCCGTGAATATTTCATGTAGTGATAGGCGACGTGTCGCTCTCGGGGTCGTTCCGTGTCGTTCCAAGTGATTTAGATAAGTGTATATTTAACAGTGTATTTATGACAAGGGGGGCTGATAGGATGTATGGATAAGCTTATGGGATTGTAATTTTAAAGTTAGTATCGATTTAGTATGACTTTATAGGCATTTTTTACTGGTGGTAGGATTCGGCCGTAGCTAGTCACCACCCACTGAACAAAGCCATGTCGCCAAGCGGCCTAGCTGTGTTCCGGCATGATGTTCGGTGTTGCCATTCATGGATGGCGGGTCAGATCAGCTGTGCTGCGTGTGCCTAGTGAATGTAGCGTCTCGATCTACTGCCGCCTTCCTACCGAGGCAAGTATGCTCCATCGTAAATCTCATCGTCACTTACCATCAGGTGAGATCGAGATCAAATACTTGCCTATAATGAAATAAAATTTAATTAATTGTTTAGTAAATCGATCACCATTATATAGCCATTATATTAGTATAGCTGGCTTATAAAAAAATAATTTAACTAAAAATTAAAAAAATATCTTGAAATCTACTTTGCCTAACTAAATCAAATATTTAACGAATGTGAAGTTGGTGCGAAACAAACAACTGAGTCGAGTATTGTCGGTCCGCGCCAAACACTATACCTGCAAATTGGTCCGCGCATCTCTTTACTGAGTATCCTTTTATTAATCTTCGTAGGTTGTTTATTTGGCACCGACTTCACATTCGTTAAATATTTGATTTTTTTAAATCGGTCCATAAATGACGGAGTTCTGAGGTAACAAACATAAAAAATAATACAATCGAATTCAGAACCTCCTCCTTTTTTTGAAGTCGGTTTTAAATAGAATCTAAAAGTTGCCTTATTGTCTGGCCAGTTTGCGATAAGACAGCCCAATTGATATACGCTGATTTATATAAAATGCTTATTTTTGTTTTGTTATTCATCCTATTCTACATCAGTTTGTCTGCGATATTGCGAGATCTTATATGTTCACACCGTGCTTACTTCAACCCTGAAGATGATGAAAATCTAGATTCTGACGAACCACTTAAATTAAGCTTTTTTATACACAAAATGTCTGGGGAAATTTATGTACGTGGAAACACAAATAAAGTCGGGACAGTATAAGGGCGATAATATGCCGTTTCGTGAACATAAACAATGCTATGTCGTCTATTGTTGTTTTACAGACAGGAGCTATTTTACATGCTCTTTAGGCTCTCTATATTGCACGTAGAGAGTCGTACCTCCACCGGGGACCTTTGGGCTAGTTTCTTGCCATGATTAATTAATATAGTATGTGGTCAATGAGAATATACTTGCCCTTGATTGCACGAGACTTAAACAACGTCATCGAAATGTAAGTGTCCAACAATATATTCCAACACTATATTCCTTCGGGAAATAGTAATGTCACAAAAGTGTTATTCGTACCTATCATAAGTAACATTTTAGCGGTCCGTATTCGAGGAGTCGTTATGTAGGATGGCCACGTGATTTATGAGAAGCGGGACACATCTCGGTGTTTCGCTTATACGCGACGGGATGCGGGTACGGTGGCCGTGCGTGCGGAAAATACGGGACAAAGTTTTTGTACATGTGCTGTCAACTGCGAGCGAGCTTGTAGCTTTTTAATGTAGTTAGCAAGGCTGAAGATTTTAAGGACACCTTAACAAATACACCAAATATAAGTGTACCTATATGTTATTGCGAAATATTAATTGTTAGTTCTTTTAAAGGTATTCAGTAGCTATTAAATACAGCTATGTCGTGCAACTGGTCAACTGGACTTTATAATACTTTTTTAACTAGGTATGCCTTCGTGAAATAATCCTTGGATTAAGAACCCTTCAATCATTTCCGTCGATCATGACTTCGTTTCATAAAAATCCAATCAGCGGTTTCTGTGTGGTGCATAGACGAACAAAGAGATAGAAAAAAGTTTTGTTTATTTTTTTTTTACACTTCACATAGCTCTGGCGAAAATATATCGTATTGATCCCGCGTCATGGTCACAGTACAAATAGTCTCCGGCACCGTAGATCGAATTTTTAGATATTTAGTTACGTTTACGTCGAGAACATTACGTGTCGTTGTATTTTATTCGCAGCAAATGGAAATTTCGCTTCGAATACAAGTACATACTGGGACTTTTATGGCACGGCTATTCGATTCTGCGGAATTGAAACTATAGAATGGTTTGTAAATCAATTGTTACGATGGAACAAGAATTTTCTTTAATAAATCGTGCAGTTTAGTGATTTTTCTTTTAAATACTTAAACTACTTTTAACTAACTTTACTTGTGATTTACTCCATTTGATACAACAACTGAATTATAAAAAAAAATCTAATATTATTTTAGTATTTACTTTAAATGCACGCATTTATGCGCATAAATATATTATAATACATAAATATAATTCTAAAATATTGTTTGGATTTATATTTTATAGGTTAGCCATTCATACCTCTATGAAATATAATGAACTGAACTGTCTTAACCTACTGATAGGCACCAAAGGGCGAGTACCCATGGCCGGAACAAAAAAAAGAAACAGTGTTTTCGTAATGACCAATGAGTTTGCATATTCGGAACACATTTAATAATTGCGTATTTGAATGTTTGAAAAACCATATTAAATGGTTTATTAGTTTAATATGATGGTCACTATATAGTTCTTTTCAGTATATATTCCAGTATTTTCCATAAAATTCGATTATAAAGTTTAAATAAATAAAAATACCACTAAAACGCAGCCTCCTGGTCACGTGACCCTTGTGACGACACTTGATTTTCTTCGAAAAAAGTCCAAACTGGGATCAGATAAACATTAACGCATCCGTTACAAAGGCTTCCACTGTTGACTTACCTAAAGTTGCTCTCCATTGTGTATAACGAGAATAATAGTTATGCAAAAAAAAATGAAGGCAAAAAAAAAAACAATAAATTACTGAAACACACATAAACCAAACATATTTTTGCAGATAAATTAAGAATAATATTTATAGAAAGCTTTAATCTGTTTGGATGGCCACAATTTAAACATTATTTTTCATATAGTCAAACAATTGCCAAAATATTGCCCAAAAAGACTGCAAATTTTAAAACTCAAAAGAACCGAATGTTATTTTTTTGTTAACAAACGAAAATACACAAATGTTGAGCTATAAAAATGCTACTAAAGAGCTTTATAGTGTAAAGTAAAATAAAAGTACTGGCCGTAACGACCACACATTTTTATTCAAATGCCATTTAAAACATAAAATAAAATATTAAACTTTTTCTCTTTTCTCAATGCTTTTTTGCAATACACTGGCCGGGTACATATATTTTTTAAATGAATTGCGCCAGTTACTATGTATTTCATATTTACCAAAACGGCGTAGCCAATCAATTGTGTACTTCTTTCAGTAAAGTATCCATCACTTTACTGATTGAGGGATGGGGGGTATTTTAATTGGGCCAAGCCTTTGGGCCTTTGTGCATATGCTCAAAAACAGAAGTAATTTATATTACTTGACACTGGCAAAATACCTACGGTGATGCCAAATTTTAAAAAAAATATGTACTTAGATATGTCTAACTTCATTGACTCGTTGTATTTAAGTAGTTATAGTAATTTCTTATGGTTTTTATGGACAAACTTTGTGTGATGAGAATGAATTTGTGTATATCAGTAAACTCTGCCTACACCTTTGGAGTTTACAGGTGAAAATAAGTAAAGACGAAAAAATATAGTAAAAATAAACGCTAAATACAATTATAGAGCTAACACAGAGCCTGTTATTATTACTATAAAAAAATAACACCTGACAATATGTCCCATTAAGTAACTTAACCAACATAGATAAAACTTCAATAAAAACAGTTTCAGCCGACAAACAATACTATAACGTCTGCCTCTCTAATGTCTGTAATTACCTGTCTACCTTTCTGACTTCATTATTACTCGCCAAAGTTAAACGCAAACAACTCGATTACGATAATAGATAGAGCAACCTAATAGTTAAAGGTTATGAAAATTGTTGACGTCTCTTCGCACTGATCGTGCATTTTACCATAGGTGTCATAAAACACTTTAGCGGAAGAGGGAAGATCTTCCAGCCAGGCGGGTGGTATGCCTGGCGGGGCGGCCGCTATGAATTTTGAACTATTATAGAACTGTAAATAAGTACATAATTACCTTCCTAATTAAACTTTGGTGTATTTTACAGTGAACAATAAAAAGTTAATAAATGCGTACCTATCAAACAAAAAAACATATTTAAATATCTCTACTAGCCTTCTTCTTGGTATTTGGTCATGATATTTTGTATGTAATCCACTCCCTCAACTTATCCTCGCAACTTTTCATACAATGAATATTCCTTGTGCTCTAAACTTCACGTTATATTGAAGCGAGAAAACTGGGATCAAACCGCTTATCTGTTAGACCCGGAACTCGGGTATTAACTGTTGTTTTGTTGTGTAGCTCTGAAGTGGATCCCGCTCATATCGTGGGATAAAGTAAACACGATAAAAGATTTCATCAGCTTTTTCTTTTATCCTTATTTGCCATTTCCAGAAAATTTACAGCTTATCCGATGAAAATTGTTCGTGTGTTGTGGAAATTCCAACAAAAACTGATTTTAATTTATTATATAAGTTGTCTAGGTATCATATTTCGTATTTAAAGCTACACCATAGATGCAAAGTAATAGCATAAAAAATTTCCTTAAAGAAATAACATACTCTTTCCTTCTTCACATGGCCTCACCTAAAAATCTACATAATTATTACTGCTACTATCGAAATATATTCATACAATTCCGCATAAACATGAATTATCATTTCTCCAGTACCAAAGGAAATGGCACAAACACATGTTTATTGAAATAAGGCAACACCGAGGACACGTGTGAGTTTAGCATAAGCCTTGCTGCGCCGCCCGTACTCGCAGCACGTAGGACACGGAGCGGACCTATTCCACACTAGGTACTAGGTATATTCTGTTAATATTAAAAGAAAAAAAAACAGATAGGCCATAAACAATGTCACCTATATAGTGCACCGCCCAAGCACCCTACTAATGCTAGGTTTACATGTTAACAGAACGCAAGTAACAAATAGTAAATGTCCTCTTGTAAACAGCTCAGCAGGTAGTCAACCAGGCAAGTGATTTGCATATATTTGACTATTGATACTTCGGTACTTGTTAGTTCCGTACTGTAGTCTTACCATTCGAGCATACGACAGCAACATTCAATGTTCTTCTATTTTCTTAGGTTGGCAATCGACTACAAAATAGTGCCATTTATCCAGTGTCGAGTAAAACATCGCCAGCGTCGTTCAACATGTGATGTTTAAATATGTAATCCAATGTATTCATAATATATATTATACATATAGATATAGCTGATAGGTATATACATAAAATGAATAGGGACTCGGAATAAAGTAATAAATACCTAGGCTAGGAGTATGAGCCAATGTGGTCTGGCTCGTGCGGCGACGTGGTTCCTGCTCCGTACTTGAGCTGTGGGACATCCTTGAATAGTGATTTCTTATATTTACGCGAATACTACACATAGAAATAAAACTATAATATAATATATACATAAAATAAATGCGATAACACCGTTAAAATTAGTTTTATTTCAATCCTTGAATAGACTACGCATACGTAATACAATCTGCACTTAGTATATACTAATACTTACGTGTTTCTACAGAGTACCTATTGAGATTTTGTAAATTAATGTTTATACACACGCTAGTTCTAAGATTTTGCATCTTTGTGCATACTCATAACATACCTGAAATTATAGTTTTCTTTTTTATTTAGTAAGCCACTAGCGTCCCTATTCAATACATTCAAAGTATACAGCGGCATGCAAATATTCACTGTATTTATATGCTGACCATAAAAAAATAAAATTTCACCCATTTCCCAATATCGTCTGGAGCATGAAAATGTTCACTGCGTACGGAAATATAATTACCTACAGCGAAATTAAATCCTACATGGATGATTTCGTGATTTTGTTCGCATAAATATTAGCGCATTCGATGCCCAATAAAAAATCAAAAGACTAATATGATAAGAATTTATCTGTCGCTAATTTGTGCTTGATTATTTCATTGAAACCTATAATATCGCCACCAATCAAGGGTAACCCTAACCCTAATGTAAATATTTGTTATTTGGCTTCTGTTTATTTGCGGTTAAGTGCTCTTTACTTGAAATCCGGCAATCTCAAAGTGCAACAGACGCGGAATGTTCAGCCATTCACGGGTATTGTTTACACAACTGTCTTTGAGCACCATAAATGCTAATGGAAGCGGCACGTAGTACTAGTAAGTACCTATGTAGTCTGTGGAAGCGGCTGCGACTTATGCACTGAGTACAAGCCTTTGTATACATCCATGGACCGACTTCAGGCATCTGTAGAGAAATGTAAAAAGAAAAAACGTCGTTTATTAAAAAAAACTAATTTTAGAGAATAATTTAAAGTACACCACCTAGGACTTCTTTGGCGGGAAACTGAAAAGTCATGGCGTCAGTTATGATTTAATTTCCAAAACTAGTGTTCCTGCGAGTTGTAGTGAGTGATATAAGTGGAATATTAACCATTATGTGTTTGGTAAAGTGCACGAGTGTAGGTAATTGAAATTCACAAAAAATCTATAAAAAAACATTCAGTAAAGTATCCATCACTTTACTGATTGAGAGATAGGGGGGTATTTTACTTGGGCCTAGCCTTTGGGCCTGTGCATATGCTCGAAAACTGAAATAATTTATATGACTGACACTGGTTAAATATCTATGGTGAGGCCAAATTAAACAAAAAAAAAATCACATACTAAGTTCACGTTGAAGCGTTAATTCAATTTTATATGTACATGGAAGTCGTCCCTTGCCTATGCTTATAAATAGTCAAGTGATTCATTTGAATAGTTTCCTTTCCCCGAACATTATACGGTGAAACCTCAATTCTACAATTCGTGGCTTCTATAACTGTTCGCAATAACAAAACTTCGCCGGAACCCGGCTTAGAAATTATCACGCAATAAATTCTACCCACCCGTTCGTAATTTTATGTAGTTGGCCAATTTTAATGTTTATTGTATTTGTTTGACAGGTATAGACAAAATATATTCAAAATATATTTTATTGAAATACATGAAAGTTAAATTGAATTAATAATGCGATTCATAAAAATGTAAATATAATTTACGAAGGATCACGTTTAAGTTTATAAATTTCGAGTAACAGTTACTGATGTTCATAAGTAGAGACGATTTATAATTAATAAAGGAATAAAGAAGAATAAACAAAAGCATAGCTAAAATTAATTTAGGCAGAATTAATTTTATGCAAAAAGAATTTCAGAGATGCATTGAAGAGCAAATTCAACTAATATTCGGCAATGTTGCATACTTTTAACACATTAAAATGAAAACAGTCACACCTGCTCTATTCAGCAACAAACCCGCTTGCCTCACCGCGACAACCGCAAGCACTGGCAACTTGAATGGAAATTGAAACATGTTGTAACGCTCTATGAGAATTGCACATAATATTTTTTTTATTAAATTAAAGACTGAAGTGTACGTTGTCTTGCCCGCTTTAGACAAGACAAACTTTGCAGGAGCATAGTTTAGTGTTCTTAATAAAAAAAAAGAGTGGAAACCAAAAAAAATCACTGTAAATTTATTATTTATGAAATAATACACAAAAGCAACTCAAATTAGCAGGTACTGTCTTATCGACTTAATTAACGTCTACAGTAAATAAAAATCCTCAAATAAATAAATGTTTTAATAAAGTAACAACGACATTATATAACATAAAAAAAAATGCTCTGCACACGGAAACTATGGATTTCATGTATTTTTTTTAAATGAAAGTTGTGGAACTGTCATAAAAATTGTTTGTGTCGTGTGGATGAACAAGTAACGAGTCTGTGGGGTAGGTGGCAGGTGAGCGGTGGCAAGCTGCTGGCAGGGTAGGGCTGCGGGGACAGGGATTGCTTCAAATTACGTTTTACAACAAATAGATGTTTTATAACTCCGCCTCCAGGTATTTGTTTTGCGGTGTCGGTAAGCTGCATCTTCAGTTTTCTGCTATCAACCTTTTCATGATAGTTTTCAAATACACATTGGTGCTTGAAATAAGACGATAAGAAAATCTTTTGGTCAATAAAGTTTAGTGTTGGTACTTACATTAATGAAAAAAAATGAGAATAATTACTATAATGACTGATCCGGCTATGAGAATTAATATGAATTTATTGTAAATTGTTCGTATTTCGTTTTCCGTATTAAATAATGATTGAAACAGAATTACTTACGTCGATAGAAATACAAGAAATCACGGAAACAAATTTGCAACAGTATAGTAATTTAATTGCATAATCTGTTAGCAAACCTGTTTCAATCGTCTCGCGTATTTCTATCGACAAATTTTTATTGGATGAAAATACACGAAATTGTTAAAACAGAGTTACATAATAGACCTGCAGTCGATATTTATTATTTTTAATGTAAAATCACGTATAGATTAAAGCAAAATTAGATGTATTTGGTAGCGTAAAATTAATATACGCTTAAAATCATTATTAGCATACAAGCGGGCGCGCTGCACGGCTCGCCATGCGCCACGCCGTGTCGCGGTGAACGAGCGTCGCACTTACATTTTACGAATGTCGCTGTAGCTATCAACTAAAAACTGAATTTTTGTAACGTCGCATACCTTTGGCTGAAGTTGAATGGCGGCGGTGCTCGCGTTTTATGTGAAACCGTAAAAGTGTATTGTGTGATATCTGTGATAAGCAGTAATATTTATATGTGTACATTGATCCCATGAGACAAAATTGTTATTAACTTGATTGATTCCTATATAAGCTCAACGAGGGCAAAGTACACTAATTTATAATTATTATAGGTTTGTTGTTCGCCCGTCCTCACGGGAACAACAATTCCTTATATATTCTTATTCCTTAGATTTGGATTTATTTTTTAAAAACGATTAGTTCACAGAAGTATATTAGTATTGTGTGATACTGAACCAAAACACTTTTTATTATTTGCCTCTTCTATCTGTTTTACTACTCTGTTTGTCATAAATACCTTAAAAAAATTCTATCCTAGTTTGTTTATATGGGTAAAGTCACTACAGGTGATTTCCTCCGTATCCTCGAATAGCCAATTTATCAGTGGCATCCGTCAGCGAGTGACGTGCGCCCGTCTCCGCCCATAAATCTGACCAACCAAACAAAGTCTTGGATGTCGCCCAAATGGCCAAATTGCTTCCATTCAAAATGATCAGTGATGAATGTTCAACAGTATTGTTAAATTGCTTCTTTGAGTCTGACTCAGATTTTTAATATTCCTCAACTTAGTATCTATCAACCTGAAATTTATCTTCGCAATGGAATCGTATCTGTTCATGATTAGATACAAAACGCAATGAAGAGGACATTCTCTCTCTGTCGTGAGATGGTAATAGTAGTAATGGTAATTTAATGTCGTCCCAGTAAAGTATTGGAAAGGACAACATAATTCGCTCAGTTGGTACTGACCCTGCTTTCTGTGCTGCGGGTCCCGGGCTCGAATCCTGGTAGGGACAAACTTTGTGTGATTAGCACGAATGTTTGTGCCCGAGTCATGGATCTTTATAAGCATTATATACTATATAATTGATAGAACTAGGCGATACTTGGCGGAAATCCATTGTTAACCTATGGGGAAAGAGGACCCACCACTGACCCTCGGCTTGTCAACCTCTTCAATTATAAACCAAACAAGTTTGATCGATAATAAAAGAAGCCAACAACGCCCGAACTCCTCTAAGATGTTAATCGAGAAACTATCTATCACGAGTGACGGGACCTCAAATAAAATGCAATTCTCCGCGACACTAAGCGAATCTATAAAGTATTCGACACGTGTTTCGCCTCTAAACGAGGCATCCTCAGGACCGCTGGGCTACGAATGAGCGACGATGCACCGCACGCGCGCCTTATATAAGCAACCGACCGCCATCCCCACTACCCCCGCTACTCTCGCTACTACGTGAATCAATTGAGCGACTAATTTGATGATGTGAAAATAAATTAAGCAAAGGGGAAGTGTCAAAACTAATCTGTTCGTTCAGCAACTCGTTCCTATTTCGTCTAACAATTTCTAATCGCTCCAAAACAGACAATCTAAGACCCTTGCAACATATGTGAACAACATTAAAAGTGTGACCATTATTCAAACTATGACCTGTATCTAACAAATGTTTAGCAAAATGAGACCTATCTAGGCGATTGTGTCTAAAATCGGCTATATGTTCCCTATATCTAATATCAAAATTGCGACCTGTCTGACCGATATAAACGTTATTACATTGATCGCAAATCAATTCATAAATACCCGATTTTTTGGACTTATCTACCCTATCTTTGCCATTACACAATGATTTTAAGGAGGCACATGGCTTAAAGGCTGAACGAATACCGTTCCCCCTCAGAACCCTCGCTAGTCTGTCTGTTATATGTCCAAAATATGTCAGAGTAGAAGTGAAATTTAACGGTTCTTTTATGGATGGATATAGTAAACTGTTTACAATTTTATGTTGTTTGACTTTAATGATTTTATTAATCATGGACCTACTATACCCATTGGCCTGAGCTATGTAATAAATAATATCTAATTCTTTTTTAAAAGAATCTTTACTGAGTGGACATTTACTGAGTGTTTACATTATATACTATGTTCGCCCTCAGTCCATTGTACGGTACCCATAATAATAGTTGGTGTGTTCGACTGGCGATATATTTATTGGCTGCAATTTTTTCTAATTCTAGATCCCATAAACGAAATTTATATCCGTAAAAATGAAATTCCTTTAATAAACGTAGCAAAAGCAATTAACATCTTTCAACTTAAAAGAAAGAACAAGCATCCATCTTCATACTACATTTGTTTAGGTACGAAGACCACATTTCAGCAATGAAGGCTTACATGTACTATGCGGAATACCTGGCTAATGTGACAAATGTTCGCAGAGGCGAGTCTAGACTAATTCGCGAACATGTACCAAGCATGTTCTGAGAGATAAACACGGAGTTGAAGATTTATGTTGTTAGCGAGGGTCTGGTCTTGAAGTATTCTGTTTTTTAGTAGTGGCTTGTAGTGAAAGCTTCCTTAAAAGCAGGCACAGCCATCAAATGGTTATTGGTTGATGAATTCATTCTTACGTAGTGGATATTTTGGGAAAAAATCAAATTTTTTTGTTAAATAAAATTTTAATAATTTGACCATAGAACCCGCCTGACTCATAGACGAAAGAACATTGAGATGGAGAGACTTATAAATTATAAGACACAAAACTTTTTACTTATAATACTAGTAGAAATAGCGTCGTAGTACTTATCACACACAAAAAAGTAAATATATAATGTAGATGTAGGCCTTATAACATGCTGAAAGAGCTGTAACATGAAAATGACTTGCATCCATAACCAGTAAATTGTTCTTTGCGAGTTCAAATTACTTCACATAATACCTACAATAGGTAATAGAAGTCGTAAATGAGCTCTTATAGAGTTATATAAGGTGACTAATGGCTCTATGTAAAGCCTAGACTAATGTGCGGACGAATATTTGCTAGAGATTTCCTTGGCGCACCTGTGTTTACTTTGATATCTATATATATATAAGGCTTTGTCCTCACTCGCTGACAGACAGACAGCCCAAACCGCTGGACTTACAGACTTGATATTTGGAGGGTGTGATCATTGAGGACTGAAAACGCACACTATGAAAATTGGAATTGGAGTTGGAAAATTTGGACCCCAGGGGTACTAAAAGGGGATCTAAGATTGAATAAATTAATGACTTCTGTGGGTCCATTCGCTTGAAATTTTGTGGAAAGACTCTATATAAAATTTATTCAAAACCAGTTATGCGATTTTCCCAGCATTCCAATCATCATATATAAAAGGGTAAACTTCACTCTTATTGGCCGTCAAAAATAGTTAGTGACATACAAATTCCAAATGCCGCATACCTTGACACACACGGTTGAGCTTAAAACGAATTTCCGAAAGTGCATTGTGCGATAAAAAATCCCTTCGATCGGCCGGAGTACACTGCTCTGACAAGTTTCGTGTACAATATAGACCAGCGCTCTCCTCTGTGGATTGAGTAAAAGAAAGCCTTTGTGAATACGTGGTTGATTTAACGGTATACTCAAGTGAACGTTATTTTCTTTTCACCAACCAATTTAGGTCGCGTATTTTCTTTCTTAAATTTGAGAAACGAAGTGTAAACTTTTTGAGAGCTTTAGATAGTATATTAGAGCCGGGGAGACATAATCAAACTAACTTTCTGCGCAATATATTCACACAAACTTTACGTTGCGTATTTTTTTACGTGAGCAGGTAAGTAGATACGTCTGGTTTGTACGACTTGACACAAAAACTTGAGTCTAAGCTACAGACCTAACATTTTTACGCTACGATACGTCTAAGCACACTGCTTGTAGCATGACAATTTCACCACCAATCACAGTGTCCTTAGAATATTTACTTGTTAGATATTTTTTTAAACAAATGAAAAGCTTTTAATTGACTTTTCACAATTATGCTTTTCCATGAGTTTCATTAAGTATCTCTTGTTAATTTGCACATCTATTTACGTTTGCACGCTCACTTTGGCATCCAGTTGAAGCTGAGATTAAGTACCAACAGACCTTGACAAATACTCGTTACACACGACGCAAAACTTGGGTCATCAGTCTTTGCCGGCAACGACGAGGTTTACTCTGTTTTGGATGAGGCATGTTTAAGATATGATATAGCTATATCACTAATTTAATCTATACTAATATTATAAATGTGAAAGTTTGGATGGATGGATAGATGGATGGATGTTTGTTACTCTTTCACGCCCGAACGGCTGAACGGATATGGATGAAATTTGGCACAGAGATAGATTATAGTCTGGAATAGCACATAGGCTACTTTTTATCCCGGTAAAATGTATGGTTCCCGTGGGATAGATGTTTTAATTTTTCATACTTTTTATCGCGGGTAACACCGCCGGGCGCAGCTAGTATCACATAGTTGGTACTAATTACACAATTTTCTTATAATATTGTATCCTCTTTATTGCTTCGCAAATTGCTAATGTTTATTAGAAGATAAATTACTCTTATCACAGATTATATTCTCTTTCAGACAACAGCGCTGAAGCCTTGCTGTTACATATACTAATAACAGTATAGCAGAAAATATTATTTTTTTATTAGACTCTCGTTTATCATACATCTAATTCCTATCTTGTTAATAGTAAGAGGCGAAGGAAACAGATATAGTCCGATATAAGCCTCTGCAGTGCAGGAAATCGTCGGTCGGTCGATAAGTAAAAGTTTGATATAGAAATACCAGCTATGGGAAGTCGGCGGTGTTACAAGAATAAAAGGTTAATATAATTCCACTAGGGGTAATATAGTTCCACTGTGTTTTTTGTTGAGATTTGAAGATGTGAAAGCTTTAAAGATATAAAGTCATTTGTCAGCTGAAAATATTTTGTCAGTATTACTCGCCATATAATTACGATCCTCGGTATGTAGTACATTTTTTCCTTGATCTGGGTTTTTCGGTGAAAGTCTTGCCAACTTCAAAGCAATAATTTTCACCTAATAAAACTGACCACAATACATCTCCACATTTATTGATACACCTACTTACACATCTGAAATAATAATAAATATTCTTTGCCAAGCCATGTTGTTTCTACATGTTTCTGCTTTCCTAGTACTTGTTCCATTTTGAATACTTTATATATCTGTAACATCTGTGAGCCTGGTACTTTTCATTCCTTAGTGAGTTTACTCGCCTTTTACAGTTGCTGGTCTGTGCTAGAATGTTCCAGCAAAACATTGCAGCTGCAAGTTTTTTTTTCTCCACGAGGCTTTTGGCTAGTAAAATCTTGAACCTATGTGTATTAGAAGAGTCTTACCTACATGGTCGCATTTTGTTACCACGTCACGCAAAACCTGAAAAAGCCCACCAGCTACACAAGGCTTATTTCATTGAAACCATTAATTAAGGATCACAAATCAAATCGTTCGACATGTACCCAGATAATTCGGCTCCACTGGAGATATTGAATGCGAGGACGATCGGCATTGAAAGGCAAACAGACCGAATGTTTTCGCAGCGCCCAGTGATGGATCATTCAGATTTTTAAAACCACGATTAATGTACTGGTCACGGGGAGCATTAATCTTTTGTGTGGAACTCGGAATGAGGTGCGAGTTTCTATAGGAGAAAGCGGATTAAGATTGCCGCAAAATCTTTGCAAAAAAAATATAATTTTAATTCAAATCGTACACGTTTGCTAGATTCATGAGAACATTGAAAGTGCAATGTTGTGACAGTTAGACTATTACGTAACTATCTGTGAAATATATATAATTAGGTTGATGATAAGACGTTATAATATAATATATATCGATAATCAATATGTTCTTAGTTACACACACGTCTTCTAACATATTATTTATTTATTTATGTTTATACTTATACGTTTATACACAGAATCTAATTGAGTACCTACTTATTTTAAAAAAACAAACTAAACAAAAAATTTGAGCGTATTTACCAGTCTTTCAGATCAATTAATCTAAATCCACGCCGGAACATTATATTATATTTATTAGTTATATAATATAGTTATGTATATTTTAATGTGTTTCCGCTATCAGCAGCAGCGTAACCGCAGCGCTATGTTCATTACTGTTTTTACGCGGCGCGGCGCAAAGATCCGAATGACAGCTCTGAATAATGCTGCCTTGCCCGCAAACATAATCACCTAGTCACAATGTACATGCTAACGCTTTCGTTTCCATAGTGTGGTCAAGACAAATAGCACTATTGAACAGACACAGAACAATTGCAGTTCTGTATAAGTAGCAGAAGGTTAAATTGCTAAAGTACTTACCTCCGTACCCGATACTTACTTGTTTAGCGGCAAGGGTATAATTTTACTCTTATAGCGCGTTACAGGTTCGTATGGACAATCGTAATTTGTTCTGAATATCGTCTGCAGCGCCATCTGTGTATCTTATTGTGAGGTTGAAGAGGTCGCTACACTTGTAAATAGTAAATATTGCAAATTGTATTTTCACTTTAAATGCAAATGCAAGCACTGTTTTTTTTTACTATGATATTATAATATTATGAAACATTGCAAAATTATCATTTGAAGCAAAACGACGCTATAATAATTACTAACAATTTCAATGGAGTATTATTTTTCTTGGTGTTGTATTTTTTATCCCCTTCCCCCGCCACCCAAGGACGTCGTCACAACAGACGCTGACAAATTTATTTAATTTCTCTCAACGCTTAGCCCCGCCTTAAGATTAAATATTTTTCATAATCAATCACTTCAAAATACTCCGCTGTTTAGAATTTGCTTTTTTAATGAAACAGACGAGCAACGTTTCAATTTCCCCATTTTCGACTTTACGAGCCGTCAGATGGGTGAAAATGAAATTAAGTCGTGTTTCAAACAGCTGCTCTTTTTGCACATATTTCGATATTCCAAATTTGCGATTATTTGAGATGGTGGATAAATTACTATACTTAGGTTTAATTATAGCTATAGGAAATAATAGGAATGAATTTTGCAAGGGTTACGTTGCAGAATTTAAATATGAGTTTTTAAGTTGTCGAGTATTATGATATTTGCGTTATAATTTCTTAAATCCTGTAAGCGTAAAAAGATTATTTGTAGGTAGGTACTGTACAGTATAATTCCAGCCCTTTTTATGTCCCACTGCTGGGCACGGGCCTCCCCTCAATGCGAGGGGGGTTTAGGCCATAGTCCACCACGCTGGCCCAGTGCGGGTTGGCAGACTTCACACATCTTTCGAGGGGTTCTCTCAGACATGCAGGTTTCATCACGATGTTTTCCTTCACCGTTTAGCAAGTGATAATCTTGGTTGAAAATGAGATTCGCACATGAAAAAACCCAGAGGTGCGAGCCGGGGCTTGAACCTGCAATCCTCGTTACCGAGGCAAGCGTTCTACCAACTTGGCTATCACTGTACAGTATACAAAGATATTTTACTTACATAAAAAAAGCTTTTCCTTCTCGTATAAAATTTCCTGTAGACCTTTACCTTTAAAAGCGGTAAAAGATTTAAAATTCTCTTCAACTTAAAAAGATTTCGTGTAATTTATTTATTCGTAGAATAAAATGCCAAGGACATTAAAATGTGCGTATTGAACAAAATTTGTATCACGAACATTATAATGTTAGCGAATGTTAAGGATATTAGGAGGCTTTTTAGGGTTTGTCGACGAGAAAAGCTATCAATTTTGTTTTATTTTGTGAAAAATGTTCTTCTTTGAAATATAATGTGTAATTTTGATGCAATCTTAACCTTTATGTGTTCATAAACGCGCACGAGTGTCGGAAAATAAAACTAAATAGTAAAACATGACTTTTCCAGTTCTCCCAAAAAGTCCTGTAATTTTTCCGTAAAGTATACTCAACTTTACTGATACGAGCATGGTTAGGGGTTTTATTACGCCTAGTCTACGGATTAAGCCTGCATAGAATCTCCCATGTTTGATATTTAAAAAAACATTCCACTTGACGTTGGCAAAATACCTACACAAAGGTGGGTGAAAACATTTTGTAAAAAAATTAAGATATGAGAAACCCAAGCCTTATATCAACCGTAACTCCCACATCAACGCCATCAAACATGATTAAAAATGTAACAATTTTATTCACTTGAATTGAATTAAAAAAAAAAATGTTTTCGGTGGCTAAATGAGATAAAAACGAGCTTGTCCGTGGCGGGCCCCGCGGCCGCCATGATTGATCGAATACCGCCATGATTGCAGGCTCTAACAAAAAGGATGGCTGTATTCCAAATTTAGGGATTATACAAACTTTTATTACATTGCTCTGATGAAGGGACGGAGGTAATTAACGGCATTTTTCGCAATGTTTTCTAGAATCATTAAAAAAATGGATATTATGTATAGGATATATGATAAGGGGTCGAACGTTTGCCTCGGTAACGAGAATCGCAGGTTCTAACCCCGCCTCGCACCTCTGGGATTTCATGTACGAATCTAATTTTATACCATGATTATCACTTGCTAAACGGCGAAGGAAAACATCGCGAGGAAACCTGCATGTCTGAGAGAACCCCTCGAAAGACGTGTAAAGTCCGCCAACCCGCACTGGGCAAGCGTGGTGGACTATGGCCTAACCTAACCTAAAATGCGAGGGGCATTGAGGGGAGGCCCGTGCCCAACAGTGGAACATTAAAAGGGCTGGTATTATTATATATGATAGGTTGATTTATTTTTAATATCGCCAGACAAATATGCTAATCTCACAGTCCAAAACAAAGCAAGCAACATTTGTAATACCCATACAAAAGACTGGGGCCATCCCAGAGTGAGCCGAGCGGCCTTAGTAGAGACCCCTATACCAAGCAGTTATCTAACAGAAAATAAGATGATATTAAGGTATGTAGATAACTGGCTAAGATACGCTTTAGGCTAATTAGAAAGCGTCAATAGCCTAGTGGTAATAGAAACCATTCTTGGAAGGAGTAGGTTTCAGGTTTGATACCCACCCTGGCCATTAAACTAATTAAAAAATAAAAAGTATAATTTTATCTTCAACACAAACCGTATATTGGGAAAATTTTAAACAAATAATAAAAAATACTGGCCATTATCAATACGTTTGGAAGATAAAACCATGACAGCCCCCCGTCCCGTCCCGTCCCGGTGGGGCGGGATATTAAAACTGGATATTGGATTAATGTCACTTGTTGGCGGTATCACGTACAATTTTAATGCGATGAACGTGTAGTTTGAAATGGCGGACGTTCCGTTTCCGATAATTTATAGGATCACGTTTGAGGGATTAATAAGAGGATCCAGTGGTGCGCGTAGACGATCTTGAGCTTAGAAGGTTAAAGGAGTAACGACATATTTATGAAGCGAACTAGGTTCAAGGTTAGCTTGATTTACGACTTTGTTTTCGTTAAGCCCGAAAGAATCGTAAGTTCAATAATAGGCCGACAGATGTCGCCAGTGACTTTGCGAGGTTTATTTATTGCTTAATTTAAAAAGATTTAGCTATTAAGGTACTTAAGAACCGCAGACCATGACGACACACTTTAAAGAAAACACAATCGATCAATTGAACAAGTTGAAAAGCAGGACCTCGAGAAAAAGCTATAAAAAATATGACTAGTTGAATCAATCCTAAATATAAAACTAGCTGCGCCCGCGTTGTTACCCGCGATTAAAAAGTATGTCCTTTTTACCGGGATAAAAAGCTGCCTATGTGCTATTCCAGACTATAATCTATGTCTGTGCCAAATTTCATCCAGATCCGTGCAGCCGTTCTGGCGTGATTGAGTAACAAACATCCATCCATCCATTCAAACTTTCACATTTATAATATTAATGTGATTAGTCGTGGTATATCAGATTTTGCGTTATTTCACATAGGTACACAGTATACAGAGCAAAATAAATAAGCAAGTAGGATCTTCTTACTGACATTATTTCATAACTAGCTGTTGCCGGCGACTTCGTCCGCGTGGTATTTAACAAAGACTCAACCGTTGGCAACAGCCTGCTCGCGTTCTGATCCCGCGGGACGCGTTGCAGGTTGTTGCTATCAAACTTAATCAGGCGCAGCGCTGCAACATTGGTTTTAATTATTTTTCGAGAGATCCTATTTTTTTTCTAAAATAAAAGTAGCCTAAGTTACTCCTTGTTACATCAGCTATCTGCCAGTTAAATTCCCGTCAAAATCGGTCCAGCCATTTCAGAGATTACCCGGAACAAACAGACAGACAGACAGACAGATAGACAGACAGACAGACAGACAAAAATTGTAAAAAATGTTGTTTCGGTATAGGTAACGTGTATACATCCGAATGCACTCAGTAAAAAGCGGTTATTTTAATATTACAAACAGACACTCCAATTTTATTTATATGTATAGATATATAACAAGGTTTGATTTAACGGTAAAACACGAAATAAAATAATCCGGGCAAGGTACTCCATAATGAATCTCTTTATTGCTTCGCTTCCCGTTGCTGAGCGGAAAAAATATGGAAATAATACTCTTTTCGCAAATTTAATAAGAATTGGATGGACGTCTTTGAAGAGGGGAACTTGAGAAGTACCTACCTGCTACCCAAATGCCATTATGATGACCTTAGAGCCGCACACAGGCAGAAAACACTTATTGATATTCCACTGACCATACATTGACGAGCCATTGACGCTGAACTGAGACTCCATCCAGACAACATAAAAGTTTTAGCAGAATAGCCAATTTGACACAGTCGTAATGGAACCTCAACAGTGTGTCGCTGGAATGACAATTTTATTTAAATTAGCAGTATTGGGCTGAAATGTGAATATTCTACCAACATTTTCATTCCATAAGTGTTTTTTTAAGCGACATCTTGAATTGATCTGAACACCTATTAAAATTAATTGTTTAATGAAAATTTTACGTTTTGTTACGTATCAAAACGAAAAATAAATATTACACAACATCTAATATATTTTCGTCAAAATTGGCCAAGTGCTAACCCATTATACGCAAAGGGACCGGGATATATTACACGATTTCTTTTTGTATAAGTAATAAGGATTTCCTTATTATGTTATTTGTTACTTCCTTTTTGATTGTAAGTTCGTTTTATGTTATGTTTTGGTTATTTCCATTGATTTTACCCGTCATTTTTAGTGTTGTAAACTTTTTGATAGTTCTTAAAGGCTTGAATTTTTATAATCAATTGTATACCGCAAGTTCAACTTGTGTTTTCGTTATTTTCGTGAATGCTGTTATTTTTCGTCAAGGGCGACTATTCGTAAGCTAACCGTATACTTTATAGTCTAGTGTATTTAGACATTTTGTATGGAGAATTTAAAGTTTCAAATACCGTTCGCTAGAGGCGCTTTTCAATTCTCCATACAAAATGTCTAAATACGGTAGACTATAAAGAATACGGTTAGCTCGAACTTGACGTGCAGTTAACTATACATGTTACGCATACATTTCCTAAGTATACAACTATTCCTATTAATGTCACATTGTCGGTCGGGTCGGTTTGGGGTACATTCGATCGCAACGCAGCCCCATTTAACCGGTAACCTAACTAATGTAAAAACATAAATATTCGGCTAACTCCACATAGGTCAGTGGCCTAATGTAAATGAAGTACTGATCTACTATCGCCCTGCGAGAAATACCAATAATGTTCTACTAAAAACGTTGAAGGACTGAGTGGGGTTCATTAGATGACGTTACTGGCCAGTACGTGACGCGAATACCCCCGTTATTAGGGATTGACGGATATTCCGCTGGTCTTCGTGACGTGCACCGTCTGCACAGAATTTTAAGAACGCGGTGAAAAATTCAATTTTGTGTAATATTTTTAAGTGTCACTTTCCTATTGGCTTGAGCTAAGGACGTAGGAAACCCAACCTCCCCCGCTACGCAATATTGTTAGTTTGAGGCCTATGTCTGTCTGTCTGCCCCTATGTCTGTGGAATCGCAGCTTCGAAACCGATGATCTGATTTCAAATCGATGTTATCTTTGATTGCGGTATTGGTAAAATGCCTGGTTCTAGTATGTGGGGCAATATGGTCTACTAACTCATCGTTATAATTTTCAATTAAACATACTTATTAAAATACTTTTATGTGAGTGTAACCTTTACTGTTACTGAAGATTATAGGCTACCTCATACGACATGTAACCTTCATAAAGAACATCATAGAGGGGAAGATCGAAGGAAAGCGTGGACGAGGAAACGAAGGAAGAGAAGAAGAGAGGAAGACCAAGAATAAGCTATATGAGTCAGATAAAAGAGGTGTCATGTCGTATAGGGAGGTGAAAGAAGCTGCTCTAGATAGAGACAGATGGAAAGAGCTTCATCAGCTACACCGACAAGGGTCTATCCCTTAAATTAGAAGAAGAAAAACCTTTACTGTATAACAGATTAAAAACACAACACAAGCCGCCTTCCGCCCAGCCTCCAAACATGCCTCTGTGATAAATGAAATCTCTATCCGAGAGTAAAATGTTTCTGACGTGATATCGGTCAGCCGGTTCGGAATGTAATTTAGTTTCGCCAGAAGTTTGTTCCGCTCGGATTCTAGCGTGACGTATTTCATTATTTACACGGGATTCGGTTTTGAATCAGTATTCGGGGTTTGCGTTGATTGAAAAACTAACTTGGAGCTACTCGTTTGAGTAGAATTTGGTTTGAAACTGACATGTGTAAATAAATAAGACGACATTAACCAAATTCCAGTAAAATATACTTAATAAAGCAAAATGCACATTTCTATAGACATGATTAGTGTAGTTGGTAGTGACTCAGCTTTCTGTCCCGAGGGTCCTGGGTTCGAATCCTGGTAAGGACAATATTTGTGTGATGAGCACGAATGTATGTACCCGAGTCATGGATGTTTAGTATCTATATAAGTGTTATATACCAAGTTCGCCCTCAGTCCATTGAACGGTACCCATAGTACAAGCGTCGCTTAGTGTAGGATCGTATAGTTGGTGAGTTCGTTTGGCGATATTATAATTATTATATCAAAGGATTCTTTAAATGTTAGGTTTTCTAAATACCCACAAATTGTTCACAGACCTTCCATTCATTCAAATACTATTAATTTTAACAACTTAAATCCTTTTCAACCGTTGTTTAATATTCTATCGTTAATTCTGTCCAAATATTTCATTCCTTACTATGATTTACAACCCACTCACTATCCTTATCTCTCACATCACGTTTAATACATTCCTCTCTTTCTAGCACGCTGTTTCAAAGACATTACAAGTGTAATCCCAGCCATTCAATATTAAAATTAAGTATGATAAATACAGTAAGGTTTAATATCCCGCGGCAGCGCACCTGGCCATTAATAAAGGCTGCAAACGAGCGATATTGCCTTCAAGGCGTCCACTTCAAGGAACTTTTAATAATATTTCAGCCAGTTTAAGACATATTTTCTGTTTCATATTTTTTTATGTTATTTGAATTGCAACGTTACTTGACACGTGCACAAACATTAATAACACCGTGACTACAGCCATCGACAGTCAAGATAAACAGAGTTCAACTAAATATTTTTTTGCTATGGTGTTTTATTTTTTTCCCAACAAGAAGTTAATGGGATTTTTGCAGAGCCAATTAAAAAAAAATACAATCGGCATATTGAAATTATTATTTAATATAATGATCACAAATACGATAAACAAGCGCCAGTTCAAAGGTTAGTACACCCTCTCTGAATCACGCTGTAGTTATACAAAAACATATATAATTACTAGCAGCACCCCGCGGTGTTACCAATCGATTAAAAAATATGAAAAATTAAAGCAAATCTATCCCACGGAAACCATACATTTTACCGGGATAAAAAGCCTATGTGCTATTCCAGACTATAATCTATCTCTCTGCTAAATTTCATCCAGATCCGTTCAGCCGTTCTGGCGTGATGAGTAACAAACATCCATGCATCTATCCATCCAAACTTTCACATTTATAATATTAGTGGGATAGTGGGATAAAATCACGATTATTGGATTTATATACGTCTATAAGGATTATTACAACATTTTTTATAAATCTTTAATTTACAGACACAGCAGTAAACAGCTTATCAAATCTGAAGCACTGCCATATGAGATTGAACAGCATCTCGTAAAAGCCGTTCAGAGCAATTGTGGCAGTGTTTAGGGGCGTTCGGCGTTCGAGACCCGGTCGTTATTCACTAACTTGTTGCTGACCTGGACCATTGCCAGCTGTAAATCTGTTGTGGGCTTGCGACTCAGTGGGTCGTTCGAGCGAGAGGTGATGAGTGTATGAGATAATCAACAAATGTCACTGTCATTAATACACCACAGCCCTACCAGAATCTTTTTGTCTCCCGCTTTGCAATGGAGGGAAGTGGATAATTTTCTTCCAACTCCTCCTATTTTTAACTTTCGATTAATTTCGTGCGGGTTCCAAGACAAGTAACTTTATCCCGGGACTCGCCGAGGGTCATGCCTCGGTCTCTTCATTGGACACTACTGTAGATCCTGGCTTACAGGAGTAGCAGTGGTGGGAGTGTGTGACGGGCCTAGCCTTACCAGAATACCAGAGGAGTTCGTGTCTGAAAATCAATACGACCAGTGCCAGCTAACTTACTTGCCTTTCGAGATACGGTTAGTTTTGTTGAATCACGAAGAATGACGGTTCCCCAGCTGTTTACTGACTAGGTCAATCACCTCGATTAATGCGGAGACTATCTAGTAACAGCGAATATCTATGGTAAACTTCATAAACTCCTTCGAACGAAACTCACATTGCAGAATAAGAAATCTTAGGTGATTTATTTTTTGTTTAACGAACTTTCGCTACTGTGAACAAGCAACCCAGATGTAAGACGTACTTGAGCGGTGCTCGAGTGCAGTTCTCGACTTGGAATGGCGTAAGTAGATTGTGCATTGTGTCGGAGACTATTACAATTTATCGACTCACTATGAAAGGAGATGCTGACTTCACCGTACCAAGTTTCTTCAAAATCGTTCAGTAGTTTTCTCATGATGCGCAAACAATTCCAAAAATTATGGATTCAGTCTTCTAACATTTCCTGCACCATGCTCTTATAGCTTAATGTCTAACGTTATAAGTAATGAATTTAGTAAATTAATGTGTTAAACGGCTGGCCACATCGGCTTAGTGACATTATTAAGGCACTTATTAGTAGTAGACTACAAAATAATGCCACATATAATATGTAAAAGCTACTCTTTTTTGCTTTTAATTAATCCCAGTCCGATAGCCATTTAATTTGTTTACAAAATTAAAATAAAAAAAAACAAATGCCACTTCAAACAGCAGCCTTCGCTCTCGTACCTATTAATTAGTAACCCGATCTTCTTTCTGTGCCTTCAAATTAAACTCACACTTTTTCATTCTTAGCTTTGTCGCAGACAATGTTCCCAATATGGCGTCGGGACAAAGGCGGCTAATTAATATTTTGGAGGCGAGTTCCGTTTGTTATTAGTACCTCGAGTCGCTATCGGTACCGACATCTATAGCTTTATAAAGACAGCCGCCGAAGTAGGGGTTCAGGCTTCTTGAAAGGCGAAGAAATGGTTATTATTTTAGTATAATAATCTTGATTTTCAACGTGACTCCGCCTTGAGAGCTACTATATTTAAAAGGTCGGCCTTATTTGAAAATAATTAATACCAATCAGATGCTGGCGGTTTTCTTTGGTGTGCGAAAACCATAAACTGACCTAGAATATATCATATTTCTCCCGTTTATACGGTCCATACGGTCCATCCACCATACCGTACCCATAATACCCCTTTGCTTAGTGTGAGACCGAATAGTTGGTGTGTTTGTCTGGCGATATTTATTATTTTATTTATTCATTTTAGTACCACTGTGGAAGAAGATCATTATACCCACAGATCACAATACATGCTTACAAAAGCGGCAAATTCTTAGAAACTCTAAATCCCCTTAAGCCGTCCCAAACATAATTTTCTCATAGTCTAACATTAAATCAAGTCATTTGAACGAGTTTGAATAAACGCTGGGGACGCTAGTTTATGACTAAGGCCGCGCTACACATAAAGTGGAGATAGCCATAGCTATAAAATCAGAGAAATTATAAAGCACGGGTCTCTTACGACTTGCGTCCAATAGACGCTTCCCTTCTTTCCGATAATCTGCATTCGGGATATAAGAAAACCGTCACCACCAATATCCCACGTGTATTCCCCAAATGTGTAGGCAAAGATACTCGTACTTCTAGCGACCTACATTTGGTTGATAGTATTTGGTACCAGTTTAAATTGAGAACGAGCTAAAAAGTGAAAAAATAAATAGCCTCGTTTAAAGGTGAAACACGTGTTGAATACTTTTTTAGATTCGCTTAGTTTCGCGGAGAATTGCATTTTATTTGAGTTCCCGTCACTCGTGATAGATAGTTTCTCGATTAACATCTTGGAGGAGTTCGGTTTTGCTGGCTTCTTTAATTATCGATCAAACTTGTTTGGTTTATAATTGGAAAAGTTGACAAGCCGAGGTTCAGTGGGTTCCTTTTCCCCCATTAGTTGAAATAATAAATGATATTTATTTTTTCAAAAAGCTACGTATAAAATAAAATAATCGCTTTATATAGCATCAATTGGTGTGATATATCCCGGAACGTTAGCAAAAGTTTCAAAACACATGATACGCGTTTCAAGGCGAAGTTGAAGGAGAAGTTTTTGCAAGCTGTCGTCTGAAACGAGTGTTTCCCGTGACGCGGTTCATTCCACGCTTATTATTGTACTGAGATACGCTCATGCTTGTTTCGCGCATAGCTTCTTGTGAATTAAGCAGAACTCTAAGTTCTCAAAACAATGTCGGATCTCTATAATGCGCAACGGCAAGTATGGTGTTTGATTCCTGTCAGTTACACTATTCGACGTTTGCTATTATAATACCTGTACCTCAAGTGCGAGATTATTTGTAAGCTAACTGTATACTTTATAGTCTACGTATTTAGACTTGTTGTATGGAAAATTGAAAGTTTTAAATACCGTCCGCTAGAGGCGCTTTACAATTCTCCATAGGAAATGTCTAAATACGGTAGACTATAAAGTATACAGTTTGCTCGCACTTGACGTACTGACGAGGACACATTCTATATATGACTTCACTAAGGGAACACTGCAAATGTGTTGCAATAATATACGAAAAAAAAGTATTATTTTAAATTAAGTAGGTCAAGTCGACCAAGAAACTTATCACGTTAAGGTTGAATATCATCACGAACACACCAACTATACGGTCCCACACTAAGCAGCGCTTGTATTATAGGTACCGTACTATGGACTGAGGGCGAAATCAGTATATAACTCTTATATAGATACTAAACATCCATGATTCGTGTGCAAACATTCGTGCTCATCACACAAAGACCTGACTGAATTAACCCTACCAGTATTTGAACCCGGGACCCTCTTCGCAGAAAACAGTGTCACTACCAACTGCGATTTCCTTTCACACGTGAATAAAGTTGGTTCATTAAATTAATTTGCCGTCGAGAATTAATTAATGTGTAAGTAATTAATTAAATAGTTAATAGCCTATTATTCGGTGTCACTGGAGGGGTGTCATTAGTGCGGGCTGATCGACGCCCCTATAATTACTGTTTAAGAGAATAATACCTAGTTGATAGAATAATTCAATGAAGAAAGATGTTTAAAAGCTATCATAGAAGATAAAACCCCTTAAAAAGTCATGTTCGTCATAAAATCATAACGCCTTTATTCTCTGAAGGAGGAGGCAGATGTCATTTTGGAGTTATGAAACCCAAAGGTTTCAAGAACTTTAATATTTCTTCGTGAACGAAGCCGCTGGCGAAAGATTGTATGAAAGTGCTTAGAAAATGAAAGGGTTCAAAAGTAACATTAAATTTGACTGGATGCGCCAGACGAAAAGATTCTACGTGCGAGGTACCTACTTCAAAGAGTTTTATGAAGATACTTCTAAAAGTGTGCGTTGACACCAGATTTGTACTTTAGACCTTTGTGAGTGAGACCTTCTTATATGAAAATACATGCTTAAGGTTTTAGTTAAGTACAATAATATTGATTTCTTATATTAGCACGAATATAAATAAATAAATAAATATTATAGTTTTATTATAAATCCGCCAACCCGCACTGGGCCAGCGTGGTGGACTATGACCTAATCCCTCTCGCATTTAGGGGAGGCTCGTGCCCAACGGTGGGACATAAAAGGGCTGGTATTATTATTAATGGTGCGAGCCGGGGTTTGAACCTGCAATCCTCGTTACCGAATGAAGCGTTCTATCAACTATTATTATTATAATAGTTTTATTTCAAAGTACACTTATATTTTAAGTAATAGGTAGACACACGCGGTCAGTATTAAAGTCAAGCACTAAACTTAAAAAAGTCATAATAATGTTACGGCTTACATCAAAACTAATTGAAAGATACGAGCAGTTCGTAACATTCTCCAAACACTTGATTTCACGTGACGCGTAGCGCAGAATATATTTCAGCAATTTTGTATTTACCTCAACAACCTTATGAGAAAGTCGATTATGTGGGAAAAATTCAATTACCCTTTTATAAAAAGGAAATGCAAGGTTGTGCCGATGTGTTATTATATTTCATGGCGACAGCGCTCGGCGGTCCATTATGTGACTTCACGGTCCAGAACATTAACGGGATAAACAGAATGCCTGTACAAAGTTATACGGGAAATTGCTTTCGGTTTATAACCCTTTTTTATTTAGTCTAGATATTTCAAACCGAATATCATTAATGAATGATTTAGGTACATCCTTATATAGCTATTATATGCTATCATCACGACCTGTACGTCATTTGCAAGATTATTCGTTAGCTTACTGTATACTATATAGTCTACCATATTTAGACATTTTGTATGGAGAATAGAACAGCGCCTACAGCGGACGGTATTTAAAACTTTCAATTCTCCATACAAAATGTCTACATACGGTAGACTATAAAGTATATCGTTAGCTTACGAATAATTACGCACTTGACGACCTGTAGCTCAAGCTGTATTTTTATACGAAGCGTTACAGTAACATGAACGTGCTCCGTCCCATTCACACCACACACTGTATTTACAAGAATGACAGTGACAACACGATTTCTCGAAGCCGTTACGATACCTAATATTCATAACATAACGTTAGGAGTTTCTGCTTACCCCACTGTACAGGAAACATTGCCGCCAGCACGGCAGTGCCGCCGCCAAGTTGAGCAAGCAACATGAGCTCGAAGCAACTCACGGCACTTTTAAGCCCCCTATTTCAATTAACAGCTTTCAATTGACACGAGTAAACAATCGTACGCAAGAATGAAGACAAGTACTCCCTGAACGTCGACATCTCCCTCAGAGCCTAACTTTCATTTTAATTCAGATCACAAACGTAAAGTGAAGAAAGGGATTTAAACTGTCGGATTTCAATTTGTGGTTCATGCTCTGAATGATAATTCTGAAGTAGTCTTTGAAATAAAAATAACACCTATGTAAGGAATGCATAATCTATATTTTCGCGTTCACCGTCCATATTATTTAAAATGGACATGTAAGGAAAGTAAAATTATTGGTGAATATAATGTGACCAGGGAAGAAAGACTGGAAATGAAGTGCTGAAAAGTTATTTATTTATATGAAGCCAATTTTCTTCGCTTACGTCAAACTATGTAGGTTATAATCAAAAGCTATAAATTTGTAAGTAGGCACCTTCTTTTCTAAATCTAACTTTTCTACCTCGCAAATCAATAGAAACTAGTTACACTGATCACATAAAAACGCTGGTAAATACTTCAGGGATAGTTGAAAATGTAATGTAGTTCCTACAACGGCGCTTCGAGGCGAATATTTGGACGCGCGTAGCAAAAAACTGGTGCAAGTACTTCTCTTATGAGTAAAACGTCCAAATATTAGGCAGATATTATAAATTTATGGGATATGCTTGAATTTGTGACTATAGCTTTTTTATTTTTAACATTACACACAATTATTACAATTATTATTTTTTTATTTTTGCTCGAATTCTTGGTCCTGATATTGCATTTGATAAATTAAAATTATAAAAAAATCATAAAGCATAATATGAAACAGTAAGACGACGAATGAAGTGGCTGAATACATGCTTAGTAGGCAGTATCTCACATAATATTCACCTTCAAAAATTTCCATCGCTTGCAATTTCGGCGCAAATGCAAAAGTCGTGTTTTACCAAATTAATGAACTTTTACTTAAGGGCTTACAGCGCTAACGTTAATAGTCTACGAATAATGCTGGCAGGCCTCGCGAAGTTCCTCCTTTGAGTAGCTTGAAACAAAAGAAATAAGCTACAGCAATAAATCTATATAATACAAAATATTTTGGAGCCCTTTCCTGATAAGCAACCCGCTGAACAAGACGAAACATACAGTTCCAAAGTAGCACGTTCGTATCATGGATCTAAATATTGTTTTTATAAAAAGCTTAGAATGGGTGAAGAATACTGCTGTTATAACCTAAGCAATGAAAATATAACCTAATTTAGCAACAATGTCCATGCCGTGTCCAGCCATATCTGGGCTGTACCATACGGAGTACGGTTGCACGGCCTCACTTGGACATGGACACGGGTGGGGTGTCAATTAAATATTGTTTGAAGCATACTTAGTACTTTTGTTTTTGCGACCTCTTATAGTTAGGTAATTAGTAGTGTTTAGTCATAATTGAATACCTATGGCATCGGAATTGTACCTTTTGCTAGTTTTACTATTCGAAAACTGAGAAAAATTTACAGATAATTACGACACAACTTTCATTCAATAGCAAGTTAATTACGTTGGCAGACTTCGTCCCTGTACAAATCACAGTAATTGACTGAGCTGGGGCGAGAAACGTGTCCACATGCTGGTCATTCGACTCGGCTATCAGGTAGCACGTCCAAACTTTATTCTAAAATTCTCGTCCTGTCATTAGTAGAATAGGTGGCATATCCAGCTTCATATAAATGTTTCGTAACTGAGGATAATCTACGGAATTTTCATACAAATCCTTAACAAAATAACAACCGACCCCAAAAAAAAGTAATTTCCCAAAAAACACACTTCAATATGACCAACTCAAAATAAATCTAGCAATCTTATAACCGTCCTGAGACCCGCCTCCATTTTGAAAAAGGTTAAGAATATAAGGTGAGGCTGAAGGGGATCGAATTCCGATTTACTCCGGGACTCGAAATCAGGATAGACCTTCGGGATTGTTTCCATCATTGAGAACGTAACATCGCCTTAGATCATGATTAAATTCGTGGGAGTAGGTAGGATTGGCCAACACATTGATTGAAGACATTGAGTCGTATTTTTTGGATAATACTTTTCAAAGTAAACACTGGAGTAAGTATTTTATTGTATTATTTTTTAATAATTATATTTCCTCGCATAATGAACCAGTTCCCCGATTCACAACCTTACGACAAGTCTTACATCGACCGATTCGGTTGTTAATTGGCTCTTCCATTATGAAATGTACTATGTAAACACAGCGAGTGGTCGAATCAATTTATTCGGTTGCGTAGTCGTATCGCATATTCGATTCGGTCATGAAGAATGGCTTAGAAAGATCGTAGTCGAAACGAGATAATTTCTAATCGAATCGATTCGGATACTTGTCGAAACATTCCAAATCAAGCTGCACATCTTACAAATAAGAAAAGCAAGGTACCTCGTAGAGGTATTCATTTGTTATTGTTTTTATATCTTTGTTCTTCATCACACACTTAAAACTCCAATATGTTTATCATGAAACAGCAGTTCTTTTATTTATTTCCATTTGTCTATACGTAAAATTTGTTTACTATCTCATGTGTAGTACAAAATATAATTATCCAGTATTAGGTGCACTTGTGAGCTACATTGAAAAAGTTAGAGTGTAAGGCTACCACTCTCTCGCTGTTAAGAGTGTCCACGAGTTTCACTAAACTCGGTGACTTGACATGGTATTTTCTACTCTTTATGAGTGTTTATAGAGTGGAAAATAGCATTTATAGTTGTCGAGGAGCAATGTAATGTATTAAATTGAGTCACTAGTACTTTAAACTTCTGTATTTTCCGTAATAATTATGTTTAATAGGAGTAAGTCAAACTAAGTCAAATAACACTCTCTCATTAAGGTTATCTCCAAAACACTTTAGGATTTTACATGGTTATATCAAAAATGGATCCGTACGGAGTCAAGGGCAGCCGCTAATACTTTCATTAAATTTACTTGAGCCTTTATTCCCCACAGATTTAAGTGTGCTTTCCTCTGTCCTCAACTTATTTTCAGCCCAAAGGTAACTATTGCGGTATGAAATGTAAAATGCCGGCGAAGCAGCCGTTGCCCTATCATCAGGCGACGTTATTAACGATCGCACCGATTTAAAAACGATAAATTAGCTTTCACAAAACCTAATAAGTGGACATTTGAAGCCACTTCGGATTTTTTAAAATCTAGACATCTCAATAGCGTGCTATTCAGACAGTTATGTCATCAATTAAATGCCTTAAAACACCGCAACAAATTAACACAAAAACGTCCATTTATTTCTTACGCGGCTTACGCAAAAGCAAAGTTGTGTCAAGTTTTTACTTTAATCCCGGAATAAAGTGACTTATTCAAAGGGAAGATTTATAGGGGGCCGGGATTTCTGTTCGGCTCCTTTGTTTGATGCTAAATGACTTTATTTAGGCACTTAAGTCGCTCTCATTTCGTTCGCAGACACTGTTTTATTTCAAGCTAAAGTAAGCCAAGGATTGGTGGGTACAATCTAAATAAGGAGAAGCGTTATGAGTTGGCATTTCTGAGGTAATTCACGTCGGTGGAAAAGATTACAATTAATATTATGAACGGAAAGGCTAACGTCTATACAACAATTAATGTCCTGATTGACAAGGTCAACGAACTCGATTGCAATGTACTCTGTATGTACCTATTTTATAATACTCTCTGTAAAGTAAACTTAGAAAAAGTGTCGATAAAATACTGTCATATATAAGATGATTTAATTATAAGTAATAACAATTTAAATTAATTTTCCAACTCAGTTAGTTTTATAGCGCCGCAATGAAACGGGTGTCTCGTTGGACGCAGTTATAAAATATATTCAAACCAATTAGATCCACGTCTAGGCACTATGTTTTAGAAATAAAATTTCACAAAGTCTAAAAGGCCCTGAGGTTTGAGCAATTTAAACTTTCGTGCAGCAGTAAAATAATGGGCCGGCAGTGTTTAAAAAGTAGAACGAATTCAGCGCAATTTTTCACAACTTCCAATGTAATAATTCAAAGATGGCGACTGGGGAAGGATAAAAACAATTCCTAAGTTGAGTTTTTTTTTATTACATTATAGGCAAGTATTTGATCTCGATCTCACCTGATGGTAAGTGACGATGAGATCTACGATGGAGCATACTTGCCTAGGTAGGAAGGCGGCAGTAGATAAGAGATGCTACATTCACTAGGCACATGCAGCGCAACTGATCTGACCCGCCATCCATGAGTGGCACAAACAAGCACAAGCTAGTTCAGACTAAAAGAATGGGCATCATAGACGCATGTAAATGGCGCCTGTTGTAAGCTGAGTAGGTAAAATCCCACTAATCCCACTAATATTATAAATGTGAAAGTTTGGATGGAGGGATGGATGTTTGTTACGCAATCACGCTAGAACGGCTGAACGGATCTGGGTGAAATTCAGCACAATGATAGATTATTGTCTGGAATAGCACATAGGCTACTTTTTATCCCGGTAAAATGCAAGGTTCCCGTGGGATGGATTTGTTCTAATTTTTCATAGAGCAAAGTTCCTGTGGGATATCATACAGGAACCGTGCATTTGCAAAAGGACATGGAGGGAAAGGTCATACTTTTTAATCGCGGGTAATACCGCAGGGCGCAGCTAGTACATAAGTCTTGTCGATTCTATTTAAAGCTTTTTAAACCAGCAATATGTGTATCTCCAAGTGCGCATAACTATTGAAACTTGGACATTTATTGAATGAAACGAGCAAAGAGAATGCTGATCGCAGATAACTTGGAACCTACAAGTGATAAGCCCAAATTAAATTGCGAGTTTAAAAGATTAACACGAATAAGCCACAATTCGATTAATATTTTGAAATCTTATTTAACCATTTTTGGAACATTACCTACTTATTTATATATTATTCCAGCCCTTTTTTATGTCCCACTGCTGGGCACGGGCCTCCCCTCAATGTGAGAGGGGATTAGGCCATAGTCCACCACGCTGGCCCAGTGCGGATTGGCAGACTTCACACATCTTTCGAGGGGTTCTCTCAGACATGCAGGTTTCCTCACGATGTTTTCCTTCACCGTTTAGCAAGTGATAATCTTGGTTGAAAATGAGATTAGCACGTGAAAAATCCCAGAGGTGCAAGCCGGAGTTTGAACCTGCAATCCTCGTTACCGAGGCAAGCGTTGTACCAATTTGGCTATCACTGCTTTTATTACCTACTTGTCGTGTTGGAAAAGGAATAATAGGTAGTACAAATAGTAATAAAGGGAGGTAGTGTTCATATTTTTTTTATAAACTTATACATTTAGGCTTTATTTTGCCAGCCAACATTAGGTCAATACTATAGCATAGTATGATATTTTTGTCATTTTCTTGACTTCACTATTAGTTCGACCTAAGAATCCCTTTGAACTCGAAGGGTAACAAACTTTTGCTAATCTTAAATTTGTCTGCGTAAACATTGAAATCTTTTAATTAGATAAACATCTTATTTGACTTTACAAAAGATCCACCTATTGCAATGTTTATATTTATTTTAAGGACTCTGACGCGTTGGATATTTAATCTAATAATATAAGTAGCTATGTACCTACAGTTTGTTCGCTGCGTTTATTAAATGGATTACATCATACTAGTGGAACTTAAAAAACATATCTATTATAAACAATTAACGATTTTTGAACTGATATATTTAGTATTTTATTCAGTTCTCGTTACTACAATATAATATCGCCAGACGAACACACCAACTATACGGTCCCAAACTAAGCAACGCTTGTATTATGGGTACCGTACAATGGACTGGGGGCGAACCCAGTATATATTACTTATATAGATATTAAACATCCATGACTCGGGCACAAACATTCATGTTCATCTCGCAAAGTTTGTCCCTACCAGGATTCGAACCGGGACCCTTGGCGCAGAAGGCATGGTCACTACTGAGCTAAGCAGGTCATCAAACTACTACTACTAGAGTATTACTAGTATACTATTAGATATATTACCATAAAGTCAGTACAAAGACGGTAATGAACTTATCTTACGCTTGAAAATTTCAACAAATAAATTGAAAAAACGACAATACGGATAGAGCAATTAGTCTCTGCAAGTAAAAGCTTGTCAAATATTTTCCCCTGGAGTGGAGCGATTTAATCTGACGCCCTACATTGGATTGTAATGGGTGCAATCTGGGCTATTGTTTTCTCCGTGAATGGACATCTATTGGACATTAACTTTTGAATCAGATGCGAATAAAATATAACATATTTCACACTATTTTTGTTACACGTTATACGGCGTGATTCAGAAAGGGCATACCATATTTGACCCCGCACTTCTTTACCGCATTTGTAATCTTTATGTAATGTCACAATTTCAACATGTCTATCAAAGAAGTTATGCCAACAACATGGCAATTGCGATGTGTTGTCAACAATATTTTTTTTCATTCTCATATGCGCTAAGGAAGCAAAAGTCCAAATGGTGGATTACTATTTCTGCACCACGCTGTATAAAGTTTATCAATATTAGTGTACAATATTTTAAGAGTTTAATGAATCATATTGATTATTTAAGTTAAAAAAAAGTGTAAATGGACACTGTTGTTATAAAATAACGCATACTTGTAACGTTCCCAGTGCACTTAGTAACATGGTGCTAGTGGATAAGAACCTCTCATATATCTATACATATAAATAAAATTGGAGTGTCTGTTTGTAACATTAAAAAAAAATTAAAACCAATGTTGCAGCGTTGCGACTGATTAAGTTTGATAGCAACAACCTGAAATGCGTCCCGCGGGCTCAGAAAGCGCGAGCAGGCTGTTGCCAACGGTTGTGTCTTTGTTAAATACCACGCGAACGAAGTCGCGGGTAACAGCTAGTCTGACATAAGAACATTAGTGCATGGTAGGTAGAAGCACCCAGGTCTCACTGACAATGTGTTGCCATTAAACAGATATGTACGTATTGATTGATGGGTTCGCGCTATTCAGAGGGGAACAAAACCCGATCGGGCCGGCTCTACCACTAATTATCAGCTACTGCGCTCATGTCATGGTAACCGAATAATTGCTTTCAAATACTGAGCGTGGTGTGACGCACGCATGTTCCTGAAATAATCACGTATCTGGAAGGTACCTACATAAATAGGAATCAGAATATGTATTTTTTTTATTCATGTAAACCATTAAGTGCAGTACATATGAATAATCAAAAAAGTTACAAAATGCCAAGCTACATCTTTACAACCCGTTCGGAATGCCGTTCCTATGGAGAAGAAGGGGCAAGAAACTACGTGGTTGCTCTTTTTAAAATTAACCGTTACATTTTTGAGCAGTACATTGTTATAGGTGTGTGAGAACAATGTAGGTAGGTCTAGGCAGACTTTAGCAGCAGTTTAAGTACTGCATGTTCAAAATATGAGGCTGCTGTATTTTCTGCTTTATTGAACTAAATTTGTGTATGAAATTTGGATTATCCAGATCAACCTAGCGATTGGTGATATCAACTTCTGTACTTAACCTTATCTATCTTATCACATCTTAATCTGTATCGAGTATTAGGTGTAATTGTCACTTAATATTGAGTACTTACTCAATGTACTGATTTATAAATCGTATAAAACAGAATTATTATCTATACTCTATACATATAAATAAAATTGGAGTGTCTGTTTGTAATATTAAAATAACCGCTTTTTACTAAGTGCATTTGGATGTATACACGTTACCTATACCGAAACAACATTTTTTACCATTTTTGTCTGTCTGTCTGTCTGTCTCTCTGTCTGTCTGTTTGTTCCGGGTAATCTCTGAAATGGCTGGACCGATTTTGACGGGAATTTCACTGGCAGATAGCTGATGTAACAAGGAGTAACATAGGCTACTTTTATTTTAGAAAAAAAAATTGGATCTCTCGAAAAAAAATTAAAACCAATGTTGCAGCGCTGCGCCTGATTAAAGTTTGATAGCAACAATCTGCAATGCGTCCCGCGGGATCAGAACGCGAGCAGGCTGTTGCCAACGGCCGAGTCTTTGTTAAATACCACGCGGACGAAGTCGCGGGCAACAGCTTGTATAAGTATATATTTATCTTACACAAAGTCTGAATAAGGTAAAAACAACTTTTAAATTATCACATTAATTAATTAACTTGGTTTCACTATCAATCAAGGTAGGTATATTATTTACGACAAACTAGCATAAAGTCACCATTCATATAAGCAGCTAATTCATATACTCTACCGATTGCAACAACCCTATATCTTTACCGGAAAGTCCACTAAGGCCAAAGTAACAAAGAGCGTACAATAAAATTCGTACAAAACGTTACTTCCGTACAAGTGAAATGGTACAGTACTACACTTCGATAAAAAGTTTAGTCTCCGCCGATAAAAGGTCAATGCGAGGTCGTTTGACCCTTTTCACACGGTAGGTACCTACGCGGGGTCACTCGCCAACTCACTCGCCCGGGATTGGTTTCAAATCTACTTCCAATTGGGGATATAAACAGTTGAATGTTACAGTGCACGTTCAATGCCGTATACTAGCGCGGAATATTGAATGGCAGCACAGTGGACCCTGCAGAGTAGTTTGCCTACCTATACTCAGGAAAAGGCTAAGGTGAAACATTATCATTTATGGCCGTTTTAATTGAGGAGTACATATATCGTTATTGGTAAATAAGATCTATAATTCATCTAGGGTTAGTCATCTATGTTAATTCTGTTTTTTGAAATATTTTTTTTTACGGATTTTATCGCGTTTATTTTATGTTTTTAAGTTCCCGGCATTTAGGCTGGTTTATAGCAACGATGGTTGCTATAATAATAGGTGATAAATAATTTATTTAGATAACCAATCAGGCGTACAATGACATCATTATAAATACATAACGAGTATAGCGTGTCATTCCACGACGCTGAGTTGCTTGAAGTTTGCTCTGACATGCATATCTATACATATAAATAAAATTGGAGTGTCTGTTTGTAATATTAAAATAACCGCTTTTTACTAAGTGCATTTGGGTGTATACAAGTTACCTATACCGAAACAACATTTTTTAAAATTTTTGTCTGTCTGTCTGTCTGTCTGTCCGTCTGTCTGTCTGTCCGTCTGTCTGTCTGTCTGTCTGTCTGTTTGTTCCGGGTAATCTCTGAAATGGCTGGACCGATTTTGACGGGAATTTCACTGGCAGATAGCTGATGTAACAAGGAGCAACATAGGCTACTTTTATTTTAGAAAAAAAAAATGGATCTCTCGAAAAAAAATTAAAACCAATGTTGCAGCGCTGCGCCTGCTTAAAGTTTGATAGCAACAATCTGCAATGCGTCCTGCGGGATCAGAACGCAAGCAGGCTGTTGCCAACGGTTGAGACGTTGTTAAATACCACGCGGACGAAGTCGCGGGCAACAGCTAGTTATACAAATAAAGGAACAAGATGTGCCAGTTTTACTACCTATAAGTGTATAAAAATGGTGATGGATGGATGACAAAACTGATTTCACTGGTATTTTCTCCAATGCTCGTTATAGTCCGAATCAGGATTATGCAAAAAATACATACAAAGAAAAAAATAAAAATATTATCAAGTTTGTGAAAAACGGAAAGTGCTCAATGGCCACGACAAGAATTTGATAGATAAAATTCTTATTGATACTGTGGTTTTTCTATAAATGACAAGTATTTCAAGCAAGCACTCTCTCTACATAACACGCAGAATTAAATCACGCTATCCCTCTCACGCAGCAACAATATATAATCTTCCATTACCAAACCTAGTACTTGAAGAAATATAATAAAGCGGCCAAGCGTATATTACTGCGCACATTAAAAATCAAGCTAACGACTAAAACTCCAGCTCAATAGATCAATCTAACTGCAGCGCTTGCTTTATTGTGCTGCATTTCCATCACGACGCACGCGATTACGAGTTTAGTAGTAACGGCGCGAAAATACAGCTGCAATAGTGCAATGACATAGCACGTAAAGTGACGCGTATATCTGATCACACATTATCTGGGACGCGTTCGATAACCGCGGTGGCCTGCCCCAGATTATAAGCTTGCACGGTCTTTCTGCCGTCATCCCCCGGAGCCAAAACATACTTTTTTCTTCACTTTTGAGTGACCCGCGTGATCGTTGGCATCATAAAACAAAGGATGTATTTTACGGATTCTATCGCGGTTATATTATGTTTTATTACGTTCTCGACGTTTCGGCTTTACTTTACAGCACTTTTTGCTTTACAGCAGCCATGGTTACGGGAGGACTGGCACTAGATTCAAACTAGGACACTAGGACGTCAACCACCACAGTTTTCCCGTGACCATGGCTGCTGTAAAGCAGCCGAATCGTCGGTACCTAAAAAAAACATAACATAAACGTGATAAAATCCGTAAAATTAATTTTATTTCAATGTGTAGTATTCGCGTAAATATAAGAAGTCAATACTATAGTTTACGTTCTATCGACACTAAGGCGAGGCGGGTGAACGGCCGCTGTTGCCCGCCCATCGCCGTTAATCCTTCCACTGGGCCGCTCATTGCACTTACTGCAGGTATTCAGTGTGATATTTATTCAATGTATATAACAGTTAAAAGGGTTACCTACTTGGTCTATACCCATGAGACGTAACACGCCTCATTCCGTAACTCCATATGGAAAATAATGGAATCCTTTTAATATACTTATTTAAAAATGCTAAATTTATTATTTCATAACATTATCGGGATTTCGTATTATTGGCGAAATGTGGGTTTAATGTACCTCAATCTGCCCTTTCAGGGAATACAGGCGTGAAGATGTATATTTTCTATGATTTTAAATCTTTGTAGGTGTGAGACCTTAATAGTGCATTATCGTATCGATTATAAAAATATGAACCTACTTATACTTAGGCTTAACAATATTTGTATAAAATATTCTTAAGGAGACCATTGGTATAAAGGTCACATTCTCGAAAAATAAAACAAATTGTTACATTTTTTTTTAATACTACGTACTAAGTGCGCGATGGCACTGCACTGACTTGCTTGCTTACATAAATATCTAACCCTGTTTACTCATATATTTTATACATAAACGTGATCAAAGTCAAATCATTTATTTCGTATAGGCCTACGGGGCCACTTACAAATTGCCATAATTTATTTTGTTCTTAACTCTACAACCGGATCGGAACGCCACCTCAACTGAGAAGATACGGCGAGAAACTACGCGGGGTTTTTTTTACATGTGTATATTGAAATAAAACTATTTTTTAAGGATTTTATCGCGTTTATTTTTCACAGCTGTGAGCACTTTCTCCGTAGATCGGACCACAATCAACAATTAAATATGAGGCAGCCCGCTTCTAACTATGACACCAGGACATCAACCACCTCAGTCCTCCCGTGGCCATGGTTTCTGTAAAGCAGCCGAAACGTCAGGAACGTAAAAACGAAAAATAAACGCGATAAAATCCTTAAAAAATAGTTTTATTTCGATGTGTAGTATTCGCGTATATAAATATAAGAAATCAATAAATTATGTGTATATACAAAAAAAAATCGTCATCACCTTCTTGTTAACCCCTTAAAATATTGTACACCATTTTTGTTAAACCTTATATATACTGTACATGTTTCATAATTATATCTGACGTTCACTTAACGTACTTTCCTTATATAGCTATACTCTGTAATAAAATGGCTATGTGCTCAACGGACCTAACCTAATTATGTGAACGGTGGTTACATTATACCCGTGCAGCTAATGGCTAAATTGTGTTCACGTAAACACTGTTACCCGATCTACCATTAGGTATGGGTTTACCTTTCCGCTATTATAAATAAATATCTCCATACGAACACACCAACTATACGGTCCCACTTTAAGCAACGCTTGTGTTATGGGTACCGTACAATGGACTGAGGGCGAACTCAGTATGTACCCGAGTCATGGATGTTAATATCTATACAAGTATTATATACTGAGTTCGTTCTCAGACCATTATACGGTACCCATAATACGAGCGTTGCTTAGTATGCGATCGTATGGATATTATTATTATTACAGAATGATAAGAATATTGTTATATTGGGCAAAATATTCTTATCAATACATCTTACATACATATAAATAAAATTGGAGTGTCTGTTTGTAATATTAAAATAACCGCTTTTTACTAAATGCATTTGGATGTATACACGGTACCTATACCAAAACAACCTTTTTTAAAAATTTGTCTGTCTGTCTGTCTGTTTGTTCCGGGTAATCTCTGGAATGGCTGGACCGATTTTGACGGGAATTTCACTGGCAGATAGCTGATGTAACAAGGAGTAACTTAGGCTACTTTTATTTTAGAAAAAAAAAATGGGATCTCTCGAAAAAAAATTAAAACCAATGTTGCAGCGCTGCGCCTGATTAAGTTTGATAGCAACAGCCTGCAATGCGTCCCGCGGGCTCAGAACGCGCGAGCAGGCTGTTGCCAACGGTTGAGTCTTTGTTAAATACCACGCGGACGAAGTCGCGGGCAACAGCTAGTCTAATATATAATAAACAGCCTACGTCGCAAAGCCAGGGTTGTGACATCACTGCCATCGGTTACCATACAAAGCGGAAAAAGATTAAGCAAGTCTTTATTATTACATTCCGCAGCGCCACGGTTCGTTAGGCTGATATCGCCAGACGAAGCCAACGAGCCGTGTGAATGAACATTATTATTCTTTAATATTCTCGACTGACGTTTATTTGAACCGATTTCAAGTACCTACTAGCACTAGAATACGGATCTTGGTTGCTATTTTTTTTGCCTGACGAACCCATCAACTGTATGGTCCCAAACTACGCTACTCTTGTATAAGGCTGTGTCCCCAGTAGGCAAACTGTCAGAACTGACAGTTTGCGGCAAACGGACTCACTACGCCCGGCGAACAAGCATATCGCCGCCGCCGACTGGAACCGGTTTTGCTGTGAGTCGGCCGCTCACTGAATCAATCGGCGCGCGCAACACAGCAAACTGCGTAGAGTGAGCGCAAACTAGCAAACTGTGAACACTCCATTTCAAATATATGGAAGGGCGTACTAAACCGATACGCCGCTAAATCAGTCGGCCGCTGACAGTTTGCCGACTGGGGACACAGCCTAAATGTTTTCTTGCGACGCTCGCAAATTGATCTGAGTTTGCAGCTAACTCAAGTTTCAGTTCGCCACAAATTTGCGGCTCACTCAGTCGGCCGCTAACAGTTTGCCTATTGGGGACACAGCCTTATGATTACTACTTTTTACTTACTTACTTACTTTTTTGACGGCCTGATTAGCGCAGTGGTAGTGACTCTTGCTTTCTGCGCCGAGGGTCCCGGGTTCGAATCCTAGTAGGGACACAAGCTTTGTGTGATGAGCACGAATGTTTGTACCTGAGTCATGGATGTTTAATATGTACATAAGTATTATAAACTGAGTTCGCCCTCAGTCCATTGTACGGTACCCATAAAACACAAGCGTTAAGCTTACAGTGGGACCGTATAGTTGGTGTGTTCGTATGGCGATATTTATATATTTATTTATTTACTTTATTGTGGACTGGGGGCTCAATAGTACACTGGACCAAGTAAAGGGTATAGTTTTATAGGTCACCCAATTTTCGTCCCATAGCTCGAAAATTCTTCTTCAAAAAAGGTAAACCGTTATTAAAATGGTCTAGTTCCATTAAAAGAAATAATATTATATAGCAATAACAGTAACTTGTACATGTTATGAGCTACTTTAAATTTTAATTATACGTAAATCCAAAGGCTCGCATTTAACCCTAGAATGCTAGCGGAGCGAAATTAAAGCGAAAAATTCAAAGTAAGCTTTAATTTGCATGAAAGTTATATGGGGCACTTTTGACCGGCGCAGCGTGGCTTCACGCCCCTTTGACTAGGCAGCACTCATAGGGTTTGTGTGTGCAACGGAACGCTGTGCGTATTGTAGGGATATTTTCTTAAATACCTACTTACAAAGTATGAAATACCTATCGCGACGTGTACTCGAAAAGTCGCTGTATTCAGTGACCCTTAAAGGGTTCAAATCCTTAGGTATTTGTAGCCCTACGTGACAGCCGGGCAGAGGCCCTTAATTACTTTCCAAAGGCTTAGTGGATCTGGGCGGGGCGGAATGATAATTTCGCGTGTCGTAACGGGGTCATGCCGTCGATTTTGAAACGAATCGGAATGGATCGATAAAATAATTGTTAGGTAATTACTGAATAAGGATTTTTTTGCACTTCTTCGGGCATATATATACACTGTTTACGATTATGAGGCTAAAAGACGAAAAATACTTAATTTCCAGCAGCCATTTTTAGAGTAAAATCCTGGACGATTTAATGACGTAATTATCTCGTATTTTGGTTAATAGTAAAGTTGTGTATTTTTTGTCGCACTTCATATTATGTTGCACCCTTGATTATGTTATAACATAGATTTTTTTTTAAATCGATTAAATCTACCTATATCAATAAAAAATATACACTTTTCTTTGGTGAGCGCTTTACTTGATTACAGCTGGAACGATTTGGCTAACTGTTTTTCCAAATGTTAGTAATAGTTCAAATAGTGTAAGGGTACAGCAAAATTTAAAAAGATGTCGGTTAAATTCGGGACAACTGAATGTACTTTTTAACCGACTTCAAAAAGGAGGAGGTTCTCAATTCGGTTGTATTTTTTTTATGTTTATTACCTCAGATCTCCCTCATTTATGAACCGATTTGGAAAATTATTTTTTTATATGAAAGAATATGCTTACAGATTGTTGTATGGCGATTTGGACAGGACAACGGTTGTCGGTGAGCTTGTAAATAATAGAACAAAAAACAATAGACGGTATATAATTGGTAACAGCACATCGTGGGCACGTGACGGGCCGGATGCCCGCGCCGACCCATGGGGGGTGAAGCGTTCAGTTTTCGCTCCATAAGCTGCGTACAAAGTGACCCAACGTGACACGCGCGGGAGGGAGGCCACGATTTGTAATTAGTATTTTTTTTTTAAATACCGAACTGCCGTCACTATTGCTACAACAATATCCCACAGTGTATTCCTAGAGGTACATAATAAGTACAATATTAGTTTAAACAACAAGAACTGCGTGTGTAAACCTTATTCTAATTCCACTAATATTATAAATGTGAAAGTTTGGATGGATGGATGGAAGTTTGTTACTCAACCACGCCAGAACGGCTGAACGGATGTGGATGCAATTTTGCACAGAGATAGATTATAATCTGGAATAGCACATAGGCTTTTTATAGGTTATCGGTGGGCTTACCGAGGTACCGCGGGTGGAGCCGCTGGAAAAAGTTGGTTATAAATAGCAGGTTGCCCAGAAAATTTCGAGAATAACATAAACCGTATAGGCATCTCCAGACGCAAGAATGATATATGAAGTGTCGCTTACGACATTTGGTAGCACAAAATACCGAGCCGATTTGTGATGTACTCGCGAATTTGGCCCTAACGTACACGCAAAATCGCGTGCTTTACACAAATCAGTTTGGTTTTATATCCTTCCATATATCGTTCGCGACGCCCGGTGTATATTAGACGTATATATTAGTCTATATTCAATACTTGCTTGCTTTGTATATAACTATGAAATATAACGCATATCGATTGGCTGCCGCGCGGTGATTTCCCAATGGGCACTACTTTTCATTGCCCTCTTCAGGCAGGTAGCCATTTTCATTTTATTGTTGTCGCAAACGATACGATACCTATTTCTAATTAAACTGAGGTATACATGAAAAACACGTCCTCAAAAATCAGCTCCAAGTCACATTTTTACGAATTGTTACGACGAGTTACGTACTTTTTTTAACTTTTTTTTTTAACTCCAAACGTAATCGTGTCGTCATTGAGAAAGCAATTGGTCACTGTCTGAAATATACCGTGTGAGTGGGATGGAACACGCGTACCTACGGTAACATAACTTATACTTAAAAAAAAGAAATACAACCGAATTGAGAAGCTCCTCCTTTTTGAAGTCGGTTAAATGGTTAGTGGTATGGCTACTGGGTCGCGTTTCATAAATTTCTGGAAAAAATGGGGATGATGAAGAAGATGAAAACTCAAATGAAGACTTATTAAATTGGTAGGATAGCTTAGTTGCATACGCACAAGCTCTAAGCTTAGAAAAGATACAGATGGATTATTTATTAGCACAATTTCAAGTTGATTGCGTCGTAGCGCCATAGATGAGTATTTCTTTTCTGATTTCCCATGGGAGTGGTTAGCCACCGGGAACTACCACTCCCGTCAAATTGAAGAAACCAACGTTATAATGTACATATATAAAAGTGGCTGCTATATTTCACTTGTCGCGGTTATTGGAGAAAGAGTATAGGTAATTTATTTTTTGATTTAATATTCTCATGCTCCATTTCCTGAAAAGAAAACAAAACCTCTTTCACAACGTCCACAACGAGTAAATTCATATAGTGGTATTATATTTTTAAAACGCGAAGGAAACAAAGGACTACGAAACGAGCCGTATCTTATTTGAATAAGGCGCTGTATGAAAGCTTGAGCCGCGCTCACTATGAAACTCGTAACGGAGTGTAGTGCAGAGTACGGAGCATATTCAACTTTATTTATACTCATTTAAAGTTTATTGTCAACTTTAAACAAAGTCTGAAGAATAGTTTTCCAACTCCATGCTTTTGTGCATGTCTTTCTGTGCATAATTTGACATAATATCTCACGTCAGCTCCTTGCAATAGTGTTCTAGGAATAATTCTACATCATGGGTCTATATCTACCAAATACCAAAATTGTCTATGTTTATGTGCAGTATCTTTCAGAATCTTTATGCATTTCATTTTATGCAGACTGGACTGGTCCACGCTTTCTTTGCCTTTAGCAACTTCACACAGACCGTTAGGTACTTATGTAACAGTGGCTCTGGGAACCTCGGACTCAAAGCCAAAGGAGTGTGTCTGTTGGTGGGTTCTGCGAATACAATTTTGAAGTTTAATCATAGTGTGAAGTTTATCAGTATGATGTTAACTCTTGTGTTAGAATTCGGGATAATATAATAGTTATAAGAAAATAATGTCGGATAGGAGGACATTATTTTCTGATAACTATTGTATTACACTTGCAAGCCCATTGACAACGAATATTTTGTCATCGCAAGAACTGTCACACACTTGTTTTCGGCGAGAGAGTGACAAAATCACATTTTTTCTATTAATTGTAACGCCATTTGAATTGGGTCATATAACTTTTATAAATTTGACAGTAAATGCATAAAACGCTCCTCCGACTGGGTTCGTGAATTGGTTTGCACAGCCGCTCACGAAATTATTTACATAGACACATTCAAATTTTCAAAATTTTAATTAAAACAGTCGTTGGAAGGCGCCGCGCCGTGTAAAGTTTAGTTTTCGCTTGGACTTAAAACCATTATTTATGGGCCTAGTACGGTTTTCACGACAAAGTACGGTATTAGCATAATAATTAGCCTTGACGATTTATAAATTGGTGTCTTAAAACATGTTTTCTGTGTTTTCCTTAACAGTGACAGCTTTTTACTCACACCGCTCAAAATGTACGAATAAATGATTTCCCACGAAGTAGTTATTTACCTACGCGTTTACGTATTCCGTAGTAATTTAAGAGGAACGTCCTAGTTCGTGATACATGAACATTATAAAACATACAAAAATTAAAATATTTGATTAAACATTTGCCATCAATTTTATTTAGATTTTCGGACTCCCTTCCATATAATAACAAAAGCCCTAAAAAAGCGCACATTGAAAGGTTAGTATTCCCTTTCTGAATCACCCTGTAGTTATAATATATGTATACACTTACACCTAACCACAACTCCACAGTTAGGATGAGTATTTCAAATAACTATTTGTGACCAAAATTCGAATCGGACGAACATCATGCATTAAAAAGTTATCACTTTTTCTTTATTCCAAGTAAGTTGAGAATTTCTCTCAAATATTTCACCATCTCTCCAGTTGTTGTGTAATAATTAATCTCGAGTATCCATAAATAATATAAATATATATTTTTCCTTCGATTATTGATCAAAGCGAGCCCGGCTTTTGCTTTTCTTTTTGATTTGCTTTTCTTCTTGCGGTCTTTGCTTTTCTTTGATATCTGCCGGCTATATTTTCGTGATCGGTTATATTTTCATGTTTAACGAGTCTTTGTCTCGTGATTAAGGATTGGGGATTCGCGGGAACAATGGCGATTGCGGTATTGTCTAGGAACCTCATTAGGAAGATTTTTTTTTTATCTCATGTTTATTCTGAAAGGAATGTAGATTCCGTGTGTTGTTTATGGTAGACTTTATGATGAAGTTTCGTTCCAAAACGCATGTAAGTATTGACCAAAAATCTGAGGTTAAAATATCTTACTCTTATCACTGCTAAATGAATCATAATGTTGATGGAACGCTAATAAAATAATTGTTTACAATAATGAGCCCGAGAACTTGGGTTTTCATTGTAATTTTATTAATATTGCAGTCTTAGAATGAAAGTTAAGTTAGAGAGGCAGGAGTTTATTTATTTTTTGCAACCACGGCTAAAATCTATGAAAAATAAAGAAAACCAGTCCCGATCGTAAAAATGTAACATTCTAAACAGATTTTTAAAATAATGTGAATATATCTCTCAATTCATACAATTCATTTAATTATTCTCCAAACCAACAAATACTTTTCTAAGATTCTTAATTAAGCTTTGTAATAATAATCGTATATATAAAACCGAAGTTATTTATATTAAATGAGTACCGTACTAAGATCCCGAGTGGTTGATGAGCAAATATTATGGTTGGCAAGTTTACACAAGTTTCGAGTTTGGTTTCTGCCCGAACCGATCACTCGGCACATTGGTTTGACTTAACAATTAATCGACAACCTTAATTTTAGGGTTAACACTACCAAAATTAAGAAGATATGAGATCTCATTTCTATTGTATATATTAGAAACTTAGGAGTCAATTTTGTGACCATCATTGGGAGCATTAAGATGAAAGACTTAATTTAATAGGCAAGCGATAAGCCGCTGCAGTATATTCCACCAAGCCGTATACAAATACAAAGTCTACCTTGAGAACTAATCATTTTAGTATTGAGAGACGCACAAAGTTTCGTACAATAATAATTATAATAATAAAACTAGGATATTAAAATAGTCGACAGCTCTAAAATCAAATACCAATTTAGTTTATAGGACTTAAACATCAACATTTTAAGATAATTGCGTACACCCCTAAAATATTATTATCTCCAGGGCTGTGCGAAACGATATCATAAAATAATTTATAGCCTCCGATTCGCGATTGAGTTTCCAATGAATACCTGATATCAGTGTAATAATACAAGATGAGTAACAATAGACTAAATGATATTGAGATAAATCAAATCACTTTAACGCGGCCCTCGGTTTGAATAGATTTTATCGCTTTTGTTCAAATTATCGTTTTTATACCTACAACCATGTAATTTGATTTGGATAAGTAAGATGATGAATGCTGATTTACGTTCTATAAATATGTAGCAGAGACTATTATTATTAATATTGGTACGATATATAGTTACCTTGTCCACCAACAACAACAACAACTGGGCCTGCGTAGCGGACTATGCCCTAATCCCCCTTGCATTTCTGGGAGGCCCACGCCATCAGTGGGACATTATTATATATAGTTACCTACAATTTATGTAGTAATCTACTTACACAAACCCACACTAGCACATCTTTTTAAAAGGCGTGTTATGTTTGCCAATCCGCACTTTGCCAGCATCTGGAACATGGTGCGGAGTTTAGGGGCCTTCATGGAGAGTTTGCCCCGAACAATGGTAATAGACCCCCTGAATGGTAATATTACATTGGGACCAAATGTGGATACACTGTAGTGTGTACCCATTTGACGACTACCAGCGTGATGGTAATGACTTTAAGGCTCATTTTCCATTACAAATCTTCTCCCCAACATACAAAAGAAATCAGCTCCTTCTTGATGTAATCTCCAACTTTCAACAGAAATCCCAACCCGTAATTCAGTTCACTCAAGTCTGCATAAGAAGTGGTAGTCTTCATTGTCTCATTAACCGACACTTAGTCAGGTTCGGAGCATCTACGAATGGAAAACACTAGCACCCGAACAAATACAATTATCCTGACCCCTCAGTCGAAGGTTATTTGGCAACATACTCAAACTAATCGCGAACATTCCTCCTTGTTCCTCGTTTCATTAGCTGAGTCTTTATTTTGATAGGAAAACGTATAAATAAACTTCATCGGAGTACGGTGAATAATAGGTGGTTGTCTATGTGAATGAGATACCGTATATTTTTCTGTTTGTTTTCGGGTATATTCATTGTAGTTGAGTATATAAACAATTCAAAATTAAAAACAATGCTTTATATATTATCCCCCAAATTAATAGAACTTACCATTTACAATGATAGTGTATATAATACACTTTTATAATGATGAATTATTTGGTCATTCTAAATTAATAAAAGCTAGCATAAAAATAAGCTGTGTCCAGGATGAAAGGTAGAGTAATTATTTAGCACTGGCCGTTGCTGTGACTATGTGAATAAAAGGCATAACGCCTCAGATGAACCCGCGTGCATAAGTTAAAGCGGTCGTTAAGCTAGATCAGGAACAATAAAAAGAGCCGTAAAAAACAGATGTAACCTACAACATACAAGCAATTTGTTGGATAGATCTTATTCATTTAGGATCATTCGATAAACCCGATAAACCAATAGAAAAAAATTACGACCAGGTTTCAATTTATAATAACATATAGATTGAAATCGGGAACTTGTTATTGAAGGTAAGCTAAGCTGTAGTAAGTGTACACAACAGTATCCAAACATATCGCTAACCTGGTTCAATTTGTTGTTTATTTTCCTGCTCGGCAACCCTGTAGGCTAAACACGGTAGGGTTAGCACTCTTGACTTTATTTAAAATAATAATAGCAATTATAACAATAGAAATAATATTCTTTTCTTATATTTACGCGGATACTACACATTTAAATAAAACTAATTTTACAGATTTTATCGCGTTTATTTTTAGTTTTTTACGTTCCCGACGTTTTAGCTGCTTTACAGCAAACATGGTCACGAGAGGACTGAGGTGGTTGGCGCCCTGGTGTCATAGTTTGAAACGGGGTACCCTCATGAAAAAATAGTAATTAAAAGTAAAATTAGTTTTATTTAAATAGAAATAATGTTTCAGACACAGCACAGAACAGAATTGGTCCGCAGAAACACAGCAAGTACAATAAAATAATCAACATGCTTATTATAACAAAGAGGATAGAATAACGTTCGAATCAATATAAGATTACTTTCAACTACATAAAAATACCTAAGTAAATGATAAATTTGGCTTCACTCAACCCACAAGAAATAATCCGCTATAACTACATCTTTGATCTGAGTAATTGAACAACCTAATTCATAAATGCGAGCCCTATTTCGTTGATCAATTAACGAAATCCCTAGGTGTCAGCCCTGAATAGCAGTTGCTCTATCGCAGGGGTGTCCGGACTAGCGTGCACTCTCAGAACTTATGACAGACAGTTTTTTTTGTTTACCTTTATCATGTATATTTTTTTTCTATTTGATTTTACGTTCCCAGCTACTTGTAAAGACATCTGATAGTGTGTTAAGTTTTTGTGAACACATGGGTAAGCAAGATGGGTACCTTGAGCGATGGTTTGTAAAAGCAAACTATATTTAAGTTTAGCACCTACCTGAATCTATACATATAAATAAAATTGGAGTGTCTGTTTGTAATATTAAAATAACAGCTTTTTACTAAGTGCATTTGGATGTATACACGTTACCTATACCTAAACAATTTTTTTAAAAATTTTTGTCTGTCTATCTGTCTGTCTGTCTGTCTGTCCGTCTGTCTGTCTGTCCGTTTGTTCCGGCTAATCTCTGAAATGGCTGGACCGATTTTGACGGGACTTTCACTGGCAGATAGCTGATGTAACAAGGAGTAACTTAGGCTACTTTTATTTTAGAAAAAAAAATTGGATCTCACGATAAAAAATTAATACCAATGTTGCAGCGCAGCGCCTGATTAAGTTTGATAGCAACCTGCAATGCGTCCCGCGGGCTCAGAATGGGCGAGCAGGCTGTTGTCAACGGTTGTCTTTGTTAAATACCACGCGGACGAAGTCGCGGGCAACAGCTAGTATATAATAAAACAGTTAAAACGATCTCTTATTGAATCACGAAACCAATTACGTCGTTACACTAGCAGAAAGTTTAATTAAGCCTCGGGTGTAAATTTAACAAAAAGATTCGAACGCATGCACGCCGCTTCGGCAATGTAAACCCAGCTGGTTGGCTATTGTAATTGGATTTAGAAATGGGAATCGAACGACGAACCTCGTTCTATACTGCGAATAATAGCGACGCCATGTTGAGATGTTCTATCGATCATAGTACAGGAGTTTAGGCACTGATTTTTTGGGAAATAATCATGTTAAATGAATGCACAATAATGATCCACTACATTTTGAATTAGGAATAAGATATTTAACGTTTATTATAACATACTGTTAAATAATTGTTGATGTAGATTACACAGTTTTATAGCGACCTCTTCAACCGCGCCATAAGCTACACAGATGGCGCTGGAGACGACAATCAGAACAATTCACAATACTCCATACAATCCTGAAACGCGCTATGAGAGTTTTCGGAGCACATAACATATATACAAAATCCCGACAATAACCGTCGGGGCATAGCGGCCGTCCCCCTAGGCATACCAACCGCCTGGCTGGAAGATCTTCCCCTTTCCGCTAAAGTTTCCAAATTATTCGTTAATCGTATTTACAGTTTGTTACAGGCACTAGTGTGGAGAGAGTAGCGTCGCCCTTTCTCAGTCGTACGCGTGCTAACTTCTGGCAGTCGCTTTATATGCCTGCTATACTAGTTTCGGTTTATCAAGAAATAATCATTCTTATATTTCAAAGGCGTCGACCAATATAAATTAATCGTGTACCGATATAAGTGGTGCATATCTCCCGTCCTATTTCACCCTGCACTGCAACGTAGAGCTATCAGAGCGCAGATAGGTCCCGGCCAAACGCCACCCATCAGTATTGAACCGCTGCATAATTCCTTAACCAACCCGATTGAAATCTGAGCAGAATCTGAATCGTACCAAATTGAATTTTGATGTCGCTTGAGCGATAACCGATTCCATTGTCAAAAGGAGAAAGAAAGCAGTAAGAATGTAAGTATTATGGACAGACGATGTAATTGCGTTTCAAATAGGTAGAACATTTGATAAGCTACACTTTGTTACGATAAGATATAAGTGGAAGAGTTGGAGTACCATTGTTCACTTTACTTCTAGTAAGTAGTCGTAGCACTAGGGCACTACTTATTGCTATACAAAAACGAACTTAGGGTGGGCAGGGAGAACTCTGACAGTACCATGTCATAAACTTTCTTTGGGTGTATTTATCTGAGAAAATGTTCATCTTATACGTAATGATTAATTATAGAATCAGCATCAATATTGTAATTGAGTAAGCATTCATCCGCCACCAATTAGCGGCGTCCGTCAACACATTCCGTGGCGTTCCCATATCGTGGTATGCGGACACCTGCCCAACCATGTTGGAATATGTTGAACTATGTTGGACATAGTTGCGTGCATGTTGCATCGCGCCACGTAAACCGCAAACTGACTTGAGGCCACTGAGGTAAGTAAGTAAGGTGGACAGAAGATATATATATTATATTCTTCGATATATTTATACATGTAAAAGCATATATCGTTATGAAATAAAATAATATATAGCCGTCAACGTCGTTTAATCGCAGTGAACGTCCCACTGCTGGTCAATGGTCTGCCTGCTTTCGTCTCTAAAATCCTTCGTTTTTAACTTTTTGCGAACCGTTCTAGGACGTTTCTGAAATCTCAAGTTAATACTTATCTCATCTAATAAAAAATATCCATATCCATACATTTATTCATGTAAACCATTAAATACAGTACTAATTACATAGTTACAAAATGCTGAACTACAACTTTACCACCCGTTCGGAATGCAGTTCCTATGGAGCAGAACGGGCAAGAAACTCCATGATTGTTTTTTTTTTTCAAAAAGATCTTTTACATTTTTGAGCAGTAAATTGTTATGGGTATGTGAGAACAATTTAGGAATGGCTAGGCAGAGTTTAGCAGCCGATCAAATAGAAGTACTAACTCTAAGTATATAATTATCCTTATTAACCCACGCTGGCAATTGATGTCTACACCACAAAGGATCTTGTCGGACCACCGTGCATCGGGCGGCGATTCCATGTATGTCGGTGCAAAGGACCCATTATTATCTACAATTTCACCGGTTCGTGTGCATGGTGACCCGGGCTCACAGGAAGCTTGGTGTAAGGGTGAAGTTGTCACAATCACTTAAGTATAAATAAATAAATATCGCCATACGAACACACCAACTATACGGTCCCACTTTAAGCTTAACGCTTGTGTTATGGGTACCGTACAATGGACTGAGGGCGAACTCAATATATAATACTTATATACATATTAAACATCCATGACTCGGGTACAAACATTCGAGCTCATCACACAAATCTTCTGTCCCTACCAGGATTCGAACCCAGGACTCTCGGCGCAGAAAGCAGAGTCACTACCACTGCGCCAATCAGGCCGTCGTAATCAGTATGTAAGTATATAGAAGCTAGAGTGAAAGTAATGAAGCAGAATCGTACACACACATCATACGATAACCAAAACGGTCACACTTAAACGTCAAGAAATTTGTAAACGTATAACTTAGTGTTACAACTGCAATAGTTAGAGTATTTTCGTGAAACTTTATTTCGACTGCGTGCAACATAACAGCAAATGAAATTATAATTACAAATAAAAGTAATGAAATTATAATTACATAAAGCTAATCTCAGTATGAAGGCGTAACACGTTTAGCTTTTTACATATAATTAAGGTGCATTTTCTGATGGTTACTACTAGAATACTTATTACCATAAACTACCCTTTTCAGAGCCTATGCCTTGCTCCCTACCACAGGTCATCAGAAACCACCGGGTGTGCGTTTAATCTACACCCTGTGGATACGGTCTAAGCAATAAAATATGGTGTACTAGCTGCGCCCCACGGTGTTACCCGCGTTTACATTTTACTGGGATAAAAAGTAGCCCATGTGCTATTCCAGACTATAATCTATCCCTGTGCCAAATTTCATCCAGATCCGTTCAGCCGTTCTGGCGTGATTGAGTTACAAACATCCATGCATCCATCCATCTATCCGTCCATAATTTTACATTTATAATATTAGTGGGATAGTGGGATATGTCTTGCAAAAACAAAACAGCGCAAATTTTTAGTTATTATATGACCTTATTTATATGATCATAGTTTCAGGTAGTTCCTGTTTACTGGACAAATCAAACCTTGTTCATCTGCACGTAATGGTATTTTATTTTTGGCAGAAATAAATAGTGTTGACTTCAAATACTCTCAGTTTCAACGGAGGAGGTTGTTCCGCTCGTTCGCACTGTCTGATGGGCTTAGCGTGAGTGAGATAGTAGTCTCGACAACCTCGAACATTGTTGTAATAGTCTTGTATCCCCAATTAACTTACTAAAGCCTGACAATAAATAACTCACCCGTGATTGCCACTTAGCCCTTGCTGCTGAAGTATTTAAGGCTTATAAATAAGACTATTTTCTGGCATATTTTTTTGTGACTACCGTTTAGTTCTTATTCGGGGTAATTCCTTTCATGACATTCGCTTAAGCTGGTGCATACAAAAGCGCTAATGTATAGGCACACAAACACACCACTCGCTCTGCATGTCTCCTATGACACGTAACGTAAACAGCCATTGCAACAGTTTTTTTTTCTTTATTATCGTTTTTAAAAAATTTAACTGGTGGTAGGCCTCGGCCGTGGCTAGTCACCATCCACTGAACAAAGCCATGTCGCAAAGCGGCCTAGCCGTGTTCCGGCATGATGTTCGGTGTTGCCATTCATGGATGGAGGGTCAGATCAGTTGCGCTGCATGCGCCTAGTGAATGTAGCGTCTCGATCTACTTCCGCCTTCCTACCTAGGCAAGTATGCTCCATCGTAGATCTCATCGTGACTTACCATCAGGTGAGATCGAGATCAAATACTTGCCTATAATGTAATAAAAAAATTATGAAAAAAAAACTCTGAGTATGAATCGTTTAGATTCTAGGATTTTAACATTATGTATGGTATTCACTTTTTCTCTGCGATTCAAGCTTATGTTTAGAGCCAACGACGAAGACATGTTCCAATATTTTACAAGTATTTTTTTTAAATGTTTGCATCTTTGTGTTTTTATATTTTTTTTGCATTCTGTTTGTCCCCCAGAATCTTATATTATTCATATAATAAATTTTGTTAAGATTGGAATGTTTGTGAAGCGATACGTATGTGTATAGCAAACAACTTCCATAATAAGGAAGGATGTGGATTATAGGATTAGTCATATCTGAACATTACTCACGCACGGTGTGATTATCGATCAGCGACGGCATATATTATCTAATGCGCTGAATAATATAATATCCCTTTAAAGGATTAATATTTAAATCTAGAACTATTTAGCCAAGGATGTATATCACACAGGATTCGGTATCCGCTTGTAATGTGTTATCATGAACAAATAAACCGAGAAAAAAAAACATTATTATAACACAGTATTATTATTGTATGAACATTAAAAATAAATCCGCCACGCCATCTCGATATAAAATAGTGTCTGGATTTTCACAAATAAAATGATGACTCATTCGAGTGTTACCCCCCTTCAAAGTAGGTACATTAAACATTACTGACAAATTAAATAGAGTTGCTACGATATATAGATAAAGCAAGGTTCACCATTTCATTATAAATGTTCATGAACACAAGACCAACATTATACAATTCTGTATTTAAAAAAAAATTAATTAAATGATTCTCACAGAACCAATTCAGCCTTTAACGTCTGTCACTGAAACCGCCGTTGGTCACCACATAGAAAATCTACACAACAATTAGAATTCCTCGTTGGACGTTGATTCGCGAAAAAAAAAATCTTTATTGATTTGAGAACGTTCCCTCGAATCGTTATTATAGGTTTAACTCAATCAATATGTGTAAACCTGAGGCAACTACACATTTAGGTAACTGTGATGTGTCTAGTGAAGGAATTCCCGATTTTGGGGATAAACGAGGTCTAAAATCGACCCCTGTTAATTAACACAAGGTTTTATTTGAATCTTTCAAGATACTAACTCTAGGCTGGATTAATTTTAGCCCAGAAAACGTGACCCTAAATATATATATAGCTTGTAGTAGCCAGTAGGACCATTGCAGTGACTTACTACTATATACAAGTCGTTGTACTAAGGTGTTATACTCATAACCGCTCCACTATCAGTGAGAGAGTACTATGAGTCACAGTCTCTTTACGGAGTTATTTTTATTTCATTATTTTGTCTTGTATATTGATTTTTTGCATTGAGTAATGCCTTGAAAATATTTACAAAAGAGTTGATCTATGGTTTTAGCTAGCAAATTATTGTAAGGACAAAATAAAAATCAAAACTTAAAAAGTACTTTCTGTATTTGTTATTTCATTACAGGTATAAAAATAGATGTTATATTTTCAGATGTTACATTCAATTGCCACCGGCACGTCACTCCTTAGTTCAGGGTCTCGGGGAGGACGACAGCGGGGGAGGGGATGATGGGGTTGCCGATGACGACGGGCTCGGGGACGATGGGAGCGGGGAGCACGGGGTTACCGATCACAACGGGCTCGGGGACAATGGGGGTGGGCAGGACGGGGTTTCCGATCACGACGGGCTCGGGGAGGATGGGGGTGGGGAGGATGGGGTTGCCGATCACAACGGGTTCAGGGGCGATCTCCTCAACGATGACGGGACCGACGGCAATGGGCTCGGGAGCCTGGTCGACGACCTGGACGGGGGTAGCGACGATCTCGGGGACGGCAGCGGGGGAGGGGACGGCAGCGGGGGCAGCCTGGCTCTGGATGTTCAGGATGATCTGAACGAGGGGAGTACCGGTGGGGACGTGGGTGACCTCGGGGGCGACGATGCCCTCAACGATGGCAGGTCCGACGGAGATGGGCTCGTATTCGGAAACGGAGTCGACGACGGCAGGTCCGACGGAGATGGGCTCGTACTCGGGCAGAGAGTCGACGGCAGCAGGTCCAACGGAGATAGGCTCGTACTCGGGCAGGGAGTCAACGATGGCGGGTCCCACAGAGATGGGCTGGAAGTCCAGGACAGCGGGGCCAACAGCAATGGGGGAGAATTCAGGGGCGGGAGCAGGGCCGGCGCCACCGGGGGTGACGAGTCCACGCTGGACGGGGCTGGCCAGGGCCAGGGCGATGACGGAGGCGACAATCAGCAGGGATTTCATATTTGCTAGAATATAAATAAGATAGTTTATAATAATTACTTTGATATTAAAAGAGTAAGTTAAAGTCCAGGAATAGTTGAAATACTGACTTAGTTTGTTGTTTTTTAAGTAGAAGGATGATCTTCGGTTATTTAAGAAATTTGATTTCAAAGTCGAATATTTAAAACACTATTAAATTAAGAGGACTAATTTTATATAATCTAAAAATACTTTTCGGTTTTTTTAATTCCACTTAATCATTTATTAATTGTTAATGCTTGTTAATAAAATTAAGATACAACTGCTGTGTTTAACTCACCGTTTTATTTGCTTGTTTTCCAAATTATGATATTCTAAAAAAATATTCGCGTTTTTATATAATACAGTATCAGTTTCGGGCCGCGATTAATCTATATCAGATAAAGGTTTATTGCCACAATCCCGTTGTTAAGATATAAACTGCGAACAAAATACTGTGGATTAACAAATTGATTGATCATTTATTACGTAGTATTCGCCAATAATGATACCTACACTGGTATGAATACAGAAGGATATGTTACAGGGTGCTTGTATGTATAAGTATGCCAATAATAAGTGTCAAGTAATAAAACCTTTTAATCATAGCATCTTGCGTAAATAAATAAATGAATTAAACTAATGTTATCGTATTGTTGACCAGTATAATAGTAAAACTCTGTGGTTTGACTAGTGTAAGTGTCTAACAATGAGCCCAAGTTAGTCTTGCGATTAAAAAAACATTTCCTAATTTAATAAACATCAACCTGTATATTAAACGATACGGAAATCATATTCATAAACAATTATACAAATTCAATGTCTATTGCATGATTTTTATTGCAATTTTTATAATAATTCCAAACTCCATTTTCATTTTATTGTATGTTATTATATTAAGCTTTCGATATATTGTAAAAAAATCTCAGAAACAGCCGGACGAGGTTTCGTTTTCATATTTTTTCTCTGGATCATGCAAACAGAGCCTTCATTTTATTTCGTATAATACTTTAGGCCATGGAATTAGGGTTTGGACGGATGTATGGTTAGTTAGTGAATGAATTTCCACTGACAATAACCATTTCTAGAAATGGTATTTTACAAATACCATTCAGCGCCTTGATCGGTTTTAAGCTGGTAGAAAATCTTCAAGAAATATGCTTTTGTTGACTAAGCCGCTCTTGACTAACTACTCCATAGCAAACACAAAGAACATTATTTAAGAATACGAGTACCAAGAATAGGTAGACCTATTTCTAAGTTTTTAACAGGTGCCGTAAAAAAGTTAGTGTCCTAGGGCTGTGAGCTGGAAATTTAATGTACGTAGCTCCCTTGTCTCCAAGGCAAATACATGACCGAATCATGTGGTCCTCGTGACGGCAGCTTGGCCATCATAAATACGAGATAACTATCGATATATCTATTATTATTTACGACTTGCGATTAACGTTCAACACTTTATTACTGACTTTCAATATATTTCAGGGCATCAGATATATTATCGCGAGCCGTCGCAATGGAATCCCGCTCGCCAAATACAATTTATAATGGTGTTAAGCTTCCGTATTCTTTGAGGCTGTTATCTGTTAATATAGATTCACTTTCATTTAATTTAGAAATAGTCAAATTGAATTCTTGTTATAAGTCTATTAGGAACTCCTTAGAACGTAGGGTATAATTTTTTTTTTAAATTAGAAAGTCATAGTATTTTAAATATGTGCTTATGAACATTCTACCTTTAAAAATTTGTATACCCTGCGCTTTAAGGAGTTCGTAATAGATTTACAACACCTCACATACCTATACTATATCGGTTGATACAAGACTTGTTGTAAGGTTGTGAATCGGGGGGCAGATCTGATTTTCTAGAGTCGTTGCCATGGCAACAGTAAGAGGTTGATATGAATGCCGGTGACAGCAAAAAAATGAGTACCGTAAATAGTTTCGAAAACCAAGAGCTCGCTTCCGTGGAAATAGTCGCATTTTTAGGGGTGCGACGTATTTTTATATGTTGATAAAAACAAATGCAAGAAGATTAAGGTTTACATAATAATCGTGGCGTCAACCAATTACAAAACCATCAACAGTTGTATAGATACATCTTCATTGGTTAATAATTTGTCTCCAGAAAATAGAATTATAGGTGGGTAGGTATATATTATACTTTATTTCCTGCCTTCCTAAGAGCACTTTCGTTTGCGAGCGCGGTCGAACGGGATCTGGTTATTCAAATTCTGAATAAAAAGTGTGATTATATTTTTTTATAAATAAGAATCGCACTTTCCACGTGCCGTGACTTACATAATACGCTAATTCGTATGAATCAAAACGCGACGGGAAAATTATACGCGCCTTCTTCCAAATAGGGAAAACACGTCTCAACTTTTGACAGACGTAAGGTTGTACGCCAAATAAATTCGCTGAGGAAACATACGGCGGCGCAATTTGTTTTTTACCGTCGTACGTAACGTCTTCCATCCCCCTCACACCATACATTTTATTAATAAGTATGGCAGTGACAGCATGTGTTCTCAATGACGTTACGATTACATCACTTACTTTTCTGTTATACGATGTAAACGATTTGCATGTGAGTTGATTGATACATTCGATGTTTATTTTTCAGTGATTGGCTGCTTGATTGTAATACGTTTTCAGTACGATAATGACCTACAGGTTATGTTAACAATACCTCACATTTCCATAGACTAACCCTTTAAAATGCGGTGTAAGCGCACTTTTATCCGATGCATGATACACGTTTCCGTAGTTATCCATTACTGCTTGATCATAGATCACATTTTATGGATTCAAAGCAATCGAAGCTCGAGATGGTAATTTTTCACAGGTACCATATTTTGGCATAATTGTGCGATTTGAAATATCATTGTATGTAGGCAGTTTGGTAGTTCGGTGCACGCGAAGAAAACGCCAATGATATTCCCCCGTATGTTCACACTATTCAAAAGAAAATAAGCTCCAGGCAAATGAAATAGGCATGTGACGAGGGTTTTATGAATTCATAACTTCTAGATGGAGTTTTTATTTCACTCATTACTCGACGAACTCCTTCATAATTCCGTCAACGTAGATTGACTTAGGCTTTGAAATAATTTACGGAACTTATCGCGTTTGTATGTGTAGGTATTTACGTGATCAATTCCAATGTGAGCTTTGTGGAAATTACTTAGTCTAAACACCGAGGAAGACCAAGAATAAGCTACAGGAGTCAGATAAAAGAAAGGATCGGTGTCATGTCGTATAGGGAGGTGAAAGAAGCTGCTCTAGATAGAGAAAGGTTGGAAGAGCTTCATCAGCTATAGCGACAAGGGTCTAATTCTTAAATTAGTAGAAGAAACACCAGAATTCAACTATTGGTCAATCAGAACGCAAGAGCCTTAAGAGGTGCTATAAAGAACAGTCCCATACATTGTATAGAGGTTGTAAGCATTGTAATGTAACAAAATATCTTTATCCGCGCCTATGCTCACGTGAATTTGAAAGGAAAAGTATACCATTTGTTATTCCAGCGTATAAGGTATATATGAAATAACATTATGGGTATATATTTTCCCATTTTTCCCATTTGTTATTCCAGCCTATATGAAATAACATTTTATATATTTTGCCATTTTTGTGTGATCCAAAGTTAAACGAAAATAATAAACACATTTTAACATTTTTTATATTTTTTTTATAAATACGAGTAAAGTGGCATTTTGTATTAAATAGGATTTAATTTAAGTGGCAGCTCTTCATAATGTATCTATTCTATACTCGTATAGGTAACCCAAGAACGATTGCTACCCTCAATATTTTCAACGTAAACTCGGGGCTTAGAGCAACTCCGAAAGCTCTGTAATAATAGAGACAGATGGCGCTCGCCTCGCCCGGAGCTCCGGGTCGGCTCCGTATTGAGTTATAGGGTTCAATAGCCAGTAGCTTAGGTACCAGATAAAAAAAATGCCATTTTAATGTCACCAATATTTTTAGGATTGTGGCCATTTGTCTCATCTGTTTACATACTTAAAGAACTTTATTAAGATTTAGTCCAGTCCCACTGCTGTGTTCAGGATTCCATTCATATATAGGAGGACTCAAGTCCACCACCACACACCATACCACACTACCACCATACCATATTGGCACAGTGGAGTTAGCGACCATTTGACGTCATTAGAAAACTCAAACATGTAGGGTTCCTCAGAATGTTAGCCTTCACCGTTTCACATTAAGTGATAATCAGTTCAGAGAGATTGAAGCGTGGTAGGTAAAGGCCCTGGTTGGAACCTGCGCCCATTTGTTATGAAGGTATGCGTATAACGAAAATAACTTTCAGTGCTCGTAGACTGATTCCATCACGGCAGCCTTTTTCCAGTCATGATAGAAATGTTAAATATTTGAAAAATACTTACACCGTTGTTACTCTGGAATCAGCTATTTGTATTGGGGTACAGTGCTGATGACTTGCAAACAGACAGCCAGCCAGCCTACAAACATTTATTACCTGTCGTGAAACGGGGTCAGTTTGATCCGACATCAGCGGTCAAGTATTTACTTATACTGGGTTCCGCAATAGTTTAATTAAGTTGACTTAAGTCCGTATCATCAGAACAAAGAATTTTGCAAGGAATGATAGTTCTAATTGTAGCACAGTACGTCAAGTGCGAGATTTTTCGTAAACTAACCGTATACTTTATAGTCTACGATATTTAGATATTTTGAATGGAGAGTTGAAAGTTTTAAATACCGTCCGCTAGAGGCGCTTTTCAATTCTCCATACAAAATGTCTGAATACGGTAGACTATAAAGTATACGGTTAGTTCGCACTAGACGTGCAGTTTTCAGTTTGTAGAACGACAACATCAATACAAAAAATGGAGAAAATTTATTTACACTTGCTGGACTTGTATATGTTATACCCACACTAATAGGTAGTATGTTGACCTAGACTATGTTGGCAAGTACGAAAAGGCAGTACTCTTTAAGTACATGTCAACTGGGAGGGTACGATGAGGTCGTTGTTTTTTTAACAAAACACGTCCGCATAAAATCGTGAATGGTTTTAATATTGAATATCTCGGTAATAGTAGCCCTACCGAACCCTAGAAACCGGGAACTATTCGATCAAAGGCCGCAGAGTGAACGCGGTAGGGATGGCAAATCAATAAGTGCCCCGCTGCAGATTAAACAACTGGGGTTTGGAGCGCTATTTGTACAGTGGTGATTAGTTTTTGCCGCCCTCCGCGGCGCTCCATCGAAATTATACTGAAAATTTAACTGGCACAGTAATGTTTCTATATACGGAACCTATTGAGGGAAAGCTTGTGGTATTGAAAATAGGTTATCTGTGATATTCTTGCATGGACAGATAATTTACGTGCATGAGTACCATGAGGTAACTAAGTTCTAGCTGTGGGTCGGCTTTATATCGCAACCACGGAAGGTCAACTATGCGATCGATATATTGATTTCTTATATTTATAATAAACCAATTCCAACCAAGGATGATACTTGAGGCCATTGAAATTAAAAAACATCCTAATTTCAATAGAGAAATGGCTGGATGCTACCACGAACTTGGGTGAGATCCAGTAATTTATATAATTAAATCCAAAACCAAGCGCACCATTGCAAGAGCACTTTCTGCGTAGATCGGACCGTAAGCAACAACTAAATATTAAGCCACCCCAGTTCAAACTATGACAATAGGTCGTCATCCACCTCAGTCCTCCCGTGACCAATAGGTTGCTGTAAAGCAGCCGAAATGTCAGGAACGTAAAACCATAAAATGAACGCGATAAAATCTGAAAAAAATGTTTTATTTCAATATACAAACGATTATAGCCGTTACCGGTACCGGTAGATAAGAGTTAAATACTCTTATCTACCTCACGTTCTAACTACTTCTGTATTAAGTAGAAGTAAATTAAATTCCTTTAATGCTTCTAGATTTTTAACTAGTGTAGCATTGATATCCGTGTTGGTAGAACGCTCACTTTGAGATGGAGTGTCGAAGGTTCTAACGGCTATTTTCTTATTTTCTTTTTTAAACAGATAATTTTAACCCATAGCTATTACCACAAGGTGGAGTTATCTAGGGTTATAAATTCCAAAAGCAGGTCGCCAAAGAGATGCTATCGCTAGTCGAGCCGGGCTAGCGCTGCACTCTGCACTATCCTAGTAACACACTTTACAGAAACATGGCGGCGAATAGAAATTGCTTTTGATGAATACCTATAGCAGAGATTATGTTTTATATTTTCAGAATCTTTTATACTTCTTCAAGCAATGTAGGAGTAACATGTAATGCTAGTTTTCGGTAAATATTTTACATAAAGTCAATGACTTTGTCATTTTGAACGATTATCACTTACTCTCTCGTCTCTCTCTCGTCTCGTCTCGGACAGCACGTAAAGCCGATGGTCCTGCGCATGATTTCTCTCTATGAAAGTGAGGAAAGAGAGAGTATGCTTGCGCATGCACTTTTGCACATTTCTCCTGCGCAGTTGACTGGTCTAGATTAGCCGCCATGGCCGAAAATTCAGTCAGAAGGATTATTATTACACACACATTATGTGAATAGTTGATATCAAATAATGAGTTTATATACCAAGAGTTGCCCATATACGACGTAGGTCTGATAAAGTTGCCAAATTTCAATGGTCCACCACCATGTTTACAGTTAGTTTCGGCTCGATTTCATTATAGAAATACTTTAAAATATTGGAACAAGGGCGACCACCAAACGTCGATATAATTACATACATACATATACTCACGCCTGTATCCCATGGGGGTAGGCAGAGACCACTGATTGCCACATGCTACGATCCTGGCATACCATTTTCGCTTCATCCACATTCATACATCTTTGCATACACTTCCGTCGGTTGAATGTACTACGGCCTTGCGGACTTGCAAGTCCGTAGTCGATATAATTTGGTTATTCTATCGATTCATCGCGCAAGCTAATTGGCGCGGACGGGATGAGAGTGACGTCGCATAGAGCTTGACATTGTGGAAGAGACATTTCCTACATCCTCAAAATAATTTTAACTTTTATAAAAAAAATCATTGAATAAAAAGATTGTTGACATTGTTGAGCGCCAAATGATTTTCGTGATAACAATACTGATCTACGAATAATTCCACGGCGTTTTGTCGTTGAATAAGTTTTTGTCAAAACTATAAATGATTCAGGAGACCATTTGCTTTATTTATAGATCCAGGGTCGTACTGGAATGGGACGTGTAGTAGATATTTTTAATTAATAAAACGAATGCACTTCCATTACTAACACAGGCATCCATGTAATTCACTAATGGAGCTACCACTGAGCTGTCAAGCTGTTGTTAGCTTCCGGTTCAATTATTCCACACTTAATCTATTCAGCAGACGCAAGGTAACTGTTATCAAAAAATACTGATAAGAGACTAATTTTATACACGTTACTAAACCGGTAACTCTTACCCAAAAAAATATAACATAACCTTTATATTTATGCTCTTTTCAAATACACCTACACACACACATATGAGAATTAACCCTTCCTTCTCACCGTTGTTTGGGTCAAATTATTGTGGGTTTTAGAAAGTACAATGTACCTGCAAAAACACTTGTAAAATAAAGTATAAAAATAAATAATAACACCCAAAGATAACAAAAAAATCATTAAAAATCTAAGAGAACAATACATTAATTTATTCGACAATCTCGTTTTCAGCGATTGTTCTGTGAAACAATCGTCTCTCTTACAATCGTATCCTATTCTCATTTTAATCCCTTCAGGAGTTCCTCTGGGGAGTTCCCCTTTATAAAGTTTTTCGTCGCGAGTGCTTTGATCTGAATACTAAATATCAGAATATCCTACTGGGAAGGATGTATCTTGGTAGGTGTGGAGATGGGTGAGAAGGGAGCGATTTTTTTTAGTGAACAGGGAATCTGTACTTTAACCCAAGGGCATAGAATACAGATTAAAATAATACGTATACTAACATTTTTTTGCTCTGTATTATACTTACTAACATTATTTATTGTCTATCGAAATAAAACATTGTCTTGAAAATTATATTGATTCAAATGATTATTTTAGAACTGTCATTATACATAAAAAAATAACAAGTGGTTTATATACAACATAAGAAAAAAGCAACTCCTATGTTTCAGTTTTATTTTATGAAACACTCCAAAAGTTTGAAGATGCCGACGCTGTTATCATAACAGAAACTTTGGTGTACTCACAGACATACAGACGGGCCCTCAGAGGGACGACACTCAAACAATAACTGACAGATTAACAGAGGGCCCTCGGAACTTAGAAGATTACCCACTCCGAACTAAAGGCTTAATTTTGTAATAAACAAGGGCCCTTAAAAATTTTGAACTGTTGGCTGGGTCTCGTCAGGATGAATTCAAGACGGCAATATTTTTCTCCGCGTAAATTTTAAAAAGGTAATTATATCGTAGATATTTAAAAAAAAATTGTACGGGCTACATTGTAAATGCAAAGTATATTTGTTTGTTAATTTGATAGGTTCATCAGTTTTTTTACTGAATACGCAACGTGCTAAACAAATTTTAATGTTGGCTAAACGCACTTTGAAAATTGTAGTAAAAGTAGGTTAATTTCAAGATAATTCTATACTACAAATAGATATAAACCACAATCATGTAGTTATAGTATATTTATGCATAGGACGCATAAATATACTTCTCTAGATTTAAAAAATAAAAATATTGTAACAGGGCTGAAAAAGTTTATAAATAAAGGAATACAGGAATAGGTACTCCGAGGCCAGTAAGAAAGGTGAATAATTTCAAAACGAAAGCCCTTTCCTGCGCCAACGGGTTCTCTACTCGGGGGAAAATACTAATTTCACAAATGCACACACAGCGATATCCACACCTCGGGGAAAATATTCAAAAAAGCGGAAAAATATTTTCATCAGATAAAGCTGTCTGCGCTTTTCTTCGCTGACGCTGCCTCTAAGTAAGCATCGTGTTTGAGTCTGAAAAACAAATTGTAAGCTTGATACGGCTAGATGTACTTACTATAAATGCGCTGTGGTGGTTAAAACCGCAGTAATTTTATACACTATTATTATGAATTATCTTCGGTGCCATCACAGCTAAGCACTGTTTGGTTTCTAGCACTTATGTACTCAAGATATCTATTTATTTAGTGTTAAGTTTTTTTTTTATGGCAATCTGCCGATGTTGTTGGACTCAGCAACTTTTGCCAATGTCATGTTATGTAATGTAAAGTTACGGAGCCATATGCTATTTTATTGACGGTAAAATCTTTAAAAATGATCATGCCAAATCTTATTCAAATTATGAACACTACCCAACTTCTATAAGGGTCGTGCAAGCTCTTGCTTTACAATAATAAAGTGCATTTAAAAAATAACCTGCCTATTTCGATGAAGTTAAGAACGCGTTCAATAAAATTATTTTACGTGATTAGAAAGTTAAACAGGTAAGTTCCTATTAGGTACCTGAACGTATTTTTCCTACTGGTTTACTGACGATAAATCTATAACTGAATTTACTTTAAAATGAAAAGTGTCTGCCCGGATACTTTTCCATATAATACTGCCTATCAACAACAATTCAACTAAGTAATTGTATTATATTAGTGTACTTAACTATTTGCTGTTCGCTATAGCATCTAACAACCCAAGTATTTATTAACATAATATAAAAAAAAAAAACTTCACTATCACCGCTAAGCTAAGCAGATACGTAATTACTATTTATTTATGAAAACATTATGTATGTTAGGAAAAATTTATTTCTCTTTAAAAGGCTCGGTGATCAACATCGTTATAATACAAGAAATAGAAACAAATTAGATCAACCACACTTTCGACTAGCAAGGATTCACACATCTTTCATGGGGTATTGTGTTAAATTTTATAATAAAATACACTCTGACATTACCGAACTTAGTGAAAATAAATTCAAAGCGTGCATAAAACGTACGCTATGTAAGAAGGCATACTATACACTAGATGCTTATCTTAAGGATAAAAATGCTTGGTTGGATGCTGGTCCGGCTCCTCAGGAATATAAATGACCTTGTTTGAACAGACTATTAAGATTTTGTATTTCTCTTCTTCCTTCTTATTTTCATTTACATAAGTAATTTGTAAATGTGGGAACCATGTAGCCATTAACTGTAATTTTATACTTAGTTAGTACTTTTTGTTTTTTTTGACCTGCTGCTAAAGTTTGATTAGCCGTTCCTACATTGTTCTCACATACCTATAACAATGTATTGCTCAAAAATGTAAAAGATCTATTTAAAAAAAAAGAGCAACCATGGAGTTTCTTGCCCGTTCTTCTCCATAGGAACGGCATTCCGAACGGGTGGTAAAGCAGTAGCATAATATTTTTGTAACTTGACGATTCATAAGTACTGTACAATAATGGTCTACGTGAATAAAAAATATTCTGATTCTGATTCTGATTCTGATACTACCCACTTATTTCATTGAAATTCTTCAAAATTCTATGAGACCTACTTTATTGTATACTATCAGAAAGTCTCATTTATAATGTACGTGCTTGAAGAGTTTGACTTTGAGAATCGTCAAAGCACCCACACAATTTCCAAAAGCCGGTGAATTCAATGTGCTGGGTGCAGCGGGGCCCGGGATGGCACATTAGGAATGTAAGCTATCCGGGCCGTGCTGCGGCGTGCCTGAGACAGATTGCGATCCGACATTGTATTGCTGGAATTGATTGGAGCTACGAAGTTCACTCGATTGGAGTTGGCGGGTAAACGAACAATATTGGTTAAAATATGTAGCTAAGACGGCAAATCAAAGAGGCACTACATGAAAGGACGCTAAATATGCGCTATGGGCATAGGAACTCAGTTCACTTATTTGGAGGGAGGGAATTTTTTTTTGAAAAAAAAATAATTTTTTTTCACTATCCTAGAATTTTATACCTTCGGCTGCTTTACAGCAACCATGGTCATGGGAAGACAGGTGTTTGACGTTCTAGTGTCATAGTTGGAACTGGAGAGTGGGGACCCTCATATTTAGTTGTTGTTCGCGGTCCGATCTACGCAGAAAGTGCTCACAGTGTCTTTAGGCCTTGCAATGGTGCGCTTGGTTTCGGATTTAATTATATTAATTACTGGATCCTCTCGTTCATATTTAACCTTTCCTTTCTCTTAGCCAACTCATTAAGATCTACCTTTATGAGCGTATCATGTCGTATTGGCCTATTATGTGTTTCCTCTTCTAAAAATAATGGAACTAAAACATATCTTAATTAAAATACATAAGGTTGTCAACCTACAACAGTTATAGGTATCTAATATCTTAGGGTTGTGTCATAAAATTGCTTGTACGAAAATGTCATATATATTATGGCCCTATAAGAATATGTCATATCAAAAGGTGCCCCATCAAACTCTTCCTATTCTTTGGACATAATGAATGTACCTTGTACAATGCCCCCGCATGGCCTAAGGCGTGGGTTCTGTTGATATGACTTGGGGCACCTATCGGCCCACGTCTGTTTGTGGACGTCATGATATGCACCAGTTAAGGGACCTTGTTATGTAAACTTTAGTATATACATTGTGATTGAGAAAAACACAATCCAATTTGAAAGGACGCTTCTTTAGCGCATTTGCAAGTGTTATGTTAAGTCTGAATTTCGATTGTTATATTTGACATTTCGTTAGAAGCAATATTTTTTTTACGAGATCTTGAAATTCTTACTTCACATCTATACATATAAATAAAATTGGAGTGTCTGTTTGTAATATTAAAATTACCGCTTTTTACTAAGTGCATTTGGATGTATGCACGGTACCTATACCAAAACATTTTTTTTTACAATTTTTGTCTGTCTGTCTGTCCGTCTGTCTGTCTGTCTGTTTGTCTGTCTGTCTGTTCCGGCTAATTTCTGAAATGGCTGGACCGATTTTGACGGGACTTTCACTGGCAGATAGCTGATGTAACAAGGAGTAACTTAGGCTACTTTAATTTTAGAAAAAAACATAGGATCTCACGAAAAAAAAAAAAACCAATGTTGCAGCGCAGCGCCTGATTAAGTTTGATAGCAACAACCTGCAATGCGTCCCGCGGGCTCAGAAAGCGCGAGCAGGCTGTTGCCAACGGTTGTGTCTTTGTTAAATACCACGCGAACGAAGTCGCGGGTAACAGCTAGTTATAAATAATAACATACAGATGCGCTCTAGAAGAACAGGTTCTAGGGGTAGTCTTTCTGAATAATGTTACTGTGCTTTGAACTCAATAAGATTCGTGCTAGCACTCATAGTGTAGACCCAATGCATTACCAATATTATAAAACTCGTTGGCACAGTTAGCTTTCCGTCTGTGCGTGTGTGTTTCGGAGCAAACTGTCATGAGCAAGAACATTTCTACCAGAGTCGTGTTTGTCTTATCTAAATCGCTATTATTATACCTAAGTACCTAATAATTGGGATCGCCCCCAGTTTCTTGTATGATACTCATAATACAAACGTAGCTTAGTTTGTAACCGTACAGCTGGTTCGTCTGACGATATTTATTCAAGTATTCATATTTCTTCGACTGTTACCGTTACAAGCAGTAGGTATCTAAATTAAATAAACTAAGATTAATTATCTAGATCTCCACGATCTTACTGTGAATGGCTTAGACAGAACATCATTCATTCACTGTCTGTCAGAATCAATATTCACAGATCAGGGGAGTTAGATTTAATTTATAGATTCTATTGAGTATATCCATCTAAAAGCGATATTGCATTGTCAATTTGTATATATATACTTACTTATGTATATAATCGTAATCTAATTCATGTAACTATCATGGATAGAAACATATGTATTAAATTACTTAGGTATCATTATATATTCATACTAGCTGTTGCCCGCGACTTCGTCCGCGTGGTATTTAACAAAGACAACCGTTGACAACAGCCTGCTCGCCCATTCTGAGCCCGCGGGACGCATTGAAGGGTTTTGCTATCAAACTTAATCAGGCGCTGCGCTGCAACAGTGGTTTTAATTTTTTTTCGTGGAATCCGATTTTTTTTTCTACAATAAAAGTAGCCTAAGTTACTCCTTGTTACATCAGCTATCTGCCAGTGAAAGTCCCGTCAAAATCGGTCCAGCCATTTCAGAGATTAGCCGGAACAAACAGACAGACAGACAGACAGACAGACAGACGGACAGACAGACAGACAAAAATTGTAAAAAATGTTGTTTCGGTATAGGTAACGTGTATACATCCAAATGCACTTAGTAAAAAGCGGTTATTTTAATATTACAAACAGACACTCCAATTGTATTTATATGTATAGATGTATAGATGTAAAACAAAAGTCGCGTTAGTTACAACATCGATAACTCAAGAATTGGTGGGTCGAGTTTTTGGATCATTTTTTTTTAATTGGGCTCCGCCTTGAATAGCATTAACATATTAAGACATTGGGAAAAATATATACCCAATACACAATAAATAATAATTAAGATAAGTCATTTTTTGTACGAAGCTTGCCGAGCTAGCTGGTATCATATAAATATGACGTCCTTGGTCTATGTGCTTTTGTATCTATTATGCTATATGGTGCTATGCTATACTATGTTGTAATATGCCCATTAGCATAGTAGATACAGACGCATATAATAAGTGTAATATAATAATACTGAAAACAGCGAACCAACAAACGTAATTTATTCAGTACATTCGATTTAATTTCCCATACATCGACAACTAGCATGAACGTAGTAAGAACTTCTTCCTTTTATAGGTTGGAAATCGGCTACAAAATAGTGGCATTTTAGCCAATATCGAGTATTTATCATTTTAAATTTATGTAGTACATAGGTACTGAATAAATAAATCATTCTATTTAAGACTTTTTTATAGCTTTCAATTTTTACTGGTGGTAGGCTTCGGCCGTGGCTAGTCACCACCCACTGAACAAAGCCATGTCGCCAAGCGGCCTAGCCGTGTTCCGGCATGATGTTCGGTGTTGCCATTCATGGATGGCGGGTCAGATCAGCTGCACTGCATGTGCCTAGTGAATGTAGCGTCTCGATCTACTGCCGCCTTCCTACCTAGGCAAGTATGCTCCATCGTAGATCTCATCGTCACTTACCATCAGGTGAGGTCGAGATCAAATACTTGCCTATAATGTAATAAAAAAAAAAAAAAAAAAATTGATTTAGCTAGGATTAAGTCTGCCGCCCAAACCAACATAATATCTACGCATAGAAATCATGAATCCTAGAATAGGCGTAGCCAAGGGAGGGCTGGGGAACAAACGTAGGTAGGTATTCTATTTTTTTCATTGGAATAATAAAACAAGTAAACTGTGGTACAGTATATATACTTGAGCAACTTGCAGGTCGGCCATTACAACAGGCTCTAGTCGACAATATTAATGTAATATTTCTCATGGCCGTGTTTGAATGCTTTACTAAAATATAATTTAAGTTTAAACCGAAGCTTATATCTGTATTCTTATTATTAATGAATATTGTGTTACAAATTCTTGAAACAGGCGAAATACATAATTTTTATTATTTATAAGTACTTAACTTTACTTTCCCTGAAATAAATATTTTTTTTTGCAAAACAAATTGTTTAGAAACTTCTCTTGATTAAGCTATTGATACTCTCGGTATATATTAATACCATATACATAATAAGATTGGTATAATCATCAGTCAATATTTTCATCAATCTGCCGTTGATGAAGCTATCACCAGTGAGCCCGGACTTTTCTGAAAACAAATTCAGCTTATTAATATTGCCTATACTGTGTAAGGCATTGAAAATATGTAAGTACTTAAACATACTTAAAGAATATTGTTTTTTAACACCTTTATTGTGTTTTATTTAATATACATATGAAGACAAGTTTGTAATAAATTACAAGTTTTATATATAAACTTAACACGAAATATATCCACAAGAAATACTCTGAAAAATAATAATTACTTACATTCTTTCTAGAAGTCTTTCCAATGTTTAATGCCAGCATCTCTACGGCGGCAGCAAGCTTTTCTATGGCTCGAGCTTGAGCCGCAATTGTATCTGCGCTTTTCTTTTCTAAGCGATCCAGCCTCGCTAGTATCGCGTCGAGTGCTGTATGCGTAGGTGGACCTAAATTTAAAAATAATATATTTTATGTAAGATAGATAATTATTTATAAGAAAATGAGTAACTAGATAAAGCAAACATACCTGTTGTGTGCTGGCTAACTCGTCGACGCCGACGTTTGTGCGGGGTCCCTTCATTTTTTGTATGTGGTGGGTTCGGTGATGGTGGTTCTGACAGTCGTAACGATAATGGTGGTGATTGAGTCAGAAATATATCTTCAATCTTGGGCAATGTTTTAGGGCTGGTGCTGCGTGACTTAATACTAAAATGAAATGTATACAATAACTTTACTTTTGAAAAACAAAGATTCTTGTTTATAAGGAGGTACCCAACATGCTCCTGGACTTTAAGATAACTACTAACCTAAGGCTAATAGAGACAATAATAAATATGCAATAAAGAGGTAGATATTAGCATTCATAGAGGATAAAGTAAATGAATTACTTGAATAAATGTATACAGTATAGAGGTTGGATGTAGTATTTTAGTAAACTCACACAGTATTATTAGAGTTGTTGCTTGGACCCTCTCCTGAACCCGTAGCCAATGCACTGTCGTATTGCTATTTAACAAAAATTATGCAGTGAGATGAAAATATTAAAACAAATGTTGGCATGCAGCAAAACTTATCAGAGCAGAGGATCAGCAATCAGAATTGAGATTTAAGCAGAGTTAGAATTGTTATTTATGTTAGGTATTTATATAATACTAGCTGCGCCCGGCGGTGTTACCCACGATAAAAAGCATGAAAAATTATAACATCAATCCCACGAGAAACATACATTTTACCGGGATAAAAAGTAGCCTATGTGCTATTCCAGACTATAATCTATCACTGTGCCAAATTTCGTCCAGATCCGTTCAGCCGTTTGGGTGTGAAAGAGTAACAAACATCCATCCATCTATCCATCCATCCAAACTTTCACATTTATAATATTAGTATAGATTAGGCATTAGACATGTGGTAAAAGTAAACAATGACAGATGCATTATGATAACAAAAACTGTATTGCATTGGAAACAAAATAAATATACACAGGCAACACACCATACTAAACTGTGACTGAAAGTTACTTACAGCGAGTGAGTCATGCAACGACAATGATTCCCCAATATCCCGTCCCAAGATGCTATTAAGGCGCTCCTGAAGTGGGGTTAGAAATACATCTCTGGCCTTGGCATCCCCTAAAATGCAAGACATATTACACAAGTACTAAACAACCAAGAAAATGTCTCCTAGAAATTAATGTGAGCATTGAATTATTATATAAAACATACCGGTACCCATTTGGTCCGCTCTTATGGCTTTAATTTTTTTAAAGAGTCTTGATTTGTAATTGTTAAAGAACTAAAACAAAAAAAAAATCATTTTTAAAATAGTTTACTAATTATAAGTAGGTATACTTGGATTAATAATTTCTAATACATACTAAACGCCAATCATGCGCAGTTTTTTGTGGACAGTCAGCAGATACAGCATTTAATATTACTGCACATTCTGCCCACATCTTCTTAGCAAGATTTCGCCCCTCCATACTTCGGGTGATATGGCTAGAAACCATCTCAGGGTGAACCTCAACGAAGTCTACCAACGCCGAAACTTGCTCGGGCAATACCATTCCTTGGTAACAGACAAAAAACCGAATCAATATTTTGAGAAAATAACTTATTACCTATAGTAAATTCAATATTCGAAATGGGTAAATAAATTAATACTTACTCGAAACCTTATAAAGTACTACTTTTCTTTTTAAAAAATGAAATAAAAAGAAAAGATAAAAGTTCAACTCGACAAACAATTCAAAAGTTTTGTATTGTAATAGAGATGTGTAAATCCTGAGTGAATTGAAAAAAAGATTTACTTTTTTCAATAATACATCATGCATCACTAAATCAGAAGTTTTTGGAATACATCTTTAAATCACTTTAGATAAGATTCAAATTGATTGAATTGAGACCATTACGATGTGGAGTGAGAAGACTATAGGCTGGTATTATGATTCAGAAAGAGATAGAGAAGGATGTGTAAGTTCGCGCGTGCGTACTGCATACGACGCGTCGCCGGATAATGTAGAATGCAGAGAAAACTATTCTTTCTGCGCCTTATAATTAAGTGCAATGTATTTTTTTTAAATAGGAAATCGAGTGACGGTTTGTTATGTTTTAGTTTTGATTGAATGTTCGAAACATGTTTCGATGCTTTTAATTGCGTATGCGAAATTATTTTGAGAGTATAAATAGTGAATTGAACAAAAAACTATAAATAATAAATGTAAATAATTAAAAACATTAATAAATGTAAATAATTAGGTAGTGATCAAGTGTCTTGGTACAAAAATAAGTACGTTCTTATACCTCATTTGTACTAAGTAGGTATTAATAAAGCCAACCTAGTCCTTTGTATGTTTGTTTAGTTAATTATGAAAGCTAGGTTGACAGTCCTAAGCCTGATAAGAATGAAGGGAAATCAGTAGTATATGTATCTTTTTCTCCTCCCGAATCTCTTCGAATCATTTACGATGTGTCGTATGAATGACTCTTTAAATCTTTTAATTCCGACGCACACACGGAATTAAAAGATTTAAAGATTTAAAAGAGTGATTTAAATCTTTTGAGTGAAAAGATTTATAAATCTGTAATCAAGTAAAAGATGTAGTTTGCGCATCTCTATATTGTAATGTAATCTTTCTTTCAGTCAGTAGTCAAACTTTTGTGTGTTCATAAAGAAAACATTTTTTTCCGCTTCGAATACTAGTCTTTTAGCACCATGAAAACATAGAATAATTTATATTACGATTTACAAGGCGAGGCAAATACTTTTTATCGTCAATAAATTATTAATTTTTGTCTTAGAAATTGCTCAAACACGGTAATAAAACGCTTCTACGGTAGAAGCGTTTTTGTTCTAATCTCTTGGTAGGTTGAAGTTCTACCTACCAAGAGATTAGAACACGGAACCTTCAGTACAGAAATCAGGTTACCTTCGAACTGCATGACTTTAGGGCATAACTACACGCCGAATTTGACAAATCGAATGAAGATAAGTAGAAACATTAAATCCAAAGTACATGATCTCCTCTCTATAAGTTATACTTGACTCGCCTCGCCAACCATTCAACCTTTTTTCCAGGTTCAGTTCTGGCAACCTTCCTTACTTTAAATATGATCTACCCCCGAGGCTTTTTACGACTATTAGATAAACGAGTATGGCGATCGTGTCTAGCTATCCATAATACAATCACTTGGGAGTAATTAAGATGGCGGTGCTGGAGGCGGGCACACTGAACATGGCTTTTACGTTAAAGGTACTTTGGTTAATCTGCAAGCACTAAATCCAATTGAGCATGGGAATTATAAAATAAAATGTTCAAATATGGTGCAAATTAATCTCATTTTTCAAAATCAAATAATATAAGTATGTAAAAAGTTAGTTATTCTAACAATTCAAATTATTATTCTCGCTATTTTCTTGTTATTAGCTCAAAGCGTCAGTAACTGTTGAACCCTATTGGATGAAAATGCAAATAACTATAATTGGGTCAAGCAAATAGCCATACTTACAGAATACAGAATAGACAAGTAAGCGTTCCTCTGTTTTGTTTCATTGCATTTATTAATTGCTCTTTTTATTTTGTTAGGCGCCATTTTTCGCTGTTTGAAGGCGCTACAACCCAATGCTACAAGCTCAGCAAAAACTCATCAAAGGGGCTGGATATTGTATCGACATAATGGTTTCTCTGGTTCAGATTTTTCCATAAATTAAAATGGTAGCGAAATATTTTTTTATTATTATCTTCCAGATAACTTTAACCATATATGTAAATTTACCCTGTAAGTTAAGTATGTAAGCTATCACCATGCCAAGCTTCATCTAAATCCTTCTAGCAGTAGTCCAGTATTTCCAGTGATGCGCGACCATGCGACATATCGACAGACTCAAATTCTAAAATTGAGAATTTTATGTACCTTTATTGAAAATAATATTATATACGATACATATTTTATGATATTACCTATTGTGTGGTCACAAACGTGTACGAATACAGGAATCTATACATATAAATAAAATTGGAGTGTCTGTTTGTAATAGTAAAATAACCGCTTTTTACTAAGTGCATTTGGATGTATACACGGTACCTATACCAAAACAACATTTTTTACAATTTTTGTCTGTCTGTCTGTCTATTTGTTCCGGCTAATCTCTGAAATGGCTGGACCGATTTTGATGGGACTTTCACTGACGGACTCAAGGAGTAACTAAGGCTACTTTTATTTTAGAGAAAAAATAGGCTCTCACGAAAAAAAAAAAACAATGTTGCAGCGCTGCGCCTGATTAATTTTGATAGCAACAACCTGCAGCAATGCGTCCCGCGTGCTCAGAACGTGCGAGCAGGCTGTTTCCAACGGTTGTGTCTTTGTTAAATACCACGCGGACGAAATCGCGGGCAACAGCTAGTTTAAAATAAAATAGTTTAGCTTGACATGTCGAGTTCTCCAAAGATGTTCTTAACATTTTCAGTAAAGTATTCACAGCTTTACTAATACGGGTTTGGGATTAATTGTCATCATCATCGGCGTCATTAACACCATAATTATCATCAGGTAGAATATATATTTTTTCTTCTTCTTTCTTTACGAAATGAGATGCGATGAAATAAAATGACGAAGAATTATTTTAGCCGATTGCCAGCTGAAAAAAGAAAGACTATGACTATGATTTCAGAACGCAGTATAATGTGTCAATCAATCATTGACCTCAACTGATATTCTCGTAAGATCTATCTATTATTAATATATCATTGTAATAAGTAAAACGTTGTACAATTATTGTAATCAGTGATGTATTTTTTATTTTGTGATTAAAGCGGACATCGAGTTAACTCTATGAACAAAAAATCTAAAATTATTAGTCATCTCGATTTCCATCCACATTCTGCGTCTGTCTGTTAAAAAAACGAGAATACCTCTCCAATGACATTTTGAAAACAACTAAAGTTCTTGAAATTGAAATAAACAAACTGTAATCAATGGGCGTTGCCGTTAAGCTCCGAGGCTGATAATTCACTGATTGCAAGTAGATAAGCCCTTATGTGTTCTCATGGCATTGTACTAGATAAAAGTAGGGCTCTTGATAAATATCTGATACAATTTTTCTGTGCTGTAAAACTTTGTGTCGCGACATTTAGTTATCTACCACTGATCTTTGTGCAAATAACTTAAAAATATAACAAGAAGACACAATTATATAATATAAATAACAATTTGCGATTCAACTGAGTGCACTTTCATTTATAAAAGTACACAATATTGAGATTAAAACTGAGAAATTCGAGGAAGATGATTCACCCAGAAATGCTATCCTGATTGAAACTAAAGTGACTATTGTGTTGTGAAAATGCTTAGAACCTTATTATTAACGTTTGCTGTGTGTGCTAGTGTTGAATGTCAGTCAAATAAAGATCTGTATAACGGACAAGTCAACAATGAGTTTTACAATCCAAGCCAAGACAGTACGCGTTCTTCAAGGCTTCCCAGTCCTGGAGACAGTGACTACAGGACGTATGTTTACAATAACAGGAGATACGGCACAGATCCATCGAGATATAACCCATATAATCCAAATATAAACCAGCCTGGAGGATTCCCATACAATCCAATCAATACTAATCCTTTGGATGACCAATTTAAGTATAATATTGTAAGTATCATTCTTTTAAAGTATAATTTATGTTGATTGAACCAGAAAATAAACATTTTAGATAAATAACCACATTTGCAGAAAATTGTATTTCACAATTACTATTCATTCAACAAATTTTTGTGCTGTTGGCAAACAGTATAAATACACTGGGCTTGGTAGTGTTGCTGCCACAATGCCATATGCAATCTTATTTTGAAATTTGAATATCCCCATCCCACACACCATTCATTTCATATATTATAATAACATTGGCATTAGGAACATGATTTCTCTATAATGATACCACTACCATAGAAATTTGCAATGAGGACCTACTTTTCATATGCACATTTTGTCCCAAAGCATTGTTTCTTGCTTGGGAAACATTAACATCTAGCATTGCAGTAGCAACACTGCCCAGTAAAAAAAAAAGTAGTTTTTTATGTCTTATGAATAAAATCGCTTGTTCATTAAGAATCGAAATCCAAACAACCCTGATGCCCTGTTCCCTGGAGTCCTTGGAGGATGGAGAGAAGATTTGCAGGGCCGCGAGAGAAGGGACTCTAGGCAGCTGAAAAGAGATGTCTTTGTTACCACTAACTTTGGTCAAGTTCAAGGGTTTAAGGTGAGAAGGAAATTGTATTTTTTATTTAGATTAATTACTTAATAATATTTATTCTAGTTCTGGTACAGTGTTCCCCTCAATGCATGGGAAATTCAGGCCGTTACTACCTTTTTGATGTTATGATTGTTGAAGAAACTTATTTAACAGGTATATTTATATGATAATCCGGACCCTGACTCTGGGTACCGGCCGTGGCTGTCGCCAGTGGAGAGGATTCAAGGAGAAGTGTCTGCCTTCCTTGGTATACCTTATGCACGGCCACCAGTACTGGAAGGCAGATTTAAGGTGAGCCAATATTCCACTGCTTAAAATCATTGCATATTTTGAATTCCTAACCACATCCAAAAAAGTTTAAATGTTACTGCACACATTTAAAACAAATGGGAATAAAAAAGAAAGGAGTAGTCTTAAACTTTTTGTTATGTGTGTAGTCTAATCTTGCTTAGCTATTGTTTGTAGCATTAGAATAACTTTTTTGTGCTGAGGTGAGAAATCTTTAGAGGAAAAGTCCTTCTGGATGTCCGGCTAATCAAGTACATATCTAGAAGTCAAGACCAACTCTCCAACATATAACAGGCTCACTAACTGTCGATTTGTGGGCTATGTAGTATTTTTATCTTATAATATCTTCAGTATTTAGCAAGATCTCTAAAAGAAATGCACCAGTATCTCATTCTGTCACAAATTAACTAATTTAAAATGTTATAGTAATTAAAAAGAAACATGTTCTGTCCCAGCCGCCGCGTCAGCACCCCGGTTGGCAGTTGATGCAAGCCGTGGACTGGGGACCGGCCTGCCCGCAGCCAGTCAGATTTACAGGCGCTACCAAGGGCATAAGAGATATGGATGAAGACTGTCTGTATTTGAACATATTCTCTCCTAATGTAAGTTTTATTTACCTACATTATTTTGTATGTAGGTATTGCTTGACATTATTATTACCAGGCCGTTAAGACTTGATAATTAGATAAAATTAACTGATTCACTCAGTTGGTAGCGACCCTGCCTTCTGCGCCGATGGTCCTCGGTTCGAATTATGGTAGGGACAAACATTGTGTGATGAGCATTATTTTTTGTATCTGAGTCATAGATGATTAATATCTATATAAGTATTATATACTGGGTTCGCCTCCAGCAGTCTATTGTACGGTACCCATAATACACGCATTGCTTAGTATGGGTCCGTGGAACTGGTGTGTACGTCTGGCGATATTATATTAAAACTAGCTGTTGCCCGCGACTTCGTCCGCGTGGTATTTAACAAAGACAACCGTTGACAACAGCCTGCTCGCCCATTCTGAGCCCGCGGGACGCATTGCAGGTTGTTGCTATCAAACTTAATCAGGCGCTGCGCTGCAACATTGGTTTTAATATTTTTTCGTGAGATCCTATTTTTTTTTCTAAAATAAATGTAGCCTAAGTTACTCCTTGTTACATCAGCTATCTGCCAGTGAAAGTCCCGTCAAAATCGGTCCAGCAATTTCAGAGATTACCCGGAACAAACAGACAGACAGACAAAAGTTTTAAAAAAGGTTGTTTTGGTATAGGTACCGTCTATACATCCAAATGCAATTGCTAATATTTAGTAAAAAGCGGTTGTTTTAATATTACAAACAGACACTCCAATTTTATTTATATGTAAAGATGTATAGATGAAATTGCGATAAATAAGCACACCTAAAAATTATACGCGTTATGTACTCCTATCATTAATTTATTAGTTCATATGCCATTAGCGTAAGGCTTTGAGTATTAATAGCACTCCAAGGTATTAGGTACTTGTTAACAGTAATTAGATCATCAATACTGACAAGTCATGGAGTAGTTAACTAATAATGTTGCACTCACTCGTCCCCAGGGTTCAGTTCTTTTGTTCTCTAGTTTTTTCTAATTAACATAAATGCATAAATGCATTAATGCATTCTATTGGTCATTGCAATATGTTTTTGGTGAGTTATGGTGGGGGATAGGTGATTAATAGCTGCCATTTCAGCCATTAATGAAATAAAAGCTATTTTCCCATAGCTTTTTTATGGCAGTTATATTATTCTCATTTTTTTTGGCTGATATCTAACTAAACTTGAATTCTCACTGCTATTTTTTCACATCATACTGGTTTTAACCTCTGTTGCCTGTTACACAGAACTTTGTCATATGCTCTAGGTTTTATTCTTCTAAATTTTTCGTGTACCTGGACCCAAAGGCAGTGCCATCGAATTTATCCCTTTGATAGACTTTCCATACCAAAGCTTTCAAAGGTTTTATTTACTATATATGCTATTGTCATTCGATTATGATTGCATTGTGTTAGCAGTTTCGGGCCATACTCTTAACATAACTGGCGCCGCGCCGTCCTATTTGTATCACAGGATACTTTAACCTACTCAGTGATAAAAGAAAAAAATAAAGAGTTGTGCACCCTATTATTTGTACATATTACTGTACAAATAATAGGGTGCACAACATTTTTTTTTAAGTTTTTTTTTTCGGTTTAGCTTTCTGTACATTTTCTTATTATCTCCCGCGTACGCTCGCTACTCGTGTCGGCTACATCATACCATTTGTCCGCAATTACCGGTCGTACGGGCTCACAGATGCCGCGTGGCATAATTGATTAACTGCGATGTTGCTTCATTATAGCCACTTAATGCTTCACTTGACTCTCTGATTCACTATTCATAATTAATGAGGAATGTCCAATTAGATAATTGAGAGTGTTTTGAGTGTATTAATTAATATCTAATAGACATTTATTATGCGATATTCATAAAACCCTTTTTTTTAATGACGACATTGATTTTGTGCTCGTATCTAATATTTGGATCATCGGTATATCCAAAGAACTGATGGTTTGGCTTTCTCCCAGTTTACTGATAATTCGATCAAATAATACCCAACTCGCCGTAGCCGGAGAGACAGATCAATAAATAAATTAATATCGCCAGTCCAATACACCAACTGTGTAGTCCCAAAACAATGTACTGGAGGCTATGGAATGGATGGGATTAATCCACTGAGCATCTTAACTCCAAAGGATAATGATATATCATACGACAGGTGTGATAGGTATATTATACGATGTTTCCATTGATAAGTCCATCCGTCAATAATACCAGCCCTTTTAATGTCCCACTGTTGGGCACGGGCCACCCCTCAATATGAGGGGGGTTAGGCTATAGTCCACCACGCTGGCCTAGTGCGGGTTGGCGGACTTCACACGTCTTTTGAGGGGTTCTCTCAGACAGGCTCCCTTCACCGTTTAGCAAGTGATAATCATGGTTGAAAAGTATATTCGCACATAAAATCCAGAAATCCCAGAAGTGCGAGTCGGGGTTTGAACCTGCGATCCTCGTTACCGAGGCGAACGTTCCACCAACTTGGCTAATACTGCTTCTTCTGTGTATAGCTTTATTCCGTGTATAATATACCAACAGACGGAGGCCGGCGCAACCGCACAGCGCTACCCCGTCATGGTGTACATCCACGGCGGCCAGTTCACCTCCGGGGCGTCGAACCTGTTCCCGGGACACATGCTCGCGGCGTTCTACAACGTAGTCGTCGTGTCTATCAACTATCGCCTTGGAGCTCTTGGTATGATAAGAAATGTGTTATGTTTATTTGTAAAAAAAAACTCAACCGAATTGAGAACCTCCTCCTTTTTGAAGTCGGTTAAAAATCGTTTAAGTAGATACATGCGTCAGTTATCGCCAATGACGCCAATTGCAACGTTTGCAAATTACAAATTGAATTGATTCATTTTGTATACTATTTAGTTTATATTGTAGGCTCCTGATCGGAACGCGACATCCACTAACATCTGGCATGAAACTGAACGGCCTTGTCTTTGTTTTTTTTTTAAATCGCTAATGATGTATTAACATAGAAATCATTTATAGCTTCTGAGTGTTGCATTTTAAAGCACACGCTGTGTAAACTTTGATATGCTTAATTACTATATATTTGAGTGTTTTGCCCCACATACTTTACCATCCAAATCATTCAAATTTCTTTACTCAGCCTTTTGACAGAGTTTATTTAAACCTTAACATTGTCTTGTGTCAGCAAAATACATCACGATCAGCAAAATCAGCAAAATATTTTTTTCCTTACAAATAATCTGAAATGTTATAAAAGGGTAGCGCATCGCATCGTCATTTATTATCAACCACCAGGCTAGTATGTTGTACCAACGGTATTATTGCAACAGGTTTCCTATCGACCGCCGACGAGAACTCCCCAGGGAACTACGGCATTCTGGACCAGGCCATGGCGCTGCGGTGGGTCTACGACAACATCACGCCGTTCAACGGCGACAGTTCGTCCATCACGCTGTTCGGCCCCGGCGCGGGCGCAGCGTCCGCGGGCCTGCTGGCCGTCGCGCCGCAAACTAGAGACATGGTCTCCAGGATTATTGCGCAGGTTAGTTGGTTCAGAATCAGAAATGAAGAGATCCATAGATGAACTGGAGTAACGGACATAGTTCAAAGAATTTCCAAGGTGAAGTGGCAGTGGGCAGGGCACATAGCTCGCAGAACCGATTGCCGTTGGGGCAGAAAGGCTCTAGAATGGCGACCACGAATCGGAAGACGAAGTGTAGGACCGGACGGCCCCCCATGGTCACGGGAGGACCATGACCATGACCATGGTGACCATAAACGCTATAAAATCCTTAAAATTAGTTTTATTTCAATTATATATAATGTTTAACAAAAATGGTGTTTGATGTTTTTTAAACAAGGCGAACCAGTAGCGTTTGGCCGTGCGCTCAGTACAGGGTGTCATTTAAATGTCAAATAATTGGATTAATTTCTTTAGGACTGTTATCTTTATAACCTACTGTTGGCCCTGTTAATATAGTTTACACTATTTTTTGTTAAACCTTATATCTATACATATAAATAAAATTGGAGTGTCTGTTTGTAATATTAAAATAACCGCTTTTTACTAAGTGCATTTGGATGAATACACGTTACCTATACCGAAACAAAACTTTTTTACAATTTTTGTCTGTCTGTCTGTCCGTCTGTCTGTCTGTTCCGGCTAATCTCTGAAATGGCAGGACCGATTTTGACGGGACTTTCACTGGCAGATAGCTGATATATATATATTTATTGTATTAAAGAGTGGGTCGCCGCTCGCGGACTGGGCGCTTATACAAGACAAGTTCCGAGTACAAAACACTTCGCTGGTGTACGGGCGTGTGCTCGGTTGCCCCATCGACTCCTCGTGGAAGCTCGTCAACTGCCTCAGGCAAGGCAGGAGCTTCTATGAACTGGGGAATGCTGAGTTCCAGGTAATATTTGGTGTGATAATGACACAGTTTTAAATTGCTTAGTCAACCTGATTCACTTGTATATATATTGTAACTAGCTGTCCCGGCGAACTTCGTACCGCCTCAAAATCTTCGAAAGATACTCGGCCTCTGTGTGGGAGAGGGCCGGGTTATGTGGGATTCTTACGCACTAAAACCCTCCCGGTGGCCGCCTTCGACACATGTTGAAGGGACTCCGGGATCTCCAAACGGAACGCACCGGTACCCCCCCCCCCCCTCTTGTGCCTCGCCCCCTTATGGGGGAGCAGACGTTCGCTCCCCCTGCGCCCTCGCCGCGCCGTCCTCCTCAGGTGTCATCATCATCACCAGACGTCTAATATGAATTCAATTTACACTTCAGTCTAAGTAACACGTGGCCGGCTATGCTAACACCAAAAATTTAAAAAGTGGAAATAATTGAATTATACGGTATTTCGTTCACTACAAAATAAATTTAATTAATTTTATAGCGTCAACAACACGTGGTAATTATGCTGTTAAAATGTAGCTTATATGACACGTTCGTAGATTTACCATAGCAGCGCCATCTATTGATTACTTACTCAACCCAGTCGAAAGGTATCGACATCTGTTAGAATCATTTGGAGTTAACAGATAATTGTGACTGTCAAATAATAACAGACAAATAATTAGCAATAAATTAAAATTGCGACTATAATTTGAGATTTAAACTATCCTATCTCTCAAGTTGGATCGAACTGCACATGGTGTGCGAATTTTATTATAATCGGTAAGTGGTTTAGGAGTCCATTGAGGACAAACATTGTGACACGAGATTTATATATATTAAGATTATATTTCACCTCCATATTGCAGGTATCAAGTTCAATACAAACGTGATTGTAACTAGTCAACTTCTGGGAGCTCGCGGAGGCGTTTTTAAAACAACGATTAATTGATTTGTAAAATATTTATTTTGGAATATTTTAATACAAATCGTCTGATCGTGTTAAAGACTGCTTACTAACTAACTAACTCTAGGGCTTATGACTATGGGGTTTGTTCATTGTTCGTAACATCAACAAAAATACAAAAGGTGCCGCAAGTGGGCGCGAGAGTGGTGTCATATGACCGTCCAGCGTTAATATTAACAAACTGATTAGGGTAACAAAGAGACCGGGCAACTGGATGACTGTGGCGATATAACTCCTCCCTCCGTAAGTTCGAGATTATCCGAGGGTTGAGGATCATCTCGATTTTTCCTTATTTTACATATTTTCTTAACTCTATGCTTACAGGCTAGCAACATGAGACAAATAACTACGATTACATAAAATACTATATTTCCTATGTTAACACTCTTATAATCTAAAACACCTTTATCTTTTCCACTTATAATTTCTTTCACTTTTCTGCAATAAGTAATTCAAGAACCGAATGTCAACAAGATCGATACCGTTGAGGTTGACAGGTTTCTTCTGAATACCCGATGGTCTGGTCTTTATTTTGGGCAGGTTGATAACTGGGAACCTCGCTTTGGTGTTTTTTAAGATTAAATTCCTTTATTTTAACTTGACAGTCATGATCCATGGATAAAAGGTAAGTTCCACAAATACTTTCTTAGGTTATCTCATTTTCGCAGTACCTGGTTAGCACCGTCTCCGATTTCGCGAAAACGATCCAGCGATTAGGTTGAATAAGGTCCTTCACGTCATCTATGCTAACAGGAACGGGATGGCATCTTGAAATGTTTGTAGAAAACTTCATAAGGTCGGTAATACAATCATCTTCCAACAGCGGCGAAACATCGTTCTCACAGCACAAGAAACGGGCTTCGTTGATCTCGCGGCATGACTGGGAGAGCGGCATGGTTTTTGACCTTTTCACAAGGAGGTAAGGATATTTAGGTAGGGCAAGGGTATTAAGGTCATTGCTGACATTATATACAGGCAAGGGAATCAACTCAAAATAGTTAAGGCCTTCATTTCTCATCAATGGAATGCGCATAATGAATTTTATCTGATTTTGTTTTACGTATGCTTTTATCTCTATAAATTGCTCTATTTTTACAATATTTTTAACCTTTATTGGATACACTAATTACTTGGTTTCGGCAATTTCCTTCAACAATGATATTAATTCATATGTGTCTATAATGGATTGATGCAATATTTTAATTGTAGTAAAAGCAACAGCTGTTTCAATTTCGTTCAGTCGGATGTAGAGTGTTTGAAAATTATTTGCTAAAATGTTATAAATGTGAATTATTTTATGACTGGTTTGTAATACCTTTGATTTGTTTAAACTACGATTAATTTCTTAAATGTTTTCATCTAACTGAATGAATTGTTTGTTGTAGAATTGGCTATTCTTATGATCGTACCCACCATTTCAGCGATTATTGTCATTTTCTTATTTATACTATCTTGTTTTGTCCTTAATTCATTAATTAACTTTTCATACATTATAGCGTCATCATATTACCCGTAATCGCTTTTACAAGCGAACCAAGCGGATTAAATAAACCACGTTTAGATCTTACAAATGATGGAACCAACTGCTTATACTTTTTGATCGTAATGTTCATAGCGTATTCGGTTTGTGATTCGACTTCGGTAAGATCGTTTATATTTAATCTATTTATATTTAATTCTAATCGGTCGTAAATTAATTTTAAGTATAGGATTTTAATGACAGTCCATTTATCATGACTGATGGTAGCTTGGCCTTGCTTTACAGGCAGCAGTCCTGGGTTCCTGTCCATCTGATGAAGATGAAAGGCCTAGCTGTGGATCACTTGAACCGCCAAAAGTATAAACTTGTGAAGGACATTTGATGTATTTAATGGGGACTTTAGTTTTCCTATGTTGCGTAGTATTCGGTACGACATTCCTTTGAATAGCTCCAGGCACTTGAGCCTTTTTTTTGTTTTTGCTCCAGGCACTTGAGCTTTTGTATCGCGGTTTGTCCTTGCTACGCCTGGTATTTAATTCTTTAATAAATATAGTGTCTCCTACATTTATATCAAATTTAGTTTCTCCACCATGTTTATCTATTACAGTATTTTTTTTATCTAAATTAACCTTCAAACAAATATCATTATTTTTTATATTAATCCGCGATAATGCGTCAGCGTTGCAATTTTGCTTTCCACTTTTATAATTAGATACATCGGTCGTAAGGACGAATGGTTTAGAAAAATCGGGAAATTGTGAGAGCGGAGCGTTTGTCAAAAGCTCTTTGCATTTTTCAAACGCCTCTATGTATTCGTACTTAGTTGTGTCTATCTTATTATTTTTCTTTAGGCAGGATGATGAAGGCTGAGTAAATTTAGCAATGTCTACAATGGCATCTCCGTGTTGTAAATTGGTTGGATTTGTTACTCGTGTCTCAGATCGCGGCGGTACACTTATATCCAAAGGTGGATTATAAATTATTGGGATAACTGCGTTATGTGTCTGTAGAATTTGATTACTCATGTCAATGTTTGCTGATAATTTTTTTAAAAGGTCAGATCCTATCAATCCGTCAAATCGTCTGTCAACATCATAAATATAGAATTTATGAGGAAATGTGCTCTTAAAAGTCTGTAATAATGGGATGTGAATTATTTCATTATGCATGCTCTGAGCATGTGTGCTAACGACTGTAAAAGGTTCATAGTGTTTATTGTCGTTAAAAAATTCGTTAGCTTTCGCAGGACTTATAAATGAGCGACTACTTCCGGTATCGATGAGAAACTTTGAATTGATCTCGGGAATCTCAATATGTGGTAATTTTATGATACTGTCACAAAAATTTAAATGTATCAATTCACCGCATCTTTCGAGGCTGTTTCCAGTTTTTTTTTCAGTATTCTGGTTAGCGGGTTTGACCTCATAATTTTGTACATAGTTACAATCGGTAGAAGGCTGCTCTACATATTCATCACAGGCTTCATTCGGATTATAATTGTAGCTATTGTAGTCGTAATTGTTTTCAGAGGTATATTCCTGGCAAGGGGTTGGTTCTCCAATATAAAATAAGTCGTTAGTAGTCATGTTTTGTCTTACAGGAGCTGTACGCATTGAGACATCGGTATCTACATGCCTAGGTGGTTGTTGCTGATTCACTATTCCAAATTTGTATTGATTGGAATTTGACTGGGGTTGGTTATGAATACCAAATTTAAAACCTTGCTGTTGTGGGATTCTATACCTAAATCCACCAGTTTCGAAAGGTGCACGCGGTTGGTAGGGCACCTGTCTGAAATTACGTTGAACCTGGTTTTGGGGTGCCCCAAATAGATAGCCTTGAGGGGGTGCAAAACTATTTGGCTGTGCAAAGTTTGGTCTAACAATTTGATTTTGCGGAATGCCAAATTTAAAATTATTATTCGGTGGCGCTACATTAAAAGCAGGCCTAAAACCTTGGGTCATGGGCAATGGTCTGTTATTTAAATTTGGTTGTTGTGATACACTTTGTTTTACTAATTTATTTTTCGCGTTGTATTGAAACTGAAAATTTATTTCTTCACTCACAATACTAAGGGCATTTTCAAGATTAGAACAACCTTTCAGTCGTACAATTCGAATCAAATCTTCCGGTAAATTAAAAAGAAACACGTTCAAAGCCATGTTGTTATATATTATCATTTTAGCAGCTTTTATTCCTTCATCAGTAAGCCTAATTACTTTAGCAATCAACGAACTTCTAACATTCTGAATCCTGTGACAAAACTCGATGTATGATTCCCCTTGTTTAAGTTTCATGGACTCAAGCTCGATCGCTATACACTCCTCCGATCGAGGATCGCCGAAATGTTGCGTAAGAATCGCTTTTAAACCTTCCCATGATTGTATATTTGGGTTATCGCTAAGTAGAGTCGCGGCTTTACCCGTAAGTTTTCCGCTTATAGCGTGAAATAAGTACACTTCTTGCGCTAAACATCCTGGAATTCTACTACCACTAAGTACATACTCGCACTTCGATATGAAAAGATTTAATAATTTTTCATCACCGTCATATTTAGGGATAATGCATAAAATTTCTTTTTGCACTACCTGGATACCTTCCATTTTACTTAAATTTACGTTTACTTTAATTACCTAACTTTAAAATTAATTATTTAATTAAATTTACGTTTCCTTATTTATTTAAATTTAAGTTCACTTATCACTACACAAATTAATTACGAGAATGACAAATTTGCCGATTTTTGTGCAAACGAAATCAGATAAACGCAATTAATAAGCCCGACGATTTTGACCGGGAGAAAAATTATGGAGGAGGTCGGATATAATGAAAAACAGGAGGTGAAAAGGTCTACTCACCAGCTGCTCGATCCCATGTCCTCCAGAGTCAGCTCAGTCACAGCGCCATAAGCTTCCCACGGGAGACGTATTTATTTAAGGTTCAGTCTTTCCACGTTTTCGTACGTATTACCAATCGCCAACGAAACCGATTTTGGGATCTCGATGGGCGCGGTATTCGGAAAATTCGCGGAATATTCGAACGGCTGCGCCAGTCAACTTCTGGGAGCTCGCGGAGGCGTTTTTAAAACAACGATTAATTGATTTGTAAAATATTTATTTTGGAATATTTTAATACAAATCGTCTGATCGTGTTAAAGACTGCTTACTAACTAACTAACTCTAGGGCTTATGACTATGGGGTTTGTTCATTGTTCGTAACATCAACAAAAATACAAAAGGTGCCGCAAGTGGGCGCGAGAGTGGTGTCATATGACCGTCCAGCGTTAATATTAACAAACTGATTAGGGTAACAAAGAGACCGGGCAACTGGATGACTGTGGCGATATAACTAACTTGTTTTGATTTTTGTTGTTGTTGTTCAATAAATAAATAAATGACTTGACATATATAATTGTCGGACATTTATTAAGTGACCCAACATAGGGCTTTTACCCTCAAAATTAGGACGGCAATACCCGGATTATGCTTTTCTAGAGCCCGAATTTATTTAGGTCTATTATTAGGGACATAAATTAATATTCATCCAACTGATCAAACCGAGAAAAAATAGACGAAATTTTTGGTGTTGTTGTTGAGCTCGAGGTGTCAAAGTGTCTCGTTTTAAGTCTTTGTGCTCCTATTTATGGTAGTGAGTTTAAGTCAAATTGATTTGCACAGGGAAAGATTATTTTTCTGGCTTTTAATTAAAATATTTAGGGTTATAACTTTTTGTAGCCCTGATTCGACAGTGTTTTCAAAATATTCTAATTAAATTGTAAAAAGTAGCAGTTCAATTGTCAAATGTTTTTGTTCGTTCCAGCCGCAGGTGGGCTTCATGCCGTGGGGTCCCGTCCTGGAGAACAACTTCACGTTCCCGGGCGACGAGTGGTACGAGGGCTGGCGCGAGCGCGACTGGCGCTTCCTGGACGCGGCGCCCGAGGAGCTGCTGCAGCGGCGGCGGTTCAACCCGGCGCTGCGCTACATGGCCGGCGTCACCACGCAGGAGGCCGCATATGTGCTCTGTGAGTAGCGGGCAACCAGAATCAGAATATATTTTATTCACGTAGACCAGGGTTTCCCAACCTTTTCTGCATGGTACCCCCCCCCCCCCCCGATGATAAAAAAAAATCACCCCGTATCTTCATTGCTACAATATAAAACACAAAATTTTACGATATTTATTTCACACGATTTATTATTTATTAATGGGATATTTGCGCCTGCATTTTTTGAACCAGTTGGTCTGGTTCAGGTTCTGTTTTGACAGAGCTATCATCAAATCATACACTTCATGCCCCCCCCCCCCCCCCCTAAGATCTCTCTACGCCCCCCCCCAGGGGGCACGCCCCGCCGGTTGGGAAGTCCTGACTTAGACCATTATGTACAGTACTTATGAATCGTCGAAAGTTACAAAATATTATGCTACTACTTTACCACCCGTTCGGAATGCCGCTCCTATAGAGAAGAACGGGCCTATACAACCAGGAGCTGGGCATATTTCGAGTTGTTCACATTTTGTTTCGTCTACGGGAGCACTTAAGATAGTACATCTGTATTGATTTCTTATATTTACGCGAATACTACACATTGAAGTAAAACTAATTTTACGGATGTTATAGCGTTTATTTTAGGTTTGCTGTGAAGCAGATAAAACGTCGGGAACGTAAAAAAACATAAAATAAACGCGATACAATCTCGCGATAAATATATAACCAGATCAGTTTGAAAACATTTAAAGGCGCTACTAGCCTGTAATAAATAACAAATATGTATGTGTTAGCAAGTACTGCAGTTATTTGTAATGTTATATGGTATAATATGTTTATTTTACTTGGTCACTTACCATCAGGTGAGATCGAGATCAAATACTTGCCTATAATGTAATAAAAAAAAATTAAAAATGCTTTATTTTAACGGCAGTAATACAGGGTAGACTATAGCTAATATTACCATACGAAAATGACCTTAAAGATGCCCAAGTAATAATGGACCCGATTTTACTCATTAATAAAAGTATGTCACCGCCTTTTCCCTCTATAACAGATACGAACGAGTCGCTAGCGCCGAACTACGAGATCTCGGAGCAGTGGTTCAACCAGAAGGTGTCGGAGCTGGTGCTGCGGTACAACTACACGCTGAACCCGCGCGGCGTGTACGAGGCGATCCGATACATGTACACCTACCACCCCGAGCCGCACAACGTCAGCGCCATTAGAGACCAATACGTACATGTGAGTCATAATTATTGTATTTTTTATGAATAAGCTCCAAAAAGGTCCTGCAGTCTATCCAGGTATATATGGCATTCGCTCAAAAATTTAAAAGATCTCTTAAAAAAAGAGCAACCATGGAGTTTCTTGCTCATTCTTCTCCATAGGAACGGCATTCCGAATGGGTGGTAAAGTAGTAGCATAGTATTTTGTAACTTTTGACGATTCATAAGTACTGTACTCAATGGTCTACGTGAATAAAAAATATTCTCAATCTGATTCTGATTCTACCCGGCGAAAAAAAAGGCAGAGATTCTTAATTTGACACGTTTATTATTTTCGCCACAGCTCCTCTCAGACTTTCTGTACCGAGCGCCCACAGACAAAATGGTGAAGCTGCTTCTAGAGCAAAACGTGCCAGTGTACATGTACGTGCTGAACACGACGGTGGAGGCGTTCCGGTGGCCGGAGTGGCGCCGGTACGCGCACGACACGGAACACTACTTCCTGACCGGCGCGCCCTTCATGGACCAGGAGTTCTTCCCCGTGAAGCAGAGGATCGACAGAGAAGTGTGGACCAACAACGACAGGAACATGAGCCATTTCTTTATGAAGTCTTATGCGGACTTTGCGAGGTTTGGGTGAGTTCTGCGTGTTTAAAAATGATTAAAAACAGGTTTTAACTTTCAGAAAAAAAAAGCGAAAGTATGCTTAGTGTAAACTGAGTTCATCAGCGATTACAGGGCAATAGTGCGACAGAGAAAGAGCACGGCCCCACTCTCGCGACCACTTGCTTTTATGAAAACATTAAACTTAAACTTAAAAAAAATATCCACAAAGGTTCATATTCGATACGTTCTAAGTTCAAATAAATAACAAATGACAAAATAGGCTTTGCGATTTTGACACAACCACCCCAAACATTTGGTTCTTTTTCGTTCCCAGCAATCCGACTCGCTCCCGCATCCTCGGCTTACATTTCGAGGTGGCGCAAGCTGGGCAACTCCGGTATCTGAACCTGAACACGACCTTCAACTCCACCATACAGCTCAACTACAGGCAGACGGAGCTCGCCTTCTGGACCATGTACCTACCCACTGTCATTGGGAGATTGGTGCCTACCTACCCGCCTATAACTGAGGTAATATACTCTATCACCTTCTATCCCCGGTACATCGATGAAACAGCATATAGTACTCAGGGATAATGTAGCTTTCTATCAGTGAAAGTTTTTTCAGTAACGGATCAATAGTTCCGGAGATTACTCTTTACATCCATACTCACGAAGAAACTTTACCTCTTTATATTATTAGTATTGATTAGCAATAAGGCATATGACTTGTTTCGTATTATAGTACTAATTCGTGGAAATAACCTAAATCTCTTGCATTGAGGGTATATTATTATTCAACTTCATAGTACTGGTGGGAGCCAAAGCAGCCGCTACAGATAGCGTTCTGGTCTGTGTCCACGGCGTGTCTCGTCCTCATCGTGCTACTGGTAGTATGTTGTATGCTGTGGCGGAACGCTAAAAGGTCGGTGCTCTTTTATTTTCAAACTTAACACCTAGCAAATAAGCCTCGAAGTCCAATACCGATCATTCCAAAAATCCCCTTATTTTTATCCATCCATAAGAAAAAGTAACCCATAGTCATTTTCATAATAATATTTTTCATCTATAATATTAATTTGGTCGGTTCCTGATTATTCGGTGCGGTTAACCAATAGCGATCGTTTATGTTCCGTATCTTCCCTGTATGGTGGTAAGCTGTGGTCTCACAGACTTAAATTATTTATATTCTGTTTTATAGAGTTTCTAAATCCTTCGTGCCTGGCTTTTGCGCTAATCAAGACGGGCTCATTGAAATATAGACATGCATTATGTTTTCAATACAGAACAAACTCGAAACGATACAATCAGGAATCGGAATTGTAGTTGGTAACATTGCTTGTATGTACTAACAATGTGTGAAATCCCCTCCGACAGGGCTATACCGCCGAAATGGAAAATGGTGCCGGTGATGTAGGTGAAACTAACATTTTGAGTAACGCTTGCTTTATAAACGCTTTGTATCGGGCCCGGATACAGGATTTCGTTGGGGAGGGGCAGGGGGGAATAGAACCTATTGCCCCCCCCCCCCCCCCTGTATCCGCGCCCGCCGTTTTGTTTTTATATTATGCGGTGTTGCAATCGCTATTTTTTATTATGCGCAAGCATCATTTTATTGACATAATATTGTATGGTCCTGCTTTTTGGTGTCCCTTATGCAATTTTGCATTTTAAACTTTATGGTATAAAGTTCAAAATTTAGATTTAACGTCACTGTCACAAAGATGTGTGCTGTTTCACAGAGAAACTGATCGATACTACGACGGCGATATATTCATGGTACCCGAAGTGGAGGAGAGCGGCATAGACAACACCAATCGCTCCAAAGATAGCATTTACGAGTACAGAGACGTGCCGATCAAGAGAGCGCAGACGCCGCAAACTATTAGTAGATCGGTGAGTTATAGATTATGTAAAATCCCTTAACAACCGTCACCATGTTGTATGAAAAAAAAAGAACATGGATGTACCCCTAGACAGCCTTGACTTGGTTACCCTAAGCGTAACCTCTATTAAAGCTGTATGAGCCATAAATAAAATATCAAACTAGTAATTGTGTGTAGGTTTTTGGGGTCGAGTCACCTTCGTCCGTAGGAGAATTAAGTACCCTCGAGGTACCCTACACGTGACCCTGGGTGTGCCAACCAGGTGACAACTCTACTGGGGTGGTAGGCTTCGGCCGTGGCTAGTCACCACCCACTGAACAAAGCCATGTCGCCAAGCGGCCTAGCCGTGTTCCGGCATGATGTTCGGTGTTGCCATTCATGGATGGCGGGTCAGATCAGCTGCGCTGCATGTACCTAGTGAATGTAGCGTCTCGATCTACTGCCGCCTTCCTACCTAGGCAAGTATGCTCCATCGTAGATCTCATCGTCACTTACCATCAGGTGAGATCGAGATCAAATACTTAATGCCTATAATGTAATTTAAAAAAAATAAGCTATGATAATTATGCATGATTTTTGTGTAGACAAGTCAACCGCAAACGCTGCACGTGTCCCGGCCGGCGTCGCAAGCGTCGACCGGCTCCGCGCTGTCGCTGCAGGAGATCCCGCGCGAGCCGCCGCGCGCGCGCCCGCGCACGCAGCTGGTGCGCGGCGTGCCGCAGACCACGGTCTAGCACGCAAGCGCTAGAACTACCTTCTACGTTCTTTGTACCCTATACGTTGACAGCATATTACTACGAGACTGGGCTTACAGGACAAATGATAACTATTTTTTGTGCTGACTCGAAGCGCCTCCAGCGAGTATCTCCGGAACTAATTTGATATTTAATGCAAATGGCCTTCGCATTTTTATAAATTGTTATAAAATATCTATTATTGTATTATCTGACATCAGGTGGTCAGCATCCCATAAATTTGAAAGCACGCAGCATAGAATAGGCATAGATAAAAAACATTTAATCGACACAGATTACATATTAATTATTAACAGTTAGATAGGAATACAAAAAAAAATGACCAGTAATGTTGATCTCAATGTGTCCTGTGACGAAGAGCGTTTGGCTCAGCGTGTGCTAAAGAAAACGAAGGCTCCTACGGCTCTGATTTTCAGCCAAACCCTGCTCCTCGATCATAACCGCATCGCTGATCGCTCTTCTGTGTGTTTCGAATCTTAAGATGTGAACGAGCGAGCGAGCGATGCGCTACGCTCGCTTCAATTTCCAATTCAGGCGGACAGGCTCGGGGCGAGCGAGTCGTCCGCTCGCAATTAACTGAACAAAATTATAACTTTAACGCGACCATGAACAAAAAAATATTATAACACTTTGATTTGTAAGAAGTTCAATTTACAAAAAAAATATGGTTTTATATCATAGTAAATACAGGTATTTTTCATGAGTATTTTTTTTCCGAAAAGCGCTCGTATTTTCGCGGGCCATATTATTTTTCAAAATATGCAAATTATGATGGCAATAATTAAAAAAAAATGGGATAGCCTCCTATGATCGCATTCACGTGGCTTTTCAACCCTTTAGACTAAATTTTCCAACCTGTATATATTCTCCATATAGATTTACCGGTAAACGAGCGAAAGGGATGTGTACTTACCACACTTCTCTGCTTCCTCGATGTATCCAAGCGCCTTTGTTTTATATCTCTTGTAGGTTATTTTAAAGCCTAGCACGGTATATGTAAAGATTTCTTGAGCCCGGCGACGATTTTAGGATCATGTATGTACATTTCTGAGTCGTGATTGAAAAGGCAGCTGTAATAACAATGATTAAATTATTCTATAGAACGGTCTAACTAATCCATGATGATTCTATACTAGATAGGATATCAGGATAGTCACGGGTCGCACTATAAATATGACGTCGAGACTTTTTTTTAATGATTATAGAAATCATGTTGGTGTTTTTAAGAAAAAAAACTAAGTAGAAAATATTTTTTTAAACTAAGTTATAATTAAGAAATTGTGAGGTATCTATCAATATATACGGTATAGATATTTAACCGATGAATTAGTATGTATAAAAAACGCGTAAATTATGTTTGTTTTTTTTTTAAACAAGGCGACCCTTAACCGTTTGGCCATGCGCTCAGGGCCCTAAGTCTGCTACTGTCACCTTTGACAGATATCCCATATAATATCTGTCAAAAGTGACAGTTACTATGCGATTGCTTTTCGATTGTGAATCGATTGTGTTAGCATACTTGGGGCCCGGTACAGTGTGTTATTTTAATGTCAAACTATTTCATTTATTTATTTTGGAATGTTATCTTTTTTTTTTTTTACGTGGGGAAATCCTCATGGATACCACACCGCCACGGGGGTGACGATGTGGTTATGCCGGACTCTTACCGGCTAAAACCCCACGGTCCGCCTTCACCGCCTTTGAGCGGGGCGCCACAGGATCGCACATGGCATACTACTGTGGCGCCCCAGTGTTCTTTATAACCTACTGTGAGCCCTGTTGAAATATTTGACAGTATTATTGTTACACCTTATGCATACATTTTATTTTAGTGTATTATTAACGTGACCATCATGACGTAGGTTTCTAAGATATCTCTCAATTAGTTCGCGTCTAGTATAAAGGCACCTTCTATATATAAACTATGTTAGCTCTGTGACACAATGTTGCCATCTTTGGAACCAGACTGAGTTATTTTAGTATAAAAAATTAAAACTCGTATTATTGAATATACAATATAAATGTACCGTAGGTTAAGAGTTTATTCAAAAATCTATTCTACTAACTGGTAATTAGGCTAGATTCAGAATACATTTGAATGTCATCAAAGTTTATATTTCTTAAATTTCAAGGAAATAACACATGTGAACCTTAGATTGTTTTGCAAACTACACAGAAAAAATAATGATCTATAATCAATATTTCTAGTTACCTTAGAGGTATAGAATTTATATTGACTTTTTATTGTAAAATGTATTTTAATGCACGTTAGTTAGTTAAAATATTAAGAATATGATAATTGAACTTTAAAACGATTTAACAACCAAATACACCTGATCAAATAAATTCAATCAATAATTATTTTCTACAGTACAAAGCTATCGCCAGAGAATATGCTCACAAAATAATTATCACTTTTATGCAATGTGTAGTGGTTGTTAAACACACAAATGCTATTAATTAGTTAGTATAATTAGTGTTAAGAATTAACGTTTGTGATCGTTATGTCCGTCCATTTTAGTGCAATGTGTCTTACGATGTGCCTCCCAAGAGTGTCGATACGAAATGTATTTATTTGAAAAGTTTTATAACGAATTAATCTAGTGCATAGATAATAAAATGTTTTTTTTTTTCGAAAGAAAAACATGTTTCTGTTTTGTTTTATTTCAAAACGTTTTTTTTATGAACCATCACTAAACCAAGATCTACACAGTTGTCAATATAATACACTGGTGATTTATCAACATGTTCAAAATTTTAACCCCGAATTTATAGACGTTTTACAGTTTTTCGAGCGGTATATAGTACTGCGCACAAGTGTTTTGCTGAGTGCAGTATATTATATGACGTTCAATAATGTCATAGAATGTCTATAAAATCGTGAGTTACCATTTTATATCTTCATTGTAATCCTCAAACTCAACATAAAGCAGCTTCTTAAGTTCTACTTGCCGCATCATTAATGTTTTCAGTTGGCACACCTGCAAATGTCAGGCATGTCCCTGGCAGTGTAAGGCGGCGCGCACACTGGCCCACAGATCCGCCTGGCCTCTTTCCCCCCGCACGGCAACAGGCGGCCCGGCTTCATTAACAAGTCAACAACGTAGTTGGTCCGCAGGAGTCCTGCCGGGTAGTTCTCCACCTGCTCCAGGTTTTCCGTCTGGGAGTAGGATAAAGATTCATTATAGTTGCCGGCGAACAACTGGGTGCACGAATTAACCAATCGTACGGTCGAAATGATCCACATTCGCCATTGTGCCCACACCTACCGCCGTAGATACTTAAACTTTGTTAGTGCATTCTTTATCTGAGGTGAAGATCAATGTGGTTAGATATATCTATATAGTTGGCATTTATTTTATTTTATTTTTTTATTCCAACTAAGTTAAGATATGAACTACCTACGTGTTGGTACTAAGCTATATAGAGAGGGTTTTTTTTTCAAATCCCCAACGAAAACGATGTCAAAGTGAGTAACTAGTTCAAATAGATTATTGAGTTTATTGATACCCGTTTTATGATTTGGCATTTGAAATCTAGATAATTAAGTTTCCTCTAATTTATCCAACGGGTTAAGCTTTCTGTAAGAATTGCAAAACAGAAAAACAGTGTTTTAACGAAACAATGGAATACGAATTTCATTTATACAATGGCAATTGCAGCGTTATTTCGATTGGCTGTCAACATTGACGGCCTGATTAGCGCAGTGGTAGTGACTCTGCTTTCTGCGCCGAAGGTCCCGGATTCGAATCCTGATAGGGACGAGCTTTGTGTGATGAGCACGAATGTTTGTACCCGAGTCATGGATGTTTAATATGTATTTAAGTGTTATATACTGAGTTCGCCCTCAGTCCATTGTACAGTACCCATAAGGCGTCAGCCTCCCGCTTCCGCGCCGCCGCCGCCGCCGCCCCGCTGCCCGCTAAATTCGAGGCTGAGGCCTCACACAAGCGTTGCTTAATGTGGGACCGTATAGTTGGTGTGTTCGTATGGCGATATGTTTTTTTTTTATTTTTTTTTATCCCTTGATGGTATACTTACGGGATCCATGTCGGGCACGGCCACCTCGCACCACGCGTGCGCGCTGGTGACGCGGCGCAGCGCGCACGGCAGGCCGATCCTGTCCGCCAGCACCTTGTACAGCAGCGCGCGCTCCAGCCCGCCGCCGCAGCGGACCCAGCCCAGACCCACTATTGGAGCGCCTATTTCTGCCTGCCAACGGATGCGACTTAAAATCCTTTACTGGTGGTAGGCTTCGGCCGTGGCTAGTCAACACCCACTGAACAAATCCATGTCGCCAAGCGGCCTAGCCGTGTTCCGGCATGATGTTCGGTGTTGCCATTCATGGATGGCGGGTCAGATCAGTTGCGCTGCATGTGCCTAGTGAATGTAGCGTCTCGATCTACTGCCGCCTTCCTACCTAGGCAAGTATGCTCCATCGTAGATCTCATCGTCACTTACCATCAGATGAGATCGAAATCAAATACTTGCCTATAATGTAATAAAAAAAAAATCATTGCTGAATAAAATGTACTATGTGTAAATGGCGACCACGAATCGGAAGACGTAGTGTAGGACGGCCCCCCACAAGATGGACCGATGATATCACACGCGTCGCAGGAAGCCGGTGGATGCGAGTGGCGGAGGATCGTGATGTGTGGAAGTCGTTGGGGGAGGCCTACTTCCAGCAGTGGACGTCTATCGGCTGATAGATTAGATTAGAAAATGTACTATAAGGGACTCAAGGAAACAAGGTTAAAATCAGAATCGGGATATATCGTGAAAGCGCTAGGTCAAGTCGCGGAATAAAAAAAAGGAAGTTTTTCTTCGATTCGTATGAGCTCTATTTACAATTCCATCCTGGTTATAAGTTCGCGCTACATGGAATCTACTTCGTCTGTTTGTAGGTAGTTGTAATTTTAACCGACAACGTTAGGAAAAAAGTTAGTTTTTTATTCGGATAAGTAAGTAAGTAGGTACTTTTTTATAAGAATTAAAATATAAAATTGACAAGCCTATAAATATCCTTGCTGGGAATAAGAGCTGATAATACGCCTCCTGGTATCTTAAACTAAAAGGTCCATTTACCATGAGATCGGCGAGGTGCAAGTCGACACTGGGCATGGAGCAGTCCCTCTCCTGCGTCAGGCCGCACATCTGCTCCGCCACGAACTCGCCCAGCAGCTGGGCTCGGAGCTTCAGGGACGATGACACTTCGTCGCATTTCTCACGGTATCTAGCCATGTGTACTGCATTTAATAATAACATCGACAGACGTAAAAGCAGTGATAGCCATGTTGGTAGAACGCTTGCCTGAACGACGATCGCAGGCTCGCACCTCTGGGATTTCTGGATTTCATGTGCGAATCGCAAATTCAGCGACGATTATCACTTGCTAAATGGTGAAGGAAAACATCGTGAGAAAACCTGCATGTCTGAGAGAACCCTTCGAAAGATGTGTGAAGTCCGCCCACCCGCACTGGGCCAGCATGGTGGACTATGGCCTTATCCCCCTCGCATGACGAGAGGCCCGTGCCCAGCAGTGGGCCATTACAATAATAAAGTTACCTACCTTACTTCATAATGAGCGTTCTCTATCTCGAAGTAATGTAAAGACTTCGACCTGAAAAGGAAAAGCGTACTGATAAGTTGTACTAATGACTATGAGTCTTATCTATATAGATACCTACCTACAAATCATAGCGATCGCAAGGGCTATCATCTTTTATACTGACTCGCTGCCTTTCCGCGCTTGCCTTCTATGGCTGCGTAGTTGCTTTGTACACGGTCATCGACTCGTGCATAAAATAAATAAATATCGCCAGACGAATACACCAACTTTATGGTCCCAAACTAAGCAACGTTTGTATTGTAAGTACCGTGCAATGGACTGGGGGCGAACTCAGTATATAATCTATACTAATATTATAATCTATACTAATATTATAAATGTGAAAGTTTGGATGGATGGGTAGATGGATGGATGTTTGTTACTCTTTCACGCCCGAACGGCTGAACGGATCTGGATGAAATTTGGCACAGAGATAGATTATAGTCTGGAATAGCACATAGGCTACTTTTTATCCCGGTAAAATGTATGGTTCCCGTGGGATAGATTTTTTATTTTTTCATACTTTTTATCGCGGGTAACACCGCCGGGCGCAGCTAGTTAGTTATATAATAGATATAAAACGTCCCCCCCCCCGTCCCTCGAAAGACGTGTGAAGTCCGCCAACCCACACTGGGCCAGCGTGGTGGACTATGGCCTAATCCACCTCGCATTGAGGGGAGGCCCATGCCCAACAGTGGGACATTAAAAGGCCTGGTATTATTGTTATTATTAGATATAAAACGTCTATGAATTGGGAGCAAACATTTGTACGCATCAGTCAAACCATGTCCCTACCAGAATTCGAACCAACTGCGCTAATCAGGTCGTACAAATTAGAATATGTGCCCTGCGAAGATTCTAAGAAGTGGTCCACTTACGCTTCTCCAAACCACAGCTTCAACTTTAGTAAGAACGAGCGCAGGTTTACGTCATCCGGCAGCTCGGGGAAACGGAACCTCGACGACATATTCATTTTCAAATCCGAAGGACGATCTGTGGGAAATAATTATAAGCTCATATGAGCACCCCTAGCGGCAACTTTCGACACTAACTGGACCTGGTAAGTCCCTAAATTTAGTACCTAGTGCGATATCTAGATAAAAAAAACCAACTTACAAGAGACAGAGAGAGAGAGAGAGAGAGGCAAGCTTCCAAAAGTATATCTACAGATAGTGTTAGTCTAGCTATAAATGATATAACGTCAGAAAAAAATAATAAGGTTATTCAATCGATACATCGATTATAAAAACAACAGGAAAAATAAGCAATCATATTCAATAATTAAGATACCATTTTTCCAATTAACTGTTACTTTCATAAAAGAAACGGAATATATTTCTAAGTTATTAGGCACATATTTTAAATTAATGAGTGTGACCCTTGCATACCACACGCTGGCACGCAGCACACTGCTGGCACAGGCTGGAAGATCTTCCCTATGCCGCTAAAGTCGAAAGCTTAAACGCTCTCGTAAGCTCGAAAGTTTAGGGTCGGCGTGAAACGGGCAGAGTGACGCCAAGCGACTAATTGGACAGCAATTCAAACTTGCATCTTGTTTGTTTTCAGCGGATGCTTTAATAGTATCTATACTATATATAATATATATATATACAATAATAATAATAATATAATATATATATATATATATTAATATATTTTTTAATTTTTAATTTTTTAATATTATAAATGTGAAAGTTTGGATGGATGGATGGATAGATGGATGGATGTTTGTTACTCTTTCCCGCCCGAACGGCTGAACGGATCTGGATGAAATTTGGCACAGAGATAGATTATAGTCTGGAATAGCACATAGGCTACTTTTTAGTAATTTTATTATGTTACCTATTAATAAATTCCAGCCGGATCTACCTACCAGAAAAACGCGTAGAAGTGCGAGGGGCGATGTCGAGGTGCAAACACTTTTGTATGTTTAAGTTGACATTAAATTTGCTATCGAATTGGTCGCATCGCCGCCGCTTCGTTAGTGTGCACTGACCGTTATATACATCTATAGTACCCATGTAATGGTTTACATACGTGGTGTTCTTATGTCCAGTCCGGAGGCGACGTCGCTGTGCGGCTGGTGGAACATGCAGATGAACACGGGCTCGCGGTACGGCGGCGGCTGTGTACTCACCTCGGCTATCGTTGGGAACGGACTCTTCAGCCGTTTCTGGCAGTAGAACCCTTCCTGCATGTATGTATAGAGAACCCCTTTTATAGGTATAAAGGAACCATATTAAGAAAGAGGAGGTAAGAATGATTTGGGCGTGTGATGAAAAGAGATGTGAAGTATACCTATTACTAAAAATTATGAGAATGAACGTGGATGGTGATGGATGTTTAATATCTATATACGTAATATATACTGGGTCCTCCCCCAGACCATTATACGGTACCCATAATACAAGCGTTTCTTAGTGTGGGACCGTATAGTTCTACTGGCGATATTTATTAAGAGTGATATATGAAACAGGTTGGAGTGGATGTAAGTGTGATGGTAAAGCGTGATGAATGGTAGGACAAAACCATGGTACAATATTATGCTACGCCAGGTATTATAAGCTTAGTCACGAGATCGGTCCATCATCGTCAATCATCGGCCATCTTCGAACGATAAGCGGTGTTAATTCTATTGAAGACTAGCTGTTGCCCGCGACTTCGTCCGCGTGGTATTTAACAAAGACAACCGTTGGCAACAGCCTGCTCGCAGGTTCTGAGCCCGCGGGACGCATTGCAGGTTTTTGCTATCAAACTTAATCAGGCGCTGCGCTGCAACATTGGTTTTAATTTTATTTTTCTAAAATAAAAGTAGCCTAAGTTACTCCTTGTTACATCAGCTATCTGCCAGTGAAAAGTCCCGTCAAAATCGGTCGAGCCATTTCAGAGATTAGCCGGAACAAACAGACAGACAGACAGACAGACAGACAGACGGACAGACAGACAGACTGACAGACAGACAGACAAAAATTGTAAAAAATGTTGTTTCGGTATAGGTAATGTGTATACATCCAAATGCACTTAGTAAAAAGCGGTTATTTTAATATTACAAATAGATACTTCAATTTTATTTATATGTATGGATGTCAGTGCACCAACACAACTCATGACGTAGTCTTGGGCCATCGTCGGAAGAGAATAACTTGCGTGGAATATTATGATACTATAGACAGAAACATATTGCTAGGTGCACCCCTAGATGATGTTATGATGACGTAATGAGAATTAGTATAACCTTCGTCTGGTCGTTGATATCCAGTCGGCCTGTGTACGCTAGCTTAGCAGATGGATGATGTCTAAAGATCGCTTCCAATGCTGGCTCCCAAGCTCCCACCACGTATCTCGCTTCTTTGTTCTCTACCATGCTGTTTTTCAACATTAATGCTATTGAAATAAAACTTATTAAACGTATTTTATCGCGTTTATTTTGTTTTTACGTTCCCGACCCGGCGGTCAGTCCTCGCGTGACCATGGTTGCTGTAAAGCAGCCGAATCGTCGGGCACGTAAAAACATAAAATAAACGTGATAAAATCCGTTAATTAGTTTTATTTCAATGTGTAGTATTCACGCAAATTTAGGAAATCAATGATATGCAACAAGGACTGATGCTAAGTATATCTATCAATACATAGCAATACTGACACTCGACACAAATGTCGACGGAGAACAAGCGGAGAAAATCTCCAACTTGGTGTCGCGACAGTGTAGGTACACACATCGACACACGGTCTAATAGTTAGAAATCTAGTATCAAGTGTCAGTGTATCCATGCCCTTGTATTTGGGTAATGTTTCTAGCTGCCAAGAAGATAGCACACTCAATACGACCTAGGTATAACCCCGCGGTCACGGAAGAAACCCACAATTCGAGCCACCAGCTATACAGACGACAAAATATACTCTGAAAGTAGCTGTCACTAAGTACTTACCAGATTGCTGCAAGATTTCTAATATAATAATAATATCGCCTACTTATTAAGGGATGGTAGGGATGCAAGTGTTTTGCGAGAGATTTTGCAGAGAGACCAGAGAGGTAGCGCTCCGATCCGGTTGTAGAGTTAAGAAAAAAAAAATGTAATGACAATTTGTAAGTGCCCCCGTAGGCCTATACGAAATAAATGATTTGACTTTGTTTATTTTATTTTATTTGGTACATACTAGTGTATAGTGCCGAGTTCTAGGTACACGTCCGCACCGTCATCAGTGACGCTGGCCGCTATCAGCGTGCATAGAGCCGTGCGGAGGCCAATGTGCTCAAACTTCAGGTTCATGGACACCACCTGAAGTAAGAATCCTGATGCATCTAGGTCATAGGTATTGCTGTTAATCCAATAAGTCTTCTACTTCCCCACAGCATTTACTACAGCAGTCACTCCACTCCCTAAGAGCTCTTGTTAACTCGGTGTGCCTAGCAACGGCGCCAAGTTTGCCCGAACCACGCCGTAACAATAATAAGCTCCCATACAATTCGGAAACCACAACCAATACTGACACCATACATAGCCACAATCATAGTGGATACGGGAGCCGATGTCGTAAACCCATCCGTTAATAATGGCCTGATTAGCGGAGTTTCTCACTCAGTTTCACTCTGCTTTCTGCGCCGAGGGTCCCGGGCTCGAATCCTGGTAGGGGCAAGCTTTGTGTGATGAGCACAAATGTTTATACCCAAGTCATGGATGTTTAATATGTATATAATATATATTTCATATGTCATATACTGAGTTCGCCCTCAGTCCATTGTACCCATAACACAAGCGTTGCTTAATGTGGGACCGTCATAATCCATCACCAGTCATAATCCATCTATATTTTCTTCAGTATTTCTCTCCTTATAAGCATCTACAACCGTATCTATCACCTTCTTTTCAACATGACATTCATCCCAAATATCAAGTTAGCTATTTCACCTCTTCTCCTTTTCGTGCGGTGAACAAATCTCTGGCAACATCTTCCACCATCAATCCCGTCAGCGTGGTGCAGGTCATTATTTTCAAACTTGTGTCGATTCGCTACCGAATTAGATTCCTTAACATATTATGGTACAAAAATCTAAATCTATTCAGACTTATCTCTTAGTGTATGTAAAGGTGCTGCAATGGTAGTTTATATCATTAAAAAATGTCGTTTATCGGAGACATTGCGTTTATTCGTATATCTTTTTTTTTATTACATTATAGGCAAGCATTTGAACTCGATCTCCTGATGGTAAGTGACGATGAGATCTACGATGGAGCATACTTGCCTAGAAGGATCTGTCTGATATCATGTCCAGGCAGAAATTATACGAGATCATCATATCAATTATCTCACCTGCAGTATGTTGACCAATTCTTGCATGAACTCGCCCGTGAGCATAGCTTTGGTGCTAACGTGGTAGTTCTGCAGGTTTATATAACACTGTACGGCCAACCTCTGGGCCTCTATCGGATTGTCTTTGACTGTAACAAATACGGTACAGTACCGTGATGTCTAACTAGCTTTCTTTTGAACTAATTGACGAGAATCTAGCTGACTGAAATACAGCCCTTTCTTCTTACAATTTTGTGAATAGCATTATAAATAGGTAGGTCCTACTTAGATGACACGCCTGGCATCGGTTGTGAGTCTTTGGAAGTCCTAACGCATTCAGATAAAATCGGCACTTATTATAAATATCTACTTATTCAGATTAAAAATATGCATACATTTCTTATTGATATTTCTCAGTGCAGCAAAGGTTTTCGGTTCGACAACGCTGTAGGCCGCCTTCGGTATGATTCGGCAAAGCTCGGCCAGCGCTCGCAGGGCATTCATTCTGATGTAGAACCAGACTGCTGCATCATCGCCTAAGATAGCTGCAAAGACAGGCAATGTAAGTGCGAAGATAATACTGATAGGCGCTAACTTCTCACATAATTACCATGTCTCACCGCATAAAGCTTCAATGATATTAGTATCGGACATCCGCACCGCTGATGGCAACAGTTTGGTCATGTTGGCGACACCCATCGCCGCGTCAGCTAGCAGTTCCACATTAGAGCTCAGCAGTTGCTGGCAGAACACCAGGTCAGTACCCGTCTCGTACAACGCCTGGACTTTACAAAGTTACTCATGTAGGTAATTAGCTGAGTATATTCTAGCCTATACAATCATCAATTTCGACAATAAACTCACATCTCTGCCATTACAAGTAAAAGACATCTTAGTGAGCACAGCCAAGCAATGTGGCTTCATGGCAGGCAGTGCCATCTCGAGATACGCCAGCAATCGCAGTATGCAGCCCGATTGGTACAGATGAGCACCGTTCTCCTCTGTTTCCACGTAGTTGCGGAGGACACCCAGAACTTGAGTGTGGACGTCACGGAACTCATAGGACTATAATGATGACAGTGTTAATCATGATAAGAACTTATCAGATATAGGAGGTATATTACAAAAATGTGCTTTTGAGAGTATATAAAATCCCCGGCAAATTTAATTTAATTTACTTATGCAGGAAACATTATTAGATCGTTCATACCATCTTGCTTACCTCCAATATATCACATAGATCCAACACACCCGTCGACGCTCGAAAAGTCTTCTGAACGACTTGATCCTTATATCTACAGATCAACTGGTCAACTGTTCGAAGCGCCGCGTGTTGGATAGCCAAATATTTGCTTTGCATCAGTGCAAGAAGGGATGGCCAGCTAAACTGCTGATTCTTGGTCACTTCGGAGGCACAGACTGGGTCATCGAGGAGGTTACTAAGGGTCTGATGTAACAATGTATTAATTAATACTTACCCTGAATAAGACATTGTTGCATATCACTTTAGGCCGTCATATTTTATGTTATCTACATAGTTGTTAGACTTATATATTAAAGCTCACGCCCTCGCGTTAAAATAGGGTCGTCGTCACCAAGATTGACGAGGAAGACTATGGAATATGATAGAGTTAAAACAATCTAAAAGCTAATTTGAATAATTGGCAAAATATGTTTGTGAAATTCACCTGTAAACAATTTTTCTGTACATCAGGATCCAAGCTGTTTTTCATCCTTGAGAACAAACTGCTCAGTATGTTCGCTGAAACCAATTGCTCGCAACCTAGTGGTTCCTTCGTCAGCTCTGATAGAACTAAAGAAGCGAACTCTAATACGAATACATCTTCATTCTGTAAATGAAAATGGCATACAACAAGATCTAAAGAACATAACCAAATACAAATTTTGAAAATGTTTTGCATGGTCAGGTGCAGATTCTCCGTTTTAACCAGGTGCCAGCTGCTCAGGTGGTAGATATAACATCTCGGATCCACTCCACTTCCTACAATTCTTAAAAGTTAATGTATTGATTACAAGTACCTTTGCAAGCATGAAGGCAATCTTTCTCAAATTCTGAGAGTTCACCAGTACCTGTTCCGGTCCTCTCGGCAGCTGGCACAGTTGCGCCAGCGCCTTGAGTGCGAATCGTCGTATATTCATCTCAGGATGCTCCACGTGTAGCAATACATACTTTATTGCGTTCAAATTGAACAGCACGTAGCGGTTTTGAATATCTTGTGCCGCGAATTTGGTTATTGCTCGTAGAGTCTACCAAATAAATAAGCCATAGCTAGTAAGGGAGAATTCTACAGAATTTTTAACATGTTTATATGTCGAAGTACATATAAAACGTGAAAGTGGTACCATGCATAATATTTCAGGTTCCGCCGACTCTAATAGCAGGATAGAAGTATGAGCACTCTCTGGTGATATACTGTATGGATGGAAACTCAGATCTTTTTTTTCCGCTGATCTGTTATCCCTTTCCTTTTGCAGTGGTTTCGCCATATCGATGTTTTAGTTGTCAAGGTTTAATTAGACTATTATTTAACGAATGATTGATGATGATTTAAATGTTGTGATATTATAAGTCGTGCGATACCAATGAAGATACCCCAAGGGAAATATACCCAAGAAGTCTCAACTTTGAAGATATTGACACAACGGGAAAAGCTAACAACAATTTGATTGACATATTTATGATGTTTTTTTTTATATTTTCGTCTCATGTAACATTCATTATTTTATTTATAAAGTGTATTTATTGAATTCGAGTTCGGCTAAATACCTACCCACTAAGCTGTTGGGGAGGCCATATCAAGGCCATATTCATATCCCTTTTATTTCATCGCATTTCATTTCGTAAAGACAGAAGAAGAAAACATTATGGCTAAAGGCTGATATATATATCGATTAGAATATGGCATGGCACGGTTATAGTTAGTTTTGGTTTTAATTAGTAGAATATCTGACTTTTTAATGTTTTTGGTACCTACGTTTCCGTCTTTTTTAAAGTAAACAGGCAGGCCGCTAATAAACTGTGATTTCAAACAAAACAATAAACCCACAAATTTATAAAAGTTCAATTCAATTTACAATGGCATTACATAGTAGTTATCAGGAGAAAAGTGTTTTATAAAGACACTGTACAAGGACAATAACTATGTATAAATTTGAGGGTTAAGCTGCCAAAGCGACAGTTCAAACGTAACTATCGTTACTGACATGCTATATTTTTAGGTTTATTTTATCTTAATGCCATCTTTATGCATAGGAAAAACATATTCGTGCGTACTGTAGGTAATCTGGCTAGGAAGTTCAGGGTATTTCAGGAAGTATGGATACTACCGTGGTGGGGTAGCGGTGGGCTAGCGGCGGTCCCGCTCTGGGCTTTGGACACGATAGTTCTGATTGTCAAATTGTATTCAACGTGCACTATGGCCATGGTTAGGGTTCTCATTCCACCAGCCATGAAGAGCTTGCATGGAGAAACAGTCTTGGTCAGTACACAACCAATTCTTGGTATTTTACTACTGAATGTCCCAAACGTCATACCATTCCTCGATCATGTTTGTTGATGATTGTATTCTCCAGGTTACTGGTACGGGCAATGGCATTGGACGTGAGCTAGCCATCCAGTTTGCGGAGCTAGGCGCCACAGTCATCTGTTGGGACAACGACACTCGGCGAAACAACGCCGTCGTCGATGAGATACGGAACAAGGACGGAGAGGTAAGAAATCCTGTATAATTAGAACTCATACGAAGGTATACCGAACGAGAGGCTTCGGAAGAAATATGTCATTTGTTGTGTCCTGACAAACTGAATCGGCTTTTCAAGATACTATTAAGTAATTATGATGTAGATAGGCAAGCCCAAAACAAATTTAGGACCGACTAGTATTTAATCTCTCCGTGGTGCCTTACACCTGGAATTAGTCCAGCTGTAAGTCTTGCTTCTGTGGAAATTTGTCTACCAGAACTTATGTGTCTCCCGCTTTGCAATGGAGGGAAGTGGATAATTTTCATCCAACTCCTTTTTTTATCATTCGATTAATTTCGTGCGGGTTCCAAGACAATTAACTTTATCCCGGGACTCGCCGAGGGTCAAACCTCAGTGTCTTCATTGGACACCACTGTAGATCCTGGCTTACAGGAGTAGCAGCGGTGGGAGTGTGTGGCGGGCCTAGTCCCATAAAAAAATAAAAAAAAGTCAAGCCCAATCGTGTTGAAGTAGTCTAATAAAAATATCTTCGCTTTTCCAATCTAGTGCTTCGGTTACACGATAGACGTGACGGTAAGAGAGCAAGTAGCTGCGTTAGCTCTTCGCATGCGACGGCAACTGACCGACGTGTCAATGGTGGTTAGCAACGCAGGGGCGTTGACGTGTGCGCCGATCAGTCACCTACGGCAGGAAACCGTCGACAGAATCCTCGAGATCAATTTGTTGGCACATTTTTGGGTAAATGCGCTTTATAATACCAACAGTCTAGCATTCATTGAATGCAGTCAAATGGAGCCACAATCTAAGCGACAGTACAGAAGAAACCTGCTAATGCCTAATAGGAAAACATCACATTTAGAAAGTATATGCTCGAGATCTTTCCAGATCGCAGAGTTAAGTTATTCTTCAGGAACGTCCCAAAACTGACGGAAACGGCGTGTAATAATCGTTATGTTTTCAGATAATTCAAGCGTTTCTACCAAGCATGATAGAAAGGCGGCACGGGCACATCGTAGCTATCAACTCCACTGCCGGCCTCATGCCTTGCGCTGATATGATACCGTACTGCGCTGCGAAATTTGGTTTAAAAGGTATTCACACTAATTTTATCACCTTGGATGTCTACGTCTGTGATTAAGTGCGTAGCACCGTCAACCAAGGGAATGTAAAGATGCAGTGGAATGTGAGGCGAAATAGGTGTGTTGGGATTGAAGAATACGGCAAAGAGGTCTAATCCCATTAGATATAGGTGTATTTTATAGTTTTTAACAATCTTCTTTTGTCCTCGCTCAGGGCTAATGGATTCCTTAACTGAAGAGCTAAGACTCGATGCATGGACGAAAAACATTCACACGACGTCAGTCTATCTGGCTACTGTGTCTACTGGGCTGTATCCGCCACCTACTCATCGATTCACGTCGTGCTACTCTGAGATCTCAGCTCAAGAAGCAGCCAAGATTATTATTCAAGGTAAATTGTACCAACACTTATCCAATTTTTGCGATTTAAATTTTTATACGGATTGACTTTGCCCCTGGGGTTTCCACAAACTGAGTCTAGAATTATAAACATTCTTGAATAGAACAATTGGCATCTTACAGGAGTCCGCAAGAATCACAAGGACATAAGCATACCGTCATTTATGAAGTTTCTGATCGACCTCAACAACCTTTTGCCGTATAGAATAAAAGTCATTTTCAGAGACTTTTTCAATTTCCGACATAGAGGCTGGTTTTGTTTTTGCTGAGGAAAACACTCAGGGAAAAAAAAACTTTAAACTGATCCTCGCCAGAGGCAAGAACAAGATCTATTGAAAATAGGATCGAAGACACTGAGGATAGCACAAGGAACTAAATAAAGATATTTCCATGCTATTCTTACGTGAATTCAATGCGATAAATTCTAGTTAGGAATTTGTTACTTGGTATTTATTTAGCTGTAGATATTATAGATGGAGACTGTCTTGTAAAGATTTTACAATGCTTTGTATAAGTGAGTTTAGGTATTATTTGATTAAATCATGTAATTTTATTTTTTTTGTTTTGAACCTTTTAGCAATACATTGCATCTGTTTCAGAAATTAAGTTATTCAACACTCCTTTTTGCGCAGTCAGGTAAAAATAAAATCACTTGAAAATTTGTCACATGCTATGGTTATCAAAATGTTGTTTTTTTAGGTACTTAACACTCGCCACAAATACTTTCTGAAAATAATACTATCATAATTGATAAAACTTATGTATTCCATATATTCAATCACCAGGTGAACACAGCAACTATATGGTCCTACACTAAGCAACCCTTGTAATATGGGTACCATACAATGCGCTGAGGGTGAACTCAGTACATAATTCTTATAAAGATACTAAATATCCATGACTTGGATACAAACATTTTTACTCATCACACAAAGCGTCAGCCCTAATCAGGTAGTAAATACAACACAATTGAGATTCTATGTGGAATACTTTTTTCGAACCTAAGTCTCAAATGGTCCATTACTAACAATCACACACAAGAATGATTATCCAACTTATAACTAATAATACTTTGACCACACTTTTCACACATCACCATCTGTTTATGTTCGCCAATATTTTCGTCTAACGCTTTTGCATCTGTGAATGACCATTCACAGCCATTTTGCTTGTTCTTATTGGGCTCATGTTGGCGCGAATGGAGTAACAAAGTCGTGTGGGTCGCAAAACTACGACCACAGGACTCACATAGATGGCGTGATGGTTCAGTGTTTGTGGTGTGGTTTTTGACATGAACAAACATCTCCTTGTGGTCAGATGATGTGATGTTGCAAATTTTACATCTGTAATAAATGGATTTATTGCATGTTCAATCTTTTGATAGCTAATGTACCTATTGAATGGCATAATCCATACATAATAAGGACTATAATATGGCTGTCTCTGTACATTGAATATTTAAAAAAAAATCTGATGGTGTTATTTTTAAACTTGAGACTGAAGCCACCATTTTTGGAATTGTTGTCTATCTGTTAGAGCATTCTGGGAAATATTCTGGATTTATTGTAGTAAAACTTGGTATGGTGATAGCTTATAACCTAGGTCAACATATGATACTTATTGTCCTGGTAAATGGATGAGGACCCCAATCAGGAGTTTTTTTTTTTAATATAATAATGAACTCACTTGTACATAACATTTTCCTGTTTCTTATGTTCGTCCTTCCTATGCTTCAGTAAAGCATCACTACCCATGAGAGTATGACCACATATATCACAGATCCTCTTGTCGGCATTCATAATATGCCCTTTTGCATGTCTATACAATTGGACCCGCTCTTTAAATGTGTCCCCACATTCTTTACAACGGTACACACAGCCTACAACTGTTCCGTAGTCCATACGACAAGTTCGGTGATGTTGAATCAGTTGCTCTTTTGTAGGGAACTGTTCGCCACAATTACAGGATAAAGGGAGTGATGTATTATGAGTCAATGAGTGTTGTTGCATTTGATTTTTTGAATCGAATAACATCTTACAATGCACACATGTACGGAAAGCAATATCACAAACACTCATATGTTGTAATAATTTCTGAACGCTATCATAATTCATCTTGCATCCATAGCATACAAAAGAATTTTTGTCAACTTTAATTTGTGGTTTCGTCGATTCAGCCTCCTTTTTAATAAGTTCTTTCACAATTTTAAAATCAGTATGTAACACATCTATATCCATTTTTAATTTCTTTGAGTCTTTTTTCTTGGGGCTTGGAACTTTATCAGGTTTATTGTTCATCTTCGCTATATCCATGGAGTTATAATTTTTATCTAACATGTTAACTATACAAGGTATATCTTCCTTACCTAAGTTATTTAAATACTCCTCTATATTCTCAGTGTTGTTCAGGAACTCCAACAGTGAATCCGAGTTGTATTCCGAATCGGGTAAAGGCTGCAGGGGCATTTTTATTTCTGAACTTTTTTTCATCTTTTCTTGTACTGAAGATTCCAGCCAGTCTTGCGAACAACGAGCATTTAGTTGAAAATTGTAAAATTGGTTCAGTGAAGCCACACAGGACACGCAAATAGTTTTAGGTAGATGATCGCATGATGCGACAGTGATTGATAGACATGATTTCAAATGTAAGCTGATTGTTGGGTCACCGAGTATGGAAACATGGTGAGATTCTACGTCCAGACATATCCTACAACACTTTTGAATGTCGTCACACATTTCCGTTGTTTGTTTATCTTTAGTATCGTAATACGGTAATATGATCACCATAAGATTAAATTAATATAATATTACAGTACTCTGTTTATTTGTTAACATACATGATTTTTCAAATTCAAATAGTAAGTAAAGTAGTACTAGTAGTAGTAAACTTCGACTTTTCATTTTAGGGTTACCACATTTTGACAAAAAATAAGGTTGTGGTTGGGTTGTGGTGAAGTCACAATAGAATGAACGAAATTGAATAAACTTAATAATGTGCTATAAATTATATAATGTACTATATCATTTATAGTAAATTATTAAGTTTATTCAATTTCGTAACAAATAATCATTATAATAACTGTCTCATATAATTCATTCTACAATTTAATAACTTGACGATTAAAACACGATATAATCAATATTATAAATAATCGTAACTGATTTGACGTTTATGATTTTGATTTTATTACACTTACACAGTATTTCATTTTATTATTTTTAACATAAATAGCCTCTTCCTCCTTTATTTTAATCTTCCAAACGAATTTCTAAAGTTTTATATAAATAAATATTTTTTTATCCACCGGTTTTAAGCAAAATCGTTCACTACCTCAAAACTATTAGGTTTAGTGCTTTGAATTGAACTATTAAGGGGGAAGCTCAGGTCAGGGCGCGAAATTCAAAATGTCAATGGTTTTTATTTTTTACGAAAAATTTGGACATCTTTACAATGTAATTTAGTTTTTTTGCGATATTAGCATTCTGCATTGGATGTCTCGATGTATTAAGCTTAAAAAATACCTAATCCGATACAATACCATAAGGATTGTAAAAACCGCTACTTTTACTAACTTTATGGTGTTGTATCGCTTGAGGTATTCTTTGAACAAATGCCATAAACAAGTAAGTGAACTGTGAACTGATTGAGTGAGTGAGTTAGCTCCTGTCTGTAATGGAATGTTTATTAGTTATTTATTTTCATTTCTTCAGAATACGTAAATCTGAAAATCTGTACGCTGTTTTGGTTTTAGTGAATTCAAAACGCAAAATCCAACTACCTACTACGTAATGTAAATCTTAAACTGTATTTAATCTAGTACGTATAGTTCCTGTGAGTGGAATTCAATTAAAATTGTTACCAACATATAGTATAAGCCTACGTAATTGTAAAAGTTTTATTTAGTTTGAAAAATGTCGAAGTCCCCAAGAACTCCGGGGTTGGAGGCGCAAGAATCATTGCTCTTTTCAGCCAGACATGGAGAAATGTCGATCGTTAAGGCACTATTGACTGCGAGGGAGGAAGGGCAACTTATTTTGGACATTAATTGCAAAGGTAAGTCAGAGTAAATATTGCACAAACTATGAACACTGGACTAGAAACGTTCACGAATATCTAAAAGTACCAAAGATTCCAATACCTACCAATGTTTACATGCATGATATCACATTCTTATTTGTGTTTTAATTTTGTATGATTGCTGATTTATATGGAGTAATTACCATTTGATCTCTAAGATGGACCCAGTACTACTATCATTAACCCATTATAATAACACACAAATTTATTAAGTACTAGCTGCGCCCGGCGGTGTTACCTACGATAAAAAGTATGAAAAATTAAAACATCTATCCCACGGGAACCATACATTTTACCGGGATAAAAAGTAGCCTATGTGCTATTCCAGACTATAATTTATCTCTGTTCCAAATTTCATCCAGATCCGTTCAGCCGTTCGGGCGTGAAAGAGTAACAAACATCCATCCATCCATCCATCAATCCAAACTTTCACATTTATAATATTAGTATAGATTAGTATAGATGGTTAAAACACAGGCCCAGGGCTTGATGATATTAGTGAACAAATAATGACTCTATGTACTAGCATTACTGCTGCTCTAAGTATTACTATCTGTATCCTGCATGTAGAGTAACGTCCTCTCTTAGCAAATACATACCTATGTTTAATTTCAACCCCTATAGTTGCAGAGGTACTATGTAGAGTGAATCAGTCGGTGGGTTCATTTATCATACACCCTTATTAGCAAAGAGGGAAATTTATCATAAAAATACTTGTAATTATTGTGAATCACGTCTGAACAACATCAATACAGCTGGTCTAGTTTCTATTATTACAGGGATGAGTCATGACAAACAGTGTATTAATCAAGGCCATTGTTTGTAATACAGAAGTTACTATGAATAAGAATTAAACTTCACTGTTGCACAAAACAATGGTATACATACAACAACTACATGTTTTGTTGCCTAGTCATAAAGCAAGTTATTTAGTTCATTTGAGAAGAATACACAGCAGCAATTGGTCTGATAGAATGAGACATACTTCGTAATTGTTCTTTTTGATATTACATCAATTGCATTTCAACCTTTTTCCAAATAAAATAAAACTTCAGGCGATATGTATTAGGTAGAAGCAAAAGCAACATGGGTTGGACTCCTCTCCACTTGGCGACGTATTTCCGCCACATCGATGTGGTGACAGCCCTGTTGGAGGCTGGCGCCGACGTAGATGCTGTCAACGACACTGGGGACACCGCTTTACATAAAGCATCCTTTATCGGAAATGAGGTAAGGTTTATTATACATTTTTAAGTTCACTAACTGAGATTGATTTAATGCTTACTACTTTACTTACTATTTATTTACCTGAGATAGAATTTACTTATCTGAAGGATATACTGGAACTCAGTATAAATATATACTTATATTATAAATAAATAAAGTCTGTGAGGAAACGGATAATCTATGGAAATACTGGTCCAATTCCAAAAAATATTTCACTTATAAGAAGTTGACATTATCCCTGAATGGTATACATTGTTTCATCTAGTAACAGGAGCTAGTTTCTAATAAAACCCATTAACTCTAGGAACTAGTGATCCTACTCCTCAAGCACAATGCCGACGTGAACATAATGAACGGCGAGGGTCGGACGCCATGTGACATGTCTATGACTCGCGACGTGCAGCGGCTGCTTGAAGCGGCTCAGCGCTCAGAGCGACATGAGCTCGAGCGGACACTGCTCACTGCTGCCAAGGAAGGAAGGGTTGATGATATACAAGAGCTGGTAAGGCTTTGTTTCATGTAGCAGTATTTACTTCCACCCGGGGTACATTTTTTGAGAACCTGTCCTTTACTCTCATTAAGAGGACATTACATGGTCAGATCAACCACCCAAAAGAGAGAAGCTATAAAAATAAAACACTGCTTATTTTTTTTTTCTAAGTTATAGTATTTTAAACTTTATCAACAACTAGCTGCGCCCGGCGGTGTTACCCGCGATAAAAAGTATACATTTTACCGGGATAAAAAGTAGCCTATGTGCTATTCCAGACTATAATCTATCTCTGTGCCAAATTTCAACCAGATCCGTTCAGCCGTGCGGGCGTGAAAGAGTAACAAACATCCATCCATCCATCTATCCATCCATCCAAACTTTCACATTTATAATATTAGTATAGATAGTATAGATGTAAAGGGCATAGTTTCGGTTCAAGGCGCTTGAGGCGTTCCGCGGCCGTCTGGACATTCGCACTAAAATATCTTTTTATTTCAGCTAAGCATTCCGAACCCGCCGAATATCAACTGTGTGGACGCGCAGGGCAACACGTGCTTACACTGCGCGGCGTACAGAGGCCACACGCGACTCGCCGTGCTACTGCTTCAGAACGGAGTCGATACTACGCTGAGGAATAACAGTGGTTAGTTAAGAATCTCCACAAAACACTTTACTGGTGTTCTCCACGAAGATCTAATGTCATAACTGGACTTAAAAACACATTCGTAAACATGAAATTGTCATTACTTTTGCACTGGACGTATGGCGAACGAACCATAACTGCGCTAATTGATTTGCATTCTCGTTTATTCCTACATTAGATTTGCCAAATTTCTGCTTTTCAGATTTTAATGAAATGATCCATACATGAAACTGAGACGGTCAACTGCATCAAAAAAAAAATAATTTTCCAAATCGGTTCATAAATGACGGAGATCTGAGGTAACAAACATAAAAAAAAAAAAAAAAAAAAAAATACAACCGAATTGAGAACCTCCTCCTTTTTTTGAAGTCGGTTAAAAAATTATTAAATTGGTATATTTTATTCATTTTTTTTTATGGACAACTCACTCTTCAACACAAAAAATGTACTGAACTTGTGTTCACAATAAGAATTGTAATAGTTCCTAAGGAGCTTTCCTCGTATCTGCTATGTATTCAGATTTTCCCCATCTACTATTCCAAATGCAATAAAAATTAAACTGTAGATCAGCCTTTCCCAAAGTGAGCGATAACGCCCCCTTGTGGGCGCTGCAGGCCTAAGGGGGGGGCGGTAAGAGACCCAGACAAAAATGGGGGCTTTGTGTAGAGGCTTACAATATTTAATTTAATTTGATGTTATAGTGGTTTTTAAGTAGGTGAAAAAATGGGGGCGCTAAAAAATTATTAATTCTCAAAGTGGGCAGCAGACAAAATAAGTTTAGGAACTCCTGCTGTAGACAGTTGAGTTCTCAGAAGGTGCAAGTGATTATTTCATTTACCAGGTCAACTAGCGATAGAGCTGGCGAAGGACAACGAGATGCGCGAGGTGCTGAGCGTGCGGCCGGTGCAGCGGCTGCAGCGGACGGCGGCGCGGTTCGAGGGTCCGCTACTTAAGCGTTCCAGGTTCCTGGGCTGGCGGCCCGTGTGGGTCAGTACTTGGTGCTCACTTAGATTATGAACTCCGTCGATATAATAATAATCCCCTCAAATCGCATTGAGGGGTGGCCCGTGCCCAGCAGTGGGACATTAAAAAGAGCTGGAATGATATTATATAGATGTAATAAACTCAGACAAAGTAGTATTACAGATGAAGTCTTGCAAACAACATATTGAGCCCAAATATCAAACCGATTTGTGTAGTAAACACAAATTGGGATGGATGTATGTAAGGTCGTAATTCGCGTGTAAAACACACATCGGCTTAGGTTTTCGGGCTTCAATATGTTGTTGGTGACGCTCCGTCTGTATTATATCTTTGTCTGAGATCATACCATACTGTGGCTCCGCATGCAACGTGTAAAGGAATTTCCCTTGATAAACCGTCCATCGTAAAAAAAATTAAAACCGTAGTAATTTTGAATTTCCCATTTTGACCTAGACCTAGACCAATTATGCTACATCCATGAGTAATATATTTATGACTTTAATTCCATGAATTTTCTCACATTCCATATTTAAATCAGGAAGCAGGCTAAAACACGAAGAATTACTATTATTATAAGATGCGTTCCGCCACAAAATGTAATGTACCGAACGCGGCTTGAGTATTCGCATCTATAGGCAAGGCCCAGTTGCTATATGTTGTTTGGCGAGCCGGCTAGTAGAAGCATTAGTATATATGGGGTCCAACTGTCGGGGCAGGCGGTGCTGCAGCGCGGCGTGCTGCTGTACTACGGGTCGCGGGCCGAGGCCGCGCGCGGCGGGACCCAGTGGCGCGGCCGCAAGTACCTGGACGCGGCCGCGCTGGCCGCGCCCGCCAGCGAGCCGGCGCTGCTGCTGCTGGACTTCAGCGACGGCGACACGCACCGCCTCGCAGTACCGCCCGGGGACAGCGTGCAGGCCCGCAGACAGGTAAACGTACCGCACCCTCACAACGGTAGGGGCTCAACTCTAAAATCTATTCTTTTGGAAATATAATAAGGGGCCATCCATAAATTACGTCACACGTTAAGAGGGAGGGAGGGGGTCGACGAAGTGTGACATTGTGTGACATCACATTTTTTCAAAATATAATATTTTATATCTACTATTGATTTTATTGAAAAAAAATTAAATGGAAATAAAACAATTTCGGAACACTGCTGTTTTAATTTCATAAATTTCTAAATGTAATATTGCTAAATATGTGACATCACACTAGGTGGGGGGCGGGGGGGGGGGTCTCTCAAATGTGACCAGTTGTGACAAGGACGGGGAGGGGTAAAAAATTCATGAAATTCGTGTGACGTAATTAATTTATGGATGGCTCCTAAGCTTTTTCTATCATAAAAACGCCTTTGTTTTAATATTCATCGGATAGAACATACATTAAAAGCATGATTTTGAGTTGAGCCCCTATCGTTCTGAGGGTGCGATACATGCACTCGCAGCGGTGGCGAAGGTCAATAGTTGCATTGGAGGTTATCTTTTTTAAAATGGGACTAGGCCCGCCGCACACTCCCACCACTGCTACTCCTGTAAGCCAGGATCTACAGTGGTGTCCAATGATAACACCGACGTTTGACCCACGGCGTCCCGGGATTAAAGTTAATTGTCTCGGTACCCGCACGAATTTTTTTTTATTACATTATAGGCAAGTATTTGACCTCCATCTCACCTGATGGTAAGTGATGATGAGATCTACGTTGGAGCATACTTGCCTAGGTAGGAAGGCGGCAGTAGATCGAGACGCAAATGCAGCGCAACTGATCTGACCCGCCATCCATGAAATTTAATCGAAAGATACAAAATAGGAGGAGTTGGTGGTTATTTTGTAAATTTGGTTTGTTTCAGTCGTGGGTGACAGCTCTGAACGAGCACATCGCGTACTCCGGCCACTACTTGTGGGCGGGCGCCTCGCCGGACTCCGCCAGGGAGGCCACTGAGGACTTGGAAGACGAGTGCAAGCCACTGGGTGTGTAGCTTTTTATTCAGTACATATATGTTTTTGTGTATGTTTTTAGGTTTGATTGAACATCACGCAATAACGGTTGAACCTATTTAAATTAAATTTGATATAAGGGCTATAATCTGAAATAGGTAAGCTTATATAATAATAATCAGCCCTTTTTAATGTCCTACTGCTGGGCACGGGTCTCCCCTCAATGCGAGGGGGATAGGCCATAGTCCACCACGCTGACCCAGTGCGGGTTGGCGGACTTCACACATCTTTCGAGGGGCTCTCTCAGACATGCAGGTTTCCTCGCGATGTTTTCCTTCACCGTTTAGCAAGTGACAATCGTGGTTGAAAATGGGATTCGCACATGAAATCCCAGAGGTGCGAGCCGGGGGGTTTGAACCTGCGATCCTCGTTACCGCGACAAGCGTTTTACCAACTTAGCCATCACTGCTTTTTAGGTAAGTTAAGCTTGTTAAGTTGGTTTTATGGGGCAATTTTACGTATTTTTGAATATCTTTGAAATGTATATTCAATCGCTCCATTGTATATGCTTCGTCCAGGCTCGATGCAGGACGCGCTGACGGCGGCGACCAACAGCCTGGCGCTGCTGGACACGCAGCTGCGCGAGTGCGGCGCCATCGTGGCCGCGCTCGACAAGAGCGTCAACGTCGGCAACTCGCTGCACCACTCCGCCTATATGGTGAGTGAGCCAACATATGATGAGCATTTAATGCAGTGGCGTAGCATGGGGGGGGGGGGGGGGGCGGGCCGGACCGGCATTGCGGCATTTCACAGGTGGTGGTTAGAGAAAAAATAAAAAGTTGTGAAAAAAAGAAAAAATTTTTTTTTCGTCCTTTTTTTGTCGTAACCATATTATATCCAGTTGTTTTTTTACATAAATGATATTGAAATAAAACTAATCTTAAGGATTTTATCGCGGTTTATTTTTTATTTTACGTTCCCGACGTTTCGGCTGCTTTGCAGCAACCATGGTCACGGGAGGACTGAGGTGTTTGACGTCCTGGTGTCATAGTTTGACGGGGGTACCCTCATATTTAGTTGTTACTTGCGGTCCGATCTACGCAGAAAGAGCTCACTGTGTCTTGAGGTCTTGCAATGGTACGCTTGGTTCTGGATTTTATGATGTTTACTACAGGGTCCCAAGCTGGTGGTAGCACCCAGCCATCTTCCCTATTGAAATTAGGATGTTTTTTAATTTCAATGGCCTCGCGTATCATCCTTGGTCGGAATCGGTGTTCTTTTGCGAGGATCTGTGGCTTATCAAATCTGATATAATGGCGGGTGCGATCTTGTACATGTTCACAGATTGCAGACTTCGTGGAGCGCCGGTGTTTTACATCAGCAATGTGTTCTTTTACCCGGGTTTTTATAGATCTTTTGGTTTGTCCTATGTAAGAGAGCCCACATTCACAATCGAGTTTGTATACCCCTGCATCTTGTAGAGGAATGTGACACTTCACAGATGGTAAAAACTGACTAATCTTCTTCGGCGGCTTGAAAGAAGTTTTGATTGAAGCGCGCTTCAAGATGTAGCCAATCTTGTCTGTGACACCTCTAATGTATGGTAGTACAGCAGGCAGACGCTCGACTGTGGCTGGTTTCACTCGGTCCCTGTGACGGCGGCGCGGGATTCGGAGCTTGTTGTCATGCAGTACTTGCTTGACATGATGGAGCTCAGCAGCCAGATGTTGCTCGTCACAGATCCCTTTGGCTCTCTGAAACAAAGATTTACCCACGGTAGCTAACTGTGTTGGATGGTGGTGAGATTCACCGTTTAAGTACCTATCTGTATGTGTCTTTTTTCTATACACGGTGTGGCCTAAGGTGTTATTGGGATTTCGGATCACTAAAACATCTAAGAAAGCTAGAGAGTTATTGGCCTCTAACTCCATTGTAAATTTGATTTTGGAGTGTATGGAGTTGAGATGGTCTAGGAAAGCTGTTACTTTGTCTGATGGTAATATTGTGAAAGTATCGTCTACGTACCGCTTGTAGAATCTTGGGGTCACAGGTGAAGTACGAAGGGCTTTCTCCTCAAAGTCTTCCATGAATAAATCGGCGACAACGGGAGAAACAGGGGAGCCCATCGCCACACCATCTACTTGCTTGTAGAACTGTTCATTCCACAACAGATAGCCGGATGTAAGGCAATGTTTCAAGAGTTCAGCATATTCCTCTGGCATGTTGTTTTCTGCTAGCTTCTTCGAAACTATTGTGATGCAGTCTGCATCACAATAGTGATGCAGACTCGTCTCTAGTCTCTTACATAGGACAAACCAAAAGATCTATAAAAACCCGGGTAAAAGAACACATTGCTGATGTAAAACACCGGCGCTCCACGAAGTCTGCAATCTGTGAACATGTACAAGATCGCACCCGCCATTATATCAGATTTGATAAGCCACAGATCCTCGCAAAAGAACACCGATTCCGACCAAGGATGATACGCGAGGCCATTGAAATTAAAAAACATCCTAATTTCAATAGGGAAGATGGCTGGGTGCTACCACCAGCTTGGGACCCTGTAGTAAACATCATAAAATCCAGAACCAAGCGTACCATTGCAAGACCTCAAGACACAGTGAGCTCTTTCTGCGTAGATCGGACCGCAAGTAACAACTAAATATGAGGGTACCCCCGTCAAACTATGACACCAGGACGTCAAACACCTCAGTCCTCCCGTGACCATGGTTGCTGCAAAGCAGCCGAAACGTCGGGAACGTAAAATAAAAAATAAACCGCGATAAAATCCTTAAGATTAGTTTTATTTCAATGTGTAGTATTCGCGTAAATATAAGAAATCAATATGTGAACCAGTACGGACTGGAAATCGCAAACAAAATACGTCGGTTAGAAGATCTCAAGACCAAGCGCGCAAGATTTACAACATCTTTAAATTTCTTGAAGAGATGCCGAGACCACAATCTCATTCCTACGTGTGCCAAGATATCTGCAAAGAAGGACATACGAGGAAGCGCAAAGATCCTAAACCAGGCGAGTAAAAAGTTACTACGGGCGATGATTCATCAAACGCGTTCCGATCTACATAACATCAGCCGGCAAATTGAGAATTCATCCAACGAAATTAAGACAGTATTGACGACATTTGATTTTAATAAATGCATAGATACTTTGAAAAAGCGCGAAACATCTAAATACAATGAATGCAAAAATAAACACATAATAAAATATGAGAAATTAAATACCAAATCAAATGACAAAAATCTTTCGAAACATGGTAACGGAACGCAACCGTGCACCACAGACAATCATGACTCACGCGCAGTTGTCAATCTGTCAAAACAAACTTTGGATGAAAACACCGTTAATATTCTCAAAAAAGGCCTAAATTTCGCAGTACCACCTCGCAGGATCCCTTATGAGGATATTATTTGCAGCGTTGAGGATTGTCTGGCCAAAAATAATATGCCAAAGGAAGATTCGGAGGCAATAAGACAGGACGTATCATCTTTGTTACGCCGCAGTTCAGTGCCGAAACAAAATCTTCCTAAGAAGCAATATTTAGCGTTGAAGAACTTACGTACTAGGACAGATATCACCATTCTCCGCGCGGATAAAGGAAATGCGACGGTTGTAATGGATACGTCAGACTACAATGCAAAAATTGTCGAACTTTTATCGGATCAAAGCGCATATAAAAAGGTCAAAACAGACCCAACCACAAACGTGTTAAAAACAACCTCCGCACTAATAAAGAGACACTCCGAAGCATTGAATCTAGACGTCAAATCACTGATACCTTCCTGCGCAAAACCACCAAAACTGTATGGGTTACCTAAAATACACAAACCTGAGGCCCCGCTGCGTCCCATTGTGAGCCAGATTGACACACCAACATACAGTCTGGCCCAGCACGTAGCAAAGGTGCTCTCACCACTAAGAGGACACACAAGAGCACATACAAGGGATTCTTACCATTTTGTCAGTGAGATTAAACACCTACATCTTGCTGACAATGAAACAATGGTTAGTTTTGATGTTCAGTCTTTGTTTACCTGCCTACCTGTAGCAGACTGCATCACAATAGTTTCGAAGAAGCTAGCAGAAAACAACATGCCAGAGGAATATGCTGAACTCTTGAAACATTGCCTTACATCCGGCTATCTGTTGTGGAATGAACAGTTCTACAAGCAAGTAGATGGTGTGGCGATGGGCTCCCCTGTTTCTCCCGTTGTCGCCGATTTATTCATGGAAGACTTTGAGGAGAAAGCCCTTCGTACTTCACCTGTGACCCCAAGATTCTACAAGCGGTACGTAGACGATACTTTCACAATATTACCATCAGACAAAGTAACAGCTTTCCTAGACCATCTCAACTCCATACACTCCAAAATCAAATTTACAATGGAGTTAGAGGCCAATAACTCTCTAGCTTTCTTAGATGTTTTAGTGATCCGAAATCCCAATAACACCTTAGGCCACACCGTGTATAGAAAAAAGACACATACAGATAGGTACTTAAACGGTGAATCTCACCACCATCCAACACAGTTAGCTACCGTGGGTAAATCTTTGTTTCAGAGAGCCAAAGGGATCTGTGACGAGCAACATCTGGCTGCTGAGCTCCATCATGTCAAGCAAGTACTGCATGACAACAAGCTCCGAATCCCGCGCCGCCGTCACAGGGACCGAGTGAAACCAGCCACAGTCGAGCGTCTGCCTGCTGTACTACCATACATTAGAGGTGTCACAGACAAGATTGGCTACATCTTGAAGCGCGCTTCAATCAAAACTTCTTTCAAGCCGCCGAAGAAGATTAGTCAGTTTTTACCATCTGTGAAGTGTCACATTCCTCTACAAGATGCAGGGGTATACAAACTCGATTGTGAATGTGGGCTCTCTTACATAGGACAAACCAAAAGATCTATAAAAACCCGGGTAAAAGAACACATTGCTGATGTAAAACACCGGCGCTCCACGAAGTCTGCAATCTGTGAACATGTACAAGATCGCACCCGCCATTATATCAGATTTGATAAGCCACAGATCCTCGCAAAAGAACACCGATTCCGACCAAGGATGATACGCGAGGCCATTGAAATTAAAAAACATCCTAATTTCAATAGGGAAGATGGCTGGGTGCTACCACCAGCTTGGGACCCTGTAGTAAACATCATAAAATCCAGAACCAAGCGTACCATTGCAAGACCTCAAGACACAGTGAGCTCTTTCTGCGTAGATCGGACCGCAAGTAACAACTAAATATGAGGGTACCCCCGTCAAACTATGACACCAGGACGTCAAACACCTCAGTCCTCCCGTGACCATGGTTGCTGCAAAGCAGCCGAAACGTCGGGAACGTAAAATAAAAAATAAACCGCGATAAAATCCTTAAGATTAGTTTTATTTCAATGTGTAGTATTCGCGTAAATATAAGAAATCAATATGTGAACCAGTACGGACTGGAAATCGCAAACAAAATACGTCGGTTAGAAGATCTCAAGACCAAGCGCGCAAGATTTACAACATCTTTAAATTTCTTGAAGAGATGCCGAGACCACAATCTCATTCCTACGTGTGCCAAGATATCTGCAAAGAAGGACATACGAGGAAGCGCAAAGATCCTAAACCAGGCGAGTAAAAAGTTACTACGGGCGATGATTCATCAAACGCGTTCCGATCTACATAACATCAGCCGGCAAATTGAGAATTCATCCAACGAAATTAAGACAGTATTGACGACATTTGATTTTAATAAATGCATAGATACTTTGAAAAAGCGCGAAACATCTAAATACAATGAATGCAAAAATAAACACATAATAAAATATGAGAAATTAAATACCAAATCAAATGACAAAAATCTTTCGAAACATGGTAACGGAACGCAACCGTGCACCACAGACAATCATGACTCACGCGCAGTTGTCAATCTGTCAAAACAAACTTTGGATGAAAACACCGTTAATATTCTCAAAAAAGGCCTAAATTTCGCAGTACCACCTCGCAGGATCCCTTATGAGGATATTATTTGCAGCGTTGAGGATTGTCTGGCCAAAAATAATATGCCAAAGGAAGATTCGGAGGCAATAAGACAGGACGTATCATCTTTGTTACGCCGCAGTTCAGTGCCGAAACAAAATCTTCCTAAGAAGCAATATTTAGCGTTGAAGAACTTACGTACTAGGACAGATATCACCATTCTCCGCGCGGATAAAGGAAATGCGACGGTTGTAATGGATACGTCAGACTACAATGCAAAAATTGTCGAACTTTTATCGGATCAAAGCGCATATAAAAAGGTCAAAACAGACCCAACCACAAACGTGTTAAAAACAACCTCCGCACTAATAAAGAGACACTCCGAAGCATTGAATCTAGACGTCAAATCACTGATACCTTCCTGCGCAAAACCACCAAAACTGTATGGGTTACCTAAAATACACAAACCTGAGGCCCCGCTGCGTCCCATTGTGAGCCAGATTGACACACCAACATACAGTCTGGCCCAGCACGTAGCAAAGGTGCTCTCACCACTAAGAGGACACACAAGAGCACATACAAGGGATTCTTACCATTTTGTCAGTGAGATTAAACACCTACATCTTGCTGACAATGAAACAATGGTTAGTTTTGATGTTCAGTCTTTGTTTACCTGCCTACCTGTAGCAGACTGCATCACAATAGTTTCGAAGAAGCTAGCAGAAAACAACATGCCAGAGGAATATGCTGAACTCTTGAAACATTGCCTTACATCCGGCTATCTGTTGTGGAATGAACAGTTCTACAAGCAAGTAGATGGTGTGGCGATGGGCTCCCCTGTTTCTCCCGTTGTCGCCGATTTATTCATGGAAGACTTTGAGGAGAAAGCCCTTCGTACTTCACCTGTGACCCCAAGATTCTACAAGCGGTACGTAGACGATACTTTCACAATATTACCATCAGACAAAGTAACAGCTTTCCTAGACCATCTCAACTCCATACACTCCAAAATCAAATTTACAATGGAGTTAGAGGCCAATAACTCTCTAGCTTTCTTAGATGTTTTAGTGATCCGAAATCCCAATAACACCTTAGGCCACACCGTGTATAGAAAAAAGACACATACAGATAGGTACTTAAACGGTGAATCTCACCACCATCCAACACAGTTAGCTACCGTGGGTAAATCTTTGTTTCAGAGAGCCAAAGGGATCTGTGACGAGCAACATCTGGCTGCTGAGCTCCATCATGTCAAGCAAGTACTGCATGACAACAAGCTCCGAATCCCGCGCCGCCGTCACAGGGACCGAGTGAAACCAGCCACAGTCGAGCGTCTGCCTGCTGTACTACCATACATTAGAGGTGTCACAGACAAGATTGGCTACATCTTGAAGCGCGCTTCAATCAAAACTTCTTTCAAGCCGCCGAAGAAGATTAGTCAGTTTTTACCATCTGTGAAGTGTCACATTCCTCTACAAGATGCAGGGGTATACAAACTCGATTGTGAATGTGGGCTCTCTTACATAGGACAAACCAAAAGATCTATAAAAACCCGGGTAAAAGAACACATTGCTGATGTAAAACACCGGCGCTCCACGAAGTCTGCAATCTGTGAACATGTACAAGATCGCACCCGCCATTATATCAGATTTGATAAGCCACAGATCCTCGCAAAAGAACACCGATTCCGACCAAGGATGATACGCGAGGCCATTGAAATTAAAAAACATCCTAATTTCAATAGGGAAGATGGCTGGGTGCTACCACCAGCTTGGGACCCTGTAGTAAACATCATAAAATCCAGAACCAAGCGTACCATTGCAAGACCTCAAGACACAGTGAGCTCTTTCTGCGTAGATCGGACCGCAAGTAACAACTAAATATGAGGGTACCCCCGTCAAACTATGACACCAGGACGTCAAACACCTCAGTCCTCCCGTGACCATGGTTGCTGCAAAGCAGCCGAAACGTCGGGAACGTAAAATAAAAAATAAACCGCGATAAAATCCTTAAGATTAGTTTTATTTCAATGTGTAGTATTCGCGTAAATATAAGAAATCAATAAATGATATTCCCATGTCAAAAAAATACAATTTCACTTTTCAGGTTGGCGTTATTGAATAAAAGTACCCTTTTTAACATGCTCCAATTTTGTTATCATGAATAGCAAAAATAAGAGGGCGGCAAATTTGAAATCCGCACCGGATCCTAATGACCTATGCTACGCCACTGATTTATTGTCACCATGTATTAAGTTAAAAGCATTTATTTTTGTTTAATCGCATTTGTTTATTCAATGGATAAAAAAACCGTCTTCAAAAAACTAAAAAGAAAAAAAATTATCTATTCTTGAAACCTGATCTGATTAGCTCAGTTGGCAGTGACGCTGCCTTCTACGCCGAGGGTCCCGGGTTCAAATCCTAATCCATACAATCAGCTGTATAATAATTGTGTGGTGCCATTGTCCGCGCAGCGCTTCCAGCACGCGTGCGGTACGGGCGGCGAAGCGCTGACAGCGCTGCGACACTGCGCCGCGCTCGTGGCGCAGGCGCGGGACGCCGACACCGCCAGGCTCAATAGAGAGGTATGGCTGCATACTACGAACCCTCACTTCCACCCAGTATATGTAATATATGCACAGATACACGTCATATATTCCAACTGAGGAATAGTGTTTAGGGGGAAGCTCAGGTCAGGGCGCGAAATTCGAAATGTCTATGGTTTTTATTTTTTTGCGAAAAATTTGGACATCTTTACGATGTAATTTAGTGTTTTGCGATATTAGCATTCTGCATTGGATGTCTCGATGTATTAAGTTTGCTTAAAAAAATACCTAAAGCGATTCAACACCATAAAGGTAGTAAAAGTAGCAGTTTTTACAAACCTTGTGTGAAACCTTATCGCAAAAAACTAAATCACATCGTAAAGATGTCAAAATTTTTCGTAAAAAAATAAAAACCATTGACATTTTGAATTTCGCGCCCTGACCTGAGCTTCCCCCTTAATTATAAGCATGTAATCATTCCATCAGTCATCGTTCAACTCATTCATTCAAATGGAATTCATTCTATGGAGACCGAATAAAGTCAGTTTGAATTCCCGCAAACTCGTATTATTTCAGTATGCTGTACCTCAAGCACAATCTTTTATACGTACCGTTTCGGTAACGTAACGTCGTCCATCCCTCTCACACTATCGATTTTATAAACGATTACATTAGACGTTCCTGCTTACCCTTATAAATTGCTTGGCAATTTCATATTCTAACTCAATAATACATATTCCGCCAACACGCACTGGGCCAACATAGTGGACTATGGCCTAATTCCATTTGCATTGAGAGTCACGGTGGGACATTAAAAGGGCATTTACTAATGTAATTGTAACGTGATCGAGAAAGTCTGCTGTCACTGTCATTCAGATATATGAAAGTGTTGTGCAAGCAGGACGAAAACAGGCTACGCCGTCGTAGCTATCGATGTGCGCTACGATATCGTAGCGCTACGTAAAAACTGGTCATTAGTGTAACATCAACATTTATACAAGTTCTCGTCCTTTAAATATTCTTAGTGGTACCATTATATATGGGCGATAAACTTCTGTAAGTTTGGGGTGAGAGTTACCATTATACAGATAATGTTCTCCATAGATTGAACGCAACCGGGTGTTGGAAGAAGCCCTCGCCGCATTGGCGCGGACACATCACGAGTTGGAGATGTCAGTCGCGGAGGAACTCACAAAGGTATTATACAAACTTTGGGATGACATAAATACATACGATATGAAAAAATTGTATTATAGGGTGATATTTATATTTTACATTCTCCATGAGAAATTCTACCCAATAATATGGACTTTTTTTGTACAAAGTCACACTCCTGTAATGGTTAGAGGAATAAAAAGACTGAATGAGAGAATAAAGTCTGGACTGAATATATTTTTTTTGTTCTAGAGTAAAAGAAAGAAAAAGTCTTCAAGTCTGAACGAGTCCAAAGAGAACTTCTTTGATGTTTTCGATGGTAAGCATTCATTTTCGTCGTACTTACATATTTTGAGATAAAACTCGTGAAGACGCCTACAAGTCTTTCGGAACACGTGAAGTTTGCCTACCCGTATTGGTCCGAGGTGGTGGACTATGGTTAGAACCCTTCTAGCAGAGAGGTGTGTGTCAAAATAATGGCAATAGCCTGAACCCGATTACATTTGAAACAGAACATCAACCGACTTCTGCCTATCTCTTGGAATACAGGCATAAAGGCGAAATACGTGTCGAATTATTTTTGCCTCGATCCGCGGAGAATTGCATATTAGCTGACGTTACGACAATCATGGCAGACAGAATTACATCAGTAGGACTCCTAATGTAATCCTAACGACACCGAGAAAACATGCTGTCACTGGCATACTTATTTATGAAATATGTGGTGTGAGAGGGATAGACGACGAAACGGTACGTAAACGTAGCGTAAAAGGATTTTGCTTGAGTTACCGTGGTTGAGTCATTCAATTATAGATCGAAATGCTTGGTTTATAATTGTGAAATTTGCCTGTAGCCTTCCCCCGATTGTTTAACAATGAATTTCCGCTAAGTATCACCTAGTTCTATTAATTATGAATTCAGGCGTAGTGGTGATGGTGTATTGTTTTAAAGAGTCGATGAGTCTAGAAATGTAGGCACACTGAACCCTAGGATCTGAGGATGAGGATGACACGCTGGTGACGGCAGGGCTGTCCAGCCCGCTGGGCGCGCTCAGCCCTTGGGGCAGCAGCCCTGATCTCACGAGACGGACTCCTATTGGCAGTGTCGATGGTTAGTATTTTTTTTTATTTCATTGTAGTATGTGCAGCATCTAGATTGTCTATGGCTAGATGAAAATCTATGGGTTTACACTAATTGGAATCGATGGGATACGGTGAAATATGAAATAATGTACTTAGTGCAGTATACCTATATTATTTAATTAAAGTATCTATTCATAAACATGATCGCGTCAAAATAAACTGAACATGTGCACACGATAAATAAGCGAATTAAAAAAAAGATAGACCGCTGAATTTCTTACCAGATATTTTTAGTTAAGATCGCGTTCCGATCTGGTTGTAGAGTTATTGAACAAAAATTTTAAATTACATTAAAAATGATTCATAGTCATGGAAACCATATAATTGATATAGGTGATAAAACGCCAACGAATGAGGTTGGCGAGCAGCGCGTTCGGCGGTTGTCCGGCTCGTCCGTTGCGTCCGTCGCGTCCGACGCATCGGGCGCGTCCGAGTCGGGCGCGGCGGCCAGCGCGGCCAGCTCGCGCGGCACGCTGGTGTCGCAGGGCGGCCACGTGTACCGCAACGCCAGGCCCTACCGCAAATCTGCACACCCAAGGTAAATAGAAATAAAAATATCTATACAAGAACTAGATTAACCGACATAGCTCAAACAATTTCAAAGGTAAACTGGCAATAGGTGGAGTATATAGCTCGAAGAACCAATGGCCATTGGGGCAGTCAACATCTAGAATGGTGACAACGAGCCGGAGGACGTAGTGTAGGACGATCAATAGCGATCTTGGGTTCAATTTCCCTTTTAGGTACAGAACCCTATAATGACCGGATTATGTTCGGGAATACGTATACAGCGTATTGGATTTGTCCGCAATATATGTATGAGATCGTGCGAAATATTTTCCGATCCCTTCGGATCCCTTGGGATGAAAAGGGGATCGCTTTACTGCACAAAAATGTACTCCCACAGACTACAAGCTACAACGCAGAACCGTCATAGGTAAGTTTAATCACAGGACAGAAACGTTAGTATGAGTTTTCCAACGTATCAGAATACCATCAAATGATCGAATGTTTCCACTCATTGGACTGGGGGATGCGAGGTTATACGGAATGTGGTCTGTGTCAGTGGTGTCAGTTCCTTCAACCTTCCTTGAACCTTCCTTTTTTTCTAATTTCAATTTAATTTTGTTTCAGTTCTCAGTGGTCCATATAAAATAACGCGGTCAGTAATTCAATTTAAACACGCCATATTACTTGGCTTCAACTGTAATAGCTAATAGTCAAATAGGTTTAAATATCTCGTTAGAACTTTACACGCTTATAGAAATCGCACAATATGACAAATTGCACAAATCATATGCAATAAAAACGCGCCATTAGTATGATAATTTGAATTTACAAATGGTAAAAAGAAATCTCGTAAAATATCGCCAGTTACAGATGGCCTAGCACGGTCGGTGGTGTGAATAAAACATGTGTAAGAGATATTTGTCTCAGTCTTTCTTATGAATAAATATGAGAAAGCGTGCGAGAAGACATGTGTGATATGTCTTCATGATAAATTATTATATACCATCATTCCATGGCACAAAAGCATTTATGTTGTAAAAAAGAAAGTTATTTTATTGCGATATACTTATTTTAAATTGCTTTAAATAATATACGTACCTGCCTGTATTATAATTAATTAGTGTGTGTCTTCCCCGCGTCCATATAATTATAATTACCAATTCCAATGATATTAAAAATTGACCAAAAATATTGCTTACTATTAAGTTTTTTTTATTAATTTAATTTTCGTAACTAATTTATTCCTATTAGTATTGCCATGTATTAAAATGTACCTGATATGAGCGAATCTTATGTGTAGTTGTGATAGCAGTATGTGTTTGTTATATTATTTTACAATGTATAAGTTCAATTATGTGACTCATGTTTAATTTTTGATATTAAATGTGTATTTTTTATTTTTATTATTTTTTCTTCCAAAATACGTTGGAAATAGATCGATACTGGGATTTTATTACCTCTTCGGATAAACTACAGTCTTCAATAGTAATCACGTGAAAGACCTAATCCGCGCTTAACGCCCACTCTTGCCTTAACGGTATCGATACGCACTGTGGCAATGTATTGACCTCGAAAGCGATTATCTTAAATTTACCTATCATGATTGGCGAATTTATGAATAAACATTGCTGGTATAATAACATATTCCTTGTAACTCTTTAATCTAATCAGGCGACTGCAAAGTGAATATTATCGAATGAGGAAACAGTTTTAATTGATGTTGAGGTTTGTTACGAATGATCATATTAATCGAAATGTTAACCGAAGTCACAAACAACCGCAAAATAGTCCCACGTTGTGCGCCAATATGGCGTTGCGGTGGCGCGGGGGGACTGTGGTGAGGCGGGGGGAGGCGTCGCCCAGTCTTGCTTCCTTCACCCGCGGTTGCTAGTTGCGCCGCAGCGTTTGCCCCGCGCACACGTCTGTGTAGCGCTCGCGTTTGTACACTCTCGCCCACACATGACCTATACACCGGTTTCATCGTGGGTGGTATACGGTTATATATTTTATATTTACTTCTGGCTGCCTGTGGAGTCACAGTTCAATTATTATTGCCTGTGACTTGCATCGATTGATTATCACAACAAATTGCATTCTGCCAGCTTTTCTATAAAAGACAATTAGTGGCTGAATTTTATTTAATTACAAAAATCAGACTGCCGCTTGACGATTGTCTGATAGTTTCCATGAAGGACTCTACGAGATAGTTTTAAGATACGAAGCCTCGCACACCGCGACCTTTTGTTGTGGGACAGACTTTGAGCACATCACCAGCAGCCTATTAACTTTCTACTGATCACCGTAGGTACGTTCCTGCTAATGTAGGTAGGTACACCACTGAGCTTAATATTCAGTTCTGCGTCATGTTTCTCCCAGATGCTTTCCACCGGTCATTCTGGCCGCAGGGGGGGATACACAAATTTTGGCCTAGCTGTTGTCTATTCTTCGGAAAATGTGACCAACCTGCTGCTCCAGCATCCTGATGCTTTGGGCCACGTTGACTACTTACTAGACGCTCCTCGTGAACACAACGGCATTAATTAAATCGCTAATAGAATCAAGCTCTTGGCTCCTATCATTCGCGTTGTTATAAAATGGATTCCCGTCAGTTGATTGCATTTTGTTGAAGGATGTACCATTGGCTTTTATAGGCCGTTTATATAACGACTCCATAAACACGTTGCGAAGCGAGGCACTTTAGGGGCTTGTAGTAAAATTTTGATTTATTGTATCGGTTCTGTCTGGTGCTTAATATCTTTGATATTTCAATTGCAACATTATGACACCGCACTTTATGTACGTTATGGAGAGCACATTGAGCAGTCCTGAATAGAAGTATGTGTTATGTAAGAGTACATTTTAATGATGGCCTTACCCAGCAATTCACTTCGGGGGCCTTGAGCTCTGGACCAGAGAGATTAGTATGTACCTATGTGTAAAACGGTGGGTTGACTACGACATTTCGGGGGGAATTTGAACCCACAATACTCCCCCCTGCCTACGGCCATGATTTCAATGGCTTTAAAGTACCCTGAAACTTGTAAAGACCGTAGTTTTGTTCATGATGGCGAACCGGTCAGTCATTCAAAGCGAATACTGAATAGGTTCAAGCCGTACATCATGCCGAAACTCATTATTTTGGGGTCAAGAAGTTTATTTATTTAACAACATACGACCACAACGGGGTAAAATCAAATTTCAGAAAACCTCCATTTTAAAGACTTCTTTTGTGTGTGCGGCCAGCGTGATACAAGCCACGGCCAGCGTGATACTTGTTTGTAATATGCATAGGTATACCATCTCTGCACGCTTCCGCCTAGCAGATTTTATCGCTCGCTGGTGCCATCCTGTCAGTGCAATGATAAACGCCATTGTTATAGTCGGGAACGCATCCCTTTCTTTAAATAAATAATGATGTAGCCATAGTCGATGTAGTTTTACTCACCATTGAAATGATGATGCAACGGCTCCAAGTTTATTTAGCGGAATCGTAATGTCCCAAACAGACTGAAGTAGCGTTCACTTTAACGTTACGGGGACGTCAGTTCAGAGTTTATTGTTGATCTCCTTCGCTTACGGACTTATGAATCTTTAGCGGAAAAGGGAAGATCTTCCAGCCAGGCGGGTGGAATGCCTGGCGGGGCGGCCGCTACGCCCCCAACGGTTATTGTCGGGATTTTGTATATATTTTACTTGCACCGAAAACTCTGATAGCGCGATTCAGGATTGTGACGTCACTTGTCTATTGTTCTGAATGCGTCTGTAGTGCCATCTGCGTAGCTTGTGATGCGGTTGAAGTAGTCGCTACAGTACTCCCCCCCAAGACCGGAGGTCGATATCTTTGAGTGGCAGTGTCTTGCTTGCAAGGGCCAGGAAGCTAGCTCGAAGGTCTGCAGTGAGTCGAGACCGAGCTGTGCGCGTCGCAGAACCAGGAGCGCGGTGAGTCAGCTGTGATGGTCCTGAGTGACGACTGGCTTGCTGTGGGACTGACTGCTTGCTGTTGGATGCCGATGTTGATGTCTTGGTATGGAGTGGTGATGACTTGGGTGCTTGAGTCTTCACAGAAGGATGTTGTTCATTGTCAGGGGTCACCAATTTAGCGGAAAAGGGAAAATCTTCCAGCCAGGCGACAAATCTATTTAGGTGGGAAACTTTTTGAATATTATTGTATTGTATGCACGATGGAATATCGAGTTTATTCTTTTGTTCATTTAGGTTTATATTAACCTACTATTATAGGTATCTACTACCTAGATTGATGGAATATATGCCCTAGTTTAGAAGCTAGGCCTATATACTCAGTAAATGTTATAACTCAAACATTATTTCTATAGATGTTGAGTACGCGAGTAGATCGTAATCCTCTGTTTGGCGTTGGGTGTATACCACCATTTTCCTTTTCGGTGTCGCTTTTTATGACGTCTTGATGTTGTTATCAGAAAAAAGAAGTGCAAATACTTACGTAGTTTTCTCAGAGTTCCCGTAAATGGCAGATAAAAAGTCCGTCGGGAAATGTTCTCATGCTTTCATATGACGACATTTCTGTCCTAAAAGGTTTCTGTCCTACCTAGGTACGTAGATAATCAATAAAAACATGCCAAATTGATAAGAGGTTGCTTTTTACGTTGCATGAGGTAATTGTCTGACGTCCTTTAAATAAGCCATTCAGACTTGCCCACGCTAGCACAATTTTTCGTTGCTTTTGTTGGCATTTCAGTTATTCGTTTTAATTTCGACCTTTCCACCACATTTACATTTTACGACGTCTTCAACACCATGGCATGGGCCCACACCATACCAGTAAATGTATCTGCCTACGAATATGAATAAGAACTCTTTAGTAATTTTGTATCGAAGTCAAATTAACCCTAACTATGACTCATTCCCAAGGTTTTTGCGGGTAAAATCCCCATGGCGTGAACAATTTTATGTTCTGCGTTAGTCCCCCTTATTCCAAGTTCGTTCAAGCCATACAAGTTTCTACCTATACGAGTATAGATACCTTTATCTAAATATAACTTAGATTGATAGGCTACTATAAATCACTCAGTAGATGTTATTGGACTGGCACATATTTCGAGAAGTGGGGTCGGTGATTAATTGGTTTTCGGGTGATTGATATTTGTATTTACCCATTTCTTTTCTGTAACGCGTTTGTTACAGAAAAGTCAATCAATGGTATTGGTTTTGCGGACAGGAAAGTAAAAAGTCGCGTGGGAGTTGATACAATTGGAGCCTTACTTAGTGTGTGTATTAGGAATGGAGACGAAAGTACAAAATTCCACATACATAATACAATAGCCATCACATATTATTATTTAACATAATGACTATACATGGATCGTAAATATTTGGAAGGAACTTTTATAAGGATCCGAGTTATGTTGAAAATGTAATATTTTAATTACCGTTAATAGGTAAAAATATATAATTATTAATTATATGCTTTCGTACTTGTATTCCTTAAAATGGTACGAATAGGTAGTAAGTTCATGAAATTCAATTTCATGTATAAAGATTAGGCCGAGTCATTTGTAACTCTTAGTGAATATTTTTGGTTAAAAAAAGGTAACATTTATCGATCAAGATCTCGGTATGTATTTGAGATAAGAATTTGATATTTGGACCCATAAAACTTGAACTTAACCTTTTTTTTAATTCGCTTGCGCTGAGTACGACCTAAATAATAGGCTAACACAACAGTTTCCTTGCGACGCACGCAAATTGATCTGAGTTTGCAGCTTACTCGAATTTCAGTTCGCCACAATTTTGCGGCTCACTCAGTCGGCCGCTAACAGTTTGCCGACCGGGGACACAGCCTTAACCTACTTTTCGCACTTCGAGTGGCGTACTCCGTAGCTATGAGCTACGCCTCCGTAGCGCCGTATAGCGCGTAGCAATCCCGAATGGCTACGTGGGCACTTTATTTTTAGTACGTAGACCGATAAATGCTTGAAAATATTGCAATTCTAGAGCAGAGCCATGTATGCCTCCTTTTATCAGAATTATTTTAGTCATAGCAAATTTGGCTACGTAACCTAGTCGGTAATATTGGACTATTGCTAGCCTACGAAATAAAATTATAACCTTTAAACTACACTTGCATTATCAATTTTACAGTTATGAATTTTCAAGTGGAACCTTAAGTCAAAGTTTAACGAACCTTGGTAGCTTAAAGTGGGGCTTAAATGTAATACACCTGACTAATTATTTTATAGCATTAACTTCGTCGACTAACGAACTGTGCGGCCTTTAACGAGGTAGTTTGAAGTTGAGATTGCGAAGTATACATCTGTTCCTAGTTGAATTAGTATTGGCAGCTTTAAAACGTAGATTAGCTATATAGAATTACATAAATAATTATATCTACTAATATGTAGTAGTATACAAATAAAAATAGGCCATAGTAGTACCTATTTTAATTAGTCACACACGCGACATCAGTGTCCTACTGTACCGCTACACATGAATTAAGATTCTACGGACAGGCCATAGTCACTAACTCCGTTACAAAAAATCAAGCCAGTACTTAACTCAAGAAGCAAACATCAATGTGTGTGTGTGTGTGTACTTACAATAATACTTATTAATATACGCTAAGAAAGGTACACACAGCAAACGAGGACACAGCGAGCAGGGTGAAGGCACCCATTGTCGGGCAAGCTAGCTAGACTTTACGGTAACCCGTCGCCGCGCGGCGTCGGTCGTATCGACCCGCCCGCGCCGCCGATCTGGCAGACAGCCAGACGTAACCTACACCTAGCGTTTTCGGTCAGCTGATTGCGTTTTGTTTATGGTGAGGCACAAATAACTGTAACGTACCTACTGGATGTTTTAAAGATATCTAATAGATATACAACAATCAAGCCACCAATCGGCAGTAACTTTAACATAAGTCTATATTTCTGGTATAAATACGTGCTAATGAAATTGTTTAGGTAGGTTATGCCTAGCCTTTTTAAGAATAGCATAAAATTATTACATATAGACTTTTTATTTTCCTCCTCCTGTAGTCTATATAACATAATAGCTAAATCCTCAGTGCCTACAGAACACGTTGGGCTTACCCCTTCAGGGCTCGTTTAAATTGGCCATCAACCGTCTGGCTGCCGAGACACGAATAGAATTATGTTATTATAAAACACAGCCTATCTTGGCGGTTTATTCCCAAGCGTTGTGCTCGTTCTGCTTATAAAATTATTATTTTGAGCATAAACTGTGATTATTGAAATAATAATATTTTGTAATAATTATAAGATTTGACCAGAACGCTGGCACATATTTTGGCCAACACATCAGCATTGCCATTCAACGTGGCAATGCTGCCAGCGTTCTGGGCACCCTGCCGGCCAATGGTGGTGGGGATTTGGAAGGCTGAGTGCATTCCGGAACATGCCCAGTTTTAATTTTAATTTTTATCTTATTTTAATTTTAATTTATGTAGGGCTATATTTAGTTATGGTAATAGACATAGAGAGATTATAAGATATGGGTGTAAGTTTAGTAGGTAATACAGAGTATACATCAAATTAATCATTTTAATTGTTATGGTACGTACTACCATATGTTTTGATATTCTTATGATAACGTATAGGTACCTAGATCTAAATTGATTTTCTTTTTATATAGGTACTGGTATCGCCTCCAGTTCATTGTAAGCGGTACCCATAATAAAAGGCTCGCATAGTTTTTGACCGTATAGTTGGTGTGTTCGTCTGGCGATACGTATTTATTACAAAACAAAATGTTAGCCACTTTGCATCTGGAGAGAGTCAAACAATTAGAAAAAAATTTATTAAATCTTTACAAATGCCTAGCAAAATTCGTCCTCTTATTAACACATCTAAAAAACGTTCGTATGAATTTCTTTATTAGCTAGCTCAAACTTATAGTCAGGACGCGCCCGAGTGGACCTCAATTTGTTCAGTGATAACCTAATTATATTCGGATTGGCTCTAAAGCTCTTATGCAGCTAGTTTGTGCTAGTAGGGAGGGATTCATGAACTTATTTCCATCTCGTGTTACCTACTAATATGGCTTATATTCCCTGTCTGACGCCTGAAATAGCGGAACAGAGATATACATAAAAAATTGAAAAAAAAAATGCTGCTTTTGTTTAGAAAGCTCACATTTTTTTACATTGGTCAACTACTAAAAAGGCGTAACGGAATTATTATTGGAGTTAGTAACATCCTGTTTGGTACCTGCATTATTTTTTACTTTTAAATACGAAACAGATTATCCTGCATTAAAATAAACAGAGGACAAGTAGCATAAAAGTTTGTGTATGCAAATGCAATAATGGAAATAAAATAGTGAGTAAATCAACAAATTCAGGTAATAGTGACATTGGAACTTCCAAGTAGTGTCAGTGCGTTCGGTATTGTCCGGAGACATCGGCAGAGTTCGGGCGAGCCGAGGGTACGCGAGTGGAGCTGGGTTGTAAGATGGAAGATAATGCTGACAGGCAGTGTCAATTCAGGTAAGTCCCGATAACTTTTTATGATAGTCTCAATAGAAAAAGGCCAAAAGTAAAGTAAAAAAAAAAAAACTTTTTATGAGATAAAGATTGTATTTGAACCATCGACATACTCTGAAAAGCAAATCGACGTCGCATAGAAAATACAGGCAGCTGCTTCGTCTTATATAAGTCGAGAGTGAACAGGTACCTTCTAGGCAAGTAAATTGAGTTTCATACATAAATTAACAATAACAATGGGGTCGAGTCACCTTCGTCCGTAGGAGAATTAAATACCCTCGAGATACCCTACACGTGACCCTGGGTGGTGCCAACTAGGTGACAACTCTACTGGTGGTAGGCTTCGGCCGTGGTTAGTCACCACCCACTGAACAAAGCCATGTCGCCAAGCGGCCTAGCCGTGTTCCGGCATGATGTTCGGTGTTGCCATTCATGGATGGCGGGTCAGATCAGCTGCGCTGCATGTGCCTAGTCAATGTAGCGTCTCGATCAACTGCCGCCTTCCTATCTAGGCAAGTATGCTCCATCGTAGATCTCATCGTCACGTACCATCAGGTGAGATCGAGATCAAATACAAATAAAAATACTCTCTTACTCTGTTAGGTGGTCAAAATACACCTGAAATATTTGATCAGAGTAAGTATTATTACAGATAATTAATGGCTATTCTAATGAAAAAAACCTCCTTATTGATATAGTACCTATTTGAGATGAGACGATTATATTTTATAAAGAAACATATTATTATATAACACATAAGTCGTTTCCCATAAAAATACCCAGGAGGCTCGTTTTTATCTCGTTCGTACCTCTCTATTTTCTATTTCTGAAAATAAAAAGAATATCGTTATTTTTATACCTTTCCTAGCTTCCACAAAAAATATCTTCATATAATTTTCACCTGTAATATTTCACCGCAAAATATTCACTTAAGCGGTTATTCGGATGAAGTGATGTCGATCCCTAGGGCTAGTGTTGAGATAGGCTCGGAACACATGAATAAGGGATGAGAGTCCTCTATTCCAGACTAGTAGTTTAACGAGACAGCGCTTTACTAAGTACATAAGTGAAGGTCTCTAGCGTAATCGTCTAACTTTGTTTTGGTAAATATGGAGTGTTTTTTTAATTAATGGCTTTAGAGGTGGGGGTACACCTTACTTACTTCTTGATGCGTTTTTTCTCACTCTCTCCACTGTATAATTTAGAGTATATATATTTCTATACCTGTATTATATTTATACCTACCCCAGTTATGTATATATTTCTGAGACCCTCCGCTTCCAAGGTCGGCTGGTCGTATTGATCTGAGTTTGGGCCCTTCGTTAGGCCGCGGGGTGTGTGTGTGTGTGGGGGGGGGGGTTCTTTGAATGGATGTCGCATTAACAATACCATTAGTAAGGCGTATTATTTATGGAAATAGGCTCTGGGGAATGTGAAGACTTGAACTCGACGGTGTAATCTGGTGGGAACAATCTATAGGATCTAGTATTTATTTGTATTGGTAGGTGCATTCTCCCTTATTTTGATTCGGCTGATTACGGTATATAAACGGAGAGACTACGATCTGCCCTCCGGGACCCAACTAGTCTAGGTGAAGATCAAATCATTTAGTTACCTCTTAAATTTTTTTTCCTTAATTCTTCAACTAGTTGGGAATAGGATTATTGGACTTCAATCACCGCTTGCGTAAGGGTAAGATCAAGAGGTGTGGTAGGCACACGTAGTTTTAATATGTAATATCGATATGTCGCCAATCTATAATTTTGTAATCCGATCATCATGAGAAGACATAAAAGACAAGCCCGCTGAGTTTCTTGCCGGATCTTCTCAGTTGAGGTCGCGTTCCGATCCGGATGTAGACTTAAGAAGAAAAAAAATGTAATGACAATTTGTAAGTGCCCCCGTAGGCCTATACGAAATTAATGATTTGACTTTAACTTTGACTTTGATACGAATAAATTGTAGAAGTGGTGCGGTCAGTTGATGCAGGTATCGATATACGACTATGGTTTCCCATACAAATGGCATGTAAATCACTAGCCAACTTGCAGGGACCCTGAAATGATCCCTACAGATTGACTGCCAAGCGGGCCATTTGTAGAGGTTTTAAAATAATTCACTCTGTTTAATGAGTCCTTTTACAGACATTAGATTAGATTAGATTAGATTTGGCACACATATAATAAATATCTGTTAGTCAGAAGAACTCAGATATGGACAAAATATACCTATCTAGGTACCTTCTACTTCTTCCCATGCTGTACAACATGTCTTTAATGTTACTTGCTATCGTGATTACATTTGACACCATTCTTTAATACCTACTAAAGCTGCCCAGCTCCGTTCACACAGCACATACAATTTTATTTAACGCCACCGAATACCTATAGCGGCGATTGGATAAAAAGTACCCGCACTTATGTAACAAATGAGCCCACCGCTGACAGAGAAACTTATTTTTTTCCCCATTTCAAAAGCCTGTTTTACAAACCTCGTTGGAAGCCTGCTTTTATACAAAAGTATGGGCTAAAGACCCTTCCTCAAGATAAGGTAGTTAGGTAAAAATGTTATAAACTACGATATTAACCATTTATCCGTCGGCCGCCGCCCCTGACCTCGACGATGAGGCAGCGAGGCGCGAGGAAATTAAATTTCACCCTGCCAATCAGAGTCGCTGTAATTGGTTTACGACGAGCTGCCGGCGCTTCACGAGAAAACATCCAATGTTTGTTTATGACGTTTAGGTTGTTTTCTGCTCTATTATGGGGTTAATAACTTGTACTTACTGTGTACCTAGCTACTTCACACGCAGATATTATTAAGGTCTCTGAAAAATCGCAAAAGTGACGATTGTGTTTTGAGAAATTTGTCCTTTTGTCCATTTTCTATAGGCGATAAGAACCACAATTCACTTTTAGTTCGCCACATGTTCGTCCCGGATAAGTAACTTTATTATTGAAAATAAAATTAGCATGACATTTCCTGAATAGTAAATTTAATTTTATCCTATATAATTTAATCAAAATGTAATAAAAAATCCACAAAAGGGTCCATAATTTCAAACACAAATTTCAGGACATAGCCTTACAGGAATACGTTATTTGGATCAACCCTCGTCACAATAGCCTCTGTTATGTTAATTTCTGGTGTCATTAAATAAGTATAGCGATCTTAAATAAGTATTGTTATTAAAATGTTACCTAAGTATTGACAAAATCTCAACTAATACCCAGTAGTTGAATGTTTTTGATGAAATAAGTAGGTATACTTACCTCCAACAGACAGCCAACAAAATAAAAAGTGTCGAAAGATATATCTTATTCTCATTACAAAAAGCGTTTTACTAGGATTTACAAATTAATCTAATACTTACCTACCAGGCAATTAGGTATGTTTCTCTCTCTGTTCCCGCGAACAGCTGTGTCGCGTATTGATTCGTTTCAGACGACCTTGAAAAGGGTACACTACCGGTGCTACAAGTATAAATCAACTTTTATCCCGAGATAAAAACTTTCCGAGCTGGAAAATTATAAGGCATTTCTCATTCCGCATTGCCATATCTGTCACTGTCCGGACTCCCCACCCAGGAAAGGACTCTGCTTACTTAAACGGTAGGTACCTACTTGTTTAAATTGTCTTCATTATTAAAACTGAAACTTATAGCTCAAGTTTCAAGTTTTTTCCCTTGTTGTATTATAACGGGATTTTTCGGTAACTATGAAGGAGGGGTCAAATCTTCTTGGCTTGTCCGAAACCTCTTTGTGTATCATCCCGATAAACTGCGTAATGAACGCACAAGGTACGAAGTTTATTTAGAAATCGAATACTGGCTTCTTTAGAATAATTCGCATAAAGTTGATGCATAGTTGTTCACTGTTACTGACAAACCTTTTTAGACCTCTTAGAAAACATCCATAAACAATTTGCTTAGCAATCAAAATTTTACATCTATGCTTTGTTAAAAGAAATAAAAACCTGCCCCAAATTCCATTTATGTTCGTATATCTCAAAACGAAACTCAGCCGTTTTATTCGTACACTAGCACTAGCAACCAGCAAACTAAGTACCTACCGCCTCAGAATCAAATGCATGAGAAAATGAATTATTGTTTTTTTTTTTTGTGAATGTTTCCCATATTTTCGGGGCGGAGCCAACATCAACAAATCTAAGATCGTAAAGATCAGCCCACCCGTTCTTGAGTTATTAATGGTGTAAATAACACGACTGTGTTTTATATTATTAATAGATAACTCAGAAAAGACTAATAAACCTTCTGTAGGCAGTAGATCGCGCAACATATGGCAGGATTGTTCGTCGCTCGGGCTGACACGCCCTTGGCCCCGATTCACGGGTCGATAGTCTTCGGATTTGATAATATAAGGATACCAATAATACTAGTGTAAAATATTTTAACAGATCCATTTTAATAAGCAAGTAACTTAAAAGGTTTTCGTCTATACAAGGTACTCATGAGAATAATTTCAATTGTAATGGATGGATGGAATATTTTTTTTTTTTTGTGAAATCCGAATGGCATTGTAAGAGCCTTTTGATGCATGTTTGGAATAATTACCAAGGGAAGATGCAGGTAATAGTGTGGTAAAAACCATATATATATATGGTCATATATATATATATATATATAATAAAGTATATGAAGAAATCAATAGGCGTTTAAAAAATTCGACTAACTTTTGTCTTCAGAACTTCCCTCCCAGTGGCTCAATTCAGCCGCGGCGACTTCTCCCTGTGGTCGGTGCTGAAGAACTGCGTTGGCAAGGAGCTGTCCAAGATCACCATGCCGGTGGTGTTCAACGAGCCGCTGTCCTTCCTGCAGCGCATGCTCGAATATCTTGAGTACGCGCACCTGTTGCGCCTGGCGTCCGAGCAGACGGACCCGGTGGCTAGGATGGAGCATATAGCTGGTCAGTGGTATATTTTTAATAATAATAATAATACCAGCCCGTTTAATATCCAACTGTTGGGCACGGGCCTCCCCTCAATGCAAGGGGGATTGGCCACAGTCCACCGCGCTGGCCCAGTGCGGGTTAGCGGACTGCACACGTCTTTCGAGAGGTTCTCTCAGACATGCAGGTTTCCACGCGATGTTTTCCTTCACCGTTTAGCAAGTGAAATTCATGGTTGAAAATGAGATTCGCACATGAAATCCGGAAATCCCAGAGGTGCGAGCCGGGGTTTGAACCTGCGATCCTCGTTACCGAGGCAAGCGTTCTACCTACTTGGCTATCACTGCTGTTATCTATATATATATAAATCTCGTGTCACAATGTTTGTCCTCAATGGACTCCTAAACCACTTAACCGATTATAATAAAATTCGCACACCATGTGCAGTTCGATCCAACTTGAGAGATAGGATAGTTTAAATCTCAAATTATAGTCGCAATTTTAATTTATTGCTAATTATTTGTTTGTTATTATTTGACAGTCACAATTATCTGTTAACTCCAAATGATTCTAACAGATGTCGATACCTTTCGACTGGGTTGAGTAAGTAATCAATAGATGGCGCTGCTATGGTATATCTACGAACGTGTCATATAAGCTACATTTTAACAGCATAATTACCACGTGTTGTTGACGCTATAAAATTAATTAAATTTATTTTGTAGTGAACGAAATACCGTATAATTCAATTATTTCCTCTTTTTAAATTTTTGGTGTTAGCCACAGCAACGCGTGGCCGGGTCAGCTAGTAATTATATATTTTTAATAGGGTATATGTTTTTAGTGTAACGCCAGTCGCGCCAGCCTGCATAATTAGATCACCCAATTAGTGTGTACAGTCCGTTTCCATGCAACGTATTCTAGCAACACCAATTTGGTAGAACGTTTTTAATTTCATTTTAACCCGTATGGAATTAACGATCTCTTGAAGAATATGAAAGGGAAAAGTTTATTTTACGGTTATATTATTAATTTAACTTAATGGGCCATTTGACCCTCATAAATACTTTGCCTTTGTATTTAATGTATTTTAGTGCCACTGTTAATCTATACTTCTATACTATATCTATACTAATATTATAAATGTGAAAGTTTGGATGGATGGATGGATGGATGGATGTTTGTTCCTCTTTCACGCCCGAACGGCTGAACGGATCTGGATGAAATTTGGCACAGAGTTAGATTATAGTCTGGAACACACATAGGCTACTTTTTATCCCGGTAAAATGTATGGTTCCCGTAGGATAGATGTTTTAATTTTTCATACTTTTTATCGCGGGTAACACCGCCGGGCGCAGCTAGTAATATTATAAATGTGAAAGTTTGGATGGATGGATGGATGGATGTTTGTTACTCTTTCACGCCAGAACGGCTGAACGGATCTGGATGAAATTTGGCACAGAGATAGATTATAGTCTGGAATAGCACATAGGCTACTTTTTATCCCGGTAAAATGTATGGTTCCCGTGGGATAGATGTTTTAATTTTTCATACTTTTTTCGCGGGTAACACCGCCGGGCGCAACTAGTCAATTATATATAAGATTTATCCTTTGAAATGTATGTGCTACATACTAGAGACCTCGGAGCCATCTGATGATGTATATACCGCCCTATATTTTACCAATTTCAGTGGAATCCATGAAAAGATTTCACATTTCGGTATTTTCAATTAAATCTTGCAGCGTTCGCCGTGAGTGCATTGGCGTCGAACTGGGAGCGTCTCGGGAAACCCTTCAACCCATTACTCGGAGAGACGTATGAGCTGGAGAGGCCGGAGTTCAGAGCTGTATGTGAGCAGGTTAGTAACAAATGTTTGCGGCGCCACCTTCCCACAAATTTATGATGCTAATGTCATTATAAGATTAATATAGGATCGCCCGAAGTCCATTGTATCTTATGGGAACATAATAATATAATAATAATACCAGCCCTTTTTAATGTCCCACTGCTGGGAACGGGCTCCCCTCAATGCGAGGGGGATTAGGCCATAGTCCACCACCCTGGCCCAGTGCGGGTTGGCGGACTTCACACATCTTTTCAGGGGTTCCCTCAGACATGCAGGTTTCCTCGCGATGTTTTCCATCACCGTTGAACACCTATGGGAACATACTTACGATAAATGTATTGTTCTGGTGGTATTTACGAAGACGGTACCTCTGCCTGTAATCTTAAATTATATAGTATTACCAGATGAACGCACTAACTGTATGGTCCCAAACTATGGAACACTTGAATGACTCGGTGGTGGTGTAGACTCGGTGCAAATACCCATATTAGAGGACATTACGAAAATGTCACTTGCGAGATCTCCCAGACGGGAATCAAATCCGAAATCATCCGATACAATAATTCTGACTTTATTAATTGAAATTGATATGAGTAACGTAGGCTCACTTAATCAGTCCCTCCCTCCGGGGCCACTCCAATTACTGAGCCCGAATGGGGTTCATATAATTGAATAAACAGACTACGGTTTCTCCCGCTAGGTGTCCCACCACCCCCCCGTGTCCGCCTTCCACGCGGACAGCCCCCACTTCGTGTTTCACGGCTCGGTGCATCCCAAGCTCAAGTTCTGCGGGAAGAGCGTGGAGATACAGCCGAAGGGACACGTCACAGTGGAGTTACCCAGGTGAGGAGTCGGATCCAAACCGACCGCGCATTCTCTTGTGCTCAAGAGTTTGCGCGGTTGGTTTGGATCCGACTGGCTGGTCTAATAGCGTTTGCCTCAGCAAAACAGTATTAATAACTATGACGTAGCGTAATATTATTTATGTGATCTATATATAAGGTGTAACAATAATAGTGTAAAATATTTTAAAGGGGCCAACAGTATCTTATAAATATAACATTCCCAAAAAAATACATCAAATTATTAGACATTTAAAAATGACACCCTGTACTGAGCGCATGAACAGACGATAACGGGCCGCCTTGTTTAAAAAAATCAAACATCAATTTCATAATTATTTTGTACATCAACGCGATCCATATAACTTACTGATTCATCGGTTAAAATATTTTACACTATTTTGTTACACCTTGTATATAAATCACATACCTGTATCAAATATTACGAATTGTCCACAATGGCCCGGAAAATTTGAAGAGGCATATTTCATTTGGGGGGGGGGGGGGCAATTTTTTTGTGATTTTACCTATCTTTAAAAAAAATATTCAACTTCGTCGCAATGAAGTACCTTAGTCGTGTGTCAGGGGGGAGGCTATTGCACCCGTTGCCCCGCCCCAGTATCCGCCCCTATATGGCTGTATAAATACAAGAGCCACTAACGGTACCGAGCTCTCCATAGAGGCAATGTAGGGATCTGCCTACGAGCCCGGCGGCGCCTGGGGGCCCTCGGCATCGCGAGATGTAGTTTTAATTTGATGCTGCCTTTATCGTTTACATTTAATTTTGTTAAAAGAACAATCTATTCAATTAAATGTGGAATACCTATGTTTGAAGGCATCTTTCTATTTTAACCAGTGCTATTAAAATCCAATAAGATACTGTTTGTAATTCAGTAACCCATGTGAGTAAACATAATGGTTTTAATAGTCCCTATCTAGAGACCGACTTAGGTAGATAAGTAGGTCTGCCTACTTAGGTAGGTCTCTAGGAGAGGGAGGGGAGAGAGAGGGAGGGAGAGAGAGAGAGAGAAGGGCCCCAAGACTTGCATTGTCTAGGGGCCTCTACATGACTTAATCTGAACCTAGCGACTATCTATCTTGATAGATAGATAGTCAGCCGATAGACGTCCACTGCTGGACATATGCCTCCCTCAATGAATCCACACATCACGGTCCTCCGCCACTCGCATCCACCGGCTTCCTGCGACGCGTGTGATACCAATCATCGGTCCACCTTGTGGGGAGCCGTCCTACACTACGTCTACCGATTCGTGGTCGCCATTCTAGAACCTAGCGACTAAGAACCTCTCAATTGACTATCACGCTCAGATGGGGTGAAGCGTACACGTGGAGCAACGTGAACTGTTGCGTGCACAACGTGATAGTGGGGAAGCTGTGGATCGAGCAGTTCGGCGCCATGGAGGTGACGTGCCACGGCGGCGCCGGACTGAAGGCCAACCTGGTGTTCAAGCCCGCCGGCTTCAACAACCGGGACTTGCATAGGGTTGACGGCTTTATCTTGGATGCCAAGTGAGTCACTAACGCCTGTGCCACAAGAAGCTTGAATTATCTAACATAATATGACTTAATGTGTAAACTATATCAGTCAGGATATATATTATTTGTAATTGTCTTTCAGTTTTTTTAGATGTTTATTAAAAATAGCTTTAAAATAATTATCTCGGGGCTGACAGCTGTGGAATTTTCGTACGTACTAAATTTACAAACATGATTATCATTTGCTGAACGGTGAAAACCAGCATATTGCTCTTATTATGGGTACCGCAAAAATAGACTAGGGGCGATCACAGTATACTTATAATTACTTATACCCAGTGGTGTATTATAAGATTTGGTGCCTCGGGGCTGAGAGCCCTGGGCTTATGAGGCTTGTTGCCCCAAAAAATACGAAAAGATAGGTAATTAATATGAAAGGAGTCAAAAGCTGAACGCGAGGAGTGGCTTGCGCCGGCCATGACAGCCTGCCGGCCCGGGCCATGGCCCACATGGCCCAACCATAAATACGCGACTGCTTATACCTACGTTAAACATCCAAACTCTGATACAAACATTAGTACCCATCACATTTTTTTTTTGCTACCGGGGTCTTAACCCTTAGTAGCCTGATTTACGAAAGTTATTTATTTTTAATATTACTGTGTTTAATAATAATGACATTTGTTTTTTTTTTTAATTTCGTTGGAAAGAATATTATACAACAGTAAAATACGTACAGCCAACCTATAAAAAATACTAATAGTAATGTGAACATTCGGTTTTAAAGATTGGTATCAAAATTGAAACTCTAGGCTATTAAGGGTTAACCCCTTGGTACAGAGAAGCAGATTCACTATGCCAACCGTACTAATCTTATATTGGCGTGGCTACAGTAAGAAGCGCGTGAAGTTCCTGTACGGCAAATGGACGGAGTACATCAAGTGCTGCGCGGCCAGTGCGCACGAGCAGTGGGCGCGCGAGCGCGGCGACGAGGCGGCGGCGCACGCGCACCCCTCCAACACGCCCAAGAAGATGCTCGCCAAGCTCAACAGCTTCAAGGTCGGCGCGCTGCGCTCCATGTCCATACAAGACGTGAGTACAAATCTCACTAATATTATAAATGTAAAACTTTGGATGGATGGATGGATGTTTGTTACTCAATCACGTCCAAACGGCTGAACGGATCTAGATGAAATTTGGCACAGAGATAGATTATAGTCTTGAATAGCGCATAGACTACTTTTTATCCCGGTAAAATGTATGGTTCCCGTGGGATAGATTCGTTTAAAATGTTTAATTGCGACTAACACCGCGGGGCTCAGCTAGTCATTTGTAAATAAATAAAATATGTACCGTGCTAAATAAAGCAACGCTTGTATTATGGGTACTGCACACGGAGACCAATGGGTCTGGGGAGATCCTATTATATAATACTTATATAACGTCAATTACTTGGATAAAAGCATTCGTGATCCGAGAATCCGGGAGGTTCGGCAAATTAAAAAAAAACAGTTGTACTACACACTGAGTTAACCAGGTCGCCAATTAATTCGTTGCGAATTTTATATGCAACCATGATTATTACTTACTCGTGCCTCTAAAAGAAAGTAAATCCGTCAGTCCTGAGCTTGATCTCCCTCCGGTCCTCTCGTAATGCCATCCAATCGGACTATGCGAGTGAGAGAAGAGAGATTGCACCTGTGTTTTAGCCTTTAAACCTTCACATTGCGGTAAAGATGTATTTGCTTACTTTTATTATTGTTCCAGTCGGACGACGCGGAGAACTCGGAGGAAGTGCCCAAGTCGGACGACACGTACAACATCGATATACCCGGCTCTGTAACACTGTGGGAGGCCCGGACCAGGCCACCCAACAGCGCACAGGTAAAAACAACTAAGATACAGGTAACATTAGATATAGATAACTTAAGATACAGGTAATATAATATGTGCACTGCTGTAAAACTTACAACCTTTTAGGACCTATTTCATTTTGGCTTCCACTATTGGACAACTTATATAGTAGCCTATGGCTATACTCAAAAGATAAGCTACATACCAGGGCCCCAAGTTTGCTAACACAATCGATTCATAATCGAACAGCAACCGCATAGTAACTGTCACTTTGGACATATATTGCATGGGATATCTGTCAAAGGTGACAGTTACTATGCGGTTGCTGTTCGATTATGAATCGATTGTGTTAGCAGACTTGGGGCTCTGAACGCTATGACCATTGGGTGAACTGCACACAGTTGCACAGCAAAATCACTGATTGTGTAAAATCATTACATAAAAATGAATAATCATAAGAAAACAGCTTATTTTTATGATTATTCAATCTCCATTTGACGGCCTGATTAGCGCAGTGGTAGTGCTTTCTGCGCCGAGGGTCCCGGGTTCGAATACTGGTAGGGACAAGCTTTGTGTGATGAGCACGAATGTTTGTACCCGAGTCATTGATGTTTAATATGTATATAAGTATTATATACTGAGTTCGCCCTCAGTCCTTACAGTATCCATAACACAAGCGTTGCTTAATGTGGGATCGTATGGCGATATTTATTTATTTATTTCCAGTACTACCAATTCACGGAGTTCGCGATGTCCCTGAACGAGTTGGAGCGTGACATGAAGGGGCAGCTGTGCCCCACTGACAGCCGGCTGCGGCCGGACATTCGGCTGCTGGAGCAGGGCGACATCGACGCCGCCGCCACCGAGAAGACCCGGCTCGAGGAGAAGCAGAGGACCGCCAGGAAGGCGCTGAAGAAGGCGCCGGAGCCTTGGCAGCCGAGGTAAACTTTCTTAATGCATAAGGGAGGATCTTACAGCCAGGCAGCATTCCGAATAGGTGGTAAAGTAGTAGCATAATATTCTGTAATAATAACTGATTCTGATTCTAAGGCGGGTGGAATACCTGGCAGGGCTGGCCCTATGCCTCGGGTGGTTCTAGTATTTATGTTTACTTCTGCGAAAACTCTCATAGCGCGTTTCAGGATTGTATGCAGAATCTTCATTCGTTCTTGAATATCGAATCTGTTTGTTTGTGTGAACATTTTTCTTGTAGCGAGGTTTTAAAGAGTTCGCATAACCTTGAACTGTAAATGTGAGCAAATTTTGATTTGACTTACAATAATGAGTTACAATTGTAGTTCTGCCTGCTCACATAGGCGTTGATTTTCCAGTGATGTGAACCTACCTACATAAACCTCTTTAAAAATACATCCCAATTAAGAATCTCCCCCTTTTTGAAGTCGGTTAAAAAGAGTAACGACTGAGCTTCTTACCGGCTCTTCTCAGTGGAATCAACATTCCTAACAGGTGGAAACTTACAAACTTACTTGAGTACCTTATTATTTGGTGTAGGTACTTACTTAATTTAAAAAAAATGTTGCAGATGGTTCAGTCAGGGTACAAATCCCTACACCAAACAAGAGGATTGGTTGTACAACGGCGGCTACTGGGACCGCAACTACCAACATTTGAAAGACGTCGAAATATTCTAAGCTTCTCTCTGCTTATACTCATAAAATGTTATCAATGAAGATAATTGTGATGGAAGTTATTTTTTTTTAATTTACTTAATGCCAAAAAAAACTGGTTTAATTGAAAATTTCGTGCCAAAATTTATTTAATTATTTGCTTTCGCCTGTCATGTTGGTTTGCTTCTGTGAAGTTCGTACTGGAGAAAAAAGGTGTGTACGAATGTGCAGAACATTATTTTAGTTTCAGAGGGGATTGTAGTGAACAAGGCCGTAGTTGGTTATTGCCCTTCTAAGTAATCCGGTCCGGTTAGTGCACGGGCAACCGAGAAAGATGGAACTATAAGAAAGAATAAGACGCACGCATAGCAATGTCTAATTGATGACTTTCTTCCTGCCAGTCTTGCCTGTCAATAACGTTTTGAGGCAATTCATTCAAGTACTTATTTTTGTTTGTTATCAATTGGTAGATTTCGATTTGTGGCTATCTACACAGAGGCAAACTTGTATGATAGTTACAAGTCGCATCACATAAAATGAGCAATGGTTGCGGGTTTGCGCATTTCGAATTCTTTCAATCAGGCATAGCGTGCACAGAGCCGCCATCTTTGCTCATTTTATGTGATGCGATCTTAAGGGTAAGTACGTGTGTTCTCTAAATCCAATTTATATATTTTTACTTTATGTGTATCAATTAATTTAATGTAAAATATGTAGCAACATTATGCGGTAGAAAATGCAGTGTCGACATATAGCTCAAAATAAATGACATTTATTTTGCTGTAAATAGTGTAGGTCAATAAATAAATATAATAGGTCATACTATTCAAAAATATGTTACTTAAATAAAAAAAAAAGTAAGTTCATAAAATAAAGGTTAAATTTAAAGAATATAAAAGCTGTTTCGCTTTATTTGTTAACCTAATTAATTCATATAAGCAATTTAGTTACCGAAATATACTTGCATAGTTAAAATAGGGAATTAAAAAAGCATGGAGTAGGTACTTACTTACCTGTACTTAAAATAATTGTATTTAATAACCTAACCTATTAAAATAGTCAACAATTGTTATAATATCTTTATTATAATTAATGGATTAATTATCTCACATTAGCTTAAATATACTTTAATTTATTGAACAAACATTTTATTGACTTTAAAATGTTAACATGAACTAACACAAAGTGTAGTCAATTATTAGTTAAAATGTGTTATTGGGAAACAATTTTAGATATTTCTAATAATGTATCAGATTCCGATCTCCTTATGGATCATACCGGCATAAGACCGAGGTCGCACGATTTCAAAAAAATTACCTTACCACAGACTTGTTAGAATATTCAGAAAACACAGCCTATAAATAAAAAAAATATCTCCAGAAGTTCTTACCCACAAATTTATAAAAAGTTATGAGGGATTAAAAAAGCCATTATAACGCACTTTTCTCATCTGAAAAGTTCGTAATCATGCCATTATAACTGTCTATAAATATGGGAGTTAGTCTATAGCCGGGAAAAAGTGATGTATGTGGTAACATTTACCACTACAAACCTCATTAACACGGTAATAAGGGGGCTAACATTTTCTAGTGTACATAGCTTGCATTTCTCGATTCGATACAATTCCGGGAATTTAAAATAGTTAATTGCTCTCGCCTATTGTTTAGAGCAGGGTTTCCCAACCTTTTGTGCACGGTGCCCCCCCGAATTATAAAAAAAAAATCATGCCCCCCCTATATTTTTCTTCATTGCTTCAATAAAAAACACAAATTATTTTTACGATATTTATCTCACACGATTTATTATTTATTAATGGGATGTTTGCGCCTGCAACTTTTGAACCAGTGGGTCGATATCAGGTTCTGTTTTTGACAGAGCTATCATCAAATCATACACTTCATGCCCCCCCCCCCCCCTAAGATCTCTGTACGCCCCCCCGGGGAGGGGGGAGCACGCCCCACCGGTTGGGAAGTCCTAGTTTAGAGGCTATATAATACGGGGCACATTCCGGAAGCCGGTTGTAACATTGTTGACGATTAGATCTTTCGTCATAGATCCATAGGGGACCGCCTCTACAATGAGTTTTTATTTCGAGAAGCTTCGATAACTATTTCACGAGTTATCGATATCAGTTTTACGCGTCGTACCAATATTATAAACGGATTATTCCTTAATAAAGTCGACGAGCGGTTCGCCATGTTACGTCTAACACAACATCTGAGCCTCATTAGTGGTAGACCTTGTAAAATTAGTCGCACTAAATACTTGTGTGAGAATTACTTGTTTTGAAACTGCGCACGCAATTGTGCGGTTTTACTTGCTCGATGGTGAGATTGAGGAATTAGTAACATTCTAAATACCTACGAGCTGACTAGATCAGTGGGTAGTGACCCTACTCGATGTGCAGAGGGTCCCGAGTTCGAATCCAGTAGGGACGAACTTTGCGTGTTGAGCATCAATGTTTGTACCAGAGTCATGGATGTTTAGCATCTATATAAGTATATACTGAGTTCGTCCCCAGTCCATTGTACGGTACCCATAATACAAGCGTTTGCTTAGTGTAGACTGTATAGTTGGTGTGTTCGTCTGGCGATATTATTATCAACCTCGGGAAATTTTACATAAATAGTCCAGCCTGTATATCCTTTGTTCTTCTTCTTCTTTGTCATAAGTTCTTTGTTCTTCATTAATCATAATCTTTTTTTTTTTGTGGCACCATCAATGATCTACGACCTCGCTGTGCTTAGAATTGGTTATTGAATAGTTAAATGGTACCATTTTCGATTCGTTAAACTAGGTAGGTATAATAATAATTATGTCGTAGGTATACCATCAAGCAAGTTCATGTAGCTGATAGCCAGATCAGATATGATACGTACCTGCCAAGGTTTAGCGAATAATTTTAATCCTACATCTAGGTAATATTGACTACCTACTCCCAATATAATTAGCTTTAATAATGCCATACAGAGCGTTTCTGCATGAATATTATAAGCTAAGCTTAACATAGCAGTAAGCATATTTTCTTTTTAAGTGTTTAGTGAATGGAAAAAAAAAAAAAATTCACCAATAGTATTAAATACATTTTAAATATGTACCCCCAAATTTATAGACGTTCTATAACTGTTTTAAACGTCATATAGTACTGCGCACTAGTTTTCCTTTGCGTAGTACTTGGTATAACACGTTTGATAGAGTTATAGAACGTCTATAAATTCACGGGGTAGAGTATAAATAATTGGTAAATGTATATACATGTAGGTATTAAATGTCTACTCGTAAAAGTAGTTGGTTTATATCATAACTTGATATGTTATTGTACGTATATAAGCTGAAACTTAATTAAGGGATTTAACAAAAAAGACGTAGCATGTCGATCGTTATACGCGTTACGCTTAAGATTATCTCCTTTCTTTCATTCTGTCTATTATTAATTAATCATTAAATAATAACCCTTAACTTTCCATTTATAACCACCTATCACATTTATTAAACTACCTAGTTGTATATGACACCCTTGTAAGTTCCTCCATTGAAAACATTTAAAACTTTTTTATATGTAAAATTATGTTTTAAATACTTACTAGCAATAAATTATATTTTATGAAGTTCTCGAGTTTATGAAGATTTGTCATAATTTACTTACTAACGTAATTACATATTCGACACGCCCTTTTCATATTATCATCATGTCACATCCATTATTTTATTTATAATGTGTATTTATTGAATGTTTTATTGCTATTAATTCCTTGACATTGGCAAAATACCCGCTAAGTTGTGGGTGAGGCCATTTGCATCTCCATTTTATTTCATCGCATTTAATGTCGTAAAAAAAGAATAGGAATTACATATTCGTATAATATATTATTTTTGTTATACCTTATATTATTATAACTGGAAGTATCTGTTTTAAGTAGAATTGATGTCTACGCGCGTAAGTAGATATTGTACATTTTAAGAATAAATCAAAATTGTAAACTTGACATAAATAAATTGATAATTTAAGTCGGTAGTTTAAACTTTATTTCTATCGTGATACGGTAAGTATTGCCTACAAATTGTTGCTTCATTGAAATTTGGTAGGTATAATTTATCAGTCTGTTCATACTTACAGATTACCGCCTCTAAACCGGCCCTTTTAGACATCTGGATTAAACGTTTCAAAAATAAAACAGTAATAAAATGTATCAATTTATTTTATAGATAATTAATTAATAGGTAAACATCACAATATTTATATTGACTCGCATCATACATTTCACCATCTTAAACCCAAACAAACGGAGAGCATTCCGCAGATTCGGTCCACGTTCTTAGTTGCGTGTTCTTGAAATATGCCTGCCGTTACCCTGCTGCCGTTTGCGCAGGCGCTATGCAACCCATACAAAGAACACAAAACGCTCCCGTCCGTATCTGGCCTCTAGTATCCCGACCTACTTATAAACATGATCATAAATATGCAGCAGGCTTGTTAATATCTAAATTACAGGATTGATCGACGCGCAGGCATGTCATGCTGCCCTGGAAATGGATAGGTTTGCGTACATCTGACTTTTGCCTTGGTTCGGAGACATTTATTACAATCGAGGCAGTCTGCCTAAGACATTCGGACAACCGGTAGGTAGTCCCTAGTTCTCTTATTAGTCTGTGGGTAGTCCCATTAGTTGGGTCTCATTGGTTGGGTTGGGTTCAAGGAGCTGCAGTCGTTCAAGGGGTACACCGTTCATCGATATTCCTGACATGTTAGTTATCCATCGAACGACTGGCTTAATAACGTAATTTATGAAGGAAATTTAAGAAAAAAAATAACATTATCTATGAAAGACATGTGAGTGTGTTATATGATGGGAAACCCTTTCGAAAAAGTTATATCCGTTTATGCGTTTAACTTAGTCTGTTTTTAAGCTAATTGAAATGGTGACCATAAGTGAATCTCACAGCAGTTAAAGCATTCAAAAACCCAATCAAAACCAGTTAATAGGCTTACTGGGTTCCAGACCCTGCTAAGACCAGGGGTAGACCAGGGGTAGACTGGAAATCTGCCCCATTGGCGGCTAAGAATAATTATTGCCTAGTCTATTATATTTAACTACTTAACACAGATTATTACTATACTATAACAAACAACAGATAGGTTATTATACATTCTATAAAAAACTTTTTTTATTACACAAAGGCTTAATACTTATGATTTTTTTTTAATTGACTTTTTCTTTTAAATAATTGCTTCAGTGTCTCGTGTAGGTATATTAAAACGTTAAGGCAAGAATTATAATGTTCAGATGTACTATATTATGTGCCTATGTAATACATTTATTAAACGACAATAGGAATGAGGCACTTTTAAAAAAAAAATGTGTGATCAGACTCAGGTGCAATACATATTTAGTTATTTTTGATGTATCTTTTATGTGCATTTAATCAACTTTGTCCGTAAAAAATATGGTACCTGCAGCCGCATTTGAATTAATAAAACTATCACGAGTCATTAAGGTAAATTAAGAAAATTATTAATACATAATCAACACTTCCAAAGTATAAAGTCTTTGCAACGATAATACCTACATATATATATATTACCTGTCTCCTTAGTTTACAACTATAAAACTTTTTCATATCATTTTTAAGTTTTTTTTTATTCTTCTGTTGTAAATATTTTGTGAGATTTTAAAAATAAAGTATACCTTATTAACATGAGAAATAGAACATAACTAAAAATAAAATAACATAAAAATTATGGTGGTGGTAATATTTTTCTTTTTAATCATGTAACGATAATAAATATTTTATATTTTTTTTCAAAATCAACAATCGGAAATCGGGTACAAAATAGACCCATTTTGCCAGTGTCAAGAATTTCTTATTATTTTTTATAAAATTAAAGTACTCCGATAATAGTCATAATGCCGAAAACGATAATGAAATGAACCCCCTACCCCTATCTGTAAAGCTGTGGGTACTTTACTGATAATTTACCGGACATCCTGGAAGATCTTCAAAAGTGAAGCTTATCATTTAAATTTACAAGATAATATAAAACGCAATATTAAATTCGCGTATTACACCCATTAGGTACGTATTTAACTTACATCTTACACCGCTTTGACCCTTTTGTAACCAAAAATGGATTTTACATCCATCTAATGGATTTTAATACATAATATAAGATAAAAAAAATATTATATAACTACTTATTTATTGTAATATATTCTTAATAGTTTCGTATTTTTTTTATTTTTTGGCATAATACACATAAAAAATAAACATACCTCAAGTATATTAGTTTCTACTAAAAAAAACATATTATAAGTACATATCTAAATGTATACAGAAATATCTTTATGTGCTGTGATGTTAATTAAGCCTTGAGATGGAACTATTGGGCACATTTTACATGTAGGTACTAAAATCTCGTCTAAACCTAAACAAATTAATGATAGCAGACAATATAATGTTACAACAGAGAGTTATCAGACAATTATGATGGTATCCAATTAATCATGGGCTTCAAGTCCCGAGTCTAAAAAATCCTTCAAATATAGCGGCACCCGCTTCGGCATGGCCCTGCATATCTGAAAATAATCGTAAATACTTATAAGTACCTACCCATTTACAATATATTCTAAATCAAATAAAAAAGAAATAAAGAAACCTCATTTTGAAAATATTACTAACTAGCTGCACCCTGCGGTGTTACCCGCGATAAAAAATTATGTCCTTTTTACCGGGATAAAAAGTAGCCTATGTGCTATTCCAGACTATAATCTATTTCATCCAGATGCGTTCAGCCGTTCTGGCGTGATTGAGTAACAAACATCCATCCATCCAAACTTTCACATTTATAATATTAGTGGGATATAAAAAACCTCGAATTCGCAAGTATTATTGCAAATAAGTGTGCGCGGTCGTATTTTGCAAGTTTTCGGTTACTTTTAGGTATGAATATTATCTTTTTTAACCCACTTCAAAATAAAAGGAGCAGGTTTTCAATTCGATTGTATTTTTTGTTCCAACCAAATAACCTAGAATATGTATTATATGTACTGCCATTATAAGCTTACTAATGGTACCTAATTAAACTGCTTATACTGGTTTACCTTTAGGTAGTTTAAATCAGGTTCAGAAACGAGTCACGTGAAGACCCTGGCCGAGGACCGGTTAAGCCGGATTGTATTGTTATTACTAACGTGTTGAGTTTATAATAAAAGCAACTGAATATAGGGTTGGGTCACTATTAAGAAGTCTGAAACTATCATATTTATATATAATACACGGTTGGTTCAGAAGGACTATACTATGTCTTGAACTTGGTCTTCTTTAGCGTATTTGTAAACACAATGTGAAGTCAGAATTTGGATGTCAATAAAAAAAAAATATTGTGATTTTGTTATTTCTATGTATTTTTTTTTAACTGACATGTCGAAATTATGACTTTATATAATAGTGTTCAGCTTTTCTATTATCTTTTAAATTTATATTTGCATTCTACGTATATACTTACATAGTTTCTTTGATAATTAGACCTTAGATGTGCATGGACTTAATAAATACGCTGTTAGTGTTGCAAATGTGCTAAAGAAGCCCAGGTTCCACACTTAGTATACCTCCTCATTCCTCTCTGCAACGCTGTATATTTTTTTTTGTTGTATGCCATCGTCGTTAAGAATAAAAATCATGGCGTCGATATCAGTTGGTCGGTTGCGAGTGTATTCGATAGCGAACCGTATACTAACCAGTCTGCGTAAATGGTCATGTTATATGGCAAATGGTTACCTGGTTGATATAATAGAGCGAGCTGGGTATTGTGATCTCCTGGTAGTTCCTCCTGACGGCGTCCACGATGCTGTCGGCCGCCTGCCCCGGCGTCAGGATCTTCATGAGCGAGGGGAATTTGATCTTGGGGTTCTTGCACAGTCCAGTGTCAACAATGTACGGACAGATCACTGTCAGATTTATCTGTGCGGAATGGCGATAAATTATATATAAAGAAAATTAAGAGAAAAACAAGTTAGGTACCTACCTAAATGATTATGAGACAATAACATACAAGCGCCGGAACTGCGTGGGTTTCTGGTTTGATCGTCGACAAGTAGATATACCACAGCTCATTTTGTTTTAAATAACCTACTAATCTGAATTTTACGACCTGATTAGCGCAGTTGGTAGTGACCTTATTTTCTGCGGGTTTCCCGGGTTCGAATCCTGGTAGGGACCATCTTTGTGTGATGAGCATGACTGTTTGTACACGAGTCATGGATGTTCTATATCTATACTAATATTATATTATATAAATAATATATACTGGGTTCACCCCCAGTCCATTGTACGGTACCCATAATACAAGCGTTTCTTAGTGTGGGACTGTATATTTGACGAGTTCATCTGGCGAGATATTATTAAACATTACGAGATTCATTAATTCTGTCTGAATACCAACACATTCGTTTCAAAGAGATATAATCTGCGCCATGGGAAATGATACAATTTTAATTCTTCAATATTCAGAGGGATGGTATTATGAAGGAGTCTACAACACCAATTTCTCGGGCTATTGGAAAATTGTTTGAATCATCTCAAGAAGACAAAACACAAGCTTCAACATCTTTTAATACCAATATAAGTTTATTTTCGAGCAAATTCTGTTATGAAATTTTAAAAGACTACTTACCCCCTATTTTACATGCCTGTCCAGTATTCACAACATATTTGGTCAAATTTGTATGGGACGTTTATATAATAAGTTATGTGGATGGAAATTTATTCGTTTGTGAAGCAACCTTAAATAAACTTGAGTGATGCTTACACCGCTGTAGTCCTTAGTCTTGTCCTCTCTCAGTTCCTCGTGCAGCGCCTCCATGAGGCCCCGGACTGCGAACTTAGTGGCGCAGTAGGGCACCAGGTTGCGGAGCCCCACCACGCCGGCAATGGACGACATGGCCACGATGTGCCCGTGGTTGTGCTCCATCATTGACGGGAGGAACGCTTGGATCAACTGCAAGGAAATTATTGCACTTACTTATAAAAAAATGCGTTGTTATCGATTTAAAATAATAATCTAATCTAATAATCGGTTAAAAATAATGGATAAAAAAAAGGCAAGCCCGCTGAGTTTCTTGCCGGATCTTCTCAGTTGAGGTCGCGATCCGATCCGGTTGTAGAGTTGAAAAATGTAATGACAATTTGTAAGTGCCCCCGTAGGCCTATACGAAATAAATGATTTGACTTTGACTTTGATTTTGACTATATTTTCTTGATTCACGATGCTACAGACATTACTTTCTTTTTTTTAAATATTGGCCTTTTCTTATAAAACTAATATTGCGGATATATCGCGTTTGTTTCATGTTCTTTATGTTCCCGTTTCGGCTGGTTGACAGCAACCATCGTCGCGGGAGGACTGAGGTGTTTGACGTCCTAACTTAAACTTAACTTAAACGTAACTTTATAAAGATAAAAATATGAATGGATATCCTCCTTCTTGTTTTAAGTCGGTTTAAAAAAAAGTTAGTTGCCACTCACGCATAGATGAGCTACAATGTTAACTTCGAAGGATGACCGGATCTCCTTCTCGGTGGCCATTAACCTCCTCCTTATTTAAGTCGGTTTTAAAAAAAATGCACTTACCCATAGATGAGCTACAATGTTAACTTCGAAGGATGACCGGATCTCCTTCTCGGAGGTGGCCATTAACGGCTTGCAGGGCATGATCCCAGCGTTGTTGATCAGCATGGTCACCTCGCCGACCTCGCGCCGCACCCTCTCCGCCAGTGCGTTCACAGCTTCCCGGTCCGTGACGTCACACCTGGGATGATACGAGATCTAGTTCTGATTGTATACATTACTTGAGAACGGTTTGTATACTAGCAGTGATGATTTCTCCTGGATATGTTTGAATTGGCATATAGACTAAAATGCTTAGATCGTTTTAATGATTTCGTTCTTATTCCTATTTCTTGGGTTAATTAAGTAGGTGTGCAAATATGTGGAGACATCTTTATTATTTTTTATGTTGCAAATAGATATTTCTTAAATATTGTATGTACAAAATAATAAATATACAGTTTTTCGCAAAATTATATAATTGTCTACCGTATAAGTAAGTATACATTTACTTATAAACAATGAATTAATTAGTACCAACCTATTAATAATTCATTGGGGCATATACGTTAGCGTTTTAGTATGATTCATAGAAACCTTCCTAGGAAACGAAATCCTACTAATTTATGTAAAAACCTAGAATTAATCACATATTAAATTATTCCCATACAACGCAAGGTCACTACCGACTATGCTAATCAGGTTTTCGATCAGGGCCCTAAGTCTCCTAACACAATCGATTCATAATCGAACTTTTGACAGATATTGCATACAATATCTGTCAAAAGCGACAGTTACTATTCGATTGCTGTTCGATTATGAATCGATTGTGTTAGCAGACTTGGGGTCCAGGTATCTTTAGGCTCCTTACTCGTATCGATGCGCCTTCCCCTTTTGTTCCGTGATGAGGTCCACGGTCTCCTGGTTGCCGGTGGGGTTAATGTCCACGCTCACGATCACTCCGCCCAGCTTGGAGAAGCGGACCGCCGTCTCCCGACCCATGCCGTGACCGGCGCCTGTGATCTGAGGACAAAGGTTAATCAAATAGAATTATAAAGGACGTTCTAAAAAATGTGTAAAATAAATATGTAAAGCTCTGTAAATGTCACGATACGGTACTCTTCTACATAGTTACGTAATTATGCATTACTGCTTGTTATAGAGCATATTTTAGCTAAAGAGCTAAAGTGTGAAACGGCATTGTCTAAATACCTATATGTCAATATAATAAATAAATATATCGCCGGACGCACACACCAAAACTATACGGTCCTACACTAAGTAACGCTTGTATTATGGTACCGTACAATGGACTGAGGGTGGACTAAGTAAATTAAGTATAATACTTATATAGATATTAAACATCCATGTGTCGGGTACAAACATTCGTGCTCATCACACAAAGACTGTTCCCTACCAGGATTCGAACTCAGGACCCTCGGCACAGAAAGCAGGGTCATTACCAACTGCGCTAATCAGATGATGATAATGCAATCGAAATTAATTAGTTCAAATCCAATTAAAGTCCAATTAAATATTATATTTAAAATTAATGGCGTCGTTTACCGATAAGTAAACGATGAAGCCCAGTGTAAAGAAGGTAAAAAAAAACAGATGTACGGTCTCGTTCGAAGGTTAGCCGGTATTATCGAGGTATTTCTGTCGTTGAGGGTAAGCTTGTTTATAAACCGCATACCTACTACAACGATCTTTCAAAATTTAAGTCCATATTTGAGATATTATTTTATGCATGTTACGGTGACGCGTAAAAAATAAGGAGACCTAAATATTTACAAACTATACAAAACTAATATAAATTAAAAAGAGCATAGCAAAGCTTCTTAATATTTACAAAAAGTGTAAAAAATTTGGCGCATGCGGTAGTGTGCCCAAGATGCTGGCCGCATTTTCTCGCTGTATAGCTAAGGCTAATCGCTGAGCGAGGATCTGCCCAGCCCCAGGTGACCTTAGATTTGATTTGCGTTAAAGTAACCGGCGGTATAAGCAGGGATAGCCAAGTTGGTAGAACGTTTGCCTCGGTAACGAGGATTGCAGGTTCAAACCCCGGCTTGCACCTCTGGGATTTCATGTGCGAATCTCATTTTCAACCACGATTATCACTTGCTAAACGGTGAAGGAAAACATCGTGAGGAAACCTGCATGTCTGAGAGAACCCCTCGAAAGATGTGTGAAGTCCGCCAACCCGCACTTGGCCAGGGTTGTGGACTATGGCCTAATCTCCCTCGCATTGAGGGGAGGCCCGTGCCCAGCAGTGGGACACTTTAAAAAAAGGGCTGGAATTATATAACCGGCGGTAATCTTAACTTACGAGTATAATCTCCCCTTTTACGCTCTTGGGCTCCGGCGGCACGAAGAACTGGTAGATGCAGTACAGCCAGGTGGCGGTCATCTTGATGTACATCACCAGCAGCTCCAGCGCCATCGTGACGCCGTTGTATACTTTCATCGCTATCCCTTGCTCGTCGGTCCTGGGGGAAATAGATTATTTCTTCACATGGAGTTGAGGACACTAGCTGACCCGGCAAACGTTGTTTTGCCATATACATTATTTCTAGGTAATATTTTTATAGTTAAATATTTGCGATTATAAATTGAGCTATAAGCTATCCTATCTTTCAAGTTGGATAAAACTGCACACAGTGTGTAAAAATTTATTTAAATCGGTTTACTAGTTTAGGAGTCCATAGCGGACAAACACCGTGACACGTAATTTATATGTATTAAGATTTATAACGTTTTTGATAGTTTATGGTAAGCATGAGATCACTAAAGATCGCAGTTATAGGTACATAAATATGTCTTATTTGGAAAACATTACTGATTTAATTTTAAAAACATTTTCATCATATCCAACGCCATTTCGACGTTTAACCTTTAGTTATTATGTAGTCTTGCATTTAAAATGATGTGATTTGGCACAATGATAGTGTTTGGTGTTACCACATTTTTGCAAACTAAAATAATATTAAAAACTTGTTCAAGCCAAGTCAAAATGATTATAGAAATATCCCCGAATTTATAGACGTTTTATAACTCTTATCAAACGTCATATAGTACTGCGCAAAGCAAAGATCTTGTGCGCAGTACCATATGACGTTTGATTAAGTTATAAAAAGTCCATAAATTCCGGGGTAAGTGTTTAGTTGAACACACTATATAACGCAACATCATTCGAGGTTATAGTTTTTTTTTTCCAACTTATAATGTAGCGATTAAAAAGAACATAAAAACGAATATATAGAATAGAAACAGTTCGATCTGTTGGTACGAGTGTACAGGTACATACAGACGTGTATAAAAAACAGTTACTTCATGTAACCGCAAAAAGTTATCGATCCATAGGTAGTATCGATCGTGAACTTGGCATAAAACAACCATAAATCAACGGTGCGTTGAATGATGCGTGTATTTGTTTGGAAATCGTGACGACCGCGTGACGGACAACCGACTGTATAGGAACGTGGTCGTTGGATAACCCGCGGATTACTTAAGATCTTATCGATAAGTAATACCAAAAGCATACATTATAAACGACTAGGTACCTATGCAACTGAGATCTAATCGACCACTCAATTGTGTATACAGGGTACCTAGTGGCATATTATAATATGATTTGGTGCTCCACAGGTAAGAGTCCTGGGACTATGAGGCTTGCCGCCCCATAAATTAACTAAATATAGGTAACGAATATGACGAAACGAAAGGTGCCAAAAGATGAGTGCAAGGGGCGGCTTGCGCCGCCGATCCTGGCAGCCTGCCGCCACGAGCCATGGCCCAAGGGTGATTACTTAGATGATAAAGCAGCCTGGGACTGATCGCTCAAATATCAAGATTTATAATGTCAAAGTGTAGCGTGTGTGCGCCTCGCATGGCAACATACTAGAGCTTACTGTTTTATGTTTTTGTAAAAATAATGGCTTAAAAAAAGACGCCTGCTGAGTTTCTCGCCGGATCTTCTCAGTTGAGGTCGCGTTCCAATCTGGTTGTAGAGTTAAGAAACAAATGATTGTAAGTGCCCCGTAGAAATAAACTATTTGACTTTGACTTTGGTGAATATGCCATTGTAAATACCTACTCAGATATCATAATGCAAATTGGAATTATGTACCTAATCGGTAAATACTAGACATGTCCTAAAATTGTGAATCGGGGTACTATGTTTGAGGCAGCCAAGACAACGAGACACATTCAATATTTTATAATATTATTATGTTAGAAGTATATCATTTTTCTATGTTGCCTTCATTAACAGCCTATTTTCTGTGTCGTAAAATAAATAGGTATATAATTACGAATTAATGGGTTTCCCTATTAAGTATTTCATTTCCAGTTCATCGAATGATGATCACTCGTTTTATAACACGTGTTAGACACTCGTACAATGATGATGAAGCGGTAACCTTAATTACCTCAGTAAAAAATATGTGTATTTATTTTCTATGAATTGCAACAAACATGGATTTCAAAAGGCTCCCACTAAAAAGGCGGTCTAGCACACTCTCCCTACAAAATCTGGGCCCCAAAACTGCTAACACAATCGATTCATAATCGAACAACAAATGCATAGTAACTGTGACCTTCTGACAGACAGGTATTGTATGGGATATCTGTCAAAAGTGACATTTACTATACGGTTGCTGTTCGATTATGAGTCGATTGTGTTAGCAGAATTCGGGCCCTGGTTGTATGCCCATGTGTCCCACACCCCCGCAAAGCATTTCGCACTCCCCATTGACTTATTCACATCTATTTTCCCAGAGGTAGTAGGTAAGTACCTTATATCTGGCATGAACCGAGTTATGTAAACTGCCACTATGCCCAGTTGATTTAAAGCACGCTCTTCCACACCTTGCGATCCTAACAAATCCGAATTTAGGACGTCCGATTGCCATCCACAGTATCTGATTTCATTCGATCCGAAAATTACGATCGGACGATGTGGAGCCTGTATTTTTTTTATCGACCGTGTACATCCCTATTACGAATCACAGTTTAGGATATTACGATAACAACAATAACAAACAGCGATTAGTGATTGTGACCGAGTGACATTGAGCGGCGCAAGCGCAACGCACAATTTTGTAACTCAACTCTTTCGCAGCGCCGCGCCGTTGGGTAACCGCGAACATCATTGCTCTAAGACATGAGTCAAAGTTAACTGATTATGCAAATTTCTATATTTAACGCTTCTTGTTTGAGGAATGCCTGGTTGCATATTCATTGCGGTAACTGAGTTTTGAGGCTTAGATAGAATATATTGAGAACAATTAATGTTATTTATTTACATTAGATTAGTTACTTATTTTCGTAGGATCCAGATTAAGTAAGTAATTGCTATTTTTCTTTGGTATTGTCTGTGGTTATATTTATTATATTCTGTCTCTATATGCACTGATCTTTGAAATACAGATATATGATTCAAAGTTATAATATTTAATTTACCTGGAATAAATCTTCTGAAGAACACTACAGACGAGTTTTTGTAATCTTGGATAGTTATGTACATATATTATTCTTGCAGCCAAATAATATGTTAATTAGATATTGTACCTAGTAACAATGTTCGGCGGACGTATTGTTTAGGCTCTGTTTGGATTTACGTCCACAAAATCCAACATTTGCTCCTTATTTGAATTATTAATTAACATACAGATATCGAACAGACAGTTTGTTTGGTAAGTTATTAGTAGGTACTTTACCGACTTCTAATTGGTGGGCTGGGTATAAATGATTCATCATAATTATTAGTGTAGGTACGATAGCGAACATTAATAATATGAGACCCATTTCCTTAATATTTTCAATGACATTTATAGATAGATAACACTTTACTGTTCCACCAGATAAAATTAATACTAAATTACAAAAACTTAACTTTACAGAGAGTGTCACAATGGGCGGCCTTATATCACTAATAGCGATCTCTACCAGGCAATCTTTAGCAATCATGCAATAAGATCGTATATATCGTGTATATCGTCATATATGAGTGCAGTTGCTCCCAGTAACGTCAGTGAAAATAACACCCTATATAAAATAATACGTTTTCTGTACAATATTCAACCTCAAAATCATAAAGTATTTCAACCCTATTTTAACACACACACACACACATACACAACACCTACCTACCTACATATTCCTAGGGCCGGGGAAATGTCAAGGGCGGCCAAAACCGATCTCGTGGGAACGGAATGTGGGTGATTAAAAATAACTGCCCCAGCAGATGCAAATGTAGTATAAAAGAGGAACGTAAAATCGTTGGACACCATTACAAAATGTACTGCGATCACCACATCTTCACTTCAGCAGATATCGAATATTTGATAAATCAAGATGAGCGATCAAATTCAGGACTACGAACCCTCAGCAATGGAAGAGCTGGAGGAGGACGGGTACGAAGTGTTCCCTCAAGATCAAGCGTCGAAAGCTTCGACGTCGAATTCCAAGACGGGGGGGGGACAGCAGCGATGGAGACACTATAGGACGAGAGCCAAACACCAGTTTCGTCACGTCCACACCCATTGAGAGTGGAAGAGACGGCGAGCGAAGAGGAGGACGAGAAAGAGGAGCAGGGAGGAGGGGAAAAAATGCATGGGGATAAACGTCAGCACAACCCCCAAGTTACACCGCCAGGACAATCGAACGAGCGAAAGAAATTAATGCAACAATTGAAGCAAGCCCCGTCGAATGGCGGCGAAGAGACTGAAATGTGCGCAAGAGAAGAAGGCGGCCGCAATTATGGCCAAGAACATGACACCGATCCAATGACTTGCACAATGGGTCAAAGACACTATAACAGCTTTAGAGTTAAGCCAACTCCTTGGAAGGTCATCGCTCTTCGTACCGGAACGAGGAGGGATCATTACCACATCATTTACATCTCCACCGCAAAGAACTGGGGACATAATAGCCGCCTTGGCAAAACTATACGATCCCAAGAGTACAAATGTAGTCAAATTGCATGTATTCAGTGCCTTTTGGAGTACATTACTTCCCTGGCCGGAATTAATGTACTCCAAAAGGCACTGAATACATGCAATTTGACTACATTTGTACTCTTGGGATCGTATAGTTTTGCCAAGGCGGCTGTTATGTCCCCAGTTCTTTGCGGTGGGGATGTAAATGATGTGGTAATGATCCCTCCTCGTTCCGGTATGAAGAGCGATGACCTTCCAAGGAGTTGATTTAACTCTGAAGCTGTTATAGTGTCTTTGACCCATTGTGCAAGTCATTGGATCGGTGTCATGTTCTTGGCCATAATTGCGGCCGCCTTCTTCTCTTGCGCACATTTCAGTTTCTTCGTCGCCAAGTGCTCTTTCTTCGACGGGGCTTGCTTCAATTGTTGCATTAATTTCTTCCGATCGTTCGATTGACCCGTTGGCGTAACTTGGGGGTTGTGCTGACGTTGATCTCCATGCAATGTCTTCCCTTCTTCCTGCTCCTCTTTCTAATCCTCCTCTTCGCTTGCCATCTCTTCCACTCTCAATGGGTCTGGACGTGGCGAAACTGGTGTTTGGCTCTACTCTTCGCTCTCGTCCTGTAGTGTCTCTTCCGCTACTGTCCCCTCGTCTTGGAAGTCAACGTCGAAGCTTTCAACGCTGGTTCTTGAGTGAACACTTCAAACTCGTCCTCCTACAGCCCTTCCGTTGCTGAGGGTTTTTAGTCCTGAATTTGATTGCCCATCTTGTTTGATCAAATATTCGGTATCTGCTGAAGTGATGATGCGGTGAGCGCAGTACATTTTGTAATGGTGTCTAATGATTAGCGTTCCTATTTTATACTGCATTTGCACCTGCTGTGGCAGTTATTTTTAATGACCCACATCCCGTTTCCGCGGGATCGGTTTTGCCCGTCCTTGAGTTTTCCCCGTCCCTAGGGATATAGTAGGTAGGTAGGTGTTGTGTATGTGTGTTTGTAAAAAAGAGGGTTTAAATACGTTATTATTTCATGGTTTTTTAACCTAACACGTATTAGTAGTAGTAGTAGCCCAACCTAACTCGCTTGGAACTGCGAAAACTGTCGACCTACTTTTTTCTTAGCCGACCTAATGTCGTCTAATTCGGCTCTCCTGACTCGCCTCTCGAACATCTAACCGATTCGCAAAATTTTTTTTTTCGTAATCTCTCGGAAGCTGAGAAGTTTTCCTTATTATTCCTTTTATCCGGATAATAAAACGAATACTATCTGGATAATAAATTCCATATATTCGGATATTCGGATAAGACGCCCTAAATGTGCGTAAATACCTAGGTATTTACCGAATAAAAAGCTACGCACTGAGTATATGTACAAGACCGCCGCAAACGCAAAACTATGTATGTACCTAGGTACTTAGATTTTTCTCACAGCCTTGCAAGTTTAGCCAACTGTGAGAAAGCTCTGTAATTTTAATTCCTTATGTAAGTATATGGATTTCAATCTATTTATTCACAAAAGTTTCATAATTTATTTCGTTCAACCGCATGGATAACTCGACTCGCAACGGTTTCTTCGGTACAGTGCGTAGGTATGCAGATCCAAGTTCGAGGTCGCGCGGTGAGTGCCTGCTCGTGATACGAACGCGTGGTAACTGCCATTAACCGTCTAATGTAGATATTGTATGGATAGATTGTGTTTGAATATGTAATTTTAAATCTTTGTAGGTACATTTTGTACCTTTTTTTTATATAACGATTGTCCAAAGATCGATGATTATGTGTGCGGAACCTATTATAAAAAAGTGTCTGTAGTAGTTAAGCCCATACCATGGAACGAATTTATAAATATGCGAAGTTGGTCTGTGTTAAGTTGAATAGAAGTCCTACTAACACTTGAATAAAGGCTAACCCACTGTAAATATGTGTGATTACCTCTATTGACCACACGTTGTTGGTAACGACCTCAGATTAGAACAAGAAATAATATAGACGGATTATCGCGGACAATAATGGAACCCCAATGCTGCCCCCACAAAGCTGATTTGTGTATCACCTACAAGCGAATAACGACCTTATGTCCTTACACGCGAATTCGCGTATTATTTCTTAGTCGGAGATAACGACGCACAATACCAGCCTACAACTATGTTTCGTAGTAAATTTAAAGAACTAATTTTACAACAGTGTCTCATTTCTATATCACAATGCATGCCCATAATCTTATTATGTCCGAATATATCATAATTATTGCCATACTGGCGATCATTACTCAGGTTTGCATTACAAAACCGTGCTTTGGGCAACGTTTGCGACAGCTGGTTGCGAACGGTCGTCTGGACATTGCGAGATCGTGCCCATGTGTGGACCAAATGGGATTTAATATTTGTATTGTATATTACTGGGCCATTGGCTATGACTGGTTATACTAAATTACTTAGCTTATAATCTAGTAGGTTTGATTGAGCGTGACTATGCTGCCATGATGGAGTTGTTTCGGTGGTGATTGGTTAGGTTGTGGAGGAATGTAGCGTGCAGCTACTATACCAGTTGATTCAGAAAGAGTATACTAACTAACCTATGCTGTTAGCGTATTTGCGATATTTGTATCAAGTCAGATTTTTGATATGTCAATTTGCGTATTTTAATTGATTAATGAATCTCAATTTCCAATTTAGCAAATAATTCATGTTGTTAATCAGCAGAAATTTACGGGGACCTTCAATGTGAATTAAATTTGCATCATGTAATGTAAATAGTACCTATATGGCCAATATGTATTTGATGTTGGTCTTTGATAATGCAAGAGTGTTTTTCTATTTCGAAATCATCAAATGGGTACTATGTATATAGAAACCATTGATAAGGTACGTACTAGAAATTTCAGTATTTTTAAAAAGTTACACGAATACTTTGGACTCGAATGAATCATTATTAGCAGACTGTCACAAAAAACTATTATAAATTAAGTAGATACCTATATAAATTTTAGTCGTCTGACTGAATTATTCAAATATATACCTTGACATATTTGAATAAATCAGGAAATTATTTGTCGTTAGAATAATTATTTTACAAAAAGTAATGTTTTCGAGTCCGTGGAAAATATTAAAGGACTTCATAATAAAATAATAAGATGAGGCCATGAAAAAAAAGGAAAATTATAACTTGGTACGTAGATACCTATTCTGTTCTGGTTTTGGCCGGTTGACTTTCGGAAAAGGTTCAGTTAATTTAAACGTCTGTAGGTACTTATTTCAAGTTAGGTTTGCCTTTAAAAAGTACTCACAGGGACTGTACTTTGCCTATGGTTCCATAGTGCATTCATTATGAAAAACTCACTCGAATCTCATAAGATTTTGCTTCCCGCTCTTCCCGACCAACGACACATGGCACCACATTGTAGCACAGTAAAAAAATATAATAGGTACTTAACATAAATATATCATCTGATCATAGATATCACTTAAACCCAAGTAAAATGAAGGACGATTGTTTATTATTCAGTGGTTAGACGCGATGTGCTCGGGAGTTGACTTTCACTACTAATTCATGAAGCAGTTGCTTCGTTCTGGTTCGTAATAATGATTGGAGGATGTTTCGAAAATTGGCATTTTGTAGAATACGTCCTGCGGTGTAGGTATCCTGTGCGCTTGTTCATGCAGCAACTTGGCAATGTGACGTGCAGTGAATAGCTCGAGCACTTTTTTTACGCAGCGTAAGCGTGTTTTGTCTAGGGCATCCAATTATGCACCTCATTTTACTATTCGCATAATTCGGATACTTCTAAAATGCTTTCCGGATATATCCGAATATTTCGGATACTACATTAAACAATGTAAATCAAACTAATATGAGTCTCAGATTAACATTTGTATTACTGAAACTGTTCCAAAATAGAGTACTTATCGAACTAACTAACGAACCATGCCATTTAACAGAACAATGGTTCTGTAATGTTAGTCACAAAAGTTCGAAATTTCGTTTCTAAAATTTCGGCGCGTCAAAATAACTATCCCTATTATGGATGGTAAAACGAATACTATTCGAATAATAAATTCAATGGATATCCGGATAATTAGAATATCCACATAGTTCGGATGTCCGGATAAGATTCCTTAGTTTCGTCCCGCGCACATGTTTTCTCGATGTAGATACGATTACGTTAGGTGTTGCTTAGGGCACAGTTCGCGCACGCACAATCGTGTGCGCGATTGTTGCCAGGAGCCTTGAGATGATCCAATAGACTTTATTGGAATAAAGCATTCAATAGGTATAGCACAGCTACATCTGGGAAGGTTGCGTGATTAAACTATCTTGTTATTAGGACACCGGTGGTAAAACGAATAGATTTCAATGCAAAAATCATTTAACAATTTATATTTTTTCTATTATACATAAAGAGGTAAACGTTTATGAGTTTGGATGTAAGGCATTATCTCCGAAACTACTCATCCGACTCTGAAAATTGTTTTACTGTTCGAAATCTACATTATTCCGTAGCGGTACAGGCTGTTACATCGAGATGCCTATGAACGGAGCTGCGGGCAGTATCTAGTAATTTTATATTGGTTGTTTTGATTTTGACGTTAATTATCATAAGACACGTGTAACATTTTCACAAGTATAAAAAAAATATATAAAATAAATGTAAAAAGAGACAAGCCTTCCGTTCCAAGCGTTCCGATCACGTTGAGGAGTGAAAAAAAGTGTTAATGACAATTTGTAAGTACCCTCGTAGGCCCATCCGAAATAAATGATTTGACATTGACTATGACTAACAGTAATTGCCTTATTTATTTGAAATATCTACGGTTATTATACACTTTTTACAAATACCAACCGTCATTGATGTTGGTAGCTATAAAACAGTCATTATGTCAGGAACACGAAGGTCACATATGTGTTGGCGCCCACCGGGACGACCTATTTCCTTATAATATATACTTATGTCTGCGCGGTAAACATATACTTACTACATACCAGTTTATGGAACTTGTTATGGTAACAATGTCATTCTTGAGCCAATATTTTACATACTTGCCCTCAGATTAATATATTATACCGACTGGCATATTTACTGCAAGCTGAGACCACTGTAGATCCTGGCTTACAGGAGTAGCAGTGGTGGGAGAGCGTGGCGGGCCTAGTCCCAAAAAAAAAGGACGGCCATTTCTTAATATCTCAAGCCATAACTTTTAGACAGGTCGACGTATGGCAATGGCCAATTAGGCACCGATAAGGAAACAAAGTTGTACATACGAAATCATCGGCATCTTATTAATAATTGCTTTACTAATCACTTTAAATAGCAAAAACGATTGTGTTCTATGAATAAAGGGTTAATTTTATTTTGTACTGTTTTAAAAAAAAGACGAGGAGGTTCTCAATATGATTGTATTTTTTTATGTTGTTTACCTCTGAACTCCGTAATTTATGAACCTAATTGAGGATTTTTTTATTGTAAGGATATACTTCCAAATTGATTCCGTTTTTTTTTTCAAAATGTAGGTCCGATGATGGGATCCATGACGAATTGGGAGGAGGGCGATGAGTTCAGCCTGTGATACACTGGGGGTTAGCTAACGTTTTAAAATTCACTCGATGACGCTGCGAGCAGACCTAATGGTCTGGGGCATTTTATGCTTTTATACAAAACTTACTTTTATACTTTACCTATTTGAACCATGAAAATAAAATTCAAAAAGTCAATGCCACCCACGGCGTTCACGTATAAAGGTCAATGGTCGGCGCGTGATAGATGCGCCCGCGCTTGTTGCGTAACCGCGCATGCGCCGGAAAATAAATTGCCGTATCTAGAAGAGTGATACGCTCCGCACTGAAGGTTTCCTTCCATCTATACATATAAATAAAATTGGAGTGTCTGTTTGTAATATTAAAATAACCGCTTTTTACTAAATGCATTTGAATGTATACACGGTACCTATACCGAAACAACAATTTTTACAATTTTTGTCTGTCTGTCTGTCTGTCTGTCCGTCTGTCTGTCTGTCCGTCTGTCTGTCTGTCTGTCTGTCTGTCTGTCTGTCTGTCTGTCTGTCTGTTTGTTCCGGGTAATCTCTGCAATGGCTGGACCGATTTTGACGGGAATTTCACTGGCAGATAGCTGATGTAACAAGGAGTAACTTAGGCTACTTTTATTTTAGAAAAAAAAATAGGATCTCTCGAAAAAAAATTAAAACCAATGTTGCAGCGCTGCGCCTGACTAAAGTTTGATAGCAACAATCTGCAATGCGTCCCGCGGGATCAGAACGCGAGCAGGCTGTTACCAACGGCTGAGTCTTTGTTAAATACCACGCGGACGAAGTCGCGGGCAACAGCTAGTCGAGAAATATATTTATAATCTTAGTTATACCTACTTATAAACAAATGCATCGTAGGTACCTGACCATGATTCTCATCCTTAGGTATCTACAAAGTCTGAACATGCATGTAAAAAAGCAAACAATTGGCTAAGTTATCTTATCTACCTACTATTCCACTGAGATACAACTTCATCCATTAGGCTAACTCATTTGGTACCAAAAATACAACACTTATACAATACAAAAATAAACAACTATACACTCTTACACACACCAAAACACACATTTAATCACTCATGTTATTGCTTTAATATTTTAATTTTCCTAGTTTTTTTTTACCTCTTCCATTAACACCTACAAAAACCTGTATGTACTTAGATGTAGGTGGCAACCACAATGAGAGCCATATCACGGTATTATTACTAGTATCTACTAGCCACCTATTTTAAATTTTATATAATTTTATACAACTTGCAAGTTAGGATATTAAATATGTGGTACCTACATATTTATAATTACCAATTAAAATTTTGTATAAAAGACATTCTCCGTCGACCATAGATCGTTCAGGTTTTGACGTCATGCTAAACAAGTCCATTAGAAGTTAGTAAGCATAAAAAATGTTGTAAGCTTCAAACAATTTAGTTGAAGAAGTGTAACGTACCCATATAGTATAATTATTTATAAAGTATTCGTATTCCTATTCCCTGTAAAAGACCATACGTTTTACCCGACTGCGCGACGGAAAGGAGGGTAATGTGTTTATCAGCCTTTGTTTGTGTGTATGTTTGTTCCTTTTTCGTACTCTAGTGACCAAACGCTTTTGTCGATTTTGATGATACTTACGTCGATCGACTTATCAAAATATTGCGAGTGTAACTAAACGGTCACAAAAATAAAAAAGGTAATACAAATTATTCAAAATCACATTCAAAAGATATAACAGTGGTCCTTATACTACGAACCTCTGTCATGAGGAGGCCAGATACTTATTAATAAAGACATGTAAGTAATACAAATTCAAAATGGCGATAACCAGACGCCATATTGTGGAAAACAAAAATTATAAAGTCAACGAACTATGTTAAGTGGGGGTATCATTAAAAGGTATTTCAAAATCATCTGTACGTTTCTCTTATGATTTTTTATTTTGAATGACCATTTAGGATCTATAATGATTTTAATTTGATTAGCAACCTTTTTCAATAATTATTTTAAAGCTGTGATAATATTTCTATACAATCGCATAATAGGTTCTATTAACGTGAAAAATAATGACATAAACCAAAGCCTACTTTAAAAAAAAACTGAATATAAAAAAGAATGTTTCTTTTCTATTCAGATTTTTTTTAGTAGTAGCGAGTTTAACAACCGGGATCCATTAAAATCTACACCGGCTCAAATCTTTCCTATAGGTCCCGACTGTTAAAGTCGGTAGAAGACTTGTTTTTTTCTGTTTAGTTATTTTTTAGCAGTCAGCAGTTGAGATGTATTTACCTATGGATTATGGCAATCGAATAAAAATCGTGATGATCATGATAATGGTACTTGACGTGAGGATAATAGGTAAATTAGTGTTTGTAGTAACAGTTTAACAAAAGAATCGATTTGTTATCTACTAGCTGTCGCGGAAAACTTCGTACTGCCTCCGAGTCAAATGTATGAAGAAATGTATTATCAATTTTTCACATGTCTTAATCATTATTAATATATTATAGAATATATATATATGTGTGTGTTTGTGTATATATCTATTACGTTAGCAGAGGCGCGGACTGACGGCTTCTACACAATCAAAATAAAGCGGAGCGCCTCACTACACACCGTACTATACTGGACACGTACCATCTGGTACTGTACCGTACTCGACACCAGGAACGGAATCCTGCACTTGTTTGAGATCGATAGAGGTACATCAAAACGCATATCATAATGGTTGCCCCTTTTATAAAAGATAAATTTATCTCACTAATTGGTTAGCAATTTATTATTTGCTATTTTATTAAGTTATTGTTTTATTTAATTTTGCAATTTTAATTACCTACTATGGAACATGACTCAAATAACTTATTTTAATTTAATTATCATATAAACTTTATGGACCTACCAAATGATTTTACAGTGTTATCGTACTCACCATGGTGCTTTTTCAACTAAATTTTGAGCAGCCCCGTTCTTGGTTTCTACCGTTGTCGCCATTTTATTCTGCAACATAAAACGCAATAGATGCTGAATGTTAAAAAAAGTAGAGACACACTTTGCAATAATTGTAAATGGTTTCCAAATTTGATGCGTTTATTTCCGTTTTACCAAAGTTGAAGGATTATTCTATTTAAAAGGTCAACATTCCACAAAAAGTGCAACACCTAATTTCAAAGATTATACAATAATCAGATACCAGGAAATTAAAAATCCAATAACTTTCCGCTTTTAACCTTTATATTAGTTAACAATACGGCTTAAATCTAAGGGGGAGGGGCCCAAATATATACTTGTATTGCCAAGGGGCCTCTACATGGCGTAATCTGGCCCTGCATTTATACTTCCAAGCTTGATTAAATTAATAGATGGAAAATGACTGCGTTTTAGAACCTCCCCTCACCTTATAACAAGTGAATATTTATTTAAAGAAATAAATATTCACTGGTTAAAGGTGGCTCTATGTAAACGTGTTAGTAGCGATTGCTAATAGTGATCATAATGCAAGTTACATATATGACGTCATATGGCACATTTTGAAGGTCGGCAACCCGGTTGTGAACAAGATGCTGTCTAGCTGGTATCGCAATTCCTCTCAGCTATGAAAATGTTTCGACAATCATTTCGAGATTGATGTTAATAGTATGTTAACTATATGTCGAGTTATATATATAAACAAATATAGGTACATAAACATAGCAACTGTGCGGTACAAAACTAAACATCGCTGGTACGAGTATTATGGGTACCTACCGTACCGTTCTGTGCACTGGGACAATTCCAGTAACACCCAGGTGAAGGGATATTTTATAAATGTTGACGCTTTGAGACTCTCCCCCATGTTAGGGACTTATGAACCAACGAAAAAAAGGAGGTTATCAATACGACAAGTAAAAAAAAAAATACGTGTGTAGTATATATGTTTTTTCTTAATTATTTTAGTTGGTAATCCGATTTGGGTGATTCTTTTCTTACTGCATGGGGTACCTTGGGAGTTTCGGACTCCGGACCATTACTAAGAAGGTTCGTATAAAACGGTGGGTTATCAATGGGAATTTCGGGAGAGGGCCCCCCCTGCCTAAGGCCTTCAATGTTAATGGACAATAAGTTTATTTACAAGTAGATATATATATTGTCTCCTCATATTATTAGTAGGTAGATACACTGGCGTAGCATGGGGGGGGCGGAGGGTGCGGTTCTCACCGGGCGGCACTTTGCCGGGGGCGGCATTTCACAGGTGGCATTTAGAGAAAAAAAATATATTAAAATATGAAAACAAAAATTAAGTAAAAATAAAATTCTTTCAGTGTTTTTTTCTTAATTTTTTTGTCGTTACCATGCCCCAATTTTTTATAATGAATAGCAAAAATAAAAGGGCGGCAAATTTTAAATCCGCACCGGGTGATAATGACCTATGCTACGCCACTGGGTAGATATCTATACTATTCACTCTCTATCATTATTGTGCTAAGTACTAAGGGACAAATATAATCTTTTATCTATGAACCCCCACACTTGTCGGTTCCCAGTATTTATTGAGCTATGGTAGGTCCGTGGGTAATCTTATATTTATTATTTTGCGGAATCATATCGGAACGTAAAAACATGAAACAATAGCGATAAAATCCGCAAAATGATTTTCATTTCAAGCATTAAGTATAGTATAATGTATTACGTAGGTACCTACATTCCCTTTAATTTCTAAAACAATTGTATGTAAATTGGTATCAAATATAAATTCACTATTAAAAGTATTTAAATGTATCATTTACGTCATTATACTATTTGACGTCATTTCATTTTTAACTATTAGATTTTCGCAGTACCTACTGACGTCCCGACGTTTCAGCTGCTTTACAGCAACCATGGTCACGGGAATAAAATAGTTTTATCAATTCAATGTGATGTATTCGCGTAAATATAAGAAATCAATATAGATTTAATGTCCCCAACAAATAAATACTTACACATATGTCATTAATAATGCTATTTCCCCAATGCTTAAATTCCGAAAGTTTATTAACCTTATAACGGCACACAACCGCTTTAAAAATACAATTATTCATAAAAAATCGATAGCTACTTACATATTTCTAAGCAATATTTATTTCTAAAAATAAATCCTTTTAAACACAATTTGACAGTGAAAATGGCGGGAAATAATACTTAATATGGCGCGCACGCGACCGCTCGTGTTCCGATGTCGCGAATGACTAGAGGACGAACAACTGCACGCAACAAGTTCCAACTCATGCAGGCGAAGGCTTGGTGTACATGATGCTAATGGAACGCCATTTTTAGGGTTCATTAAGCCATATTTTCAGAGGTCCATCTACTACGTTCAGTCAGAAAGAATGATTGTAAGGGTAGGTACTAGCTGACTTCATTCCTGAAGCACAATCATTTACACATTGCTACGGTAACGTAAGCGTGTTTCGACCTGCTTACATCACAGATTTCATAAATTAGAATGACAGTGACAGTAGCTGTCACTGTAGAAAATACATCTTCATGCGTTCTAAGATGTATTTTTTTTAATGTAATGAGGTAAATAACTAACTATATACTTGAGCGACGGCATTTTCATACCTTTATGTCACATCCATTAATCATTTTATAATTTGTATTTGTTAATGTGCTATTGCTATTAATAACTTGTCATTGGCAAAATACCCGCTAAATTGTGGGTGAGGCAATATTCATATTCATTTTATTTCATCGCATTTCATTTCGTAAAGAAAGAAGAAGTATGAACTTACAAAATTAAATGTATAAACTATGCCGTTTACGAGATTACCCCATCAAAGTCAGCGTCAATTCGTCTACATTACTTACATAAGTGCCTACATACTTACTCAATTTATGAAATGGGGGACAGCCCCTATTAAATAAATTATGTAAATAATAGAATTATTTGACATTTACACTTTTTTCTTTGGCATTTTGCTATTGAGGCTCTGAGACATTACCTGTTAGGGGATTAAATTAATTAAATTCCAATTTATGTCGCTGTCGCCATGTAAACCAATCTTGTAGTCCGCGATACGTTCGCTAAATAAGGTCGCTCAGCTTATCGCTAATTGAGAACGCTGCTCCGCTATAGGGCTGGTATAAAAAACTAATAAGAAAATATAGCACATTAATTCTAAACAGCAGTCCAGTACCATGAAGTATATTTTGCTATTGTTGTGCCCATAACTGATTATGAATTTTCCTCTTATTAGATAGTAAATAGTACGTACAACATATGTACAAGGCTAACACGTCTGCTTACCCGGTACCTCGGACATAAAATCCAAACATATTTTTATTATCACAATCGAAGAGATTTGTTACTAATTAGGTATTATAGTAAGGCGACACCCCTAATTTTATAGTGTCAATGATCCCCATGCATTGCTATGTTTGTAATTTGGCAAAACAGTCTTAAAATAGTTGAGAGGTATATATAGATATATATCAGAACTTTCAGGATTGAACAAGAGACCGATTGAGTCGGCTTCACGTGACAACTAATCTTTTTCCATACAAAAAACCACGCGTGTAAACACGACATATTCTGTATACTATGGTCTACCTATCTATATTATATATTTTTAAACGACTATAAATTGACAATTCTGTCATCATTTGCGCGCGCCAACAACTGACCTTAAGATTATCTTCCGTCAACAGATATTTCATTTATGTTAAAGTCCAAAAAAAACACGCTGTATAGCTATCAACCCTATGCCCTTACGAATGCACGCAGCATGTAATCATTCCTTTATTTATATTGTATCGATAACTGTTATTATTTAACACGGAAGGTACCTACCTATTCGAACTGTGAACTTATTAGTTTTGCCTGTTTATTTTTAGTTTACACAGCCTATAACATTTAGATTAACGACCTATTTTATATGTCACTAGCTCCGTATACTTGTTTTAATTTATTGACTATTATTATAAGAAGTCATAAGCAGAATATTCTGAAGAAAACCTACTAAACCAGTATTTAAGAACAATGCCCACGGAACGATGAAACCCTTTATTAGTATCGGAATTAATCTTGGTTCTTCAGAAGGGACCGGGGCTATTTGATCTTTTATAGCTAGTTAAACAATTGGGGGAAGAGGAACCCACCACTAACCCTCGGCCTGTCTACTTTTCCAATTATAAACCAAACAAGTTGATCGATAATTAAAGAAGCCACACCGAACTTCTCTAAGATGTTAGTCGAGAAACTATGTATCACGAGTGTCGGGACCCCAAAGATAATGCAATTCTCCCCGAAACGAAGCGAATCTAAAAGAACATCTAAACGATTTTTTTTTTTGGTCCCGAGAATAAGAAATGGGGCTTTGAAAAATTGGTTCGATGTTTAGGCTATATCCTTTGTTGTGGTCCTAGGTACTAGATAATGGCGGTTTTCAATCTACCTAGTACCAACCGCTTAAGTCTGCATTGACGCACGATATAATGGTACAATAAGATTTATGTGATCGTTATATACAACGTGTATATGAACTAACGCAAAACCTGAAATTCGTTTATCCAGAATTATGAGTAGAATATGTTGCACTATTATACATTGGGGTATTATTATATACTTTAATAGTACTGTTTGTTTTTTTGACCTGCTGCTAAAGTCTGATTAGCCGTTCCTACATTGTTCTCACATACCTATAACAATGTATTGCTCAAAAATGTAAAAGATCTTTAAAAAAAAAGAGCAACCATGGAGTTTCTTGCTCGTTCTTCTCCATAGGAACGGTATTCCGAACGGGTGGTAAAGTAGTAGCATAATATTTTTGTAACTTTTGACGATTCATAAGTACTGTAAATAATGATCTACTTGAATAAAAAATATTCCGATTCTGATTCTATTACAAAAGTCAAATTCAAGTTAAATAATTTATTTCGTATAGGCCTACTACCTACTTATAAATTGTCATCATTTTTTTTTCTTTTCAGCTTTTTTTTGCTTTTTAGCTTTGCAACTTTTCAGCTATTTGTACATACAAAAAACAAGAAATAAGCTCCAGTGTGTTGCCATGCGAGGCGCATACACGCTACACTTTGGCATCCTAAATCTTATATGATCTAGATCAGAATATAAAACATTAGATTTCATACTTAGTGTTTTAGATTTTTTACCATAAAAATTATACAAGCTGTAGGTAAGAAGAAACGTGCTTTGAGGAATAGACTATAACAAAAATACGTATAAGTGAAGTACGTAAAGATGGCGGCTCTGCATGCGTCGCCGTTACTTTTGCTCATTTTATTTGATGCGACCTGTACCTATATTTTACAATAATACAAGAAATAATCTATACACAATCTAAGTAGGTATTAAAAATCGTTCTAATTTTTAAGTTATGCGTTATTCCGCTACCACGGTGTATCAAGGTACCTACCTACCTAGTATGAAATCTCCGTACGTACTAACTGTTCGGCAATTTCCATTTAATATAATAGACCATAATAGGTACTCCGTATATCTTCTTCAGTTTGTGACAGTTCAAAGTTGAATTTCCTTCTATTATCGAGTAGGTACCTACATACCTACTCGCTATTTGGCGCAAGTGAATAAATAACGAACTCTCAGTGGCCATTCACATGCAAAATGAACGCATATATTATGAGTATGTCGCAGTTGGTTTGTAGAATCCTCTCTCTTCGGTCGTTCCCTCATGACTGAGGATCGTGATCATCACGGCAGTTCTTTGGATCGGACGAACTGTCTCCATCGGCTCCAATCTATGGCCATCTTCACCGCGGCAGTAGCAGTTGTAGAATCCGCCGCAATACTAAACGGCTAGCCGCTTTACAATTAGAATGTTAATTTACAAATCATCGGCCCTGGGCCCCGAGTCTACTAACACAATCGATTCATAATCGAACAGCAACCGCATAGCAACTGTCACTTTTGACAGATATCCCATACAATATCTGTCAAAAGTAGCAGTTACTATGCGGTTGCTGTTCGATTATGAATCGATTGTGTTAGCAGTCTTGGGGCCCAGGTTTGCCTGTGAGTTGGGATGTTCGTTGAGGCTTTTACTTTGCAATAACTTTCGGTGACAATGCCGAGTCCTTTACATACTCCATTCACAATTTATATGTTTAAAAATATCACTCTTATCTTATATACGTAAGCGCTAAAGGCCACCGAGCTTAGTTGTGCAAGTGAGTTGCACCAAACTCGTTCAAATTTTCCACCGGTCGATGCAACCGCGGACCGCGGCTGCTATAAAACCGGCAGCTTCCACCGTGGGGGGAGGGGGGCCAATGTGACGGTAATACACTGACCTTCAAGGAGAATGTGCACAATTGCCCAAAGCATCTACAGAGCTTAGGGTTCGTGTACATCGGTCGCAAACGGTTCATTGATTTTACTTGAATTAAAAAAATACGTACCCACTACAATATTAGGAATTTGGTATTCGCTCGCGCAGCGTAGGTAGGTACATTTTACATATATGTATTATATATATAAGGCTTAACAATAATATTGTAAAATATTTTATGGGCTCGGTTGGCTATAAAGGTCACATTCTCGACAAAATATCGAATTATTTGAAATGTTAAAAATAACACTACGTGCTATGTGAATGTGTACTGGCTTGCTTTCTCACACAAAAATCAAACACTATATTTTATACATAAACTTTATCGTTATCACCCCCCCCCCCTACCCCCCTAAACCCCTTAAAATATTGTACACTATTTTTGTTGAAACTTATATATTTATAACAGGCGGTTATAGAAAATGACAGCAGGGGTATTCAAATTTAAATGTAAATGGCATTACTGTCGTAAAGTTGTTATAGTTAAAGGAAAAAAAAACATTAAAAGATAAATCAAATCTTTGATCAGTGAACGAAATGGTAATTTCTTCTTCGCGGAATATATTATTTTATGTCATCACAGTTTGCATTAACAGCATTTGTGCAATTAAATCTAGTTTGAATGTGTGCACTAAGCTTTACGCTAAAGCGAAATACACATTTTATAATATGTGCGCTTTCTAGTCCAAGGTCGGATCATATTTGCTCACAGTTATACCAAGTAGCGATGGCGAGAATTGACCATTACAGTAATAATAACACGACTGGAAGATTGAAATCGTCAGACATATATAAATAAAATATTTAAAGAGGTCCATCAGTATTAATGTCACATTCCCGAACAAAATATTAACAATTTGAATTTTTAAAAATAACACTTCTGACTATGTGCACGGTAAAAACGGTACTGCCTCGCTTCCTCAAATAAAAATCAAACACTTTTTACACGTGTATTTTATATACATTATAAACGTGATCGTTATGATCTACTTGTTAAACCTTAAAATATTGTACACTCTTTTTGTTACACCTTATATATCTATATCACACTTATCCATATAAGTATATAAAAGCGAAACCCACTGACTGACTGGCTCACTCACTCATCAAGAAAAACGCGATAAAATCCGTAAGCGTAAGAGCGTAAGATTAGTTTTATTTCAATGTGTAGTATTCGCGTTAATATAAGAAATTAATTTTAAATTATTACCTTGTGATAGTTCAGGCCCCAGAACGGATCGTTGGTATTCATAATTATACGATGTATAATAAGTAAATTTACTTGCATACTATTAACCCTTTCTTTGCACTTGAACTTAAGAATATTCAAAACAAATGGGGGACGAGGAAGTGACCCTCGGCCTGTCAACTTTTCCAATTATAAACCAAACAAATTTCCAATTATAGAAGCCAGTAACACCGTACTCTTCTAAGATGTTAGTCGAGAGTAGAGAGCGAGACGAGTATCGGGACCTCAATTAATATGCAATTCTCCGCGATACGAAGCGAATCTAAAAACGTATTCGACACGTGTTTCGCCTCTAAACGGGGCACCCTCAGGACAACTGGGCTACGAATGAGCCCATGAATTATATTCAGAATATTCGATTCAAATATTCAGCTATTGAATGCCATTTTTCTTCGTCCTCACTATTAAAACCAATATTGTATTTTCTTTGTATTTTCAGTTAAGAATAGTCAGAATCTACCATATATATTTAGTTAACATAATTTAAAAGCTATTAAGGGTGATTGGAGTTGGCTTGTTGCAGTACAAATGAACCTTATAGCAAGTGTCGCATCAAATAATATTTTACAAGAAGTCAAAAGTACCTCTACATAATCACCTTATTTAGGTTATAATGGACAGGTTACTTACCCACCTAACCATACTCAACCATCAAATTAAAGTAAATAAATTCGCGCGCGCGTGACATAACGAGCATTTAGATCGCTGCCATTGGGACAAGGTGATCCGGCTCCCACCTGTATATGGGTAGCCGGTTCGATTCACGCGACCACTTTCCTGTAAACCGTTGAAAGGTGTATCAAGTATCCCGTCCAGAATAAAGTTTTTCTTTTAAACCAATTCACCTAATTTAACTGTCAGTTAAATTGTAAATATCACATTGGCTATGGTAGACTGGTTGTTACCAAATACGCCTGCAATAATGTTAATAGCAAACTCTTGATTTACGACAGCTTCCTTATTTCACTAGGAGAAGTTTTAGATTTTTTAAACTTTGTCATCCAATGGTATAATACTATGCTACACAACCAGGTATTCTCTCCCATGACAGCTAAGTCATCTGATAGGTTTAATATTACGTCATCTTCGACCAATGAGCGGCGATTTCAATTAGTGGCAACACTGATTGTGACGTAGTCTTGGGCCATCGTCGGAAGATATTACCAGGCGTAGCATATTTTTATACTATACTAGCTGTTGCCCGCGACTTCGTCCGCGTGGTATTTAACAAAGACTCAGCGGTTGGCAACAGCCTGCTCGCGTTCTGATCCCGCGGGACGCATTGCAGATTGTTGCTATCAAACTTTAATCAGCCGCAGCGCTGCAACATTGGTTTTAATTTTTTTTCGAGATCCAATTTTTTTTTTTCTAAAATAAAAGTAGCCTATGTTACTCCTTGTTACATCAACTATCTGCCAGTGAAATTCCCGTCAAAATCGGTCCAGCCATTTCAGAGATTACCCGGAACAAACAGACAGACAGACAGACAGACAGACAGACAGACAGACAGACAGACGGACAGACAGACAGACAGACAGACCAAAATTGTAAAAAATGTGGTTTCGGTATAGGTAACGTGTATACATCCAAATGCAATTAGTAAAAAGCTGTTATTTTAATATTACAAACAGACACTCCAATTTTATTTATATGTATAGATGTCATCCCATCATCTGCAAGGCTATCAGCCCACGTGCGGCATGCGTCCATAGCCAGGCTCACCAGACCGAGTGGAGGATTCAGATCCGGCTCCTACTAGTACCAACCTAATACTCAGAAATTGGTTCAGTAGTTCCAGACTATACTGATAACATGTATGGCTGAGAGTAGGTATACCGATAACAAGCAAAGGAGGCTGATGAAAAGTCCAACATCCGGCCGTTAACTGTACGGTTTATTTATAGTGTAAGTAGTAAAGCGTTTATCTTGGGGTAAACCTTAAGGTCAAACCAAGTAGAAAAAATGGATCTTATCTCATTGACCTGTTGTTATCTTGTGTCAGGCGAGATAAAGCTTGGTGTAGACGAGTGTTCAGCGGAAAAGGGAAGATCTTTCAGCCAGGCGGGTGGTACCCCTGGCCGAGCCCGGGACCCGACAGTTATTGCCGGGGTATTGTGTGTTACGTACTCTGAAAACTCGCATAGCGCGTTTCAAGATTGTATGGAGATTGATCAGAATAGCAACGGCACAATAGAAAGACAAAACAGTAAAATACTTAAGGAAAAATACATGCGTAAGTAAATACACCAGATAAATATTGTGTGAACAAGTGTTAAAACGATAAAGGCTTATCTGGTCCATTTAAGACACAACAGAAGTGTGCAGTTCGCTACTTAAAGTTATTGAAGTACGTACCTACCGTTGCTCTAGTGTGGTGAATATTCATTATATTTTTTGTACCTATTACTATAGTTATGCCGACTTGTAAAGGTACCAGTTATTGTTCAAAAAGTGCTGCAGTACCTACTATATCATGTTAATTTGAAAATAGTGTTAATTGAACGGAAAAAGTATAACACACAAACAAACATTCATGCAAACACACACACACAACGACGTGTCAGGTTATACGCAGGTTTTGCTTCGCGAATCGTGACCTAAAACTAAACAAAGCTGTATGGAATTATAGATTTGGCTTAATTGGTAGTGGTCCTAAGCTGCTTTCTCTGGTCCTGGATTCAAATTCCCATAAAAGAACATTTTTTTTTTTACATTAAAGGCAAGTATTTGATCTCGATCTCACCTGATGGTAAGTGACGATGAGATCTACGATGGAGAATACTTGCCTAGGTAGGAAGGCGGCAGTAGATCGAGGCGCTACATTCACTAGGCACATGCAGCGCAGCTGATCTGACCCGCCATCCATGAATGGCAACATTGAATATCATGCCGGAACACGGTTAGGCCGCTTGGCGACATGGCTTTGTTCAGTGGGGTGGTGACTAACCACGGCCGAAGCCTACCACCAGTAAAAAAATCATTTTGTGACCCAAGGGCTGAGCATTTCCTCACTCGGCGAGTAGCTTTGGCTATTCAGCGAGCAAATGTAGCCAGCATCTTAGGTACGCTACCGCATGGGCTAATTTTATTACACTTTTTGTAAATATTAAGTAGGTAAGCTTTTATAATATTCTCTTTTTAATTTATATTTGTTTTGTATAATAATTTAATTTTCATTGTTACGATTTCGTGTAAATACTGGCAAATAAATAATAATTTCATTTCTGTGCTGATATTAATATTTTTATAAGTGGATTTATATCTTTATCTACGGCCCAAGATACAGGAAGTCCTAGTTTGGGGCCAGATTAATGTGTGTAAAAAAAACAAGAGTAAAAAAATAAAAACTGCATTTTACACAACAACCTATCTACAGTACGTAGCAAGATAATATTATAATTATTGTGCAGTAAAGTACCCTTGATATTTGCATTAGCCTCGCGGGCGTGTCACATAAATGTGAATGGTAAATCAAAAACCAAAATTAAATTAATTTAAGAATAAAATCTGACTCAAAGTAACAGTTGAATCACGGTTAAACTTTGTATTTTACTTTGTAGCCTAGTCATGCTCGTAGCTACTAATTCATATGATGATAAAAGCAAGTAGGTAACAGCTTATCAACACTTATCTATACACAAGTAGTATGAGAGAATATTTAGCGAAATTGTTCGTACCTCTACGTTTGCGTGTGTTAGGTAAGTGAGTTATCCGTTGACCATTCGGTCGCTATTCCTTAATGATCACATTCAGTACGTACAATTTAGCGGGTCATAGGGGTCAATAGGTCACTGTGTAAGGCTGTGTCCCCAGTCGGCAAACTGTCAGCGGCCGACTGAGTTAGCGGCGTATCGGTTTAGTACGCCCTTCCATATATTTGAAATGGAGTGTTCTCACAGTTTGCTAGTTTGCGCTCACTCTACGCAATTTGCTGTGTAGCGCGCGCCGATTGATTCAGTGAGCGGCCGACTCACAGCAAAAACGGTTCCAGTCGGCGGCGGCGATATGCTTGTTCGCCGGACGTAGTGAGTCCGTTTGCCGCAAACTGTCATGTGGACAGTTGACAGTGAAAATTCAGTCGGTCGGTCGACCTAAATAAGCGGCTAACACTTAACAGTTTGCTTGCGACGCACGAAAATTGATCTGCATTTGCAGCTAACTCGAATTTCAGTTCGCCACAAATTTGCGGCTCACTCAGTCGGCCGCTGACAGTTTGCCGACTGGGGACACAGCCTAAGTTCTCATGCTGTATTTCTGTCGTTCTAGTACATAATTATTCTATTTTCCATGAAAGGGTAAGGTAAAGTAGGAACATGATAAACGCCATAGACACTTACACCAAGCAAGATAACCTTTACAAGTTGGATAACTATAGCCAAAGGTCGTATCGTTATTTTTTAATCAACATTACACTAATCTGTAGCATTGAACTTTATCAGGGCCTTATCTGCAATCGTTACCTACATCAAATTGTGCGCTTAGTATTTACAGGAATACCGAGGAAGCAACATGTAAGTTTTGTTTTACTTTTTTAATATCAGGTATACGGGGGCCATGGGTGAAATCCCCCCCCCCCCCCCTCGAACTCACGACTGAAGTACTTTATTTCGACCACTTTCAAGATTTTTTTCTTAATGGTAAAATTCTAAAAGTTCAAAAAATATCGAAATGGTAAAAGATACCTTTGGTCCTCCCGTGACCATGGTTGCTGTATTGCAGCAGAATCGTCTGGAATGTAAAAACATAAAATAAACGCGATAAAATCCGAAAAAAATGTTTTAATTCAATGTGTGGAATTCGCGTAAATATAAGAACCAATTCACATTACTATAACATTTTCTGGCCGTACGCACGCGCAACATGCAACGGATTTCGGTTGTTTTATTGTCATTCCGTCTTTCCCTGCGTGTGCTCCGGCAACGTACGCGCCGATAGTATTTATATGTTATTGTCATATAATAGAATGACCATAAGAACATAAGTTCGAAAACAAACTGTTTAATAACATTTTTCATCACCATGTTATATTTATAGAATAACTAGCTGTCCCGGCGAACTTCGTACCGCCTCAGAATCAAATGTATGAGAAAATGAATTTATTGGTACTCTAAGTAAAAATTTAAAAAAATCTATCCCACGGGAACCATACATTTTACCGGGATAAAAACCTATGTGCTATTCCAAACTAAAATCTATATCTGTGCCAAATTTTATCCAGATCTGTTCAGCCGTTCTTGCGTGATTGAGTAACAAACATCCATCCATCACTCCATCCAAAGTTCACATTTATAATATTAGTGGGATTATCGGTTTAAATGTTTTAAATTTACTGGTAGCGAACAAATAGGCTGGTAATAACCATTTCCAACATATGTCGGTCATTACTTAAAATGTATCTTTGTACAACCCGGGAACAAACCCCAGGATATCATGAACTAACTCTTCCAATTTTCTCAACTATAACCACTAAACATATAAACAAAGTTTAATGTAATAATTTACAAGGGTTAGATGTAATTTACATAATTAACGCACGCTTAACTTGTTTTGAGTTAAAAACGACTACCTACCTACTTTATTTAACTATTTTTCAAGTATATCAAGGTAGTTTGACATCGTGCCGCTGGTTAATGAAATAAAGTCGCGTTCATAATACACAAAGCGAATATATTTAAATCAGTTGCATTTTTAATCGACGAAAAAAGGAAGGAGGCTATCAAGCTCCTTTAAAAATATACTACAAATAGGTACTATGTTTGTTTTTTTACAAATATATGTTTAACGTTTTTACGTGAGGCAACACCTTCAATTTCGTTCCAATTATAGTCACTTAGCTTTGAAAATCAGTTTTTTACCTACCAAGCATCAAGGCCGTATAGTGCTCAAAGTCATACAAATAGGATCCTAAATCTGCTTAATATTGAATGGCAATAGGGTCGTTTACGTTTAAGTACTAGAAAACGGTCAATACTACCATTCAATTTTGAGCCAATTGTTAAAGCACTTAGGTGCCAGAATAGAATGCAAAACTATTTGATGGTAGCTCACAATCTTCCGGATTTGTATTGATATAATGATGATAATACTATGCTTACGTATGTAATTACGATTTGTTTGTTCGATGTAAATTAGGTACTTATATTGATTGTGAGTTATGCTAATCATCTTTATATACGGTAGGTGTACATAATATAACAATAAGCATACAACCAATCCAAAAAATATTTAAATCCTTGAAATATTATGATCAAGGAAAACATTCGTACGCACTTGGGTATATTCTTGATCCAGTTAAAAGCAGTCTAGATACACCTCTTACGTTTAGACCTAATAGTAATTACGTTAGAGAAGTGGACAACAGACGAAACTTAACGTTGAAATAAAACTTATTTTCCGAATTTTATCGCGTTTATTTTATGATTTTTACGTTCTCGACGTTTCGGCTGCTTTACAGCAACCATGGTCACGGGAGGACTGAGGTGTTTGACGTCCTAGTGTCATAGCTAGAACTGGGGTACCCTCATATTTAGTTGTTGTTTGCGGTCCGATCTACGCATAAAGTGCTCACAGTGTCTTGCGGTCTTGAAACTTTACATTTATTTCTTCCTAATCAAATTTGAAACAACCTTTTCGGAAGCATACTTGCATGCTCACCCCAACATTCATTATTTCCTATAACAGTTCCTATCTTTGTTATAAACGCCACCTAACAATAATATGAGTTGAAACAGTATTCTTATTTTGTTCTCGCCGCAGTTGGCCGTGTGCAAATTACACTGATTCTTAAAGCCGAAAACTCAACCAAAGTTGACATGTATTTCTCTAGGGCGGAGGAACCGCAGGTGATATACGCTGTCAGACTGATCTTCGAGGCAATATGGATGCTGCTGAAACTGAACTATGAGATATTCAAAGCTTTGTTCAAATTGGTGCTACGCCAGGAGCCTAAGGATGTGTCAGAAGATGTTATTTTGGTATGTATTTTTTTGTAAATATGTTGTATATATTGTTCATAATTATACTTATGGAAATAATTAATTAATAACCCTTTGAAAAGTTGTTGTCAGTCATGCGCTGACGCTTCAATATTTTTCCTTATCTAAATAAAAATATTATATTATAAGATACTTTATGTTTTGATTTATCTAGTGTGAACTCATTATATATATTTGCTTTATTTTTTGTATGGTATACCTACAGTAAAGTTAGATAAGTATATTTTTTATGATCCACTATTTTCATCTCATATGTTTTTAAATGAATGAATGATTATCAATTTAGCTGTGAATAGTGGGTTTTAGAAACGGTTTTTTTATTAATGTAACGCATTACCACCACTTAGGTATAATGCTAGAATTAAGATTTATATTATAAAATATAATTAATTAAATATGAAGTCTAATTACTTTTCACTGACACGAGTTTCCAAGATAATTAATGTATCTATTGTTTTATTTAGATTTCAACATCTTTATATAATTTTGTTAATAACAAATAGGTGTATATTGCTTCCTATTTTAAATAAGCTTTCATCCGATTCTCGTGTATGTTTGTAAGAAACTCATGCAAGTTGATTTCCACGCACTTGCTGTGATTGTAATAATTTTTTTTATAACCGAGCAATTCTGATAACTCTACAATAATATATATTTAGTTATCTACCTTCGAGCTGATCTGGTGATGGAGCCCGATGGTAGAATCAGTGGCAAAGCCGAGTTTGGCCGAGATTATTTTATTTCTATGTAATGAATACACACGAAGAATATGAGTCTGATGGTGAAGTCGGAAGGCTGCTTACTGAACTCATTTAATAGTTCTTTGTAAACACATCGATGTATATGCTCATTTTGGTTTTCCGTCTTTTATCGGCCGTCTTGATAACAATTTACAAAACAAAATTATACAAAATAATAATGAAAATTATTTTGTACCCAGATCACGGGCGCCGGCCATGGTATGGGTCGCGAAGTGGCTCTCCGCTTCGCCAAGCTGGGTGCCAAGTTGGTTTGCGTGGACATCAATCCCGCTGGCAATGAGGAGACCGTCAAGATGATCAAGCAGGAGAAGGGCACGGCTTTCCCTTATCAGTACGTATCATTTTACCTTTTCAGGGGGAAGCTCAGGGTCAGGGCGCGAAATTCAAAATGTCAATGGATTAAATTTCTTTTACGAAAAATTTGGACATCTTTACGATGTAATTTTATAGATTGAACCATTGACATTTTGAATTTCGCGCCCTGACCCTGAGCTTCCACCTTAAGTGCTGACACTGTCTGCACGAAACAAGTGAAGACCGGAGAGATGGCTCCGAATATAACAGAGGCGTCACTCTACTGCTATCAGCATCTATTTTTTTTAAATTTTATTGCTATTTGTATGTAAATTTATCTCATTATTATGACAACGATTATTTCCTGTCACGAGATTTTTGTTATTTTGGTCATATACTTAATTAAATCGGTCGTATATCACTCGTATGTCTCATATTTTTAATATGTTCATAGCCTTGGCATTTTAGAACATTTTTTTGGAATATTAAGCTCATATTTTAAATCACATGATTCATGGGTAATTTAATATAATTTAAACTAAATCGTACACTTAATAAATAAATATTGCCAGACGAACACACCAACTATACGGGCCCACACTAAGCAACGCTTGTATTATGGGTACCGTATAGACTGAGGGCGAACTCAGTATATAATACTTATCTATACATATAAATAAAATTGGAGTGTCTGTTTGTAATATTAAAATAACCGCATTTTACTAAGTGCATTTGAATGTATACACGTTACCTATACCGAAACAACATTTTTTACAATTTTTGTCTGTCTGTCTGTCTGTCCGTCCGTCTGTCTGTCTGTCTGTCTGTCTGTTTGTTCCGGCTAATCTCTGACATGGCTGGACCGATTTTGACGGAACTTTTACTGGCAGATAGCTGATGTAACAAGGAGTAACTTAGGCTACTTTTATTTTAGAAAAAAAAATAGGATCTCACGAAAAAAAATTAAAACCAATGTTGCAGCGCAGCGCCTCATTAAGTTTGATAGCATCAACCTGCAATGCGTCCCGCGGGCTCAGAATGGGCGAGCAGGCTGTTGTCAACGGTTGTCTTTGTTAAATACCACGCGGACGAAGTCGCGGGCAACAGCTAGTATAGATAATAAACATGCATGACTCGGTAACATACATTTATCCACATCACACAAAGATTGTCCCTACCTCGCTATTATATTATTAATATTGTTATCCTAATTATACAAGTTGGTAGAAGTAAAAATCAATGTAATAACATTGTCTTATCTTTATATTTCGATGTATTAAATCAGCCTTAACCATGCAAATCCAAAAATTACTTCAACGAATGATCCTCAAAAGTACATTAAACCACCAATTAAACGATCGACATTTTACTCAAAGCTTTCTGTGTCAAGGTCACTCGTAGGGCCAGCGCATACGTATATGACGAATAGGTTAGACCCCGACTGACACACGCACGCTTAAAAACCGGACTAGCGAGTATAACATTTATACTTACTTATAACTAGCTGTTACCCGCGACTTCGTCCGCGTGGTATTTAACAAAGACAACCGTTGGCAACAGCCTGCTCGCGCGTTCTGAGCCCGCGGGACGCATTGCAGGTTGTTGCTATCAAACTTAATCAGGCGCAGCGCTGCAACATTGGTTTTAATTTTTTTTCGTGGGATCCTTTTTTTGCCTATGCCTATGTTACTCCTTGTTACATCAGCTATCTGCCAGTGAAAGTCCCGTCGTCAAAATCGGTCCAGCCATTTCAGAGATTAGCCGGAGCAAACAGACAGACCGACAGATTTTTTTTTAAATGTTGTTTTGGTATAGGTACCGTGTATACATCCAAATGCACTCAGTAAAAAGCGGTTATTTTAATATTACAAACAGACATTCCAATTTTATTTATTTGTAGTATAGATAAGGTTGTGACTTGGCCGTGTCTGAAAATTGAATATATTTAAATAAGGCAGGTGATGTTATCTTGGTCGGTTAGTTAGGCAAATGTGGACAGATCACTCTGAATACCTATTTGAAGCCAACCCTATATAACTTTATCTCAATCTTTGTAGATGGTTCCCTATGGGATGACTTTACATTATAAAGATAGAATCCACTGTGTTAGTATTACCTCTGTGTATTCAAATTAAGATCGCCACAGGTGTGACGTCACGGACCGCGCGGCGGTCCTGCAGCTCGCCGAGAAGGTATCGAAGCAGGTCGGTGACGTTACGATACTGATCAACAACGCCGGGATAATGCCGTGCAAGCCGGTGCTGAGGCACAGTGAAAAGGAGATAAGGACGCTGATGGATATTAACGTTAATGGGATGCTTTGGGTAAGTTATTTTTTTCTTGCGTAATGTCTATCTATCTATCAGCCGATAGACGTCCACTGCTGGACATAGGCCTCCCCCAATGATTTCCACACATCACGGTCCTCCGCCACTCGCATCCACCGGTTTCCTGCGACGCGTGTGATATTATCGGTCCACCTTGTAGGGGGCCGTCCTACACTACGTCTTACGACTCGTGGTCGCCATTCTAGAACCTTTCTGCCCTTTCTGCGAAATGTAATATTATCAAATGTTTTGTGACGTCTTGACGGAGGCACTGCCGTGCCCCAATATTTTCATTACTAAGCAATAAGCTAAGAACGACTTCGAGAATGGTTGTTTTAAAAGCTCTTTCTGTACACAAAGAACAGAGCAGACGTTCTTTTGTATACTTCGACTTACAAAGTATACCAAACGACTTCGACTAACAAAGTGTACCAATATTTTAAGAATGGTAAAGTAGAAATTGGAAATTGGGTAAGACCACAGCTTCGGGTTTTAAGATATATTGGTTAGTCCATCGTGTAGCTTCCTTAACATCCACGGCTTACCCAAAGATTTAATAATTTTGTACCATGTCCAGATGATCCAAGCGTTCCTCCCTGCGATGCTGGAACGTAACTACGGGCATATAGTCGCGATGTCCTCGATGGCCGGCAAGATGGGTCTTCGCAATCTGGTGCCGTACTGCGGCAGCAAGTACGCAGTCAGAGGCGTCATGGAGGCGCTCGCGGTGGAGCTCCACGAAGACCCGAGGGACACCAATGGGGTATGTGGAACTGCCTATTGATATTTTCGTCCTATTTCTTTCAAACATATAATTTAAACAACTTGCTTGACCAGATTCAAAGTCATAGTCAAATCAGTTATTTTGTATAGGCCTATGGGCACTTACAAATTGTCACTATTATTTTTTCTTAACTCTACAACCGGATCATATAAGATCAAACATCAATCCATAGTCCCAATTATCTTTCCATATTCCTGTAATAGTTACTGCGACTGCTGAGGTCAATTCGCTGTTTATGCTGTCATTTTGAGCAATTGACCCCAGCAGGTAGCTAACATTCTCAAAAAGGGCCTCTACGTGTTAGACCCATATCCCCCGCGCAAGCCTTCCAAAGATCCGCATATAGCCATGTGGAGAGACATTAATATATTATAACGGGAATACTTATGTAGCCTATTATCTTTCAGATTAAATTTACCACCGTGTGCCCATACATCGTGAACACAGGCCTGTGCCACAACCCGCGCATTCGGTTCCAGAGTCTAATGAAGACCGTCGACCCGGGAGACGCTGCCGATCAGATAGTGGATGCTGTGAGGCGAGAGTACCACGAGATCACCATTCCTAATGACTTGTATTACAAGAATAAGGTATGTACGTACGGTATACTGACGATCATGTGTGCTAGCACCTGCGTACCTTCAGAGTAGCGTTCATTTTGTTTTGTTGTTTTACAAACAAACCCAGACGAACAAACCAACTATACAGTCCCACACTAAGCAACGCTTGTCTTATGGGTGCCGTACAATGGACTGGGGGCGATATAAGTATTATATACTAATACTTATATAGATATGAAACATCCATGACTCGGATACAAAAATTCATGCTCATCACACAAAGATTGTCCCTACCAGGATTCGAACCCGGAACCCACAGCGCAGAATGCAAGGTCACTACCATACGTTTTGTGTTATTATAATTTTGTTTTTCGAAATAAGTTAAGCACAAACGAGTTTTTGAAGCATTTAATTAAGTAAACATAGTTGTGAGATAGTTCCCACCATTAAATTTATTTGATTAACTTTGTTTTTCGACTTAGTAAGGTATTTTGTTTACCTTAGAGGATATGGCGGTTAAGCTATAGAGAGTCATTAACTTCTTTCAAAATTATTACGGGCAGTCAGAAACCTGAAAACCTTATACGGAGTGTTTCAGAAAGGGTATACTTACCTTCAAGCGCATTTGTCTATTTATAAAATGTTATATGCACCCTGATCGCCATCCGTCCATTGTACGGTACCCACAATACAAGCGTTACTTACTTTGGGACCGTACAGTTGGTTCGTTCTTCTACCGATAAATATTTATCATCGCTAGCCATATAGTCAAGGCAAATTGAGAAATGTAGGCAGGTATATTAAAAACCGTGTGAAGTTCGCCAACCAACAGTGGGCTAGCGTGTTGGTCTGTATCCCGAATCCCTTAAGCATTGAGTGTCAGTTATAATTGGCTCGTCCCCTATTAACATTGGCCTCAAATAACATCAGCGATGTTGGTCCACTGCACCAGATCTACTTACATCTCAGGGTATTATAGGCGTACTGTTTATTGAGTATTTAGCGGAAACGGTAAGATCTTCCAGCCAGGCGGTTGGTATGCCTGGTGGGGCGGCCGCTATGCCCCAACGGCTATTATCGGGATCTTGTATATATGTTACTTGCTTCGAAAACTCTTATAGCGCGATTCAGGATTGAGATGACAATTGTCTATTGTAATGAATACGTCTGCAGTGCCATATGTGTAGCTTGTTGTGCGGTTGAAGTGGTCGCTACAAGTATATCAATTTAATTTCAGATATTCAGCCTCCTGCCGCCGGCTGCCGGCAGGCTGATGACGGACTTTGTCGACACTGGCCTCGACCCCCACGACTGAACCTTGCCCAGTGTTGTTGGAAGCGCAATTATTACATGAGTGACTGGCTGTTATTATTTATCAATTAAATTATGAATAAAATAATTGGTTTTTATTGTCCTTGTATATTTTATTTTCCCGCCCTGGATTCAAAATGAAATAATTAATCCGTTATACTGACTAGAACAGTCTTACAAAAATTACAACTTCACGTATCAAGTTTTTTTTTTTATTTTTTTTATTTATATAATGTGTTTCGTTGATATATAATGTGTACTATAAGTGTGTACTAAAAATAAATTCTCAACTACTTACTTATCTTATTCTGCAAGGAAAAACAATGTATTTATTAAAATCTACTTAAAAATAACAAAAATAAAAACTAATCTTAATAAGATCTCCTCGAGGCGGCCATCACTGCCTTTTCATGGCAAAGTACACCTTTCTCGAAGGAAATAAGGCTTGTAACATTTATCGGATAGTCAAGCTATCCTAAATAAGATTACGCATTTATGAAACATAGTAATTCTTATTCTAAATTGCACTTAAGGACTTAACTTCTCAATAATATTGTTTTCTTAAAACTTAATTTAGGTCTTAGTGACTAGGGTCTTAAGGAATGTAGTGGCGTGCCGCTTCGAAGGGAGACATTGTCCGAATGCTTCCAACAACAACGGCTCTTGCTCTACTGCTTCTCTAGAAAATAATAATTCAAAATGAATTGATAGAACTAGGCGATACTTGGCGCACTTCCATTGTTAAACAAATGGGGGGGGGGGGCAGCCAAGGGTCGATGGTGGGTCCTTCCCCTAAACAACATGCAGCTAAACTACACGCGTGCCTACCTGTAATCTTCGAGGGAGACTGTTCCATCCTTATCAACGTCCAGCTTCCTCAGCACCAGGTCCACCAGGTCCCTTACACCTTCATCAGGATCTTCGTCGCCTGGTTGTTTTAACAATGCGTTCCTAAAAACAATATTTTATTTTCGATTCAGCCTTGTTCTTCACATAATATGTCAAATACCTAAACGGAAGTATATATGTATATTAATTTCTTATATTTACGCGAACACTATACATTGAAATAAAAAATACTTTATAGATTTTATCGCGTTTATTTTACGTTTCCCAGTCCGCCCGTGACCATGGTTGCTGTAAAGCAGACGAAACGTCGGGAACGTAAAAACATAAAATAAATTGTATTTTAATGTAAGTATCTATCTATATTACTGCCGAAAACTCAAATACAAATCACATTGGAGAGTTGCTTAATTTCAACGCGTATTATTTGAGTAGCGTTTGAATTTTCTGTCGTTTGGGTCTCACCTAAGCAGCAAAAACATTTCATCCTTAGTTATATAGCCGTCGTTGTTCAGGTCATACACTTTGAAGCAATACGTCCTCCTCTCGTCGTTGTTCCCTCGCAGCAGCACACTGAGGCCTCTGACCCAGGACTCGAACTTGAGGGAGCCCTCCCCTCCCGCCGCGCCCCGCTCCCACGTCATCCACATGCGTTCCAGTATAGCCTCCTCGGTTACCAGGTCAAATGTGTTGTGCATCACGTCCCTGAATGTACTTTGATCTATACCCTAGAGAATTAAGGTTGTCAGCTTAGTAAAATCACAAATATACAGACAGAAGGCGCAGCGTTCGCGTTCGTGTTCCACGCTCAAATACCGCAAAACCAGAACGTAGAACGCTGCTCTGTGTGTACGTTAGAATAAAATATGAGACGGGGTTCGCGTGCCAATTAGCATTATAATAATTTAAATGCTTATATTGAGCCCTGTCTACTTCTGCCTTCCCGTTTAGGGTATACAGGCGTGGTTGTTTAGGGTATACAGGCGTGTGTTAAAATCACACAACTATTATAAATGTGAAAGTTTTTTACTAAATGACGCCAGAACGGCTGAACGGATCTAGATGAAATTTGGCACAGAGATAGATTATAGTCTGGAATAGCACATAAGTTACTTTTTATCCTGGTAAAAAGGACATACTTTTTAATCGCGGGTAACACCGCGGGGCGCAGCTAGTAATCTATATTCAAGAACGCCTTGAAGCCGGTGTCAATTTAATCGATCGGCTAATGACAAAGTTTCATATACTTGACGATGATATTGAACATATTTCATTATTAAGGCGACCATTGTGTGAACTAATCACTTATCATATAAATAGGTAGTATCTGACTAGTCTAAAAACATAATATATATTCGAGTACGTGTCTAATCCGCTCTTCAAAACTAATCCTGTATCAGAATCAGAATATTTTTTATTTATGTACTTAAACCATAAAGTACAGTTCTTATGAATCGTCAAAATAGTTACAAATTGCTAAGCTACAACTTTACTACCCATTCGGACTGCTGTTCCTATGGAGAAGAACGGGCAAGAAACTCCGTGGTTGCTCTTTTTTAAAAGATCCATTACATTTTTGAGCAGTAGGTACATTTTTATGGGTATGTGAGAACCACAGATCACGAGAGATATGCCGTGCGGTTCAAAATGTATGGGAACTCGCTGTCACCGTTTTGTTCTCCACCACTCGCCACAAATACACATGCATTCCATAAAACCAATAAATACGAAGTCTCACACACACACGCGTGCCAATAATTCGGTGCGTGCTGCACAATCAAATACACATGTCTGTGAACTTAGCAGATCATTTCCCAGCAGATCAAAAAAAAAAAGGAGTTCTGGCCGCATGCAGGAGAGTTCTATAGTTCCTGATACTTTTCAGCGATAGTTCTAGCGATTTTACCTGAAAAAAAACCGACTGAAAAAATGATCTGCCAACTTCCCGTAGCAGATCATTTTCCAGTAAATAAAAAATAAATGCGTGTTTTTGACGCATACACAATAGATATATAGTTCCTGATACTTTTCAGCGATAGTTCCAGCGATTTTACCTGAAAAAAATTGCCTGAAAAAAATTGTCTGCCAACTTCCCATAGCAAATCATTTTATAGCGAATACAAATTAGCAGTGAGTTCTCTACGCTTGCCTATGAGTTAAAGCGTTCCTGATACGTTTAACTCTTAGTTCTGTCAATTGGACCTCATAAAACCTGCCCAGAACTCACGCTGAAGTGTCAGCAAAGCATGGTAGAGTAGTAGAAATGACGAAAATTAGTAATCACAATAATTTTTTTTTTCAATGATTTTTATTAGAACTTGTGGCTAGAACTCTTTAGTTTCTCAAAGATCAGTACTAAAACTACTTCAAAAATAAAAATACACGCGCAGAACTCACGTTGGAATGCCAGCAGAGCATGGAAGAGAGAGAGAATAGTAGAAATATCGAAAATAGTGATATCTATGCATAATCACGACGAATTTTTTTTTAATATTTTTAAAGCCAACTAGAGGCCAGAACTCTTCGATTTCTCATAGATCGGTACTATATCTAGAGCATTAAATAAGTAAAATTGACAGAACTCACACTAAAGTGCCAGCAGAGCATGGTAGACTAGAAGAAAAGTCAACAATTTCTTATCAAAATGACTAAATTTTGTTAAAATATTTTAAAGACAACTAGAGGCTAGAACTCTACGGTTTTCCATAGATCGAAGCCATAGCTATAGCGATAAATACAAAACATGCACCAGTAGGTACGCTGAAGTTTCAGCAGAGCATGGTAGAAGGGAGGAAATGACAAAAAATCTCATCAACACGATTAAATTTTTTTAAATAATTTTAAAGACAACCAGAGGCCAGAACTCTTTTATTTCTCATAGATCGGTACTATAACTACAGCCTAAAATAAGTGACGTTGACAGAACTCACACTAAAGTGCCAGCAGAGCATGGTGGAATGGAGGAAAAGTCAAAAATTTCTTATCACAACGATAAAATTTTGTAAAAATATTTTAAAGACAACTAGAGGCCAGAACTCTTCGATTTCTCATAGATCGGTACTATATCTAGAGCATTAAATAAGTAAAATTGACAGAACTCACACTAAAGTGCCAGCAGAGCATGGTAGACTAGAAGAAAAGTCAACAATTTCTTATCAAAATGACTAAATTTTGCTAAAATATTTTAAAGACAACTAGAGGCTAGAACTCTACAGTTTTCCATAGATCGAAGCCATAGCTATAGCGATAAATACAAAACATGCACCAGTAGGTAAGCTGAAGTTTCAGCAGAGCATGGTAGAAGGGAGGAAATGACAAAAAATCTCATCAACACGATTAATTTTTTTTAAATAATTTTAAAGGCAACTAGAGGCTAGAACTCTTCGGTTTTCCATAGATCAAAGCCATGGCGATAGCGATAAATACAAAACATGTGCCAGTAGAAACGCTGAAGTTTCAGCAGAGCATGGTAGAATGCAGGAAATGACAAAAAATTCTTATCACAACGATTAAATTATTTTAAATAATTTTAAAGACAACCAGAGGCCAGAACTCTTCGAATTCTCATAGATCGGTACTATAACTATAGCATAAAATAAATGGCATTGACAGAACTCACACTAAAGTGCCAGCAGAGCATGGTGGAATGGAGGAAAAGTCAAAAATTTCTTATCACAACGATAAAATTTTGTAAAAATATTTTAAAGACCACTAGAGGCCAGAACTTTTCGGTTTTCTGTAGATCTGTATCATTGCTATATAATAAAATGAGCAACATCGGCAGAACTCGCACTAAAGTGCCAGCAGAGCATGGTGGAATGAAGGAAAAGTCAAAAATTTCATATAAAAATAACTAAATTTTGTTAAAATATTTTAAAGACAACTAGAGGCTAGAACTCTTCGGTTTTCCATAGATTGAAGCCATGGCTATAGCGATAAATACAAAACATGCACCAATAGGTACGCTGAAGTTTCAGCAGAGCATGGTAGAATGCAGGAAATGACAAAAATTCTTATCACAACGATTAAATTATTTTAAATAATTTTAAAGACAACCAGAGGCCAGAACTCTTCGATTTCTCATAGATCGGTACTATAACTACAGCATAAAATAAGTGACATTGACAGAACTCACCCTAAAGTGCCAGCAGAGCATGGTAGACTAGAAGAAAAGTCAACAATTTCTTATCAAAATGATTAAATTTTGTTAAATAATTTTAAAGACAACTAGAGGCCAGAACTCTTCGATTTCTCATAGATCGGTACTATATCTGGAGCATGAAATAAGTGACATTGACAGAACTCACCCTAAAGTGCCAGCAGAGCATGGTAGACTAGAAGAAAAGTCAACAATTTCTTATCAAAATGATCAAATTTTGTTAAATCATTTTAAAGACAACTAGAGGCCAGAACTCTTCGGTTTTCTGTAGATCTGTATCATTGCTATATAATAAAATGAGCAACAACGGCAGAACTCACACTAAAGTGCCAGCAGAGCATGGTGGAATGGAGGAAAAGTCAAAAATTTCATATCAAAATGACTAAATTTTTTTAAAATATTTTAAAGTGCTTAAAACTTCAGCGTACCTATTGGTGCATGTTTTGTATTTATCGCTATAGCCATGGCTTCAATCTATGGAAAACCGAAGAGTTCTAGCCTCTAGTTGTCTTTAAAATATTTTAACAAAATTTAGTTATTTTTATATGAAATTTTTGACTTTTCCTTCATTCCACCATGCTCTGCTGGCACTTTAGTGTGAGTTCTGCCGATGTTGCTCATTTTATTATATAGCAATGATACAGATCTACAGAAAACCGAAGAGTTCTGGCCTCTAGTTGTCTTTAAAATATTTTTACAAAATTTTATCGTTGTGATAAGAAATTTTTGACTTTTCCTCCATTCCACCATGCTCTGCTGGCACTTTAGTGTGAGTTCTGTCAATTCCACTTATTTCATGCTCCAGATATAGTACCGATCTATGAGAAATCGAAGAGTTCTGGCCTCTAGTTGTCTTTAAAATTATTTAACAAAATTTAATCATTTTGATAAGAAATTGTTGACTTTTCTTTTAGTCTACCATGCTCTGCTGGCACTTTAGGGTGAGTTCTGTCAATGTCACTTATTTTATGCTGTAGTTATAGTATCGATCTATGAGAAATCGAAGAGTTCTGGCCTCTGGTTGTCTTTAAAATATTTTTACAAAATTTTATCGTTGTGATAAGAAATTTTTGACTTTTTCTCCATTCCACCATGCTCTGCTGGCACTTTAGTGTGAGTTCTGTCAATGCCACTTATTTCATGCTATAGTTATAGTACCGATCTATGAGAAATCGAAGAGTTCTGGCCTCTGGTTGTCTTTAAAATTATTTAAAATAATTTAATCGTTGTGATAAGAATTTTTGTCATTTCCTGCATTCTACCATGCTCTGCTGAAACTTCAGCGTACCTATTGGTGCATGTTTTGTATTTATCGCTATAGCCATGGCTTCAATCTATGGAAAACCGAAGAGTTCTAGCCTCTAGTTGTCTTTAAAATATTTTAACAAAATTTAGTTATTTTTATATGAAATTTTTGACTTTTCCTTCATTCCACCATGCTCTGCTGGCACTTTAGTGCGAGTTCTGCCGATGTTGCTCATTTTATTATATAGCAATGATACAGATCTACAGAAAACCGAAAAGTTCTGGCCTCTAGTGGTCTTTAAAATATTTTTACAAAAGTTTATCGTTGTGATAAGAAATTTTTGACTTTTCCTCCATTCCACCATGCTCTGCTGGCACTTTAGTGTGAGTTCTGTCAATTCCACTTATTTCATGCTCCAGATATAGTACCGATCTATGAGAAATCGAAGAGTTCTGGCCTCTAGTTGTCTTTAAAATTATTTAACAAAATTTGATCATTTTGATAAGAAATTGTTGACTTTTCTTCTAGTCTACCATGCTCTGCTGGCACTTTAGGGTGAGTTCTGTCAATGTCACTTATTTTATGCTGTAGTTATAGTATCGATCTATGAGAAATCGAAGAGTTCTGGCCTCTGGTTGTCTTTAAAATATTTTTACAAAATTTTATCGTTGTGATAAGAAATTTTTGACTTTTTCTCCATTCCACCATGCTCTGCTGGCACTTTAGTGTGAGTTCTGTCAATGCCACTTATTTGATGCTATAGTTATAGTACCGATCTATGAGAAATCGAAGAGTTCTGGCCTCTGGTTGTCTTTAAAATTATTTAAAATAATTTAATCGTTGTGATAAGAATTTTTGTCATTTCCTGCATTCTACCATGCTCTGCTGAAACTTCAGCGTACCTATTGGTGCATGTTTTGTATTTATCGCTATAGCCATGGCTTCAATCTATGGAAAACCGAAGAGTTCTAGCCTCTAGTTGTCTTTAAAATATTTTAACAAAATTTAGTTATTTTGATATGAAATTTTTGACTTTTCCTTCATTCCACCATGCTCTGCTGGCACTTTAGTGCGAGTTCTGCCGATGTTGCTCATTTTATTATATAGCAATGATACAGATCTACAGAAAACCGAAAAGTTCTGGCCTCTAGTGGTCTTTAAAATATTTTTACAAAATTTTATCGTTGTGATAAGAAATTTTTGACTTTTCCTCCATTCCACCATGCTCTGCTGGCACTTTAGTGTGAGTTCTGTCAATGCCATTTATTTTATGCTATAGTTATAGTACCGATCTATGAGAATTCGAAGAGTTCTGGCCTCTGGTTGTCTTTAAAATTATTTAAAATAATTTAATCGTTGTGATAAGAATTTTTTGTCATTTCCTGCATTCTACCATGCTCTGCTGAAACTTCAGCGTTTCTACTGGCACATGTTTTGTATTTATCGCTATCGCCATGGCTTTGATCTATGGAAAACCGAAGAGTTCTAGCCTCTAGTTGCCTTTAAAATTATTTAAAAAAAATTAATCGTGTTGATGAGATTTTTTGTCATTTCCTCCCTTCTACCATGCTCTGCTGAAACTTCAGCTTACCTACTGGTGCATGTTTTGTATTTATCGCTATAGCTATGGCTTCGATCTATGGAAAACTGTAGAGTTCTAGCCTCTAGTTGTCTTTAAAATATTTTAGCAAAATTTAGTCATTTTGATAAGAAATTGTTGACTTTTCTTCTAGTCTACCATGCTCTGCTGGCACTTTAGTGTGAGTTCTGTCAATTTTACTTATTTAATGCTCTAGATATAGTACCGATCTATGAGAAATCGAAGAGTTCTGGCCTCTAGTTGTCTTTAAAATATTTTTACAAAATTTTATCGTTGTGATAAGAAATTTTTGACTTTTCCTCCATTCCACCATGCTCTGCTGGCACTTTAGTGTGAGTTCTGTCAACGTCACTTATTTTAGGCTGTAGTTATAGTACCGATCTATGAGAAATAAAAGAGTTCTGGCCTCTGGTTGTCTTTAAAATTATTTAAAAAAATTTAATCGTGTTGATGAGATTTTTTGTCATTTCCTCCCTTCTACCATGCTCTGCTGAAACTTCAGCGTACCTACTGGTGCATGTTTTGTATTTATCGCTATAGCTATGGCTTCGATCTATGGAAAACCGTAGAGTTCTAGCCTCTAGTTGTCTTTAAAATATTTTAACAAAATTTAGTCATTTTGATAAGAAATTGTTGACTTTTCTTCTAGTCTACCATGCTCTGCTGGCACTTTAGTGTGAGTTCTGTCAATTTTACTTATTTAATGCTCTAGATATAGTACCGATCTATGAGAAATCGAAGAGTTCTGGCCTCTAGTTGGCTTTAAAAATATTAAAAAAAAATTCGTCGTGATTATGCATAGATATCACTATTTTCGATATTTCTACTATTCTCTCTCTCTTCCATGCTCTGCTGGCATTCCAACGTGAGTTCTGCGCGTGTATTTTTATTTTTGAAGTAGTTTTAGTACTGATCTTTGAGAAACTAAAGAGTTCTAGCCGCAAGTTCTAATAAAAATCATTGAAAAAAAAAATTATTGTGATTACTAATTTTCGTCATTTCTACTACTCTACCATGCTTTGCTGACACTTCAGCGTGAGTTCTGGGCAGGTTTTATGAGGTCCAATTGACAGAACTAAGAGTTAAACGTATCAGGAACGCTTTAACTCATAGGCAAGCGTAGAGAACTCACTGCTAATTTGTATTCGCTATAAAATGATTTGCTATGGGAAGTTGGCAGGCAATTTTTTTCAGGCAATTTTTTTCAGGTAAAATCGCTGGAACTATCGCTGTAAAGTATCAGGAACTATATAACTATTGTGCATGCGTCAAAAACACGCATTTATTTTTTATTTACTGGAAAATGATCTGCTACGGGAAGTTGGCAGATCATTTTTTCAGTCGGTTTTTTTTCAGGTAAAATCGCTAGAACTATCGCTGAAAAGTATCAGGAACTATAGAACTCTCCTGCATGCGGCCAGAACTCCTTTTTTTTTTTGATCTGCTGGGAAATGATCTGCTAAGTTCACTGACATCAAATACACTTTATCGCTTGATACATAGCGTCCATTTAACAAACACGGTGCAGATTACTCACACATCAATCAATCGTTATCGCTGTGCTGTGCAAAAGCAATTTATTTTACATATACACTAGTGAGAGACTAAAATGTAAAGTTATCGATACCTCAATTTCTTATTGTTTATCATGACGTAGGGTTTTGAGAATGATATAAATAAAAAACGATATGTAACGAAAATAATGTAATAGAAAAATACACTATAATACCTAGTTCTAAAAAAATATAGCTGGATTCGTAATTATGTATTTATTAAAACATTTACGGTCGAATTTATACCTAGACGTTGGTAATAACACGTTACTAACACTGTTTAGTTAAATCGTGCTATAGGCTTTATAGTGTGTTATAAAGAAACGATAATTTATAGATTCACTGAAATCCAGTTTTAGTCAAATCACATTACTTTCTGCCACAGATAAAAAAACTATTATCCTACCATATTACAATGACAGCTACACGCATGTTTCGGATAAAGGCAACGAGCTTTTCTAATTTAGCCAAATATTATCTTCAATGATATGGCAACGAAAGTGAGAAATTTATTTACTACATATTACTAAAAGATTACCTAAAAAATTATGATATTGTAAAAATACACAAAAGCAACAAACACACAAAAAGCAACACCAATTAATAGAGAGAAGGTTTCAAGAATATCCCTGGATATTACCTCATAATATAGTAAACGTGGGATGCGTCTTAAGTATTGTCATTTGAGAAAAATAAACAACTAGAACGTATACACATTTTATTGTTTTAAATGTATTCCCCGTGGTATTTCATGCACTTTTCCATACACACAAACTAACCTTTACAACATTTATTCCACTCCGAAGTAGGCGTAGGTAATCAAAATTGCCGATTTGAAAGCTTCGAGTGCTTCTTCACTATATACGGGAACCGTTTATGCGCGAGCCAACTTACTATACCGCCTTTGGTTTAGGATTTGTATACACTGTAAAATAATCAAAATTAGTTAAAAACATAATTTGAGATTGACTTCATCAAACTATAAAAATCTCTTCATACGATAATTTTATCGATAACCTACGACAGTAGACCTGCACGAGCACATCACTGATGTGTCGCCGTATACAGCGGCCGTACCACGCGACGCACCAGTTTATTCAAAGTATCGTTAGACGATCTGTCCATTGCCTCGTACATTCACTCAGTAGCGAACATAGGTGGTACTTAAAGAGCCATGTATTTTGTACAAAAATAAAAAAGTCGTTGTGCTACATGAAAACTAAAATAACATAATAAAGGCAACAAATATTTTTTGATTTGTTGTTTTTAATGATTTTAAAGACGAATATAATAAAATACTTAATACTTACCGGTGAAATGAGATTCCATCTTTCGCGTAGTTCACTTTGCTGCTGGTATTTTTGCACACAACCACGGAACAACACGGCATTTTGAAAAAACCTAGAGCACCGGCACCGACGTGCAGTTGCAGTGGACTGACGGCGAAAACTGTACGTATGCCAAATGTACGCTAACGTTGTGCGCAAGCCCACCGCTTTCATAACATATCTCCTCTCATATATCTGTGGTGAGAACAATGTGGGAACGGCTAGGTAGACTTTAGCAACTGTGTTATGGTATTAATAATAGGAAACTTAAAAATGCAATGATCGAGCAATGTTTTTTTTATAAATAGTTTATATAGTTCAAAGAGTACCAACCTATCAATAAATTTAGTTCCTAATGCTTTTTCAAATCCCTACACTGTAGCCAAAGCAATAAAAATACAATTGTTTTGATATAAAAAGCAGCAATCGTTTGCTATCATCATTATGGTTTATAGGCAATGGCATCACGGCAATGTAGTTGTGTATGGCACAGAAAGCCATTTATCTTTCGACAAAATGTTCCATAAGTTGCGTGAGGCCACATGTACGAGGCTAAGGTACCTACGCAAGTATGGAACAGAGATTGGTACTTTTAAACTAGCTAGACAATGTTATAAGCCTTCTTCTTTATCGACACTTAGTTACTTTTTTTGTTATCATTTTGCTCGCAAATGTTTTGTTCGAAGTTGGAACTTGGAATAATTTCGTTCTTTCGTTTGAAGTCTTCAAACAACTAAGTACACCATATAATTATGACTTATTCTACAGTAATACGCATCAAACGCGACAAATTATGACAAAAAAAAAGAAAACATAAATCTGTAGTGTTTCAACTGTATGCCTATGCCGCGTCTTATTATTTATAACACCCTTTCGTGGTTTTCGCTGACTGAACTTTTTTCTACGAAATATTTTATTTAATTCGATGCCATTCATAACGACAGCGAACTGGCTTAATGGACTTAGGACTAAATTATGATGTATTTTTTTAATAACTTAACGCGTGTTTTTGGAAGTTGTTTACATATTATAAAAAATATAGGAAAGTATTGATTACAGTAAATAAATGAAAATATGGTTTTTTCTAAAAGAATTAGGAGTCTTTAGTTGTGTAACGGCAACATAATCAATGAAATTTCTAACATGGAAAGAAATCTGTAGGCAAAGGTGCACTCTTCTTCTAAGTCGTGACGCTCTTGTCAGAGCGGTCGTGGTCGTCATGTTTTGGTTTTGGGACTGGTGTTGCTTGCCTCACGAAGTACTTTTGTTTCGTTTTCATACATTAAATTCAAATTTGGAACGACGCGCCGCTATAAGCCGATGTGGTTGAATCGTTGTCGCCATTCATTCGCGAAAGCATGCACCGCGGGAGTGAAGAATGAGCGTTTTTGAAATAAGAACATGATTTACGTGTGTTGAAGGCGGCAGATTAAAAGTTGACGCGAAACAGAAAACAGGAAGAAAATTACTCCGGAATTCTTTTGTTTGGAATTAATGATTAATTCTGTTCTATACCCGGCCGGGAGTGTTTTCTATTCTATTCCTCTAAATTCTGTGATCGGTGCGCATACCTGCCTACATCTCAAGCAACCCAGGGTCCTGGAGTACCTAACGGTCGCCGCCGTGCAAACGCCAGCGACGTCTCCCTCCAGCCTGAACATCGAAGGTAGGTGCGTGCTTCGTATACAACGAATCTCATCGCATCGGCGTAATACGTTTACGCTCTCCATACAAATTTAACCCAAATGTGGCGAGGCCATCGCGGTTTTGTCACATTTTCTTTGGTGCCGAAACCAGGGAATTAGGCTTTAGATTAGTTTAATTCTATTATTATTAATCATACAAAACGTCATTGTAATTATAACGATCATCACCACCAAATTACAATTTGTTAGTTGAATTTTGAATTCGTATTGCGCGGCACGCTGTGTCGACGCCATCTTTCGAAATTTTTATATTTTATATTATAAAATTGGCATAATTATTTATTAATAATTTTTGAACTTCTCGGTTCAAAAGCATAATATATAACTTAATATTTCGTAAAATTTGAGCAGATATTCATTATAAAGTTGATGTCGTCGTCCCGTCTTATTATCCTAATAAAATTATTAAATATTTCGGAAATATAACACGAACGATTTATGAAGTCAATATCCTTGTACTGCATTCGAGTATCGGGCCAGTGCAACCGAATTTAGTATCATACACATTTGTTTACGTTTTTATCTCTTGGATATCGATCAGGTTGAATTGTTGAATATTGAGCATTTCAGTACGTATAAACTCATACAATTAATCGGTATACGTACTATTTTAACGGTACAATATTTCAACAATTTAATTTATAACCACGGCGGGGGATATGTAAAACAAGCTTCGAATAAGCGGCTGACATACCGTCCGACGATTCGTTTGACTGTTTGATCGACGACTTTTTCGACTGCTTTACCGACCGACTCGATTCGAATGCGGGGTCTACCATCGGTTTGAAAGTCACTTTTGTGATTTTGTTTCTTTTTCGTCGAGTTAATCGTGAGAAGTGACTTCGTAGTTACCTCTTTTTGTGCCTAGTACATTGCGTTAATCTGTTTATTTTTGTTGATTTAAAACCCTTTAAAACTTTGTAAAAATGCTTAAATCTAAGAAATATCGTGGTACTCGATCCAAATCATTTGAATCGAAAGGTCCTACCGTAGAAAATCTTCCGGTTTTACGTCGTAAGCGTACACTAGCGTTTAATCGGTTAGCAAAGGTCTTGGACGTTGCTAAATTAGCTCAAGAGGATGTTAAACATTTAGATAAATTTCTTGCACATTTCTCAGAAATTGAAAAACTTGTAAACAACTTTGAGGACGCTCATGAAGACATCATTAGCGTTATTGACAGCGATTCGGAGGATAGTGAAGATGCTATCAGATCGCAATTTGATGAACATTATTTTGAAATTCTTGCAATACATCGGCAAGTTGCTGGGTCTACCACTAACTTGAATCAAGCGGCATGTGTTTCTAGAGATGTTGTCAAAGTCAAGCTACCCAAGATAAATTTACCGAGCTTTTCGGGCAATATAAAATCTTGGCCTGAATTTTATGATGTATTCAATTCGTTAATCCATGAAAATGAATCCTTATCGGACACCGAAAGAATGCACTATTTAGTGTCATGTCTCTCCGGTGATGCTTTGTCACTAATTCGTACTTTCCCTGTAACTGGGCCATACTACAAGGCAGCTTATGATACATTAGTCAATCGTTATCGTGATAAACGCGACTTAGCATTTGCGTGTTGGAAGGACATATTAGGCGTCAATTTCAAACAAAACTCGCCACATGATTTTCGAAGAACGCTTGACACGTTTAACGAAAATCTAACGATTCTGTGGAGGCTTGGTTTACCAACCGAACAATGGGATTTCGTGTTATGTTATCTTCTCCTTTCAAAAATCGATTCTAAGCTGCGTTGTGCCTTTGAACAGTCATCAGCAACGAGTGAGCTACCTAGTTATTCTAAACTTAAGGATTTTCTATATTCGACATGTAACGCACTTGTTCGAAATGATCATTTTGTTGTTTCTGACAAGCCTGTTGTTCACAAAAAACCTATTTCATCAGTGTTGTTGTCCAATACGGTTCCAAAACCATCTTTTACTGCTTCTAAGTCGACACCTCCACCAACCGTAGCCTCCGCATCTCAGGTCATTCCGTCGCTAGAACCTACATACAAATGTTCATTCTGTGGAGAGGGTCATTCTATTAGTAAATGCGAATCATTTTGTAAAATGTCTCCGCAAGAACGAAGTGATTACACTAAACAACACCACTGGTGTTTCAATTGCCTTAAACCCTCGCATCTTCTTAAGGACTGCAGGTCCATATTTAAATGCCTCAAATGTCATCAGCGTCATCACACGCTTCTACACCTTGACAGTGTTGAATCAAATGCTGCGTGCCACCAAGCAGAAGTCGATTTCAAGTCAAGTACTTGTGCACAAGTAAGTATGGTGAGTAAAATATGTGAAAATCCAATCGTACTTTTGTCGACAGCTAAAATTAATATTCGGGATTCTGCTGGACAGTTTCAATCTTTTCGAGCTCTTGTCGACACTGGTAGCCAAGCTCATTTTATTACGGATGGTGCAGCTAATCGATTAGGACTCCACCGTGCATCTACTTCACGCAACATTCGAGGCTTAGGTCAAGCTCTTGCTGTTGTTTCTGGTTCAGTGACGCTAGAAGTGGGTATCAAAAACCAAACTGTATTTTGTATCGAAGCACTCACTTTACCAAGCATTTGCGGAAAAATGCCCACGGTTAAGCTGGACAAATCCGCTTGGCATCATCTACAAAACCTAGCGTTGGCGGACCCAGAGTGTAACGTTCCTGGCAATATCGACGTTCTCCTTGGAGCAGAAATCTTTTCATCGCTTCTTCTTCCAGGCAGCATCAGTGGTGGTCCGCAGCTCCCTTCCGCTTTCAATTCCATCTTCGGCTGGCTTTTGTTAGGTAATGTCAGTAATACAAACCGTTCTGTGGTTAACACTTTGTTTGCCACAGAGATTGACCATCTCGATGAAAGTATACAACAATTCTGGGAGATCGATAATCCGCCGCAACCGGCTAAAAAACTTTCTATCGAAGAAGAGCGATGCGAACAAATCTATCGTGACTCTGTTTCTCGTGACATAACAGGAAGATATATCGTTACCTTACCTTTTAAGGAAGAAGTTAAGGCTCATGCATTTCCTGGTTCGCGAGAAGTGGCGTTAAGACGTTTTCATTCACTCGACAACAAACTTTCACGTAATCCAGAATTACGTAACCAATATTCTGAATTTATGGCCGACTACTTACAAAGTGGTCACATGAGTCTAGTACCGCTTAATGAATTGAGTAAAGGTAAATACTACATACCTCATCATTGTGTTCTTCGACCTGAAAGCGCAACTACGAAACTGCGTGTAGTCTTCGACGCTTCCGCTAAGGACGCGCGTGGTGTGTCGCTGAATGACGAGCTTTTGATAGGACCAAAACTTCAAGCGAACATACTTGACATTTTGTGTAGGTTCCGCACGCACCCTATCGTATTTACTGCAGACATGCGCCAAATGTATCGCCAAGTCATGGTCGCTCAGGAGGATCGTGACTATCAAAGAATATTTTGGCGTTTTGCGGACTCGGAGCCTGTTCAAGAGTATAGGCTTAACACCGTTACCTACGGTGTATCCTCAGCACCCTTTCTGGCTTGTCGTACAGTGCAGCAGTTAGCCATGGACGATGGTACTAACCTGCCACTTGCTTATAGGGTTTTGTCAGCTGACGTTTACGTTGATGACGTCGTGAGCGGCTGTTCCACTCTCGAAGAAGCCCTACAAACGAAATCGGAAGTAATTTCTCTCCTTAAGCACGGCAAATTCGAACTTCGAAAGTGGGCCAGTAATCGACCCGAATTACTAGCTGACTTACCTTCTGAGCATTGCCTTACAGATCTCGTATCGTTAGACATAAATCAATCAAGCACCCTTAAAATTTTAGGCCTGAAATGGAATCCAATTAAGGATGTCTTTACGTTTGATGTGAAACCTGTTCATCGCACCTGTTCAAAACGTACCATTCTCAGTGAACTTGCCCGCATCTTTGACCCCTTGGGATTTTTATCCCCTATCACGTTCCTCGCAAAATCGTTTGTCCAAAAATTGTGGATATTGTCCATTGGTTGGGACGAAACTCCACCTGATGACATTGTTCTACAATGGACACGTTACTCCGAGCAGGTTTGCTTACTAAAGTCAATCGAGATACCTCGGTGTATTGCAGTTTCCCAAATCAAACTTTGTCAACTTCATGGGTTCTCGGATAGTTCGGAAGCCGGTTACGGTGCTGTCATTTACCTCCGTGTTGTGGATTTCGATGAAAACATTCATGTATTCTTTCTTTGTTCCAAATCGCGTGTTGCTCCTACAAAACGTATCTCGTTGCCACGCCTAGAGTTATGCGCTGCTGTCGTTTTAGCCGATCTTCTTAAGTATGTTATCGAAGTTTACTCTCCATCTTTACCAGCCTTCAACGCTTTTGCGTGGTCAGATTCAATGGTAGCACTATCGTGGATTAAGTCTCCTTCTTATCGTTGGAAAACATTTATTGCTAATCGGGTTAGTCATATCCAAGAGGCCATCCCAGAAACCCGTTGGTACCATGTTCCTACCAGTGAAAACCCCGCTGACATTGCGTCTCGCGGTCAGTTTCCAGCTGATCTTATACATAATAACTTATGGTGGGCGGGGCCTTCCTGGCTGTCACAAACTGAACATTTGTGGCCGTCCTATAATAGCGATTCTATTCTTGAAAACGCTGACGTTCTTTCAGAAGAACGCCTTCACATTTTTCTCGTTCAAGATCAGTCATCTTTTATAGATAACCTACTCGCAAAATTTTCTTCTTTAAGGAAAATTCAGAGGATATTGGCGTATTGTATGAGGTTTATTTCTAAATCCCGGGATAACCACTCTTCTTCACTTGATTCTTTCATCACTCGCTCAGAACTGCATAAGGCATTACTGGTTATCGTAAAACATGTCCAAGCACAGAGTTTCCACGATGATATTACTCGACTTAAAACAAACAAGGTTTTTTCTAAAACCATGCGTAAACTTAGCCCTTTCATTGACGGTTATGGAGTGCTCAGGGTGGGCGGACGCCTTTCGCGATCCGGACTTGCATACGAACACAAACATCCAGCACTTCTGCCCCGTGATTCACTTTTAACCTATCGTATTATCGAAGCTATCCATCGGGAAAATTGTCACCCGGGTGTAAACACCTTGCATTATCTTTTAACGCAGCAGTTTTGGATTTTATCTTCCAAACGTGCTATTAGACATTGCTTATCCAAATGCTTACGTTGTTATCGTACCAATCCTACTTCTCTCGAACCGTTTATGAGCGACTTACCCGCTACTCGGGTTAATCAAGTCAAACCATTCTCTATCGTTGGGGTTGACTATGGTGGTCCATTCCGTATTAAGTTAGGTCCACATAGGTCTTCCAAAGTAGGTAAAGCTTATCTCTGCCTTTTCGTTTGTTTCACAACGAAGGCATTACATCTTGAAGCAGTTTCCGATCTATCGTCCGATGCATTCATAGCAGCTATTCGTCGATTCGTTGGTCGACGAGGGCGCCTCAACGTTATTTATTCGGATTGCGGAACCAACTTCGTTGGCGCAAGCAATCAACTCAATCAATTTATGAAAGCAGCCGCTCATGGTAATCAAATAGATTTTCGTTTTAATCCACCTGCTAGTCCTCATTTTGGTGGTGTTTGGGAAATCCAAATAAAGGCTGTCAAAACTCATTTATACCGTATAATTGGTGACCAAACGCTCACATTTGAGGAATTGACAACGTTATTCGTCCAAATCGAATCTATGTTAAACTCTCGTCCTCTTTGCCCGCTGAGTTCTGACCCCAATGATTTGAATGTGCTAACTCCTGGCCATTTCTTAACTTTAGAACCGTTAACTTCCGTGCCTGATGAAGATGTTACTACCGCAAACATAAACCGTTTGGGTCGATGGCAACTCATTCAGCGCTTCCAGCAAGATTTCTGGAGACGTTGGAAAGTGGAGTATCTCCAATCGTTAACTCAGCGTGCAAAGTGGAATAAACATTGCAAGCCTCTAGACGTCAACTCAGTAGTCATAGTCAAAAATGAAAATACAGCCCCGTTGCATTGGCCTCTTGCTCGCGTAGTAGAACTACATCCCGGACCAGACCAAATCGTTCGTATAGTAACCGTTCGCACTGCAAACGGTTCTCTCTTTAAAAGACCATTGACCAAACTGTGTCCACTGCCGGAGTTGTGCGACTAGCACGACATTCCAATAAACTTAAAATTATTGTAGTATTAGTTTATCTTTTAGTTTATAGGTAATTTACTTTCTTCATCGTTAAGCTTATCGTAGTTTTTTCCTGAAAATACAACATTGTATTTTGGTGGGCGGAATGTTTCGTTTTCATACATTAAATTCAAATTTGGAACGACGCGCCGCTATAAGCCGATGTGGTTGAATCGTTGTCGCCATTCATTCGCGAAAGCATGCACCGCGGGAGTGAAGAATGAGCGTTTTTGAAATAAGAACATGATTTACGTGTGTTGAAGGCGGCAGATTAAAAGTTGACGCGAAACAGAAAACAGGAAGAAAATTACTCCGGAATTCTTTTGTTTGGAATTAATGATTAATTCTGTTCTATACCCGGCCGGGAGTGTTTTCTATTCTATTCCTCTAAATTCTGTGATCGGTGCGCATACCTGCCTACATCTCAAGCAACCCAGGGTCCTGGAGTACCTAACGGTCGCCGCCGTGCAAACGCCAGCGACGTCTCCCTCCAGCCTGAACATCGAAGGTAGGTGCGTGCTTCGTATACAACGAATCTCATCGCATCGGCGTAATACGTTTACGCTCTCCATACAAATTTAACCCAAATGTGGCGAGGCCATCGCGGTTTTGTCACAACTTTCATGACGATTTTCTTGGGACAATAGTTGCAGTGGTTTCCCATTGCCTTCCGCACCAGACGTTTTTAGGAGTATTTAGATCCTGAGGTTGCTGAAGCCTCTTCCAGCCAGTTTGGAAGGTGCACTACAGTACCTTCATCCACATTCCACCGATGGGATTTATTGCTAAAGTAATAGGACAAGCTTATTACCTTTATACCTCTCAATGTGACAGCGATTTTGGACATCATCCACCAACCAGGCCCAATTCCGATTTGAATAAACAATAATTACTTTTTATGAATCACTTTTATGTGTTTGGATACTTACATCTATCTTTGGGGGATGGCCTATAGCGGTGGTGGGGGCGGCTGCCTGGGCAGCGGTCACCAGCTTCCGATACATAGTGTATAGGGCTTCCAGTTCGGCCCTGGTAAGTCATAAATCATCGTTATTACTTTTTATCGATATCGGGAGACCATTTTTTTTATACAAATTAAACTTCATTCGTTCTTCCACTATTTTTTTTTAATAGCGCCAACGACTTCACAGATTAATAAGGAGCTCGTTGAATAAGATGCCAATTATTGGAAGTAATCATGAACATAGATAAAGTAGTGTTACGATTATGAAGAGTGATAGATAAACATAAGAAATTTTTTGCGGATTTTTTTTACAGTTTCTGGACGGAACTGACGAATGGGAACGAACGGAAACGACGAACAAGCAGTTATTTTGATTGCCAAGTAATTTAATTAGGATTTAAAAAAAACATGTTTGTTTTAAAAACCATTTCATGTTTGCTTAGCTTTCGATTGAATGGGATGCATTGAGTGTTTTCTTATAAACCTATATTTTAACAGATAAATAAGTAATTTATATGGACCACGTAATGTGTAAAAAACTAAATAATTTGCTATAATAATTCCAGCCCTTTAATGTCCCACTGCTGGGCACGGGCCTCCCCTTAATGCGAGGGGGATTAAAGATGCGTTCAAGATTATATCATCTAACTCAGAATAAGCGGGTAACCGCAATATTTAAGATCGGTATCAGTATACTTTATGGAATAGAGTATCCTTATGTTTATATGGTAGGGTGGGCACGCGAACCAAAAAAATCTGAGCAACTCATATTTTTGCAATGTATCACCACACTTTAAAGCCAAAGCTCATTTTAAGTTAACTCGGATAAAGTATTTCCGAGATCACAACAATTATGATAGAAGTTAAAATAAATTAAAAACGAAGTTCGGGTAGAAAATAGTTAAATACCAATGACTTAATTTATAATTTAGTAAGTAGGTGGATACACTGTACACAACAAATACAACTCACTTTGAAAAATGCGTAACCCTATATAGAGCGTCAAGATATTTCTCCTTGAGTTTTCGATGTGGCATGGCGGGACAACCGCCGCGGGCTACGGCTATGCTTCACTGGCTACGGGCTACGAACTACGTAACGTAGCCACGGGATGTTTACAATACAAACCCCCTAACTTCGGCGTTCGATCGGTTATCGGTTCGTTCACTGTCGATGGTTTTATTTAGGAGTCGAATATTGTTCGAAGAAAGCAGTATAACTGAGGCTTTAAGGTTCACATTTCAGTACAACCGTTAGTTATTAATTTAATTACTCACTTATTAAACTTCGTGATCTTCAAAAGCGTATCGAACACTTTCTGTGGTGGCCGACTCCCAATCACCACGGCCTTTGGTTTGGGCTTCGGTCTCGGCGCTACAGGGGCGGGCGGCGGCGGGGGGCGCTCCGCTGCCGCCCGCCCAGCAGTGAGGAACAGACGGACCCCGCGGAGAGCGATGGCGCTTGCCACCATGCTGAGCTGCTTGCCTTCGGAACCCATCACCTGGGATCATACAGGTAATTAATCAAATATCGACAAACTATATATAGTTTATCGAGCTCAGCAAACATCCATTACTCGGGTAAAACACTAGCTCATCACACAAAGTTTTCCCCTGCCGAGCATCAAACCCGGGCCCTCGATAAGGACAGTAGGATCACTACCAACTGTGCCAACCTATATATTTTTATATGCATAGAATGTTAATGTAGCTGTTAATTAAAGATTGCTATCCCAGGAATTCTCATTTCCAACTTGCCGTGCATTAAAGTTTTACACATTTACGTGTGTTAACTAAGTTACGAGGTAGCCCAGTTCAATTAGTTGGTGCCTCGCACTGCCTTGCCGAGGCCGATAGCTCACACGGCTTAATGATTGAGTTTCATTATAGGAGCTCTTTGGCTTTACAATATTTTGCCGTATCCATTAATTTGGTTGGAATAAAGAAAATTTTCAGTTCCACACATCGCTTCGAGTCATCGTGTGTGACCCAGGCAAGTGTCTGAGTCTAACTTTTAATACTTGCTACATTATATAACGGGTTAATATAATAACGACATTGTATAATAAGAATAAAATTATATACATAAAAATGCCTCTACATCGTCGTCAATGCTATGTCTACCAGTAACTACTCCCCTCCTCCCTCTACAATATTACTACTACTCCCTTCCTTCCTCTACAATATTACTACGACTCCTCTGCTCCCTCTACAATATTACTACGACTACCCTCCTCCATCTACAATATTATTACTACTTACAGTAAAAAAACGGGAGGGGATGAATTAGAATTTGTTTTCAATAATACCTTAAGCTTCCCTTGCTGTTCAGATGTCCCCTTCTCCATTTAACTTGCAATAAAACAGAACATGATGTACATTGATACATTTGACATTATATTGTGTATATATTTTAAAACTATACAATGCTTATCAATATGAATCATTTTAGGGCCTACACTGGGCCCTAAAATGATTCATATACACGACTCATCCGTCGATTTTCAGCAACAATATACAATCGTGTATTACATAGAATATTTAAAGAAATTACGTACACATATTATGCACCCTGGTGAGAGTTTGAACTGTTCTCATCTCCACTGGTCACTCAGTTTAAACATTAAAGAAAAGCTTTTTGAAGTAACGTAACTTTCATTGGTTTTATTGAAACGGACCTTTTTTTAAATTTGATATTTGAGTCTGTTATTATTTGTAATAATCATCTAAATATTTACAACAGGAAAATAAAAAAAAAACTTAAAAATGATATGAAAACAAACTAGGTATCAAAAAGACCTTGTCCGTGTGGAATGGTGGCAAGAATGCTGGCTGCATTTCCTCGCTGTATAATCAAACTAATTTCCTGAGCGAGGAAAGAGCCAGCCCTCCTGTCACCTGTGGAGGCAATTAATTTTGGAGATATTTTATTTACAAATTGTTTTGCGCATTGTCTGTTATTGATTGGGAAATTTACGACTCTATAGTGGCTTATCTATGCACGTATCGAGTATGAATGCATGTAAGCATTCCATTTGAATTCAAATGAGCGGCGAATGGCACGCGACTTATATGATACTGTGACGATACTAAACATTATTAGTTTAGTTTTTATCTGTACCTAGGTACAAAATAAAAATAAATATCTCTGTACATAGAGTAGGTACGCTACAGAGACATTTATTTTAGAAGACTGTTAACTTTGCACTTAGATGGTAAATAGGGATGCGCCTAATATTTGGTATTTTTTTTCTATTCAGTGTAAGCAACGAAAAGAACCTATCGTCCTGTTTTTCGGTAGAGGTACAACACGAATAAATGGCAGCAAGTCAAAAAGCTAACACAATAATTCAAACTACAAATCACCAAACATAATATTGTTGTACAAAATGATAAATTGAATCAAATTCTATTCTATTCTCTATCGCACAAATGCCGCATTAAAATAATTGTCACCCCTCGCCTAACCTCACCGAATTCGACTTTCAATCGACCGATCGCGCATCCAACATTAGAAAATAGTAGTACGACCATAAATAAAACTATGTATATAGCACTGACCTTCCAATTTATGGCTTTATATCTCCCCGACAACACAGCACATACGTACAAGTATAACATGTGATTTATGATACTTTTGGTGCGTAACCCGTGACTAAATCGACTGCGGTACGTTTGTCTGTTGCCTGGCTACAAGGTTCGGGTATTCAGCATGTTTTCGGGTGGTGACACGATTGATTTTTTCACTAGGGTAGTCATAGGGTCATTGTAAAACCTCAAGCGTAAAAAAAGTTACATGGTATCTATAGGTCGTAATGTACTTGGGTACTTTCTTGAATAGTTAATAAATAACATAACATTTCGGCGAATGCGTACATGCTTAATTATTAGTGTTAAAATTGTAATTTACACCTATGCCTAGCTTTTATAGCTGTAACATATAACTAGAATTTGTAATCAATTGTTACGTACCTAGCATAGATTTAAAAATAAATTTGAGAAGATCGAATAGGTAATTCGATTATGAATAAATTAATATGTTTTCTGTTAAACGGTTTTTTATTTTTATTTACTGCCTCCAGCCATTGTTTTTAGCCAACCAGTATCTTTTTCAAAGTGAACTCGGGGGTAGTTCCATAGTTAAAAATTAAACGCTCTGTCATGGAAATTAAAACGCATCAGAGATACCTATCAATACCTACTTACGTGCCGCCCGATTTCCCGCTGTGAAGGTGAGCGATTTATAAAGCAAATGTTGGTCAGTACCTGGCATGAAATAGGTTTTTTTTTATACATTATAGGCAAGTATTTGATCTCGATCTCACCTGATGGTAAGTGACGATGAGATCTACGATGGAGCATACTTGCCTAGGTAGGAAGGCGGCAGCTGATCGAGACGCTACATTCACTAGGCACATGCAGCGCAACTGATCTGACCCGCGATCCATGAATGGCAACACCGAACATCATGCCGGAACACGGCTAGGCCGCTTGGCGACATGGCTTTGTTCAGTGGGTGGTGAGTAACCACGGCCGAAGCCTACCACCAGTAGAGTTGTCACCTGGTTGGCACCACCCAGGGTCACGTGTAGGGTATCTCGAGGGTACTTAATTCTCCTACGGACGGAGGCGACTCGACCCTAAGGTGAACATCATTTTTGGCTAGTATCCCGACGAAACCTTTTCATTATCCAATTTTGATTCTAGGTGTGTTAAGTTCACCTTTTTGTAATCTATCGCCATACCAATAAGATACTTAGGTATACAGTTTATTAGCTATCCTGTGGCAAGTCATCCTTTTCTAAGGATGGCTACAATTAATTGATGTCGACCCGGGTTATGCTATCATCATGCAAAGATTCATCAAATCCATCAACTAGTTTTCCGTGATGAGCGAATAGACAGACAGACAAATAGAAAACCTACAAATAGGCGGAATCGGCTTCTGTACCGTAAATAAAGTCTCCACGAGTAAAGAGTTAAAACTGCTACTAATAATTCAATGGTAAAGACGTATTGTTTTCCAAATGTTCAGAATTCACAAAATAAAGTGACAGTTAGACTTATGCCACAGCATTATTAGATAGGTACTACTTAATTATATATTAGCTATCCACCTAGGTTGAACGTACTCCCGTTCCCGGTGCTTCAGGCTTCTGTCACCCCCTACAGAACTACCTACCTGCCCTGATAGTATGTATATATATAATATGTAACAGTTTGGTCCTTAGTCCACATTCTACGATTTGTACCTATTCATTCAATCTTCAATAAAAAAATATTTCTGATTAGCGTCATCTTACAGAAATATAATAAACTAAAATAAAATAAATCTAGTAGTAGGTAAATTGTGTAATGACGTTAGGTAAAGATGCTTCTACGTTTAGTTATTGATGGACACGTTGTATTCGCCGTTAGTCATTATAATTAGTAAAAGATATGTAGTACGTTTCATCTATATTTTAGTCTGCACAGCGGAAAATTAAATGTAAAATACCTTTCTTATTTTAGCTTTCAAAACTGGAGGCTATTAATTGCAACACAGAAACAATAATGAAATAACATGACGTAAAATCTGCTTTACCGACTTGTTATGCACTGTGAAGTTATCTCTCAATGTCATAATGAAACTTCATAAAGTAGAAGCAATTTATTGTCAGTCAGAAAAATCATCCATTATTTTATTTATAATGTGTATTTATTGAAAGTTTTATTGCTATTAATTACTTGACATTGTGCAAAATACCCGCTAAGTTGCGGGTGAGGCCATATTCATATCCATTTTATTTCATCGCATCTCATTTCGTAAAGAAAGAAGAAGAAGAAACGATATTACGCTCGGTGATGTGAATTCGTTATGTTTATTCAGAATCCTGAATGAAATGTACGTACAAAATACTCAATAACTATTGAAGAACCTGTGTTTTGTGTAAGAATAAGTGTGGATTCTGACATATTCCTCCAATTTGCCACTGAGAAAGAGAACTGCGTACATAGGTAAGTTTTATTTTATGTTTATTTGTATTAATAATGTGCTACTCCTGACGTTGTATTTCTTCGCTTCATGCGTTTTTCTTGTGTGGTTTGAGGTCAGTGTGTAGAAATATAATGAGACTAAAACCGGTTGTATTTTAAACAAATAACTTAATGATACGCGCCTTTGTTTTTATTTATTTTTCTCAAAATATCATCGACATACACATCTAACACCCGCGTAGTATTAGTAGGTAGGTACTGACCTAATCTTTTTTTAATTATATAAATTTTATGAAAGTAAGTGGTACTACCTACTACTTGAATTGGTTTCACAATTTTAAATTTTTGTCTCCTAAAAATCTAACAAAATATATAGCAAGTAGGCTCGTGTATTTTAAAAGACAAAAATATTGGTGCCTCTTACATTGATAAGAAAATACATAAGAAGTTTAGAAATTATAGATAATTTCTATACTAGAATGTACCAACCGAAGAAGTGTTAAATCTTATAAAGACAGAGAAGTGCATGTAAAGGAAAAACATACTTATTTTTCACTTCGGTAGGTTCAAAATTATTAATTATAATATAAGAAGCCTATACCAACTTGACAACTAAATTGACATGATTTATAAGATAAGTGATGATTAATTGACAATTAATTTATCATCTAATTTAGATAGTGGTATGGCTCTAATAACTATTTATAATTCACTAAAGTACACTTCCAAACATTATCAATTAGCAATAAATATATCATGATAACTGTGATTTGTAATATGTTTCATTATTTAAAATGATTCCTACCACAATAACATAATGTTACATTGCCTATACCATTCTACTTGTGTGCACCAAATGAGCAAATCATTAAGTACTAAAACAAAAATGATTTTGGTAGATTTCTAGCACCTGTAACATTTCCAAAATTAATTAGGTATTTCTTTGTTTACAGTTACTTAAAGATGTGATGATGGTCTTGAATGATTTGTACAAAGTACCTAGTGCACAATATTACCAACCTACCACCAGATTCTTCTATTCCTAACCAAATCATTAGATTGTTAACTATCATAAGTACTACAGTCCACTAAAGTTATGTACTCAAATAAAATAATTTATCAAATGGATTCACTATGAAATTCGGAGTACGAACTAAAGGATGACAACCTCATAAATTCGGTTGGTAGTAACCCCAATTTGTGTTCCGAGGGTCCCGGGTTCGAATACTGGTAGGGAAAATCTTTGTCTGATAGCATGAATGTTTGCACCCAAGTCATGGACGTTTAATATGATATGATATAAGTACTATATAGGTTCACTCTCAGCACATTGTAGATACGCATAATACAAGTATTACTTAGTATGGGACCGTATAGTTGGTGTAGTCGTCTGGCAAAAGGTATTATTAGTATGTAAGAGCCAATATTTTATTGTACTTACTGATTATTCTAATGTATGGGTACTCTATTGGCTTGTCACTATCGAAATTGTCACACTAGAGAAGATGAAGACATGCCAATCAAATAAGCGAATCAATGTAATATAAAAAAACAGGTAGTAGAAGGCAAAATTATAGTACACTACAAAAGTAAGCTAGATCGAAATATAGCTTCATAGTAAATTTTGTACCTACCTAGTCCGGTGAATGTAAGAATAATAACAGGTGTGAATAAATAATAATAGGTATAAATTGATGTTGTCTCCAACACAGAATATTAATTCGAAATGCTTATCTTATTTAAGGACATAATGACTTCCTTAATTGTATGCTTTTTAATGCAAAGTTATGCATACAAGTAGTGCACTGACAACGTCGAAATAATGTAACGGTAAAGACATGGTCCTTACAAATGAATGTCGAAAATCAAGAATACCTGTACCAGAATGGTTTAGGGCTGTGCTCCGTGAATTCTGGGACACTAGGTAGGTATTATACTGTGGGCTGAATACCTTATAGGAATTTAACCCATGTCCTCAGGATAGCAAGGCCTCGTTTGCGATCACACAGACGAGATAGGCACCTAGTCGCATATAAGCAGATTAGGCCTTTTCGAGTTAGAATCTGTGAGAATGTTTAGTCTTTGTTTGTCGTTGCATTTCACGCCAAAGAACTTTCGTAGTGGGAAGATCTGAAGCTTCCTTAACTTAGTTTGTATCTATAGGTCTCCTATGCTAAAGAAAAGTGTACAAACTTGGATGCAGTTTTTTTATTATGAAATGCCATAGAGTTAAATAATCGCTGCGTACACAGAGACAATGCCATAGCCTCAGCAGCAGCTCTTTACTACATCTTCCATTCTCTTATTGGATATTTGTGAGATCTATTTAAAATTGCCATCTGCTTTAAACATAGATGGTTTATAATCCACCGACATCTGCTGATTCTAAGGGCCGGCAGCTGCAGGTACATTGTGGCTGCACAAGCCTTAGGTGCACTGGATAAACTGGTATGGGGCCACTAACGGTCCTTGAACCCCATCTATAGATCGCCATTCCCATAACACGCGCTAGAGGCAAATTATTAGTGCACGAGTATCTTGAGAATGGTCATTAGTATTCGTGTTGCCGTACAGAATAACTGCTTTTACGATTGACAAGACAGAATTTGGTACGTACTTATAACGTGCCCAGCATTGGGTGGCATAAGTAACATAGTTACTGCGTCCTCTTTAACTCATAAAGGTTTTTTTTCAAAAACAATCATTAGTGGGAAATTTGCAATTGTTTTTACTTATTCTTGCTCTATATATTACTGTGCTTATCAATGACTTTTCGTCATTGGGTCCCCATCCTAATTGAACATATTTTTACCTCCATTATCTACATCCAAATTTATGATTCTAGCGTTGAGGACACTGGCAGAATTGTAGCAAATAGCTACAAACGCCACTAACGAAGAAGAATAAGAAGGAATTGAACATATTATGAAATTTGGGAATAATTAAGATAATTCGTGTTGGTAGCAATTTCATTAGATTACTAGCGTTTACGCTGTTTATTATCAAAACTGGGGTCGCCGTTATTTACTTCATATTTTGAATGACGCAACGTTGCCTGCAACAAGTGTATACTAATCTGAAATTCTGTGCGTCATTGTGAAAACCACTTGCTCTGTCTGGCTAGCTAAGCGTTTCACAAATAGACGCGGTCGCGTTGGCGGTAAGCGTGGAATGGTGGACCATGTATGTCACATATATCTATAGTCTGCAATGACGAATTTATAAAAGCGCGGAATCCCGCGTGTGCCACCGCGACCGCTTCTGTCAACGATACGCCTTCTTTCTTGACGAAATGAAATGCGATGAAATCACATGAATATGAATACGGCCTCACCGAGAACTTAGTGGTTATTTTGCCAACGACAAGTAATTAAGAGCAATAACACATTATAAATAAAATAATGGATTTGACATGAGGATATTAAAATGGCGTCTCCTCACGATACGCCTTATTGTAAGTTAAAATTAGTTAATGACAAATGCCTGGTGCTTGTAATTGGAATATTTATCATAGCTACCCACACAGTTGTCAGAATGCACTTAGGGTACGGTCTAGTAGGGCTGAATAGGGCGATCAACGCTCTAAAACATACTAGATTTTACACAAATCATATTTCTTATAATTACACACCACTTTCCCAAGTGAAAGTGGTCTTTGCTTGGAATAATAAATATCGATGTTTTAAGTACCACCGATAGTAAGTTCATGTACCTTTTGAATTTCTAGAATCGAAGCTAAATACGAAATACGAATCCCTATTTCGTATTTAGCTTCGTTAGTGTCCGCCTTTAGTTTATTACCTGTGTTTGCCGCATATTCAATTTCCCAGGATCCAAACCGGAAAATAAAAAAAAACTAATCTAAAAGCCGCTATGCCAAACAATCTTTTCTACATCATTCAACTTTTTGTCAACTTAATCGAAAAGTGTATCCTCTCAGAAGCGAGTATTCCAATTACCACATCCGGAGCTACCGTACTGTCTTCCCTCCCTCTCGCACTTTCTGTGGCTATATGTCTCTGTCTCTGTCATCACTGACGAGGCTCAAGAAAGAGGTTGCACGCAAGCATCCATATATTTAACTTGGGAAGTCTTTGAAGTATCTGTCAGTGCGCAGTGCACATAGAATTAGGCGTTTGAATTTATACTGGGGTAAGTTAATACCCCCCCCCCCCCCTTTCCCCCTTACATATACGATTTTATTGTAGACTTGAGTGCAACAAAATGACTCACTTAATTTCATATATATTTTTTCATGAATTTATTATGTTTTCAAGACTAGGCATTCCACCCACATACATTTCTTGTATCATAATGACAAGACTACCCTAAATACGTAGGTATACAGGCGCGACCTTTCGCAAGTAACATAAACGTGGGAAACACACACACGTCAAATTTAATTAAAGTCTGCGTTGAGGCGTAGGTTGTTTGTATCTTCAGGTCCTGAGTAAATTGACGATTGTTCTAAACACTTATCAATGTAATTAAGTAGGTACTACGTACCCATTACCAAATGACTTTATACTTAAGTAAGTATCTACATAAATCCTGAGGTAATAATTTTATTACTTTGCCCATACTATCTTTCAATGCTCCGTGGATGAGTACGAAATGTTAAGATTTACGATGATCCAATGTTAAGCCAAGGAGATCGACTCAACAGCAATGATCACAATAGCAGTCGCAGACTACTCGTGGTGTTCGCGTAACTCCGTAGACAATGGCTCATTACGAGACATTACGAAAATAGGTGTAATTTGCGAAAAAATATATACAAGAGAACGAGTACACAAATGACGTAGCGCCTTAGTTTCATAATGGCCGTTAAAATTGCTGGCAAATTGGTATGTTATGCGTACGTCAAGGCACACTGAAAAATACTTCGAGAAAACTTATTGTCCTTCGGCCTAGTGTTTCTTTCGCAAATGTACATATATAGTAAGTACTTAGTAACAGAGTCTAAATCTTACTCCACAAACCATTAACTAATCATAGAACATTACGCTAGGTATTACGCCAAGATAAATTGGGTGGTACATTATTACAACAAATATGCATACTAATATATTAATACACTGGTTTTCATGTTTTATAAGTCCCGAAGTGTATATTTCTTAAAATATGTAGTGTAGAAAGTCCTCATTGATAGTGCGATAGGTGCGGGCTAATTATATTCCTGTTTGATCCTTGCACTATAAACTTTTTGCAATTTCCTTTGCTATAACGAGTTGACGTGTTACTACAATTTTGATTGAAAATATTATAATCGAACAAGGAATAAAAAGAATACTGGACATATTCCTTATTTTTTTTGACACAGAGCGAATTGGAAGTACATTCTGTTGTCTAGTATGTATCCAATCTCTGGTACGCACATAAGTTAGCTGTCAGCAGACATTGATTTTATATTACGGGGCCGAAACATCGAATAATCATAGTCAACTCAAATCGGAGGGCTGATTACTCTCAGCAGGCATTGATTTTATATTATGGGGCCCAAACATCGCGTAATCATACTCAACTCAAATCTGAGGGCTGCTTAATTTCAACGCGATATACAAATTAAACAATAACAAGACAATAAATAAATAACAAGACGTTATGTATACATACAAAAACTGGTAATATTACATGAAATCGAATTATCGCGTGAAACATCGATGGAGGATGATATGACAAAATTGATTAGCAACGTTTCAGTGTTTTTTCTTCATTAATACCTCACGTGGGAGTTTTTGTTAGTATTATACAATTGGATGCTATTAAATTACGCGTCACGCGTTTCCAAGCCAAATCTCTTGCGAACAGGGCTTTCGTTTGTTACTCAGGGTTGATTGATTTAAGTCATGTTCACAATTCATCATTTTTATCAAGCTTGTTACTATGTGATGTGAAGGATGATATTTAAAGATGGGGTTGTCTAGAACGCATTAACCATTGAAAAAACTTGCAATCAATTATGCATTTTTGGTTGATCAAGAACAAAAAATCTGCAGTCTAGATTTCCCCATACAGACCCATTTGGAAGACTCACCGTGTTATTTTCACGTTCAGTTCTTAACGGTTGATTAAAATGTTATGTCTTACGTCATCATGTTTTTGGAAGAACATAATTTATTCGATATCTACCTTATTTCTTAAAAAGACTTTCCTAATCTATATTATTGTCAGTAACATCAAAAGTAAACACAAGAGAAACAACATGCCTTTGTCCGGAATACAGTTTGTTCAGTAAACAGACCCAAACAAATTCTAATGTTTGATTTTTCGGTTGACAGAAACATACGCTGAAGGCGACGATGTGGTTATGTTAGGTCGGCATTTATTCGTAGAGTATTTACATCTAAAGTATTTTCAACGTGCCTACGTTGAAAATAGACCACTAAAAATTACCAAACTAACTGTTCAACACTAATGTTCATAGAAGAACTTTCAAGACGACTTGAATCATAATCCAGATGGGATGAAGGAGTTAGCTTAGATTGGACCATATTTTGTTGGAAGGTATGGTCTTCTTATTTTTAAAGGCTTATATAATTTTACGATAGAAGGTATGTCTAAGACATTGAACTGTAATAATCTACAGTTGTTACAGTAATTATCTGTTTATAAAGACATGACCGTTCGCCGTCACGAAATACATTATTACTCTAGGTTTAAAGAATATTAAGTGCTTCTTCCTAAGACTTTTCTTTGTGAATGAAAATTGTATGGCTGTTTACATCAGATGAGCTTAGCATTATAATTTATTAATCGCCACGGACTCATCCTTTCGGCTTTACTTTGGATGAAAGTTAAGTAAAATTTAATAGCTTTCTGATGATAAAAAATCAGCATAAGCTAAATGCAAAAGTTTTGTTATGTATAATTCTAATCTAAACACAGGAATGCTTACTCTAATAAGTGACCTATTCAATTATTACCATCATTAAGCAGACATTAGACAACTGGCAGCCCATGGTTTTGACATGAATCCTCCTTTCATTGTCTATCTGTTAAACAAACACTTAACTCCAAATCTATTTGGGACATTTTTTTCCTATCCCATATACGAGTACTTTGCAATCTATTAGGGTGTTTGTAGTGTAACACGTATTATTTCCTAGAATAACGAACGACGAAAAGATTCATCTTTTATTCTTGTTTTGAGTTGAAATACGCAAGTAATTGAGCATTGTTAGCCTAATGAGGTATATCTTAATTTGTTGTTCTTTTAAACAAAGGAAGCTGGTATCGACATAACGGCATTAAGTATGCAAGTTTTTAATTGTCATTAAAATCCGCATTCAAGTACGAGCTACTAATAACCATAATACTGTGTGAACAGCAAAACAGCATACACCGAAAAGTTAATTAATTAAGTGGCACTACGATTGTCAGTACATTAACAAGGAAAAATAAAATAAAGTTCCCAGTGCAAAACCATAATCTTAAAGTATCAGCTGATGTTAAGCAATAGTGTGCTGATAAAAAAACTCACACGCCAATATCCGTGCGAAATCGGACGGAGCGGATGGAGTTAAGAAGGAAACAATTTGACACAAATGGGAATGGGAAATCATTGTTTGGCCGATTTGTGATATCAGCTGATCGATCTGTGGCAGGAAATAATATTAAATCAAAGATAATTTACGGCACTGGGAGCAAACATATCCATTTGAATTCTCTTAAGTTATTTCGCTGTGCTTTAACGATACATGTCCTTCTAAACGCTCATACAGAGTCATCAATATATTATTTACCTTTGGTATTTGGATACAAACCTCACAAGGTACATGTACTATGCAAAAAATACAGTAAAATTCAAATATCACTCATACAATTATGGTAACTGGTTTTAATTTCCCTGTTAAACATCTCGTGTTTGCTGATATAATTATTGTCTGTTTGAGTTCGTTTTATAGACTGAAGCAAACTGTATTGTGTTCATGGTTGGAATTTCAAGAACTTTGAATGGGTAACAGATTTGCAATGAATCTTTTACGAAGAGTTTTGTAATATACGCGAGGAATGTGATGCCTTTATATCCATTTATATCAAGCATTTTCAGTTATTAAACATATATTATCTGGTCTGTCTTCAATTCTGTCTAGTCAAGGGAATTCTGGACGGAATAATCATAAATCTTTTTCCACAAGAACAAAACTGTTATTAGATCTAGTCGATTAGCCCATAATATTGACCGTCACACAATTTGAATTTACTACCCCATAATACCATTTAAGTGTTTGGCGGCATATTTATATTAGAACTATGGCCTACCTTCATGGGCCCCTACATGCGGTAGTTCATGGAATTCGGCGCCATAAAACCGACAGGAAGGAAGTTGACGACACACGTCACAAACTGATCATTGCTATGCATTGCAATAGCTGTTTCTGAAACAATGCTGCAACAACAAGCGATGCTATTAAGATTTTAAACTTTATTGGTTTAATCTTAATGTCGTGTGTTATTTATTGTACAGTTAATGTAGGTATTTGTAAGTCGGTAAGTACATGACGGTCACGGTGGCGTGGCAGCGACATCAAAAGTTGAGTGGTCTTGAGAGGAACCTTTGTGCAAGGAGCGTGTTGCAATTTGTCATAAATTGCTGCTTTGAATGCTAATGCAATATTAATTGGGAAATTATTTTGTGGCATTAAAAGGAATTTTATTGTTATATATTATTATTTATATTATATATATATTGCCTTTCGGTCAATAACCTTATGTAGAGCCCCAATAGTGCAGTTTTTTTTACTGCGTTTGAAGAATTATGTGTGTGTTAGTTGATTGCTGGTATTCAAATCACGATCGCTGTGTGCTGTTAAACTTCGATTCTTGACTAATATATCTATTGATACTTAAGTCTTCTTCATCTGCCATCATCCAATTTAAAATAGTGAGCCTTTCTACTTCTATAGTTTCTGTTATTCAACAACCAAATTGTGCCTCTTGCACGCTTAACCGACCAATTATGGTTAATTATTCATAAACGTGTTATAGTTACGTAATAATTAGTAGATTGTGGTGTCTACTTTTTACGCACGACATTTTTTTAGTTCCGCTCGTATAACTTGAGATTGGGTGACAAGAAATAAAGCTAAGTTGGATGATGATTTGGATATTGATAATAAAAATTATGTTTGGATTGGAACAACACGGAGGCTACATACATACAGTTTAGATGACTCTTATAACACCATCGTGCTATAGAGATTCCTTTATAATTGCAGAGTTGAGATCAAGTTTCTCAAGTTTTCCATTGCCATCATCGAAGCATTTCCATAAGATCAATTTCACGCATCGTTTCCATTCCGCAGTATCAGCTGCTATCTGATGTTGTAACAAAACAGCTGACAGGAACTCCCCTCTTTTACTCTATAGAAGCAACGGTCATTGGATAACATGTTGGATCTTTAAAATAATCCCCTTCGAACAAAAGGGACACAAAAAAGCCTATGTTTACTTAAGGGATTACACATTTGTAAATCTCCCCACTAATTTTCCACCACTTTCTTTAAATCATAAAGCAAACACCATCAATTTCAACCTCTTAAACAAAATAATTCACCATTTCGGTACTAACAACGTCCCATCGCTGTAACTCACTAGTTCCCAACGGTCCCTAGGTGAATACAATTACGCAGCCCTCCAGAACCAATTACGGCTGACAAATTTGCGCGGCCAACACTGAATATCAATATTTGAATTGTCCCTCTGTGCTTTGATGTCTCTTGTGAAAATGTCACCTCGTAGAGACGAGCGTTTGACATTCATGAAAACACATGGTTTTGATTAGCCTAGTACGAATCCGATAATGGTGAACTTATACATGTTAAGGATGATCATTACAAATATTATTCAGAAACAGTTAACTTGACCTTAAGCGTTTCAGTATTCTATATTGATACGTAAACCTTATAATAATAGGATATAGAATTTAGTGTTCTTGGTAGCGTTATCTAAAAACTATTCTTCAGTTCCGTTACTCGATTTGGTATTTCAAGTCCGTAACTTTCAGTGATAGGTAGTCTCATTTTTATTAAAGCGTTTGTTTCTTTAGCCACGAACCAAACCATTTTATGATTGCTGAAAACGAAATAACAATAGCTGTCGTGTTTATCGATAATGTATATGATTTATATACTTACCTATCTACCTATACAATTTGCTCTGGGTAATATCAAATTGCATCACGTACAAAATGAATACTCGTCAATATAATAGCGGTGTCTATATCTTTTAGGCATCTATCGTTATGAGTTTACAAATGGTTATAATGCTGCTTGTGGCCATCGAAATATTTGTAATTTTTTTTCGTGTATTTAGCTTATTTAGGTAATCGGTTGCTTAATCTGTGAGGCTCTCGTCATTAAGGTCTAGGTTGCATTCAATGCCTAAGTTGATTTCTCTTTCCAACTGATTCTAAGGTCTCGAAAGAAGCATTACAATATTTATTTATGTAATACTCCTGTAATAACCCAGTAAATATTTAAATATAGAATATTTCAAGTTATTTGAAGATCTGAACTTAAGATCTATTCCTAACCAACGGAATGTAACTTAACCCATCTCTCGTTCCGCATGTTGCTTAGCTTCGCTTCGACCTCCGCAGTAATTTATTGTGAATACATCCTAGTAGGAATCCACAGTCTAGTACTCAGAGGCCGGACAACTCGTTCAATGAGCTTCAGTTGTTCAAGGGGATTCCTATTCAACGGGTTTCCCTAAAATTTTCAAAAACCCAATGAAAACCCGTTCATAGGCTTTCCGGTTTCGGGCCCTGCAGATACTATAGTACCCTGAACCCTGAACAGTTTTTGCGGGTGTTTACTTCACAATTTAATCTGTAACAAATCGGAGATTTGTGAAACGTCTTAATCTTCGATTTCGTCATGATGCCATGACGTTAATGGTATGGTACGCCTTAACTATTTGAGATAAAATGATAATGTCGAGATTGTTTGCATTCTTATATTGCACAAGGATCAAATTAGGTGGTTCGTCTCAAGATCCACAAGTATAGTATAGATAATCAAACTTGGACAATAAATCTCAACTCTGTGGTTTAACGCACAACACTGTGTACTAGGCGAATTTTGAGCAAAAATCACCAAAATCACATAAATATATAGTTTTACTCAGTTTGCAAAATTATTGAATATATGGAGATCTGAGGAGTCATCCATACATGCGAATACAAAAAAAAAGTCATATAATTAATAAGTTGTTATAGATATATGTTGATGACATTTTGGATATCTCTCAAATTTCAACACAGTTGTGAACTCACGATACTGAGAGCATAGCAGCGGTGTATAAGATAAATGATAAACCCGACATAGTTTACCATATTGCACAAGAATTACTCAACCCCAATTTATTTATCGTAGTTGAAATGTATGAGTACATATAAAAGGCTGAAATCACTCGGCAAGATCTCTTAAATTTATGTTATTATTGTTTGTTTTGTGAATAGGTTAGTATGTAATTTACACGATCTATAAATATCGTAATTTACATTTATACAATAAGCACGGTTATACGGATACCCCAACTGAAGCCAATTGTACAGCATGCTCGCACGCTGGCCTCAGTAAGGGGATGGGTTATTTTTTTTCTATCCGATTATTATAACTGGAACATTGATCGATGATAAACATATCGCTAGATCGATCACAGCAGACAGACTATTACGTCACAGTTGCAAACTTTCAAAGCTTTAGGTCACGTGCACTTGTTTCTAATAGTCGTAACTGGATTACGCATTACCTTGGTAATGTATTGATACAAAGCGTGCCAAATAAAGAAACATGTTTTAATTGTTTCCAAATGGCAGCTGAGCTCGAAAATATAATGTAGCATATATAATACAGTACCTATACAATGCAGTTCATTAACTCCCAAATTTATAGACGTTCTATAACTTTGATAACGTCATATAGTACTGCGCACAAGAGATTTGCTTTACGCTGTGCTATATGACGTTTAATAAGGTTCTATAAATTCGGGGGTTAGTGTCTATCATTCTTAGTAGTTCACATTTCCATAGACTTCAAACGCAATACTAAGACTAGGATCAATTCTTCGAAGTCGTTACAGACCTAATAATGAAACTCTCATAGGTATTCAGGACCTAACTATGGAAGTACGTCCGCTTCGAACTGATGCCCTTGGCTGGTTAATCGTTGAGCCGTGATCGGAAGACACTCGCCTCTTGATTACTAATTAACCACCATTGGTCATGGATTACCACATTTTAAGAGTTTTTACAAGCTTTAAGTGTTAAATATGGCCGAGGTGAAACAAAAACACCTTTAGTGGCAAAAAGTCTGGTGAACTTTACACCAAAAAAATATGTTTTTTTTTTGTTTTCGATGTCATAATGCTAAAGACTGATAACTAAACGCCACAGGAGCGCGCAAAGCAAGTTCTTGAGACGTGCTTAAGTGTAATAAATTGGTCTTGTTGTGATAAGTGAAATTGATTTACTGGGATATTGGATTTATCGGCTAAAACAAAAAGTAGAAGATGAAAACTAATGATGCTTGCTTTATGTGATTAAAGTTTATAAAATAATCGGCAATTTAGTACTTGTGAGTAGGTTTGTATCTTAGCAAGTGAATATTACACAGAATATATCTACGTGTTGCCAATAACATGGCGTACAAACTATTTCCAAGAATCCCCAATAGATAAAAATAACTACGAATATTGGTGCACATTTAGTAATTTATGGTACGGTTAATTTTCATCGCTCCAATGCACGCAAATTCGTTTTCAATAATGCAATTAAATTTGACTGACATCGTAATGAACGTATTCGAACGCAATTTGTACACGATACGGTTTTTGAGAACTTACAATAAAACATGTAAGAACACCCAACGTTGGTGGCTTAATAGCATTTTAGCGCCCCCATATTACTACAGCATCAATTGTTACATTAGAATTGCTTATTACCAAACTGAACTATAAATTGGAGTGACGTAGGCGTAAATAATTTGATACGTAACGATAACATTGTTTAAACTGCCCAATATAGTTCGCACCATAAAAAAAATGTAATGTAAAAAACAGATTTAAATTGTCGAAATATACAGTCGAACGGCCGCCACAAATTGACGACATTTAGGGAGTTTGGAAAGCTAGAGTTTGGATTGATTTTAATACATTCTAAATATGTCTATGTTCCGTCGTTACTAATAGCTAAGGAGCTAAATCCTGAGAACTAGCACACCGGAAAGAAAACAATACAATGAATCTGCGTCTATTGTAATTGGAGCATTCAACAAACCGCATGCATGTCCTTCATTTATTCATGTATGTGTTCAATGACGATAACATTATTATGCAACTATCATTCATTACGCAGAGATTACAGAATAATATTTTAAAACTTAGGAGAGTTCTGCGAACAATATCTCTTTTAAAATACACACTAATTTGATGAACTTACTGTAAGCTAAGTAACTATCTTACTCATTTCACAGAATTATCTAGGTACCGAAGTTCGCACCGCGTGCTGCCTTGACATTGGCTTCCTCGACCAGTTTAAACAGACCTCTTACTACATTGTCTAACGTATTGTCGTAGGGACCCAACCCTTAGAGGTAGTAGGGTTGAGTAGAATAACTTAGACTGTAATAATAAGATCAGTTTAATTCGTCACTTTATTGGCTTCCCTAAGCCTGTGTGGACTAGGGTTGAAGCCATCAAACGGCCTGCGATGAGCTGCAATAATAATGTTAGCATAAGATTGAATGCAATGAGTAGTTAAAATGCTATTGGTAAAAAAACCAACAAGTTTATCTATAAACCTGCACATGTATAATATATGTTCATCAACCGAAGATTCTTTGTACACCATTATTAATATTTTCTATCTTATCAATACTTAGCTGCTTACGAAAAAAATAAGATTGGAACAGAAACAAAAAAGTATTACTTAGTTTGTCGATTTCATAAAGCTGTTAATCGCGACGCGTGCTGCACTTATAAAACGTGATTTGAAAAAGGTCGTGAATTCGTGACTACTGCTGATTAAGCAGCATCTATAGCATGATAGGTACTCTTAAGTTTTTGATCTTTTGATCTGCCAAGATTGTTGCTTAGCTGAAGATTCACGTTTTATTGGCTAACTATACTTTTCAAGGAAGTTTGAATCGTAGACCTTTTTGTCCACGATTCAATCTTCCTTTAAACTTTTAAATATTACAGCATCAAAACAATTTCTAGAAGATCAATGATTAAAACCAAACTTTCCTACACAAAAAAAAAACAGAAGTAAACGCTAATAATACAAACCAGTTACTAAGCCTATAAGATATTTCTAAAGCCCATAAATACTTTATGGAGGATGGATGGACTTCCAGACCCATCCCGTTGGAGTAATAAATTCATTTATTAAGCCCCTTTTCGGATCAATGTCGCCCATCGCCCACAAATTGAATTTGAAAAGGATACAAGCTCTGTCGACTTCGTTGGCTAAATTAATCTGCTATGTAATAAATAAGATGCCAAACTTTTCGTAGGATTAGTCAGTGCGTCTACCGCCTACGTAATTTCTTGTTGACAAGAAAAAAATGTTGTTCAAACGTTCTATTAAACCATATCCTAAATAAATATACTGAACAAAGACGTGTTAGTTACACCATATATAATTCAAGAATGGGCGGAAGAATTTTAATGATATTTGATTATTTGATGAACTATTAAAACATTGGAAAGATTCTTTAAAAGAATGAGTAATAAAGATAATTTATTTTCTCATACATTTTATTCTGAGGTGGTACGAAATTCGCTGGGACAGCTAGTAAAAAAATATAACTATAGGGACAATGTATGGGGAAGTACACTGTATTGCTCCAACTGGATTTAGTTCCCATAGCACCGATAGATGTCGCTGCTTTGATATTGAATCAGGTCCTACTGCCGCTGAATCGCGCTGTTAAGACCGTATACAGAAACATGAGTACACCCTAAAGCGTTTGTTTAAGCATACTTACCTGGCGTAGGGGACACCGTGATCAAGACGGCGGTTCCCCCAGGGTGAGGCCTTCCCATTGCACTGCGGTTGGGTTGACCCCTGCGATTATCCCTAATGTGGATAACTCGGGCGCGTTATTTTTGGTAGTGAGGGACTGCGTGCGCGCTGTCCCTCTTCATAATTCTTTAAATCATGTAGCACGAAGTCTATAATGAATAGGCTGAGCAATAAGATGCATACACATTTCTCTATTTATTATTTTGCTACAATTCATAAGTAATAGATTTAATTACTAACAAAATGTTATCCAGCCAGCGCTTAACAAATCTCTAGACTGGTTAAAAGTTGACTGGAAATAAGATCTAGAAAAACAAGGCCTGTTAATTTAGATTGATTTGAAAGGTGAATGTATCCGATCCATCATAAAAACCGGTCAGTTATCTCAGATTACGCGTAAGTATATTACTACACTCTGGAAATGTGACACTTGATTTTGCACATGATCGCAAATAGCATTATGTAATCGTGCTACTATTGCAATGCCATACATACATTTGCATGGACATTATTCTTATATAAAAAAACAAAATTTCTTCAGGCTATGATTATGACGGCCTTATTAGCTCGGTTGGTAATGACTGCTTTCTGCGCCGAGGGTCCCGGGTTCGAATTCGGATAGGAACAAACTATATGTGATGAGCATGAACGTTTGTATCCGAGTCATGGATGTTTTTTAATCCGAGTATCTATATAAGTTTTATATACTAGGTTTGCCCACAGTCCATTGTACAGTACCCATGATACAAGCGATGGTTATGTGTGTGTGCGTCTGGCGATATTATTATAATAATACTTACAAGTGTTGCTTAGTCTGGTATCATACTAAGCAACGCTTATATTATGACATAATCACGAATAGTAAAGTTATATTTACAAATATTAAAAAAAAAACAGAAGAAATCCCACTCGTCATTTTGTTGGGAACAATTTTTTTTTCTGAAATTCAACTTCACACAATGCTTACAAAGGCGCCCAAGAAGCGCTGATTTAAGGCTTAGTATACCCTTTCTGAATCAACCTGTATATATCATATCATATCAACTACTGCATCTCCTGACTTACAGGACGTGCGGGGGAGACTTACGTGCGGGGCAGAGGTCATAAGATTAAAATTGAGGTCATAGACCTCAAGCTTAAAAAAGTGGGCCTAAAGACTAAAACAAAACGAGATGATTAATGAAATGCAATAGAAGGCGGAATGGACGATGCGCGCAACTTGTGCGCGTTTGATGAAAGTGATAAAGTATAAGAGTGATGTGATTTACTTTTACTTGTCTCGGTCGAAGTAATTAACCTCGTTCGATGGCACCTATGGTACTTGCAACGAAAAGTGGATTAGCTATTTGATTTTCGAAGAATGAAAGGTGTTTTTTAAATGAAAATAGACCTTATTCCAATGCACGCCTGTTCATATATACAAGTGTCCCCTCTTTAGTTTGCCAAGATTAAAAAAACATTGGAAAGGGGATGGGGGGGGGGGAGGGGATTCCAACTGAATTTGGATATTTACCAGATAGTAGAAGGTCATCGGCATATACATTATTCCCATATTCGCATATAGTGGTCAAACTCTGCGAGAAAACGTCTAGTGTCACACAGATGTCTAGTCTAGAATGGCAGTATTCTAGGTTTAAAACCTACTGATCATGCAAGAAAGACTGACTAATGGAATACCTAACACGACTTAGGCCCCTACTAACTGGGTCCCAGGCAAGGCGGCATGTGACAGGCCCGGCATAGACGGAGATGGCGGAATGAACTAGTGGGTACACCATCTAGGCTCCTATTCAAAGGACTGGTATTCCACGACCAAGGAGAAGTAGAGAGTGAGAATGTGAACGGACGCCTTTGTCCACCAATTGGGCCGAAATAACTTAGTAAATGATAACTAGATACTACTCAAAATATTTTGTTCAAGTATCAAGTTGCTTCAATATTTCCCCAACCCATGCAATCGAACACACATCAAAGTCATTCAAACACGATACCACCGGTACCTGCCTAACGGTGTCGAATTCGGAAAATATTATGCAAAACGGAAATGTTGACTGTGTTACGACACAACACTAGTTGGCAAACAATAAACGTATGCCATACAATTACGATACATACAAACTTAATTGTGCGGCTAAAAATAGACTAAAACACTTATCCAAAGAACCGATTAGACCAGAACCAGCTATGGCCATTATTATAATGATAATAAACCTTTTTGGGGTCGAGTCACCTTCGTCCGTAGGAGAATTAAGTACCCTCGAGATACCCTACACGTGACCCCGGGTGGTGCCAACCAGGTGACAACTCTACTGGTGGTAGGCTTCGGCCGTGGCTAGTCACCACCCACTGAACAAAGCCATGTCGCCAAGCGGCCTAGCCGTGTTCCGGCATGATGTTCGGTGTTGCCATTCATGGATGGCGGGTCAGATCAGTTGCGCTGCATGTGCCTAGTGAATGTAGCGTCTCTATCTACTGCCGCCTTCCTACCTAGGCAAGTATGCTCCATCGTAGATCTCATCGTCACTTACCATCAGGTGAGATCGAGATCAAATACTTGCCTACAATGTAATAAAAAAAAAAAAAAAAAACCACTATGCCAAGTTTAATTAAAATCTGTTTGGTAATTTTCTAGTAATGTGCGATAAGACATAGATAACGACTAAAAAGTTGGGGTATTCGTCTTATTTACTCATATAATATGTCCTTTTCCATATTTTTTTCCAACTTGCTTTATGGCCAAGTGACAGTATCATTAAGCAAGGCAAGCAAACATTATGAAATAGATAAGTCTGAAAAGAACGAACTTTCATTGTAGCTTCTACAAAGAAACATAACAAACGAAAATATTAACATCAATACACTGAGTTTCAGCACATAACAGTTATATTCGGTAACAGTTACCCGGCCGTCAAGTTGACAGGTCAGGCTGCACAGAAAACTAGCACACGCTAGTTTGCTCGCTAAGTGCGACTTAGCGTTCGTTATCAGGTGAGTCGCATGTATGTGTTACTTTTGATAAGATGTGGTAATGAGCGGTGGACGATTTCTATTGGTAGATAGTGTCATTTATTATTGTCGCGGAAGAAATGTGCAACAAAACTAGTGACTGAAAAAATAATAATAGGGACATTATTTTCGATTCAGAGGCCGATCCCGCTATTTTTGTTTTTTTTTTTGTCTTTCTGCCTGTCTGTTCGGGAAATCCACCTGACGGATTGAGATGAAACTTGGCATAGTCATAGCTTATGACTTGGGTCAATATCAACTATTTTACCCAGGGATATGGGAGGGTTTACCGAAATGGCAAGATAAACTAAAGTTCACACTATGTAGTGGTCGGCACTAGTAATTTTAAGACTAATTAGGTAGCCCTTCTAAATTTCCACTCTTGAGCACGGTCCTGCGAAAAATGAAATTCGCAGGTAAATTAAAAAATCTCCGAGTTCGGGTTTTAATCTGAACCCATGCTTTTAAGGAGAGCGTTCAGCCCATATAATTTTATGAGGGCTGTTCTAACATACCTACCATATAACTCCTTGCAGTAAAGAAGCAAGACAAAACAAACTCAACTTTTAATGGCGGTACCAAAACAATTTGCCGTTGTTTTCATTCTCGGATGCGGTCATAAACACGCGGGCACACCTAGTGCATCGTCTAATTATGCTCACGTGCATACATGCTGGCATGCGCGTTGCCACAGTACAAAAAATGAAACACTAACCTACTAAACTAACACGTACGTTCCGACCTCACGAGTACATCACAGAAATATGCCCCATCAGATTCACACCATTATTGGTACAGGCCGTAGTTAGGAATGAACTGGGAGGGGGGGTTAGGTTCGGTTCGGTTAGAATGGTATTACGGTAGGTAGGTAGGCGAGGTCTAGACCAGAGATAATAAGCAACAACAGAAGAGTCGAAAATAATTCGGGCCCTTGTATCAATGTCGAATGTATAAATATACGAATGCATGCACAGAAGGACTACCGCTATTATACGCGTCAAGGAATGTAAATGAATGATACAAACTTGGACTTCTGTAATGCAGCTGTGTCGTGGCGGAAACCCACAGCAGATTTAACAACGTTTACAAACTGCTCTGATTGTTTGGTGCCGTGGCCGTATGTTCGTCGTCTTTCACTTTTATGTCCGTTTTATTTCCCATTGTGGCGTTATGCCAGGTACGTTTCTGAAACTGCATTATGTAAAATGAAACTATTATGAGCTGGTTTTGCATTTCCGAAGCTATTTAAAGGATAATGTTGAGGGTACGGGACATTTCGTCCCAACTAAATCAATCCTATTGTCAATTTACTGATACAAAAAAAAACAATATTTTTGCTTTAGCTATTTTCTAGCAAAGGCACGTAATTTATACATACGTGGCAGAATTAATATATAACATTATCGTATAAACACCTGATTATGGAGTCGATAATCGATATCTTTACTCGCGCTGGAGGCGCGTGATCATAATTATTATAGATCGAACTGATTTAATGTAGGCGCTATCATTGTATTTTCAGCAACCAAGCCATACACAAGCAGTACTAAAGATAATATTCTGCGAATAATTTAGAAACTTGTTACAATACAATCATAATATGATAACAAATATGTGATGTATATAACCTTCTAACCATGAATCTAAACTCCCCAATAAAATAACGTCAGACCATCCCAAGCAAGTTAACATTACCTTTAATAAGACATTTAAACTGTAGTAGTTGTTGTATGATCATGAAAAGTGGGTCGTTTCCTGCAAACTGTCGCATCGAGCTGAACCGTGTCAGGGCTCCCAGCTAGCTGGGGAGTAGTGACGCCTTTGCATAATTTAACGAGGCTATTCCAATTGATATCACCTAAACTTGTCGCAACAAATAAGGGCACTTACGACAGCAGCTGTCAAATTCTTTGAATTTTCTTCGATTTGATCAATCATTTAAAACATAGAGGTAGGCGACGAAATTGTGTCGGAATTGGAGGAAAATTACAAAAATGTAAGGCTAGGAAGAAGGCGTATACTTCGAGAACTATTCATTTATGCTAAAGCGTTCGATCTATCCTTGCTTGCTGCTACTATACACTAGTGGTTTCAGAGTAAGTTCAGCATGAGGGTGGGACTCTTAAATCAAAATATTATTTATATGGGCTCTTTTGAACTATATGAAAAATGTCTGTTAGTTATTTATTGGTACAATATCAATCTTTTCACTTTTTAAATAATAAATATCGGTAATTTTCGGAAGTGCACGTGAGCCGGTGCGTTCCACATGATCACGAGTACCAGGAAGGCATAAAAACGAAAAGAGCGTAACTTTCCCTCGGTCCGGTAAACAAACGGATTCGGGAGTCGTTGAAGCGTTCGCCGAATGGTTAATTAATCGTTGTGGAAGCCGCACTTCTATGCTGACCACGTCGACTGGAACGATGATGAACGCCTATTTGTTATACTAACTAGGGATTTAAAAAAAACATTGTATGACAATTGGGTAGGTGTACACGACATAATGAAATTGAAGAGCTTGATTGATTGATTGATTGATTGAAGAGCTTATGACAATTAAGAAGGTGTACTTACAGAGTTTGGGGTACTAAACAAAACTGAAGCATGTGTGACCAATTTAATATTGACCTCATAAATTAAAGCGAATTGTTCGAGTAGGTAAAAAAAAGTAATAATGAAATATCTTCCCGTGCTCCAGCTTCCAGTTTTCAGCACTCGTAAAACTACGTAACATGGTGAAGGTAGGTAGAAGGTAGCGGTACGACTCTGTAAACTTCCAGGGAATTTCGCAATTTCAGTTCATAAGTTTCGTGGTAATTTGAACAAGTTTGTGTTAAAATTATGTTAAGCCTCTTCGGGGTTTATAAGATACGAGTTATGAACATTACTCCATCTGTCGAAATCCAATACTCCTGATAAACTTGACACTGTCTTAGTAGTTGTGTGTGTTTTTAAATAATATCGACTTTATTCTCTACTTATTTGTAAGTCCTGATTAAATCCACTTCTGATCGGAAAATCCTCACAACAGTTAACTGTATCAACAACATTAGTTAAAAAAACGATAACCCTAAAACTCCAACGAACTCCTACATATACATGGCATATCTGGTCGAATAAGAATTATATTGGATGAGATTTACTATTAAATATAAAATCAAAAGCAAGAAATAAATGTATGATTCAGTGGTATTACTAATCATAACACAAACGTTTTTTCTGCAAAAACAGCGGGTACTGTATTACTTTTCTACCAACTGCCCGTACTTTATAAACCTTTCGAATATGCTATCCTAAAACAATTTCACCATATTTGTATGCCTTATTCATATCGTCATTCAGGTCCCGCATAACCAAGTACTAGGTTCGCATAAGAAACCGCGTGCTTCAACCAACCGGGTCAAGGACACCGCATAGTGTTAGCGCCAAAGCACACTAGCGATGTGTCGGAAATTCGGAATAGCAAAGCGATTTCACTAGGTGCGTTTCTAATGATTTTTATTATTCTAATTTTGAATGAAATGACGACACAGACAACACAATAAAAAACCTTTTTAACAAAAATAACCGTTTTCAAAAAACTTAAAAGCAAAAAATTATCTAAGCTTGAAATCTACCTTGTATAACTAAATCAAATATTTAACGAATGTGAAGTTCGGAAAAAAAATGGGACCAATCTGTAAGCATATGCTTTCAAATAAAAAAAAATACCAAATCGATTCAAAAATGACGAAGATCTGAGGTAACAAATATAAATAAAAAATATACAACCGAATGGAAAACCTCCTCCTTTTTAAAATCGGTTATAAAGGTACAAACTTTGGTATGGCAGGAGAAAGTAGGTGCAGAAGAAGTGGTATTGTGATGTTGACTTCAATGAGCCCTGTGCCGAAAAGCATTTGGCTCAGCATGGGCTGGGGGAAACGAAGTCCCCTACCGCGGTTATTTTCAGCCAAACCCTGCTCTACAGTCATACACTACTTGGTAAACCAAATGACGAAGCTTTCGCAATCGCAGTATCGAATGATACTCTCAATACTTATTTTAAAAATAAAACACCTATTTGCTATACTAACTTACACTAAAACAGTACACTTTACATCAGATTGCCATCCATGAACCTTCTAGAAGCTAAGGATGTTCTTGTAATACTTTCAGGTCTTAGTAAAACGTTCGTACGGGAACACGTGTAGGTATCTTGTATCAGGGTTTCTTAGCTATCTGTTACAAGGCTTTTCAGTTGTCCTAGTCGTTCCAACTAATATATTTTCTCATATGAGATAAATCTTCATGACTTTAGTAATATTTTAAGTTGTGAACCACCAATGACTGCAAACCATTTCAAATATGGTCGTTATTTTAATCCATTGCTGAAGGATCACTACCGGGTAACCTGTCGCGAACAGACGCTGCCAGCCAGTCGCGGTTTGGCGCGCAAACCATGCAGACGTGTGTTTAACGCTGTACGGTTTCTCGCGCTACGCGATATGGATTGAGCTGTGTTGTGTGAATGACTATTTTGTGAATTGGATTTGACTGAATTGCGTGTTTACGCCGTAATTGAGTGTTCACGTAAAATCTGAAAGGTAACTTTAACGTTTATTATCCGTTTGACGAGTTGCTTTCCGTGAGGAAGAAGGGAAAATGTTGTTATTTCTTAAATATACTCTTGACATATGTAGTCTATAATAATTATGCTTAAGCTCAAAATGGTATTTGGACCGCTGCTTGACATATAGTCCTTTTAACACTCGCTGCTTGTATCTAGATAGGCGCTTATAAAATTCCGATTTCCACTAAAGTAAAAAGTCTCATCCAAAAAAGAAGATATTCCAAATAAACATTTTTAATATAAAGTGAATATCAAAACGCTTTAATAAATGTGAATATTCGCCCCTTTAGACCTCCCAATAAATTGTTAGGCGGTGAGTAATAAAAGTCATCGTTCGTACATCGACCCCGACACCAAGGGATGGTAATGCGTAAAACATTTCGCCCTTCTTGTAGGTTAAGATTTAAATACCTACCACAATCGTACAGGAACCCTTCACCGATTAAGGGCATGCAACCTTGCATCGTTTTAGTGAATGTAACCCTTATTTATTGCAGTTGCACTGGTATAAAATGCCTTTACTATAAATTGATCAAAATTTATTATTTGTTTCCGCGAATAAAAATTGTCGCTATGTATCAAGATGGTACCTTCTACAAAAGATGATTCACGGCATTGTTTTCCCACATTTATTGACATCGGCTAATTGTTATAGACATAGCCTGCCTGCTTATAGGTATAGCAATTAATAACGCATCGAAGCAAAAACACAAAAGAAATTAATTCTTTATATAGGTTACCTGTCTCTAACTCTTTGATCGTTTTTGCAACACCCCCGCTTTTCCGTTTCGAGATTCATCTATTTAAACACCATTATAAAATCGCATTTGTCAATATCAAAATACGCACCAAAATCCTTTGAATTCAAATCGCGTAGGCGGTGACAAAACATTGTAGGGACACCCAATGTTGAGGACTTTCACCAGGAAATAAAGACCTCTGAGTTTCAGAAACTGAATGCCATGAGGGACCAAAATATATTGGTCATTGGGACCGTAAAAAGAGCAAATACTTTTGTGTGTGGGTGTTGCTCTATTTTTGGAAGTTGTATTACGAGTCCTGTTTGTCAATATAAGGTTCCAGACGAATCCTTGTGCGCTACTGATAGATTTACCTCAAATATTTCAGGTAGGATTTTGTACTTATTTATTTGAAATAATTTGTGTTTGGTCACCTATAAAATAAGGTTTATCAGCATTCTGTGAAACGGGTCCATAATATAACAGAAAATCTTTAAAATAAATGTCATAAAGAAACGTAATTCTTATTGATGTTTGCCCCACAAATTGTCCGTGCAAGCTATTCCCAATTCCCACTATATAAATGGTGTCGACATGATCGGGTATTATATTTCCACCCCATTTTGTGCTAGCAGATTGCAGTACAAATTGTATTGATTAACTGCCAATATATCATAGTAAAGTCCGCCAGATCGGATGCGAGACGTTAACGAGGCAATATATTGCTGTCTAATGCCTGCGGCTTCGAATCGCTTCGAGTTGATTATCACTTTGTGTTCCCGTGGGAAATTCTTCGTTCAAGTTTTGATATGAGCGCGTCTTACTACTGACTGAGAAACTGCTGTAACTGCTTTTTGCTGATTTGTATAAGTATATAAAATAAAATTAAGTCTTCTGTTTATTATTTTTTTTTATTACAATACTAGCTGTTGCCCGCGACTTCGTCCGCGTGGTATTTAACAAAGACTCAGCCGTTGGCAACAGCCTGCTCGCGTTCTGATCCCGCGGGACGCATTGCAGATTGTTGCTATCAAACTTTAATCAGGCGCAGCGCTGCAACATTGGTTTTAATTTTTTTTTCGAGAGATCCAATTTTTTTTTTCTAAAATAAAAGTAGCCTATGTTACTCCTTGTTACATCAGCTATCTGCCAGTGAAATTCCCGTCAAAATCGGTCCAGCCATTTCAGAGATTACCCGGAACAAACAGACAGACAGACAGACAGACAGACAGACGGACAGACAGACAGACAGACAGACAGACAGACAAAAATTGTAAAAAATGTTGTTTCGGTATAGGTAACGTGTATACATCCAAATGCACTTAGTAAAAAGCGGTTATTTTAATATTACAAACAGACACTCCAATTTTATTTATATGTATAGATAGGCAAGTATTTGATCTCGATCTCACCTGATGGTAAGTGACGATGAGATCTACGATGTAGCATACTTGCCTAGAAGGTACCTGTTCACTCTCGACTTGAAAACACCCAGATTAAAGTCAACGGGGAACAAAGACGCCGGTATTGTGTGTGTGTATGTCTTGTTAAGAACTGTGTTAAGGTTATTTTTTTGCGTGAAATTAATAAGCCATAAAATACGGTAGACCCGTCAAGAATAGGACAGTTGCTAACCCCGCCAATAATAAAGATTAGTAGAATGAGATGTCTCGAGAACAACTTCATTCGTTTACCGGTGGCAGTGCTTACATTTTTGGCAATGTCATTGACACCGCGAAATGTGAATGAGAAGTGCATTGAACTCGTTTGATGCGTAGGAGTGGATTTCGTAAACGATTGTCTACATAGCTTGTATTTATTTCTAGACCAAATTCCTTAGAAATTAAATACGTCGCCATTTTTAGAAATCAAGCATATTTTTAATGCCTCGATTACTGTACCAGGCTTTTATTCGCACTGTTCTGCCCTTGGCGCATGTAGCTCTGAACAGCACACTAAGGTAAGCCAGAGCTAGGGGTCCTGCAAGCTCCCGTCGGGTTCCACTCGGCTGACAAAGACACTCCGAAGTGGGGCCCTGACTGATTTTTGGGACACTTAAGCTCGTAGTGTTGCCACCCAAACAGTTTATTATTATTATACCTTTTTATAAGAAGCTTCTTTTAGCTATGAACAAAAGGGATGTCACAATCTGAATTTATTAAGTTATATTTTATAATGAAACGGTGACTTATCTTCCTGTAGTATATATTATATATATTCCGGGTAACCAGACGGACGGAGGTCTACCACTAGACTTTGATCAATATTCCATACCCTGGAGTATCCATAATAACTTGCTTTATTTCCTTTCTTAATTAATTGTCCTTGGAACTGTCGTCGTGACCAGACAACCGGTTAGCGAATCGGTAATTTTAACCGCAGAATATAAGCTCCGGCTGACGCATAACCGCAGTTAAATAACGCCACCTCCTTTGCGCCTTTAACCGGCACATATTATACAATTGTATTGACGAATAATACCATTTTCAAGGGTGAGACTATTAGAGTTTCCGTCGATAGCCTGTCAACGCCTTCCTCGCTCAATGTCAACCATTGTTATCTGGTCTAGTAAAAGTTGACTCACCTTGGACTTCTTTGAATTTTTGTGTAAAAACCCATTCGGGTGTTGTTCCTTTTTTTACTCCAATATAGCAATTGATACCACTGGCAGGTAAAATTGCTGCTGATAAAAAGAGGTGTTCAATTTCAATCTTATATACGTATAATAAAAATGTAACTGATCGGTGTCTGTAAATGGCAGATGTTTGAGGGCAACTATTATAAGGCAGCCTTCATCAACGCAATAGAACCCAAAACAATGATTGTTAGAATTGTTGTCTGTTTATCTGTTTGGGTGCCTGGCTGTCTTTGGGTGCGGCTTTCACTGATGTATTGTGGTAATCTTCAATTAAAATGCAGTGTTTTTATTTCAATCAGTTCATAAATAAAAAGGTCATATCAATTTAAAGGCACGGACAAAGTCGTAGGCAACAGCTAGTCAGTTAATAAAACTGAAAAATACGTGTTTCAAATTACCTATATCAAATTCGATTTATCGTTGTAATATCGGTGACTATCGAAGATAATTTACGAAATAAATTTTGTGTAGTCCCGCAGCGGTTCTGTTTATAGAATTTTCATTGCCCATTTAATCGTTTCAGCTACTTATGCTCCCTTAATTCATGCGAGGAAAGGGAATATAAATATTTCCTGCGAACTATTAGAAAATTCTGCTTAACTAAATGCCAAATAACTATTTAGTATTTCGTACAAACGTTATTTGAATTATTCTGTTAAGACTTAGAGCTAAAAATGCGTGTTAAATGAGGCTAGCTGCGTTCTAAACATGGAGAATGTGACTCATAATATATGTATATGTATAGTTAGCTGTGTGTATTGCCTTCCACCACCTACAGTTTTAAATTAAGACTATAAATTTAAAAAAAAAACACGTTTATATGTGATATAAAATGAAACGGAATAATGCTGTTTATGTCTATTTAAATATGGTCGCGTGCTAACAAAAGGTACTTATTCCTGTCGCGTGCTCCAACACGTGGGGCCACCTGACACGCTGTTATCACGCCAATCCTACCCTGACGCAGTGTACGCAACTTCTAAAAAAAAACTGGTTCAGGTCACGCGCATGTCCTATGGAATAATTAATGTATATGATATGTCTCACTCTCGAGTAGCCAAGAATGAAGAAAAATTTATTTATCTAAGGTATGTACCACAGATATATTAGAGGAGATATGTTATGAAAGCGGTGGGCTTGCGCTCACCTTTAGCCAAAATTACGCTAACATAGAGTTTTCGCCGTCAGTCGACTGCAACTGCACGTCGGTATCGGAGCTGTAACTTTTTTTTTAAATGCCGTGTTATTCCGTGGTTGTGTGCAAAAATACTAGCAGCAAAATGAACCACGCGAAAGATGGAATCTCATTTCACCAGCCAGTATTAAGTATTTTATTTATTCGTCTTTAAAATCATTAAAAACAACAAATCAAAAAATATTTAATGCCTTTATTATGTTATTTTAGCATTCATGTAGCACAACGACTTTTTTATTTTTGTACAAAATACATGGCTCTTTAAGTACCACCTATGTTCGCTACTGAGTGAATGTACGAGGCAATGGATAGATCGTCTAACGATACTTTGAATAAACTGGTGCGTCGCGTGGTACGGCCGCTGTGTGCGGCGACGACGCAGCACGCACCGAATTATTGGCACGCGTGTGTGTGTGAGACTTCGTATTGGTTGGTTTTATGTAATTGCATGTGTTTTGTGGCGAGTGGTGGGGACCAAGCGGAGACAGCGAGTTCCCATACATTTTGAACCGCACGGCATATCTCTCGTGATCTGTGGTATGTACATTATGTGAACGATACACATCATTGAGGATCCTACTGAGGTATAGTTGGTTTGTTGAAAAATCATTATAATTATTAGCACTTTTGATTGCTCTTTGCTGGGCACAGACCCGATGCAAAGGGAATTCAGGCCGTAGTCATCAAATCATGTCTATCACGCAAGGTCAGTGTCTTTCAAACACTGCTTAGGTTCTCTCCTAAGGGTTCCTGTCTTCATTCATTGGCTGGCAAAGATAATCCAGAAGATCGTTAACACGCAGATCTCAATACGATCCTTAAGTAGGACAAATGGTTTGGTGATTTGACAAGGATATCTAATCCATATTAATTATTCCACAATAACAGAATATAATTTTCATTCAGTTGATTTTCAATTCAAAAATCAAAGTAATGTTAGATATATTGTATTCCCGCAGGAAAAAATCCATCAAGTTTTTCATCACCACTGACTGTCGAAACCGGAGAGTATCTAAGGGATCTTTTTTCCTGGTATCACCCATTAATTAATCTTAGGTGTCCCGCCTATGAATCCTCCCGGGGTTGGAGTCGATAATCCAATTTTGAAAACTGTTAAAATTTTATAACGTTATAATAAGTAAGGCATGAAATATTTTATTGTTTGTTCAGTAATACCAAATATACTTGTATAATAAATTCATTTTATAATAAAAAAAATACTAAAACGAATATTTTTTACGCTTTTGGCAACCCAATTTAATAAGTTTTCTGTTCTTTGAAATTATATTGAAATCAATCCTGCAAGCGTGTACATTTTGATCAATAAAATATAAACTCGTGCGTGGCCTCTGGACTCTTCCACGTGGCAACATTCTATGGATGCAAAGACGTATCCATCGGAGTATTTACTTGCCAGTGCTTAGATATATATTCTTGCACATCAAAACTTGAAAGAATATGTGTTCCCCTTTAATTTGAGGTTATAATCTATCAACTCTCAAGGATGGCCATAAATTTCGTCATTATCTGATTGTCATACACATGATGATTTGTCATTAGTGTATAAAAACATAACATCTGTGACTTCAAATGGCGGTAAAATCAAGTGTGAAGGTTGTTTTTTGTTTGCGTGTGATTTGTTCGGTCAAGATGTAATGACAAAGCCTAGCAATAAATCTGGTTCTAAGTAATGTTGTGTTCATTATATTCTACAGATAATCAAGACCCGCCCGCATACTTGTCGTAAGTTGCGATGGTAGCAGTAAGCTCGAGTTGAAATATGCTTCTCCCTCTTATCCAGTGTTGTATCTTAACCCTGAGCGGAATGATTAAACGGTTGACGTTGTCATTTACTGTTGTCCTCTTTTACTTTTAACACTTTTAACCCTTAGCTTGCTAAATGTAACGATCGCACAGAGTATGGATCTGATCCCGTTACTTGTTCAGCTAAATTTAAGCCTACTTTAGGTTGCGTTTTAAATTTGGAATCCATGAAGAGTGTACTATCCTCCGAACAATAGATAAAACCAGGCGAACCAACGCACAGCACGGTAAACGCATCCGTTTCTCGCTTGCATCACCATTGACCAGTGTGTCATCGGCGTCAGACGTACACCACTTCCACGCAGCCGGGCTGTTTGTCCACAACAAATGTGTAATTTCAATTGTCGATTCACTATTATTAGCTAATGTTATCCCGTAACTGAATTACCTCAGAGGATTGTATAGGATATCGCGCGGAATATAGAATCGTTTCGAAATGTGAAGTCCCTGCTTTGTACCGAAAACTACTTACCATTGAAGTAAATGTAATATTGGAATAGCAAATCAGAACAACGATCATGTTCCACTCGCCGTGTGCACGGGTTGCGGCACGCGGGTCGTCCGGCCGAAAGAACAAGATAGATAAGCTACTGTCTTGTTAACGCTGGTTAGGCGAGTCTATATTGGACTAGCCCATATGCAGAAAAAATGATTTAATTATTGTAATCGTATGTTATTGGTATGTAATATTTAGTTGTTATTATTTATTGTTCAACTATAATATCCCTATTCGGTTGCATATTTTAATTATTTTGCTTAAGTCGAGCTCCGCTCCGCAAGCGTCAATGTGAATTTATACAAGGTGTGGTTCCGGAACCTCAGTTCAGCGGAACACGGTGACTATTTCGTGCGCTCAATCCAGCAAGTAGTACATTGATATCGTTGCAACATACCTAATTTTGCGAAATTACATGACCCCTTTGGCGGTATTTAATTATTTTAGTGGCCATGTTGTGTATGTAAGTAAGAACTCTCACAATACCTTTATATTGTGATTAGGTGTCTCCAAACCCCCGGTTGTTTCGATAGAACTTTGCGGGAAGAATCAATATAATTTGGTTTATATCAAATCCATAATAATATAATATAATTATATAATTTATTTATTATATAACTAGCTGTTGCCCGTGACTTCGTCCGCGTGGTATTTAATAAAGACAACCGTTGACAACAGCCTGCTCGCCCATTCTGAGCCCGCGGGACGCATTGCAGGTTGTTGCTATCAAACTTAATCAGGCGCTGCGCTACAACATTGGTTTTAATTTTTTGTAATGAGATCCTATTTTTTTTTTCTAAAATAAAAGTAGCCTAAGTTACTCCTTGTTACATCAGCTATCTGCCAGTGAAAGTCCCGTCAAAATCGGTCCAGCCATTTCAGAGATTAGCTGGAACAAACAGACAGACAGACAGACAGACAGACGGACAGACAGACAGACAGACAAAAATTGTAAAAAATGTTGTTTCGGTATAGGTAACTTGTATACATCCAAATGCACTTAGTAAAAAAGCGGTTATTTCAATATTACAAACAGACACTCCAATTTTATTTATATGTATAGATTGCTCCATCGTAGATCTCATCGTCACTTACCATCAGGTGAGATCGAGATCAAATACTAGCCTATAATGTAATAAAAAAAAACCATATCAAACCAAACAACTAAATGCTTCAACACAATACTCATCCGTGATCCATACACACCCATCTCTAACTGCTTCTGTATAATTCTTGCTTAACGCTCGTGTCTAATAAATGTAGTTACATCCTTCGTCCGTCGTTATAGAGGCCACATTAAGAGATTCTCGGTCAGATAACAGCAATATGAAGCTGGTATTTCGCGTCAAGTCGGTTGTTGTGGTCGGCTCGTCATGCGATATGGGTGATATGCATGTAGAATCGACAAGTGTTGCCAGGAATATAATGTGAAAAGTCGGGACAGGTGTCTTTGTTAAAAGTCCCTAGTGCGCAATAAGTTAACTCGAAATAATGTTGTGTCAGTAACATCATTTATAACTCGAGAACGGGTGGGATGATTTTTATGACCTTTAAATTTTTTGGATTTGTCTTCACCGTGCATAACAAAATAACTATTAAAACATGAGACAAAGTATTTTTTTCATATATTTGATAACGCGGTAGAAAGTTCGCCGAGACAGCCAGTAAATTAAAAATATAGTTTTTAACATAAAAGTTAACTCAATGGGACCTTTGATCTCTAACTATCTGTTTATAACATGCTCAATTCCTTCAAAATGATTTTGGAAATTGTTAATAATCTTATTTGAATCAATTCTTAAGCCCGTAATACACATGCAGGCTTGCACAAAAGCCTTATAAGAGTGCTACTTACATGTGTGTTTCAGTTTAACAAAAAAGCACTTTAAGTATATGGCGTACGGCGTTCAAGTAGATAGCAAGGGACACGGGAAGTATTTGTCAGAAGCATGCCAGAGTCGAGTGTGAGGAAGCCGTGCTGCGTGTAGGTGAAATATGTATCCCATTAGCATGTAATGTGTGCGAACAGCACGCAAGGTACTGCTGTTTTTAACACTTGTATTGCGAACTTTACGCAATTTTATATTTCTGTCCCGATTTATCACATTATACACGTTGCGCCAGTAGTGACCACACATTGTGGGCCACACACCTATCAGTTACAGTACAATTTAAGGCAATAAAGTGTTTCTTTTACAAGACCGTTTCAGTTACTATATCGGGGGCAGTGGGTTGGGTGCGAAGGCCCATGCAGCGTCAATAAATAGACCATTTGTATTTATAGCGTGTATGTAATGATCATTACATCAGTCTTATTCATTTCTATTCGGGTCGAGTCACCTTCGTCCATAGGAGAATTAAATACTCTCGAGATACCCTACACGTGACCCTGGGTGGTGCCAACCAGGTGACAACTCTACTGGTGGTAGGCTTCGGCCGTGGTTAGTCACCACCCATTGTACAAAGCCATGTCGCCTAGCGGTCTAGCCGTGTTCCGGCATGATGTTCGGTGTTGCCATTCATGGATGGCGGGTCAGATCAGCTGCGCTGCATGTGCCTAGTGAATGTAGCGTCTCGATCTACTGCCGCCTTCCTACCTAGGCAAGTATGCTCCATCGTAGATCTCATCGTCACTTACCATCAGGTGAGATCGAGATCAAATACATGCCTATAATGTAATAAAAAAAAAATCTATAAAAATAGTATGCATTAGTTTTTAACGAAATGGCCCATACTTATTATACGATGCTATTTAGCTATCCGGATGTAATTATAGCTAATTATGCACCTTGTGGTCCTTATAGATAAGAATTTCCTTAATCCTTAAAAATTAACATATTTACACGCTAAAAAGAAATAAATAACTACCACCAACCAACCAACAACCAAGATTACAACTTAAAGCATATTTGCTAAGATGGTACTAAGAAAATATGCTATAATGAAAATTAATAATAAGGTTTTGATTTAAACAATAACAAATAAATCTAACATTAATACAATAACGGCATAACTAATAATAACAATAGTATTTTTCACGTAATTTTATATTAAAATCGGCACACAGATACCGGAATACATTCATCCAAAATGAAGTTTGTCCGAGATTAAGTGCCTATACTCGTAGTCACTGGCGTGCCGGAACCCCATTACAGCAGTGGGATCGACGATATATGTTGATAGAATAAAAGAAAACCTAATAAGCAAAAGAAGGAAATTTCGCTAAATATGCGTGGAATGCAACGCATGCTCAATAGGCCAGACATTGTAATTTTACTCGCAATCCAAATGCATTTAGTATAAAAAAATCTTGGCAAGTAGAGCTTCTTAAAAAAAAAAACTTTTTATGATAAGCTATCCGTTAACCTTAACACTCTTATGTCTTTGCTAAATGCTTGCCTATCTGCACTCAAAAAACTTGTTGATAGAATTAAGTCAAATATTTGTTACGTATCTTGCGTGATCTAATGAACGCTTACATCACATTACTGTGAGTCAGCGAATACGGGCGCGCGCGCTGGGAATCCGCTGACAACAACGATTGCTCAGAAATTGAGAAGATTAGATGCTGCTGATTCGTCTGTTACCGGAGTCATCGGTAATGTTAAACGATTCAGAATTCACATGTTGATTTCTTACTACTACATATTGAAATAAAACTAATCTTACGGATTTCTTGGCTGGGTGCTACCACGGACTTGGGATCCAGTAATTAATATAATTAAATCTAAAGCCAAGCGCACCATTGCAAGACCTCCCGTGACCATGGTTGCTGTAAACCAGCCGAAACGTCAGGAATTTAAAACAAAACATGCAATAAACGCGATAAAATCCGTAAGATTAGTTTTATTTCAATGATTCATAAAAATGCTAACATTTTTTACATGCTGGCAAAGTTATAAAAATGCGTCTGGATATTTATGATTTATTTAGTATGTCTCACAGCCGTTTACGGCTACAGAGAATACTTTTTGGACAGCTATGGTACGAAAATACTGTAAGCTTGCCCCAATGTACTGGATCATAAAAAGCACTTTTTATGGATGAGTTAATAGTTGCGTTTCCGTGTATATTTTAGTAAAAGGCAATTATCTAATAAAGGTGTACACGACACCTACTTGGTCTGTGTAGGCATACTAATCATCATAAGCCGTTGCCGTGTGGACCCAGCTTAAGGAAAAGTTATGGTTGACAGAGTCAGAGTGACTTATGCTAACATCTGATTCATAAATTCGCCTTGTTTTCTGCAATAATTGAATCCCAATAAACCATAATGAATGTAACGGCCAAGTTGAGCAACTAAAAACCTAAAGGAAAAAACTTGAAGAGAAACAGGTATTTCCAGGGGAAGTCTTCTAACCACTAAGACACGACTAATTCACGCTACGACGCCATGCACCCAGATTTTAGAGTAGTCATTATCAGTCGAAAAATATTTCACTAATGTATTTAATAATTATTCTCATAATAATATATTTCCCTATCCTTTGTTGCGCGATGATTGAACCCGACTTCCAAGAAAGTGACGGCTTATGAACATAAAATACGGCGCGGCGGCAGTGCGGTGACCTTAACCCTGTAATTGAATCTGTATTTACACTGACCAAATAGACACTCTATTGTTGACTGTTGGCGTGCAATGTGACCGAAATTGGGCCAGTGTTTGGTTTAGAACGCCCCCACACCACGGTTACAAAACGTTGTTTGAGAATAGTTTAATTTTTATATCGAGTACAGTTCTACTACATGTTCTGATAAAAACATCTTTGTAAGAACTCGCCGGTCGTATGTACTGGCGTAATATAGGTGTACAAAATTGCACCTTGGCTTATCCCTTCGAGTGATGTTTTTACCAATTGTACACACGGGAAATGTTCATTTATGTACCTACGCGTAGTATTTATATGCGTAGTACTCGTAGCTTATAACATTCTGGCCAGATTTTTAGCCCGATGTTCCTGTAGTTTACACCAACAATGGAATAGGTTTGTCCAACGTTGGTGCCAATATTTGGTTTAGCCAGGCTCGCTGGTGCGTGGTCAAACAATACTGTTTGAAAAGCTCTCTTTGTTTGCCTTTATTATTTTGTAGTTGCCGTTCGTAGACAATTTGGATCGTTAGGTTCTCGTAAAATAATTTCTCATGGCAGATTTCTATAACATTTTGATGTCATTTGGAAAAATCTATTACCATCCTATAAAAACCTACCAATAAAATGCCTTGCATGCAAAACGTACATTCATAAAATTCCGAATTATTAATTCGGACTATTTTAGCAGATTAGCTCATAATAACATTGAAATTGCCAAATACCTAGAAGCCCAAGGACGAGGCCTTGATGCCCAATCGGGGGTGAAGCGAGGCTGATGAGGTTTGGGAAACACTCAGAGTGAGTCAATGGTCGGCACGGCGAGTTTCGAAATTCAAAATTGTGGAACTGATCTCGTTTTTATTTATTTTTGTAATGGTAGTTATTTTAATTTTATAATCTTGGCATTATGGAACGTTTTTAGTGTGTTTATGTTGTTTGTTAATTTAAAGTCGTGATTTAGACCTGTGTTAAAACAACAATAGGTACTTGGTTTATGCCTTCTGGGCAGACTTCAATTACATAGCGTGTTTATACCGCATACTTTAGAACTACCAACCACGTCTCATATCTGCTCCACACGCGAAATCCCCACATGTATTTTTATTACTAAGCATGCAACAATAGATACATATCTGATTACGCTAAAAGGTCTGTATCATTGCAATAAATGCTGTTTGTTGTTCGCAGATGATCTTCACAATAAGCACAGAATGATTGGACGGTGAAGTGATTGGCCGATCTTAATCGGTAAGTAAAAGATCTCTGCCTGTTTATCTATTTTGTGCTTTCTTATATTTTTTTGTTACACGAATAAAATCTAAAAAAAAGTCATCTTCTTAAAGATACATTAATTATATATACATATGAACTGGAATATACCTACCGGTTAGGCAATTGACCCTTGGCCCTCGTCTAACGTAGATTTAATTAAGTTCATAATAGATTAATTATTACAGTAATTAGGACAGTACCGGACTATTTCTCGAAGGTAGAAACTCGAGGAAAGAGAATTGTAGAGACCTCACTGATTGCCTTTTGATGGTGTTAATTGAATGTGACGGTGTGAAAAGGTGAAAACAACGAGGGCACTCATTATCTTGTCAGATATCAGTAAATTTGATCAGTATTTTAACCTCCTGTTATCCCATTCACTGAAGCTTGAAAGCCGTTTACAGATTTGCTTTCAATATAATTCCTTCTAAGGAAATGAATCACGCCCTAGAATATCTATATATATATAATACCCAAACATTTCTTACGTTAAAATACAACACTAGTTATTTGATCCAGGTATTTTTATAGAGATAGTACGTACATAGAACTCAACACAACATCCAATTACTTCTCAAGCTTGGAAATTCATGTAGAGCCGCATGAATATAACAACTGTAGCAACAAGGAAACTACTTCAGCAAAGAATACAGCCCCTACTATGATTTAACACTTGGCACAAAGTAGCTCTAATTCGAGTCCAGCTATTAATAAGTCTATTCTTTAACTTATTCGTTCAACCTCTCCTGTCTTTACTCTATGGAAGTCTTTGCTTCTTTTGTTTTCGTTAGCCAACAATAATGCTTAAAAATGTTCCTATCGAGTTGGAACTGGCAGTGGCAAATGGTAGTAGCGAAACTTCTATTCCTAGTCGCATGCACTCACCGTCTGCTCAAAGACACAAGATTGAGGGCTCGCAGGCTCACTGCTACTGTTTTTGTCATCCTCCTACTGAAGCTGAGGCTTTCTATTTATGGCCCCTTTCACTTCTTTTTTGTTACCTTTGTTATAATTTTATGTATTAACATCCGAGCACACAAGATATTTAATATTATTTTATATCTCGTATATTTCTAATTCAGGCTTGCATGTGGTGTGATTGCGTATTCATTTGCGGTAAGTATTGCTTAAAAATAAATTTTCGATGTAAAAATTTGTTTAAGTTTAATCAATTATAATTAGCTAGGTACTATAGTGAGTAAATTCATCTGTCTTCCCAGCCAGTAATATGTATACACATAGTATACATAATATGTATACAAACAGCAAGTCATTAAAAAGATAATTATAGCATTAATTCCCTTATCCTATTCCAGAAAACCCCCTTAATTAGTCTAATTTTTACTAGGTGTCTCTAATCAAACTAGGTGTACCGCAGGGGTCACCATTCGGTCCGATGTTACAAATAGATTTTAACATGAAATGCATATAGAGCAACCATGGTAAACGGGTTAGACGGGTCGCTTTCGTCTAAGTGAAGCACCAGGTCATGTGTATCGAGCCGCATCGTGCACACCCAAAAAGCATAATGACTTCACGGTCCTGTAACCTACAGACGGCAAGAATGATAAAATGAGTACTAGAAACATTATGGCATCTATTTCAGCATTTAATTGCCTGTGACTGTGGTTAGGTGATCAAAGAAAATTTTATTACTTTTTAATACTGTTGTCTGGAAAATAATTTGTTTTCTACTCTCGGAAAGTCTTGTATTTCCAATTAAGATTTTAATTGAGCTTTGATCGCGAATCGCATTTCGGGATCGCGGATTGAGAGATTCTTGGAATCTTTTTATCTTTATTCGAGTCTGCTTATAGAAATGTTAAATTTAGTTTTTAAACTGCCATATCGTAAATGTTGCGTGAGCCACATTGTATAGTGCAAATTCTAGATTAGCAATAAAAGGGATAAGATGATTGGCGGGCTAAGGAATTCCATGCCATAACATGATATTAACTATACATTCTAAGTAGGGAGTACTTGTGTATGTTAACAAAATACATATTAAAAGTAGGTACCTAAACCTTTATGACGTAAAGCTTTTCCACATCTGCCTATCGCTCACAAGATCCTCAATACAATTCTAATCCACTTTCAAAACCAACAAGTTATATGGGATGATTCACGTCCATCCGATTCGAATCCGTAAATTTTCCGGAGCTTATATATTCGTTTGTGTAGTGGAATAATGTATTCACGTAAATTATAGCTTTGTACTTGTATTGCACTGTCTAGTGTAGCACGTTCCCTATTATTTCAGCTTTATATCCTGATTGATCCTAAAATATTATTATCATCATCTCCACATTTTTAGGGCTTAGGAAATTAAAAATCTTCGAGAGTAGGTTATAAGCATATACATTCCTCTTCTTCTTGTCGTGTCAGTGGTTCTACAATGTACTACATACCTAAACTTCTTAAATACGCTTGGCCATATTAATCGGGTTGCACGTGGCATTGGATAAGGCTACAAAACATACATAGATTCCTAAGACTAATGACTCCATATAATGAATTCGACTGCGGCTATATAATGATATGATGCCCTACTTACGTGTGAAATCAAATTATCTTTCCAGCCAAATGTGTAAGATGTATACGAATGTGAGCAATATATTTTTATTTCTATCGCCCTTTCCTGTTTTTTTTTGTGATTAAATTTGCTATGCTCTACTCTCGAGTCCTACTTAACATTCCCTCCATGTATAAAATGCTCCCAATTGAGCTGGTTCGGCTTACGTAGATAAAAATTGAACGGAAAGTTACCCTTTTTAGATTATCACACGAGTGTTAAGTTTTGACATTGAACTGATATTTCGTCCATTTGGATCCCTATCACAATTGATAGAAACTCTCAGCTAACCATTGCAGTTTACCGCGACGCTTTATTGGGTCAAAACAAAAATGCGCCTTGTTTTCAGTGGAATAATAGTGTAATATTTATGACACAAGCGTGTAAGATTTTTTTTTCTGTTTAGTACAGTTAAATACTCATGGTTGATTAACTCTACACCGTTTCATACCCATCCAGTAGATGGATTAATTTTAGTATGTAAACTTCGTCCTTGAGTAGAATGACATTGGCTTTATCTTGCATTAACTTAGTCCTTCGTCTTAATAATACGTTTTACATCTCCATAATTAAGCGAGCAATAACACAACAAGATCACCTCTTGTCTCGTTAAGCACGCTTAAAGGGAGCGCAGCCTCTGTAATTTTCCGCTATTTTCCCTCAAATTAAAGCAAGACTCCTTCACGAGCTGATGGTGGTAAGCGAGCGTGTAACGAGCAGCTTGATACAGAATGTGCTATAGATTACTATACTACGTTTAGCTAGTGACAAAAAACGAAAGGTGCATAACATAGTGAGGTATAAATATGAATGTATGTATCTATGAAGTAAGGAAGATTAAAACGAGTCATTTTCAAATGTACCTAATAAGTTAGCTGCTCTATCACCATGTTAGGTATTCAGATACAATGTCTGCCATATGTAGCGCAATCATAAGGATTATAATTGAAACAGAAATCTCCAAAGATACCGAAAATAACAAACATTTTCATTATCTCTACCAGGCTAATCACTTCGATGGAAATTTTAATAGTTTTTGTGCAGCCATTTTTATAAAGATTATAATGTTTTCTTCAATTAAGCATTGTACTAGACATTAAGTTAATTATTATTTGAATCAAGATCAAAATTGCTTAGAGTTGACCTTTGAGAGAAATTATTAAGTCAAAACAATATTTTATTTCTGTTAAGTTATTTATGAAATTCACGGGTAAACTCAGGTAATATAAATTGCTGAGATCCCTTTCCTTCAGGCGCAAGACATAGGATTTACGATGTTTTGCATACCTACTTGAATTACGTAGAGCAAAAAGAAATTGCTGACGTAATCAGACAACAAATATTATACCATGAACAAAAAATAAACAGAAAAATGCGAGTTTTCAGCTTTTTAGGAGTAAAACACAAATTTGTAACATCATTCTGTATCTCTTCAGCGTGTCAATTAAATGTGACAGTCCAAAATGTTTGTGTTTATCTATAATGATTGAAAGGCTTTGTACGAATATTTCCTGACATCATAAAACTCGCTAGTGCTTTTATCTTGATACTGCATTGTCGCTAATGAGACAGTGTTCCTTCTGAATATGAGGAATTGTTTATATCATCCATCGCCGTCAGTCGACCTGCCCTCCACGTCGCCATCAGAACTTTATTATGAAATTCAGGATCTTCACGAAAAACAGTTTTTCGGCAATGACGCTTTCTACTTACTTATTTTGTTTATTTTTCTGCACAGATCGGCGGTGTGAGCAGATTAGTTCAACCTGTTGTCATGACGCTACACTGGTGGATGCATTGGTTTTGGGTGACGACGCTGCTAACATTATACGGTGAGTTACATTCGTAAAAATATATCACGATTACAACACATTCTTATTACATATACATTGAGTCAGGCTGAATATTACAGCGAACTATTGGGGGGTCAAAAAGGACGGAAGAGGCTGATAGTTGCATGCAATATTAATCATCAAAGTATCAATCTTATTATTTACTCTTCGTCTAGCTTTTTCCCATTTCTTTTATGATGCGTGACAACATTTTTATTTCAACCCACAGCCAAAAGATATATACTTACCTTAATAAACTTAAACAAATTATTCTAATCTACTTAAATTCACAAAATCGATCAATTAACCTTCAGTTTTACTATTACTCTGCTCTTACAAAGACAGTGTTTCAAATTCAATAGAAACTGACTGACCCAATGCGAAACATTCTACAGCGCAACGGCGCTGTAATTGACGACTTTATTGCCAATGAAATGCGTTTTCAACTGCTAAAGTGATTAAAAGTGTGAAAGTAACGGTTGTGTCTCACGATACTTCTTGAATGGAAACCGAAAGTTCCCTCTTTTCAAAACGTTGAACGGATTAAAAAAAATCTTACTATACATCTTTTAAGAGACAAATTACTTTACTGAATGAGGCAATGTGTTTAAGTAGTTAATTGGCTTACTTTCCTTCTATTATCATGAAGGCCATTTGGGTTATTTTCTAAATATTTTATGTTAATCAAATCAATACAATTTTATTGAAGGTTAACTATTTAAAAAATAACTCCAACAGTCAAATTTAACAAATTATGTTCAAAAGACATAATAAAAATAAACTAGAATTAGAACTTATATGACCCACTCATTAATATTACAAGAATCTGCAATAAGTTCTGATGACTTATAGCAGTTATAGCACTTTTAAAGTCATTCTGCTTGACTTCATCAGCTAAAAACCGAGAAAAGATCTCAAACCCCATGACAAAATCGGTTTTATGTAAAAGTTCAAGGTTCCCAAGCTCTGATCGATGTTGTCTCAATGTTCAAGGTTTTCAATCCACTTATCTACGTTCACTAAGCGTCTTTCAATATAGCATAGTCATCATTTTAACCCTCGTATACTTAACCGTAGCCTTTGCTTGATCCCTCACTGTGAATTACCCAAATACTTGCCTCTATTATAACATTTTTTTTAAAGATCTTTGCTATAGTCAGTGTCCGATTCTTCCGGTCGTCCCTCTTTCCTGCTAGCTCCCTGGTCATCCGAAACACTATGGCATTTACTGCCTTAAGTAATTTTATCATTTCAGTAATTACATCAAAACCTATTTTGAGATTCTTCAGTTTTTACCCCGTGTTCATTCTTCAATTAATGAATTTGTAATCAACTTTGGGCCGTTTTCCAACAATATATATCCCATTTAAGTTAACATAGCCCAAGTGTTTTATTGTTATTGGTTTGAAGAAAATGTTATTGACATGGACGTATTCTATTGGCTATGGTGAAAATAAATGGTAACATTTTACCACCGCTACATTACCTTAATCATCGGATTTCATGCCACTACAGTTTGCTCAGTTGGTAATGGATCCAACACTCAAACTAAGCAAACCTTCAGTAGCCAATTATTTCAAGGTCTCGTTCCAATAATAACATTTGCAGGTAGATTATTCACGCATTTATTCGAACCATGAGGAAAAATGCGAATAAAGAATCATCATTTTACATAGCTACAGGTATATAATTTTAATTTATTTACTGTGGTTTCATATGCAATATGAAGCAATATTTATCCTGTTTTGTGCATATATAGAACAGTCGTAGTAAGCCTCTTTGCACGTAAGGTTAAATTTCGTATAATGTTATTCTTGACCAAACTACTAGAAGACGACAATAAGTGTTAAATTGTATGTTTGTAGGCTCTCTAAATTTATTGTTATGTGAGTAACCCAGTGGTATTTGACTTTTATACTTCTAAGGGTGAGTAGTATAGAAGTGCGAATTGGAAACTAGCCGTCCCGGCGAACTTCGTACCGCCTCATAATCAAATGTATGAGACTTTATTAATATTTTTTGGGATTTGTAACCATGTTTTAATAATCAAAGTATATATGTAAAGTATATATTTATATATGTATATATAGATTATGTAGATGCCTTGCTGAAATTTCTCAATATTTTCATTCTATTATATGGTTAGTGGGAACCCAATGAGAAACTATAGCCGTCCAAAAAGCTCCATCTTTCTACTATAGATTTTACTTTGGCCTACTAACAAAAGTGTGGATCAGCAGCTTGCTTTTGAATTGTCCTCCGTTGCGTATGCTAATCCACAAAGGTATGAAACGATTTAAGGAACATTGAATTATCCATGCCTCTTAACTCCATCTTTTGTTATCCAAACACAAGTGGATCTTCTCTATTGTTTAAGGCCGGAGGGGCTTTAATTCCTATTTCGAGATCCACTGTGTGATGCCGAGTACTGTATAAAAGCGCCACCCACACAATAAATTAGGTCTGATACTGACAATGTGAATGAAGAGACGACATAGTACTCGAGAACCGCTCTTGGAAAATATGTTTTATAGAAGCTCAGATTGATGGTTCAGTTTTAATAAGCTGTGAATACCGTCATTACCCAAGAATATACCGGACTTTCAAATAGCGTAACGTTATATATCGTACGTATTATACGTGTCGGTTGTCAGTTACCCGAACGACATAGCTCGAAGAATTTCAAAGTTTAAGTGGCGTTGGGCATAGCTCGCAGAACAGAAGCCCATTGGGGCAGAATGGTTGTAGAATGGCGACGACGACCCGCAGACGTAGTGTAGGATGGCCCCCTACATGGTGGACCGATGATATCACACGCGTAGCAGGAAGCCGGTGGATGCGAGTGGCGGAGGACCGTTATGTGTGGAAATCATTGGGGGAGGCTATGTCCAGCAGTGGACGTCTTTCGGCTGATAGAACTAGATTATACGTATATTTGCATTGAGATTTAGACTCTTATACAGTGTCGTAGCTTGTATTATATTTAATACGTTGCGACAATTACGTGTCGCACAGTGCGGCTTGCCTATAGATTCTATTACTATGACGGGTAATATTTTGTGTCCCTTTGTTATTGTTCGTTCATTCTCTCCTTGTCCTTAGATATCACCCGCAGAGTCTTTTAAAAGCCATCTTTACAAAAAGGGTCCCTCCTATATTCCTAAATAATAAATAGCTTGTTACCGGCGTGGGACGTAATTTCTTTTGAGTACTTTCACGTTTTTAATTTCCGCACCGAATGTATAATGGACTTGTTCTTTATCAACAACATTCACAATAATACTTTTGGGTTAGTATAATTTTAAACATCGTCATGTTTATCACTGTCAATGTATTGTATGTTTAAAGCAAAATCTGTTAATGCCTGATTTTCTATAGTTTACCATTGACCCGTAATATGTTTTATTACGTACTGCTCTTCTCTGTCTACCTGTGTCAGAACTGTGTTGGTTTGCTTTGCTTTTGTTTGCTTTGTCGCATTAATGCATTTCAAGTATTTTCATCTCCGTTGTATGAAAATATTCCAGATATTTGATACCTATGACAGTCCTGCTTTAAGTACACAGAATGTACTTAAAGTAATTACACATGCAATATTTACTGCACATGTGATACATAGGCAAACCATAGTTATTGTTCATAACACAGTCGCACACAACTCCTGAGCACCGCGCCGCGCCGCCGCCGGGTTGAATCATCAAACATGCAAACGAGAACTCTCGAGGAGGCTTCTAACAACGCATTTGCATATCTATTCTTAAGCGAAGTTGTGTGGAAACCGCCCAGATAACTACAAACTACCTCTGCGTTTGCTTAAACCTAGTTTAAATAGATACGTTACAAACAACAAGATATCCCGGCTCTATTTTATGAGTATTTAAGTTGCTTCTGGTCATGAAGACTATTTTCAGTGTGCTATGTACTTATTATATGAACACAACATTATTTTCTTACAGTTGCAGACAATCCAAATTTTCTTATATTTATGTATTGTTTTCTCCTATTGTGTGATAACTTACATCTATACATCTATACATATAAATAAAATTGGAGTGTCTGTTTGTAATATTAAAATAACCGCTTTTTACTAAGTGCATTTGGATGTATACACGTTACCTATACCGAAACAACATTTTTTACAATTTTTGTCTGTCTGTCTGTCTGTCTGTCCGTCTGTCTGTCTGTCTGTCTGTCTGTCTGTTTGTTCCGGGTAATCTCTGAAATGGCTGGACCGATTTTGACGGGAATTTCACTGGCAGATAGCTGATGTAACAAGGAGTAACTTAGGCTACTTTTATTTTAGAAAAAAAAATTGGATCTCTCGAAAAAAAATTAAAGCCAATGTTGCAGCGCTGCGCCTGCTTAAAGTTTGATAGCAACAATCTGCAATGCGTCCCGCGGGATCAGAACGCGAGCAGGCTGTTGCCAACGGTTGAGACGTTGTTAAATACCACGCGGACGAAGTCGCGGGCAACAGCTAGTATTTAATATATTAAACGTTTTTATTTATACACTAGCTGTTGCCCGCGACTTCGTCCGCGTGGTATTTAACAAAGACTCAGCCGTTGGTAACAGCCTGCTCGCGTTCTGATCCCGCGGGACGCATTGCAGATTGTTGCTATCAAACTTTAGTCAGGCGCAGCGCTGCAACATTGGTTTTAATTTTTTTTCGAGAGATCCTATTTTTTTTTCTAAAATAAAAGTAGCCTAAGTTACTCCTTGTTACATCAGCTATCTGCCAGTGAAATTCCCGTCAAAATCGGTCCAGCCATTGCAGAGATTACCCGGAACAAACAGACAGACAGACAGACAGACAGACAGACGGACAGACAGACAGACAGACAGACAAAAATTGTAAAAATTGTTGTTTCGGTATAGGTACCGTGTATACATCCAAATGCATTTAGTAAAAAGCGGTTATTTTAATATTACAAACAGACACTCCAATTTTATTTATATGTATAGATGTATAGATAAGTGGAATAGAAAATTATAGTCTAGGTGCAATTCAAATTAGTCGGTACGCTCCGGGCAATGCTTCTAATTTTCCATCATTTATATTATTTTGATTTATACTTCGTCCGAAAATAAATTTGCACGCACTCCACGCGGGCGATAGACTATAAATAAAGTGAAACCTATTAAATCACCCAACGTTTTTGCCTACCACTGGTGGGCCTTGACATATTTATAGGAGCATCCACCCAGTTCGAACGGAGCTCGTGACGTGGCCTGGTAACGAATTAGCGTGGAAGGCTTCTTGTACAAGCGACACATGTAATAAGCCTATTACAGACACCTACGGGGTTATTTTAAACCATTCGAAATCGATATCGGAAACGGAATCTAAAACTTCCGAACTGGATTACCGCAATCGCTATTAACTTTTCCCAATTTGATTATCTTCGATGTTTCTCGATGGCAATACCAAAAAGTTTCCGTCGGAAAGCTTGTCGGGAGCGACACCAACATCGGAAAGTTACAAAACCGTTTCCGATATCGATTCCGAATCATTTAAAATAACCCACCTGGACGCACAAATGAATAAGACACATGCCATTAACAATTTCATTACAGGTAGCGCCACAGTATAGACTACCTTGCAAAGCCCCCTTCCCACCCTCCCCTTAAAAAGATGCCAAGTTTATCTATCAAATAGAGTTATAAATCTCTTCTTGAGAATTTTCCCTCTGGTTCTATCGAAACATATCATCATAGAAAACAAATTTTAATACTTCATGAATAATTTGAGATGTTAAATAGTCTTAAAGCTTAAATTTAGACAACCTCTACCACATAAAACAATGTTCGGCTTTTATATTTATTACAGCAATATAAATTTGCTGGTGAAAAACATGCCTAAATTATTAAGACCTCTTAAAAGGCATTGGTGATTCATACCATAGTCTAGGACACTAGACAGGTGTGTAAGTGAACTTGACATAATATCACTAGAGCCACCTGTAATATGACACGTGTCTAGACATAATAACAGATTAGAGGCTTAGCCGTAAGTAACGTTACCGTTCGATCACAATGTGTCTACAATGGTGGGATTGATTAATGTATGTCTTCTTACTTCGGATTAGACGTAGTACGATATGTCATGGTTTTACTGTAGAGCCAGTACGTCAAATGCGAGATTATTCGTAAGCTAACTGTATAGTTTATAGTCTACCAATAAATCTCAGAAAATCAGAAAATAGTAGTTTGTGTGGAGAATTGAACAGCGCCTATAGCGGACGATATTTAAAACTTTCAATTCTCTATACAAAATGTTTAAATACGGTAGACTATAAAATATACGGTTGGCTTACGAATATTCTCGCACTTGACGTAGCTGCGTAGGTACTGTTTAGGCACAGCAAAGAAAATAACCTATTTAGACTGTGGTGGTAGTCCGTGACAGTCGATAGTGTAGTTTTCCGAGTTAAGAATTTTCAGAATCGGTTCAGAGTTCCGCAGATCGCACAAACAAGCACACAACTGTACGTCTTTATAATACACGTAAATATTTACATTTCAGCTATTCACACGTGTGCTAGAAAAATGGTTATTGTTATTTTCTTCCATTTGTGATGTTTATAAAATATGATAATAGTGATGGTCAAACACACATTGTTGTTTGCTGCTGTTTTGTAAATTGAACAACCTATAAATAAACGGGCAATAGGGTGTATGGAGTCATCCATTTTCCTGTTGTAGTTGTGAAATGTCATGCTAGTCCTCATTATTATAGTGGGTTTTACTTCAAGGGAAACATAATAGCTTTAAAATTACTTATGTTCCTAATAACTCACTATTCATGTGAACAGCGTAGGCTGAAATAAGTTTGTGTATAATCAGATAGGTACATGTGTGGTTAAACCAAGATTTTAATTATACCTTTATCAAATTTTATAGAAATGTTTATCTATCCCAAACCAAGCAACGCTTTTATTATGGGTACCGTACAATGGACTGAGGGCGAACCCAGTATGTATTACTTATATAAATATTAACGCTTCATGACTAGGGTACAAACATTCGTGCTCATCACACAAAGTTTGTCCCTACCAGGATTCGAACCCGGGACCCTCGGCACAGAAAGCAGTGTCACAACCAACGCTAATCAATCTAATCAGGTCGTCACGTGACGCAATTCAGTAATACAACATTACATAAAGAATTTACTGACTAAATCAAAAGTATATGTAAAACCACGGTATATATGTCTACCCGCCCGCATGTAACTGCCCGATTTAAACTAAACGTAAATGATTGCGACATTCCAATGTGACAAAGTGAAACGCAATAAAATTGTCGATGTTACGTCGTAAAATACAAATAAGCTTTATTGTGCTCTACATATAAGGCAACGCTCAGACGAGCCAGTGCCCGCGGAAATGGGGGAACAGGAGCTTTAATTGTACCCATTTTATAGTAACGGATCATTAGACAACTTGGTATAGGAATAGATTCGTAACAGGGGCGAACGCAGTAGAGGTTAATTGACTACTTGTTTTCGCTTATTTTAATGTCTCCCTTATTTGTTAGTTAGACCAAACATCATGCAGGCTTAACGAAATCAGATAATGTTATGTACACGTAAAGTTATACCCAGGACTTAAATTAGGAAGTCCACGCGAGCGAAACCACGAGCAAAATATAAGCTAGTATTTTATATGGCCCAGACTATAAAAAAAATACAGTAGAAAGTGACTCAATTTATGTAGTACTTATGGATATGTAATATTTTATTGGTATAATTTTAAGATAAGTCTCCTTATGTAATCCGGTTACTATTGTAATATAATGTAAATTGATGAGATTTATGAACCTGTTACATATAATTACTGGTGATTCGACATGTTTATGATGCAACTTACAAGTCCATTATATAACTTCCGCACGAACTTATTACTAGGCTTAACATTACCGTGATCATTATCCTTTTTAAATCCTAATGTATAAATCATGATTTGACCCCAAATGATATTTATTGTATACTTAAACTTAAATACGTAAGTTTGGCACTTGCCAAATAAAATAATTCGAAGTAAAGACGATAGTTATAGCAGTTATGCAATATGTTTTAATCGTGGTGCAAATGATAATAATTATGGAAATGTGTTGTTTGTAACGCTGCTCGCGTGATGCATGTTCTCATGCAAAACAGACGGAGGTCTAATTGACAACTAATTATGTGCAAATTTTCTAAATTAGCATGTCCTGTCGCGTCATGACGCCAATGATGAGAAGAAGCGGGAGGGTGATACCTTTGAAGAAGATACCTATGTATATGTATGCACCGAATCAAACAAATGTTACTGTTGTAAAACTAACTGTTGCCATATAGCTGCACTGCCGTAAAGGTGTTCTACAAGAACACCCAAATTATAGCAAAATTCACCAACAGATTGCACTCAAACAATTTCATAAACAAAACACTCGCTAATTCATCACGAAGTATGCATTCAAAGTTAGAATTGATCTTGTGTTTCATTTGTCTTTTACCTCGCTATGAATGGGTTTTGAATGATTGATCGTGATTCGGCGCCAAAGCAAAATGCGGTAAACAGGTCGCCATGATATACCAATAACTTATCCCTTAGCATTAAATATGAGGGTGGAAGATTGCAGGGTCTACCAACCACAGCTAGTCTATCTAGATTAATTCTCTTGAAAGACTAATACCACTGAATTCCTAACTGTTCTATTTCAGCGTCAGCCAAACACTTTTATCTTGTTAGCGATCTAGTTCTAGCAAGTTGTTTAGTAACACACTGGAGGCGAAAATGTGGATGCGGTCGACGCTATTTTAGTGCTTCCATTCTCCACAGCTTTGTTCTGTTGGTATTCTGGGACAGTATCATGAAAACAGAAGTACCAGTAGGGTTCTTTTTATTTATGTAAAGTGCACAAGCTCATTGTTGAATTTAACCAACTGTGTAATATTAGAAATAATTGCAGCAGTAATATTAATACACCCTTGCATATAAATAGATTATGTTTTCTAGGGCACCTTTCAATTCAACATTTATAATTCGCCAGAGCCTTGTACACTACAAATGTTAAACCAAATACCATGCTTTATATTTTCATTTTTGTCTGGCAAACCCAATAAGTGGGGCGCTTTCTTTAAATAGAATGTAAAAACGTTTTATCTAAAAATGTTTGAAATGCGCACAAACTTTTATTTAGATTTCTTGTTCAGAAGCAGATTTAGTCATCGTTTTGCATAGCCACATTAAATAAGATACTTGTTGCAATAAAATTCCCCTTGTGCCGGCATGATGCGTAGTCAATGACATACCAATTGGTAGGTACCCTACGAATTGGTCCCGGTACGATCATAGCTCAAATTCTACTTTTAGAGGTGTTTAGATGAATATTATATCTTCCTTGTTTACAGGTAGTAATCCTAAGCAACGTGATCGCCTATCGAGTTTCCGTGCAAATTGAAGGCCACTATTAGAGTTGTGTTGTAATTAATTTAGTGGTGGGGGTTGATTTGAGACGCATTTTAATGTTTAGAACTAGACAATGGGCTAACCCAACGTAAAGGGGGCGATACATATTGGAGTCTTAGCAGGTTATCGCTGTAATTAATACAGAATGACTTCGCACTGTTCCTCACAAAAGGGATATTTTACCTCGCTCATTGAAAAGCTTTGGAAATTGGAGACCTCTTGGTATTCTATATTCTGGTACTTACTGAAATAACGTCATTGTTAAAGCGCGTAACAAACTTTTATTGATATTGCAAACAAAACACCTAAAACAATTTCTAAAAACATCCCCTACCTCGTAAATCCGAATTTAGAAAAACTTATTACGGTACGGCCGAACGCACACAACTGATAACTTTAAGTATACCCACCGGAGCCCTTTCTAAACAAACAAATAAACAGTAATCCGTTCCCCTTTTAACGGCAAAAAACAAATCGAATCGGGTGGAATAAAAACTTTTTTATTTAACCTTTTTATTGACCTCGACCTGCGCCGCGCGCCGACCCAACCTAATGAAGCGATGGCGAATGGCCTCTCCTAGTTCTAAGGTGATTTGCTACTAATATCAATAGGCTATATTTTTATCTATTCAGTAGGGACTCCTAATGTAATCGTAACGACTTCAACAAAACTTGCTGTCACTGCCATACTTATTTACAAAATCAGTAGTGTGAGAGGGATGGATCACGCTTCCGTACCAAAACGCTACCTAAAAAGGATTGTGCCACTAGCAGTGTCTCGCGTTCTCATTTCAAAACATTCAAAACATTCAAAACCTGCACTGTCTTCAACTTAAATAAGAATTCCAATTCCTTATTCAAAAGTAGATAAAGAAGTTGAATCTTAACATTGGGTATCATTGGGTACACAAGAAAAAACAGACGCTGTGAATATATGACATTTTCTATTCAATGAAAGGTAAAGCCCTAAAGGTTAATCGATTGTCGCTATTATTATGCGTTCCCTTTCTATTTTATGTGCCCTACGTAAGTTTGCGACACGGCTTCAAATGTCACATCGTGTGAGAATGGTGCACACATTAATAAATTTGTAATAGATTACCTACATTATAATAATAGTAGGTATTATGAAAAGTTTCCATAGAAAAATCTCCAAGCGTTCTGCTACTCCACCGTGGTGTCACCCTACAATATGATACTCTTTTCTGATACCACTTTCGGGCATTTCAATTATTTTCCCACTTCAGCCTGAATGTTATGGGTCGTTTTAGATCGAGTCTCATGCATTAAGAAGAAATTATTAGCATGGTGGCATAATGTGAGGCGTGAGGCCTTTCGGGCAGAATATTTAATATATACCAGCGAATTAGTACGCGTGGACTTTTGTTTATTTTTATCCATCTACGTGTTATTTCATGTTCCTCAGATCACAATGGAATGTATTAAATAACTCGGTATGAAAACTATACTTAGTTTCGTTAAATTATGAATTTGGAAGTACATACAGTATCTTGGCTATCCCGGGGATCAAAAATTATCCAAGATAATTATTCTTTATATCATTATACCAGGTTTTATTAAACTTCGCGGTGCTACGGTTGTGTTAGAAAAAAATATCCAATTATAATTTTCTTAAATCAGACGTTGCTATTTAAACCAATTATTCATGCAGTAACCTTGATGTAACAATCTGCCCAATATCTTATTGTTCTATACAGACGGCAAATAAAGTGGATACAAGATCTAGATAATCCTAAGTAGGCACCTACTCTAATTGGACTAAACACTAATGTACATACTAATGTGTGTATATATGCGTGTTATATTGCAAGTTTTTTTTTTAATCTAGATCATTCCAGATTGCCTACAGATTAAAAAAAATGGCTCCGTGTCTTCTTCCTGTGGTAAACGTCCCTTCTGTTTGTTTAACCAGTGAAACTTGGGCCTGCGTTTATGTAAATATGTCTTTGGAGTGTTTAATATTTATGCCGAATCATTTAAACCATATTTTATTAAGTAAAAAAATCTTGACTTGCTGAGTCAATGTTCGTTCTACTTGACGGGTCAAACGAAATAATAATATCGTTTGGTTGGTTCGTTTTAAATATTTGTCTGAATTGTATTGCATATCTAATGAATCAATAATGTACCACAAGTTTAATGTATTGTATCCATAGAATTTTACAAGTTTTAGATCATGTAATGTCCTTAATGGGTGAAAACTCAAAAGTGTGTTGATGCTGAGTGAAATCTACAGCGATTCCAATGGGTTTGTATGATGAGAATATTTGTGGTGGCTTTTGAACCTTCATATCTCATCATCACCAGTGGCACATGACTCATTGTACTGCGCCGAAATCGTTCAGACACGACTCGTGTCGATACAGGTTCCTTTTCCACAAGAATACTCGTAAACATACCGTGTCCAATGACTCACGAATCTGACTCACGATGAATAAAACAAGGATGCATTACCCTATCTATAGATTTAATTTCTGCCAACAATATCGCTAATCTCGTGTAGCACACCACAAATAGTGCTCGAAACCCTTAATGAATTTGATTTATCTTATCGTTGCAGCGAGCGGCGGACCCACAACATTAGCTGCGCCCCAGTCCGAGGAACTCCAACACATTCCTGAAGTAGGACACAAAATATCGGATAGACAGAGCCGGGCTATGTACTACACGAAAACCACGCAGGTGACGACACCTGCCCTCACAGAAGAACAGACAGAGAGACAAGACGTAAACACAACGACTATTGCCACAATAGAAATTGTGCACCCGTCGGTACAATGGACTGCAGTTGACGTCACGGATGTGGATCTAAACAAAAACGCATCAGTGCCAGAGGTGAGCGTGAATGCGACGGTTGTAGACGCAAATTTCACTGATACACAGAATGCAACATTTGCCGCAAAGAAGAGAAATTTGACGCGACCTGATTTCATAAAAGACAGTAGCGCGAATGCTGCAGAGAGTCGCATAGTGACGGAGAAGCCGTTGTCTTTGGAGGCGCCGATTCTCCAGACTCGGATCCCGAACATAGAATCATCTAGAAGGGTGATAGATCAGACTGACAGAGGCATGGACACGGGGGCGATAGCAGGGATATCGTTCGCGGCGCTGGTGCTGGCGGCGCTGGCCGGGAGTACAGCCTTCGTGCTTTACAGGAGGAGGTACCTGAACAAGCCTCAGACGTTGAACGATAAATGTTCAAATCCAGACTCGAGCGGCTACCTGGACGACAGCACTATTAGGGTAAGCTTTTCATAATGTCTTATTTTCTCACTGATAGGCATAGAGGAGACAATTGTTTGGCAGTTTATTCCAATGGTTGGGGAATTTGGCCATGATTGGTTGCGAGTTTCTTCCAAAGCTTAGGGATTGTCAGCATTATCCAAACGACGATGAAGATTTCTTACCTAGTCTTGTGATGTAGTATTTAGCTTTTGCAATAGACTCGAAAGCGCAATCTTCGGCTCATGACTTGGAACTATATGTCTATTAACATAGTGAGGACCTGATTAGCGCAGTTGGTAATATAACAAACTTATGCAATGAGCTCGAATTTTTGTACCCGAGTCATGGATGTTTAATATCTATATAAGTATTATATACTGAATTCGCCATCAGTCCATTGTACGGTAATACCTACCCATAATACAAGCGTTGCTTAGTGTGGGACCGTACAGGGCCCCAAGTCTGCTAACACACTCGATTCGTAATCGAACAGCAACAGCATAATAACTGTCACTTTTGACAGATATTGTATGGGATATCTGTCAAAAGTGACAGTTACTATGCGGTTGTTGTTCGATTATGAATCGATTGTGTAGCAGACTTGGGGCCCAGTTGGTGCGTTCGTCTGGCGATATTATTATATGATATCTTTCTGTATACGTTACAGGACAATTCCGAGGAGATGTACAGCCTCGACAACGACTCTTTCCTCAACTCACTCGAGGCGATGACCATACAGAACTACTGGACGGACACCGTCAAACACACGAAACTGTGAACTTGGACACTTACGTGGTTCGGAGCTAAAGTTGGGACTATTGCAAGTGTGCACAGTACTGTATCTACCTTAGCCTATAGATGCATTCTATCTGTCTACATTTAATTACAACACACCCAGTTTCCGCCAGATGGCGCTAGCGGTACTACTTTTTTTTTAAACTGTCAAAAGTGTATTAGGGCCATTACTGTTAGTTATAACGCAGCCAAGTGGTAAAGCAAGGTTTTTATGCGTAATTAAATACAATTATGATTTTCACTCGACATTTTAAATTTCGAATCGATAATGAAGCTTCACAGATTAATTAAATATGATGTTGACCTACAAATTATATATACGTTGTGTCAATTTTTAAATGTTCTAGGAATATTTTTGACTTTGTTTTTTATTGTTTTCTAATAGCATGCTAATAATCATCTCGTAATTAGTATGAACGTAATAAATGGCTAATAATGACCTCATTATATATAGTTTTGTCTGATATTGTGCAAACGAATTGGGACGGTAAAGATAACGGCCTAAAGTAAAATGTCGGAGGTCAACGCGCACGCACCACCCCACTGCGATCTACGCACACCACAAGGAGGCACCTATACATGGGTGACCAACGCTATAAAGATAGCACGCGTTCTAGAACGCTGTGAGTATAAATGCCTTGTTTAAAAATTACAAACCCCTAATGTAATGCGACTTACCTGCAAATATATACAAAGTTTTCCTTACACACTTTTCTTCCGTAAATTGCTTTGTAATGTAAATTGATTAAAACATCAAAATAATTGGTGGTAAAAGTGTAGTTTTCCTGTAATAATGATAATTTTTATTCTGAATTTAGTCTCATTACTACAAAGTAATGTCAGTATAAATGAATAACCACTTCTTTATGAATTAGAGGGATAATCGAAAAGATTACACCACGGTAGGTCTAATGTGTGTTGCAAGTATGACGAGATATTGTTTTTTTCTTAATAGTTGTTATGTAATACTTAACAATGCTAAATAATATTGTAATTAACACATTACCTACATGTGATTATTAATTTATATTAGATTTACTATACTATACCTGTTTTTATTATTAGTATTGTAAATATTATAATAGCTGTTGTGATAATGTCTTATAGATTTATTCCGATTTTATTTCTATAAAATTACCCATTTTTATTGTAAAGTATTTTTTGCTTGTAATGATATAAACACTTGCTAGCTTATTTCGAAGTTAACCGTCGTAACGCGTTGCCATTAAACAATCGCTCGCGTCACATAAAATGAACAAAGATGGCGGCATTGCGCATGCCTAATTGTATGAATTCGCAATCCATAGAGCCGCCATCGTTGTTCATTATATTCGACGCGCGCTGTATAAGCGTAAATTACACCCAAATTTATGATAACTTTTCGCCCATTAAAACTGGTATTGCAAAGCACTTTTCATCTGAAAAATAATTTGTAATGTCATTGTAAATTGATTATCAAATCTATAATAAATTTGGGGGTCGCCTATGGTCATTTTAATGTAGCGTCAATATTATAGTGAACGATGTAATTAGGTAAGTACTAAGTTTATCGTGTCAATGTATAAAATATATGGATCATCTTTTCCCAGTTTAATAATAATATGATAGATAGGTACTTACGTGTAAATTTCCATATTTTTGTATATTCCCTTTAAACCCGTTTTTCAGAACGTTGTTTTATTGGATCGAGGTTTACTTGTGACCGATAAGAGGTTAGGTATTTTTTATAATAACGAAGTCACTTAGATGTTATCATTCCGTAACAAGTAAATCGCCCAATAGAGTTTTGGGCTCACAAAACGAAGTTAAAGTAGATTTATATTGCTTATACATAGGCGTTTTTTTTTAATTTAAAAACTACCGCCAACATTCTATTCATTTTGTCAAAATAGTTTACGCGACCCATACACGCTGAGACGCCGATAGAAATAGGTACGCCAATTTGAGATCGAATCCTGGCCTCAACAAACTTTGTGTGATGACCACGAATGTTAGTACCCGAGTCATGGTTGCTTAGTACCTATACAAGTATTATATACTGTGTACGGTACCCATAACAAGCGTTGCTTAGTGTGAGTCCGTATGTATGCTCGTATGGCGATATTATTATTGTTATACATTATCGAAAATGCGTTTATATTATCGCGACCATGTGCAATAATATGCTACGCCAGCTGTTCTCTTCCCGTGAAAGCTACTATCACGTGATTGGCCCAAAACTACGTCATCGGTCAACTTCATCCATCATTACAACCATCATTTTATTATATCATGATCAAGAATGCATACGATTGGTCTTAGCGTGAATGGGCGGCTTTAGACGTAAGGATGTGATCTCAATAATATCATTTTTCGCTAGTAAGTGTGAGAAATTTAATATTTTGTGTTTTTTAGCTTTAAAACTGTATCAAATTATACTATCTTCCTGCGTAATCACATTGCATAATAAGGCATATACCGTCTGTACTTTGAGATTTTAACCTAAAGCTGGTTCACGTTAGGTCGGACCGACAGGGTTACCGTCGGCCGACAGTCGGGTCTCACTCTTCACACTAGAACCCGACCGATAAATCGTGCCCGAACGTCCAGTAAATTTGCTTTTGCCGACAGTTTTATCGGGATACTAGCTAATGCTAATGTGCATCAGACATAATCCGGGTCCCGCTAAAACCGTGGGTCCGACCCAATATGAACCAGCGCTTAGACCGGCGAAGACAGAAGAGCGTTCAGTGTTAGCGATCCTCGTTCCGCATTCTGTGCCTGTTGTTAGCACGGACACTATGAAATCCGCACATAACAAATATCGCTGAACATTGAACTTTCTTCTGTGTTTGTGTTTAAGCTCTAAATCTATAAATAACCAGTTTTCCTTGCCATGTAACTAAATCAAAGACACCATTTATAAAAATAATATCCTTAGCATTTTGGTTTTAGAACGTTGTAACTTATTTAATTCTTTAAGTTTGTACGTTTGTGATTTCTGCATCCGTCCATTGATTGTTTTTTTTTTACTTGTTCTAAAATAATCAGACATTTTTCAATCATAGTTCATATCAAAATAAGCACCTACTTAGTATTACATCTTGTACTTTCTTATAAAATATGAATTTAATATCGTACGAGATGGCAACTCCAAATTTATAGAAATTATTTATTGTAGGTATAATGTCCTACCTACCAGCTTTCATTCAACGCCTCCAAAATATCAAAGGGATAGTTAAGTATGCCGGAATGTATTATTAACTACTTACGATAAGTACCTACTTATACTTCTTATAATCAATGTAGGTAAGTAGGAACTATTATTTTAAATAAGTACTAATGTGTTGTGAGAAACATAATAGTTTGTGAAACTAATATTAGATTTGTGTACTTAGGTACTTACTTATAAAAATACTTAGTTGCCATAGACGAAAATAACCCCCAAATTTATAGAGATTTATTTAATTTGCGACTGCTATAGCAAGCATGTTTCATATAAAAATGTTTTGTATAGCTATTGTTTATTGGTTATAAATTCTATAAATTTAGGGGTAAAGGTATATTTGAAAGAGATCCCAGTACAAAGTGCTAGGTGTAAAAATGTATTTTGTGTCCGTAGAACGAAACGCGTAGATCACAGTTTAATGTGTTATTGGATGTTGAACCTAAATATCTTAATAATTAAAAGTAATTTAAATGGTAATTAAATCTATTTTTACTTGAAACTGACTTTGGACTACCCAACTCACACACCTTTGCTTAACTACCAACTGACCAGTGTTGCCAGATGTGATTTTCTTTAACGCGTGCGTTCGTAACATGCGTTGTGGTCATCCTACAGGTAATCCCACTGAGACTAAAAATTACCCAAAATTCTCCATGGTATTTTTTTTTTCTCCAAGAATTTCATGTCTCCAAAATTTCTCCAGAGCCAAAATTTTTACCCAGAATTGCGAAAAAAATACCCAATCTGGCAACACTGCAACTGACTGAGAAGCACAGAACGACAATTGCTGAGTATCTTTTGTTTTTTTTTAAACGGCGCTGTGTATCTGTATCAACCTATCTGTCCAATGCGAGCAATAAAAACTAGATGTCGCTAGTTTCATCATTATCAAGTGTCTTTATCTATAAAATTAGGTATGCACATATCAAAGCATTTAATTAATCTCACACTCTTCATTCTACTTGGAAGACATTAACGTGTTTAAGAAAGATAAAAAATATTAATACCTACAATCATGGTGCAAGCTTGGTACATTGATGATAACGACGAGCAGTGTTCAGAACTTTTATCTCTGGATGATTTATACAAGAGGACAGGGGTGGAACATTTTAAAGTAAATATGTATACTTAATTTATTTTTAAGGTGGAAGCGATCAGTCGCATTCCCATACATATTTCAAAATGGTAATACTCGATACACATACAGTTTTTTAGTTGTACAAGCATTGTTATCAATTCTCTATAAATTAAAGAGCTCGCAGTATGAAATATCAGGTTAAATCTTATAGTAATAACATCATAAAACGATATTAAATTTTAGGCTTGTGTGCGTGAATAAAAGCGCCTCTGTCCAAATTAACCCGTAACTAATAAAGCATCCGATTCTTTGTCTTTCAGTATTTACGGCGACAGATGGCAGCAGGAGTTTTTACTTATAATACATAAAGACATAACATTATAATATATAGAGAGATATAAATTTTCTATAAATAAGTATAAAGATTCATAATAAAAAATTAAAATTAAAAAATACATATAAATTTCGTTCGTCCATCGAACCTACGAACAATCGCATTTCACCGATAAAGTGAACATAGCAGCCACAGATGACAGTTCCTGTAGAAACTTGAACGAGCGTCTTTTTTAAATTCTGTATACATTATTTAATAAAAATATGCCGCTTACGCACGTACAAGGTCATAGCAGAGTCGGAGAAACTGATAGGGATGGAGCCATATTATTATTTCATCTAAGCGCGTAGGTAGGTACCTTCACAACAAAATCGTTTATTTATTCATCTAGTAGGTACGCTATCTATATTTTTTATTGTAAACTTGACAAATAAATAAAAGACGTAATTTATGTTAGTCTATATATTTTAAAATTCTATATAGGTAGGTATTTATTTTTGGACAATAATCATTTCATTACTATCTAGGCATATCTATACCTATCTAGGTAGGAGACATCATTTTGTAATGTACCTACGTTTTTTTCTTGAGCCACTTGGGGTGTGTTATTATCTGTGTGTGCAGATCGTCATGTATCCCTATTTCCTGTAATCCAAGTTTTTAGGATTTGTCTGCACCCAAAACATATTTTTTTCGGGTTATTATAATAAAATAACCTACATACCTACATAAGGCATGTATTTATTTTTTTAAATAATCAATGAATGAATGAATATGTCGTCATGTTTCAATTGGTTGTAAATATCATTGAAACCTATCAAAATATTCGTCGTCATGACTAGTGGTCTACGTAGCCTAATGTTCTACACGGTCGATGCTAACGTGTACCATAGCAAGTTCAAATCTTGCCGGTGGGCTTGTCTTTTTGAATGATTGATATTGTTTCTGTAAGTGAATATTAGATTTCCAAAACACACAGCTCGGCCGTGTTACTCCAACATGGTGTGGTAGTAATAATATAACGAAAATATTTATATAGGTAGTATCTACTCTACCAAGGCCATAGCTAGATGATGTCGTGTTACGAAATATGTCGCGCGAGTCTTTGTCGATTTATTGATCAATTTATCAAAAATTTTTTTAGGCACTGCCGGGTGTGCTACTGATATATATATATATATATATATATATGTGTATCTCTTCTTCTTACTTACTGACTAGCTATAGGAAGGTACCAACCAGCAAGGCCATATATATATATATATATATATATATACATATATATATATATATATATATATATATATATATATAAAATTTCGAAAAACCCGTTCATACTAGGTGCCGGGGCATGCCCTTTTTGTATCGCCAATCGTGTTAGGTTAGTTGGTTGGATATATATGTATGTATGTATATATATATATATATATATATATATATATATATATATATATATATATATATATATATATATATGTGTGTATATATATATATATATGGCCTTGCTGGTTGGTACCTTCCTATAGCTAGTCAGTAAGTAAGAAGAAGAGATAGGTACACATATAGGTCGCTATGTAGGTTTTCTCAGATTGATTCAATATTGAATAATTAGTAAAAACCGATGTTACGAAATATGTCGCGCGAGTCGCTGTCGATGTATTCTAAATTTTTTTCTAGTCACAGCTGGCTGTGCTACTGATATATATATATATATATATATATACATACATACATATATATCCAACCAACTAACCTAACACGATTGGCGATACAAAAAGGGCATGCCCCGGCACCTAGTATGAACGGGTTTTTCGAAATTATAGGGAAGCCTAATGAATGGGATACCCCTTGAACGTTTGAACAAATCAAGTGCGACATAGCTCGTAATTGAATAAATCTAAGAAAACATACCTATGTGCACCTATTTCTCTTCTTTTTACTTACCGATTTATTATAGAGTAGCTATAAATTGGTACCAACTAGAAACCTACTTAGTTTTAGATATATTGATATTACTTTTTTTATCGTTTTTGAACGCAAAACCTTATACCACGGATACGAGTACTCGTCTACATAATAAATAGGTGCCTAGGCCGAAAATAACTGGTTTTGATGCACATACATTCTGTACTTAGATATTATGTATGTGCTTACCTACTGTTATATTTTTTAAAATTATTCTCTTTGGATTCTGTTAATCTGAGGTATAGATATTTAATAAATATAAAAGTCGGTAAGCACTTACTAAGTTCTTAGAATGTATAGAATAGTGTTACTTATTTTGTTCTGGGTGTCTACGAAGTTAATTTATTATATCTTGACCAAATTGGCAGCATGTCTATGGTATGCATATGCCAAATTCAAGAATTATAAAAAAAATGGACTCACTACTCTGCTGCGACCGATTTCATGTTGTGAGTATGTATGTAAAAACTTACTTCAAAATTCAAATAATAATTGTGTGGGATTTGCGATTAGTTTTGGTTTAATTTGTGTTTTGTTATTTGAATTGTAATGGAGATACTGATGGAATGTGACGCTGGTGAAAGTTGGTAACAAATACCTTAGAGCATAACTCGTATTGTAAAGTGGCTACACAACACAAGTTCAATTTCATGATTATCACTTGCTTGTGCTTCGGACAACACAGCCCGATCTCTCTGATTGTACCGGATTGCCATCCCATCGTATTATGAGTGTGAAGAACATCAGCGCATCTAGTGGAATCTATTATATTAGTATAGATTCCAAAGTTGTACAGCAGTGACAGCCTCGTTGGCAGAACGCTCGCCTTGGAACGAGGTGTTCAGGTTCAAACCCTGGCTCCCATCACTGAGATTTCCGGATTTTCATGTGGGAATCTTATTTTCCATAAAAATTATCACTTGCTGTATGATGAAGGCAAACATTGTGAGGAAACCTGCATGTCTGTCAAAAGTCGTGTTAAGTTCACTAAACTGCACTGGGCCTACGGCCTATATGCCCCTCATATTGAGGAGGCGTGTGCCCGATATAATGGCGATGGGCTCACCCTCTATTACATTGGTACCAAAATACCATCGGTGAAATGTGGGTGCATTGCAGTGTGATGGTGTATGTTGGCCCGTCTCTGGAACGATGATTGAATGATTGAATCTATACATGTCACAGCAGCATTTACCTTATAATAAGTATGGATACAGTAATAATTATTATTGGACTAAACAATTATTTTTTTCTTTTTAGCGGAGGAATGAAGCACAGGAGGTTGCAAGAATCAAGATGACTGTAAATTGTATAGAGTCGATTCTATATTATAATATTAGTATTTGAAACAATGTTATATTTACCTAAGTTTAGAATACCAACAACAAACAACATTGTTTCAAAGAAATTTGGAAATGTAGCTGTATCCCTTATTAGGTATAGAACTACATTGCCAAATTTCTTATTCCCTTGTAAATTATAATAAATATTGTTCTTGTTGCTTGATTTGGTATATTGTAAAGCGTAATACTTTTACAGTTATCATGCAAACCTTGCTATATTTATAAGATCTATACAATAAACATTATATTTACGAACATGAAAGTATACATTTTTCTTTTCTATCTTTTATTTCTGAAACTAATATTGCAAAGCTCGCAAAAGTATTTCTATTATTTTACAACCGATAAATAAGTTTTTTTATGATCGCTCTACCTGGTGGCATAAAAAGACAACTTTTAGTATGCGAGACTTTTAACAAGTGCTGCGCTCTAGCGGCACAAAAAAGACGTGTATTTGTCTATGTGTGAGTGCCTATTTATACAAGGATTTTAGAAGCTATGGTATCTCATCCATTATAAATGATTTCAGGTTAATGTTTTTTTGGATATTTCAATGCAATGTCGTAGTAGTGCTCGCAATTTGCAACATCAAGTCTCATAGATGCTCGATGTTCGTGTAACTAGTTGCAGAAAAACAGGACCATCTATCGAAAATGTGTGGCAACCGACCCTGAGCATTCACCTTAAGCACTACGACTAAAAATACAATATGTAATGTGTACCTACCCCAAAATAATGGCGGCGGCGCACTGATAATAATTATTATCCCTAGTGGTCTCTGATTCTATTGAAATTTAATAAACGTAAGTGTATAATACGTTTAGTAGAAATGTTATCCTAGTCTCATCCATTTTTTTTTATTTCATCATTGCCTAATCTGCATTATCAACTATAAATAGGAAATTGTTTCTAGCTAAACGTAGACACGTATACTACAGATGGTGTACTGGATAAACTAAAGAAGGAGCGAGGATACAACTATGAAGATGAGATGGTATGCTCCAAGCAGGGCCTGGCCTCTGATGAAGCAAAGTTGAAGGCGTTTTGGTCTGAACATCTGCATGCTGATGAAGAGATTAGGTAACCTAACCGTACTTACCATAAATATCACCTAACACCCTGGCCCCAAGTCCGCTAACACAATCGATTCATAATCGAACAGCAAACGCATAGTTACTGTCACTTTTGACAGATATCCCATACAATATATGTCAAAAGTGACAATTACTATGCGGTTCCTGTTCGATTGTGAATCGATTATGTTATACTGTTTTATGGGATTTAAATGTATTCATTTTAGGTTCTTCTTAGAGGGTTCCGGGTTCTTTGATGTGCGCGATAGTTGTGACCAATGGATCCGGATTGAAGTCTGTGCTGGCGACATGATCATCGTGCCTAGTGGAATCTACCACAGATTCATGATAAATTCTGATGTAAGTACTTTTTACTTCTACTTGTAGGTTGGAAGACCTATATAAAATTAAATAAGTAGGTAGGTACTAAGTATTGGAACTTCTTTCACAGGGCGTGAAAATCAAACGGATCTTCACGGAAGAGCCGGCTTGGCGCGCCTACAACCGTCCTGCTGACGATCTAGAGGCTCGAATAGAATATGTCGAGAAGCTGCAGAAGGGATACTTTGTCGCTCAACCTTGTTAAATATTATTCAAAAAACAGGGATTAAAAAGCTACATCGCACCGACAAAACGCAATGTTTTTTTTTATTTTTCCTGTGTATCTGTCTAAGGGTACTATGCAATCCTATTGGCATAATGTTAAAGTAAATACTGGAAATATAATTACGTCATGTGAAACGTAAAATAATAGCCACACACGACCAGACAAGCTTTTAGACGGGATATTCAAGTTACAACAGCAAGGACTATGGAGCTATATGAACCCTGTTATATGTATTTATACTATTATTCGTTGGGAACGTGTTGCATCATTGAAACAGACTTACTAGAGACTGACTACAAAAGAGGCAACAGCTATATTTTTACTATGGAAAACAGATGTAGGTAATATAGAGGCTAGGAGTGGAAGTGTTTTGTAGTTTATTTTAGTGATCGTTTGGCAGCTTTAAACTTAGGCTAACGATTTAGTTTGTTTTATTTCAAATAGATAGAAGAAATAAAGCGTGCAATACTTTTGTATGTCGTTTTAGGTAAATCTACTTTCTGTGTTAGAATTTTTCATCAAAATAGTGTTATGTAATGGTTAATTATTTGTTTTTTTTTGCCGTTGGGTAAAATTAAAACTAAAGAAAGTTTAGATTACATGTTAGAGTAAAATATTTCAGAAATGGGCAAAAATAAAAAATCATTACTGGCAACCCTGGCAAAATAGGGGCTAGTACCCAGGGCCGTAAATCAAAATAAAAAAAAAATCTCATCTTTTAAATTGTCAAATGTGTGAGCGTTATTTGTAACAAAATAAATTACTCAAATTATTCGACAAAAATGGTGCAAGCCTGGTACATGGATAGCGACACAAGCGACCAACGCTGGGAACACCACAGAAATCCGCCAGAGTTCGTATCATTGGGTGAATTGTACGAAAAAACCGGGGTGGAATACTTCAAAGTTAGTTTAGCGACCTTCTAGAACTTGAATACCTACGGAATACTTTGTTATCATTAGTTTTATTTCCATAGTTCACCTTGTTATCTAACCCTCGTATGGACTAACAGCGAATAGAAGTGATAGAGACCAATTATAAACATCAATATAACATTGAAAAGTTACAACAAATTCCTTGATTACTTAAATTTATTTTTTTATTTATTTCGTTATAATCAAGAGCGTAGCGCCACGGAAAATTTGAAGTCCTACTTAAATTAGCTTCCTTAAATGGATTTCACAAACTTACCATGAGCTGTAATATGAACTATTAAAATACCTACTCCTCATTATATTACAGCTAACATAATATCCTTCAAATAATATTTTCCAGATAAATGTAGACACATACACAACAGACGGTGTGCTCGACAAGCTTAAGAAGGAGCGAGGGTACACATATGAGGATGAAATGGTATGCTCTCAGGAGTGCCTCCCCAACTATGAGGAGAAGATCAAGTCCTTCTTCACCGAGCACCTGCACACAGACGAGGAGATCAGGTAAACATTATAATTACATAGTTAATTATCTTCCATGGAGCCAGAGTCTAATTATTTGGATACTTATCCACAACATTGTGTTAATGAAGGCAAACCATATTAATTAAATATTAAATAATACAGCCTACAGATGCTAATATTTAATCTAATTAGAAGCTACATACTAATACCTTGTAGCTAACTATACTATACTTAAGTAGACTTAAAAACTGGTTTAAGTAGAGAGGGCTAAAGAAGGCCAATGAAACTGATCTTAAAAAAAGATAAGTGCCTTACACAAAAAAGTCAGCAAACAGCCTAATAATAATAGTTAAAAACCTCTGAGTAGACATGTGACTGCAAATGTTGTATACTTCAGTTTTTTCTCAAATATTTCTTTTACCAAATTAATTCACCTTAGTAAAATAACAAGTTGTTCATATTTCAGGTTCATCCTTGACGGTTCAGGGTACTTTGATGTCCGTGATGGCACTGACCACTGGATCCGTATCGCTGTGTCTGCCGGCGACATGATTGTCATCCCCAGTGGCATTTACCACAGGTTCACACTTGACACTAAGGTTTGTACGACTTGAACTGTTCAGTGGCTCAAGTAGAATCTTCTTGAATAGCATTACAGTAGGGTAAAAAACATCTGTGCTGCTCAAACCATAGATTTTGTAAATAGGAATGACAGTTTAACAGCATGATGTACTTGTTTTTTGCAATTGTAGCTCACCCCTGTATTTATAGACTGTTTTCCCATTTACAAAGCACATTTATTCTGAAAAATACATTATAATAGCAGAAATAATTTTGGGTTTATAAAATAATGAATTTTATTAAATAAAAAAAACTAGAAACAACCAAAAAGTCACAATGTCTCATTGTATTATTTTCAGAACTTCATAAAAGCGAAGCGGTTCTTCATAGGCGAGCCGGTGTGGCTGCCGTACAACCGGCCCGCGGACCACATGCCCGCCAGGCAGGAGTACGTCGAGAAACTGCACAAGGGCTTTGTCGCGCAACCTTGCTAGAATAGTTAAAAGCTCTCAAGCGGTCAATAATTCCGCCTCATTTTCTAGAAGGATCACTGTTGCCTGGCAAAGAATTTCGACCGCATAGAGAGCCCATTACAACATACAGCTGAAATACCTGAAGCTATGCCCGCGATAAATCCTGGCCCATTAATAGGCGAGCAACTGGAATAAGTCTTAAAATCGAATTGTATAAAAATGTTATAATATTTAAATCACAATATAGTTTTTATTTAATAAATTTTATACAATAGAATTTAAATCTATTTAGTATAATATTCAAGTGATATTAAGTATAAAGTGTAATTTACTGTATGTATATTATCTAGATAGTATAAATGAAAATAACTATTCTTACTACGTTAATAATCGTAATAATACGTCAGATTTTAGTTACTGGCAACAGAATCTTATAGTAGATACAAATAATTGGTAGCTTTATAAAATCAGTAAATTTATTGTATAGTAGCTTTCCCGGCCAACTTTGTACCGCCATAGAATCAAATGTATGAGACGATTTTTTTTTAAGATTGGGCAGAGACAAATAAAAAAAATCTAAGTTTAATTATCTGGCTACAATTTTTAAGTTATAAATGGTGTAACTACCGCTAATTTGTTATTAATATATCGCACGCTTAATAATAGACTGACCGATTAGGGTTTAAGCCCAAAGTGAGATAAGCACACAGATAGATTTATTCCAACGTTATCTATCTACCAATCTCAGAATTTTTACGATATCTTATTCCTAGACTGAGTTACGAATATGTTGTCTTTTTTACTTATACAAATTTTGACAAAACTTTTAACATGAAAGTGACATAAATCATAATGCGTCTGAGATTGCGACAGTCAACTCGCGGTGCTTTTATATTATAGTGACCCATTCATGTTTCTGAACTTAAAAATCAATACTACATAAAAATAATATGTTATTATTTTATAAAGTATAGACTTATAACATAAAAGAGAAAGGGTTTTAGTGAAATGTTTAATAAAATACAGACATATAACAAAAAGTGTCATCACTAGTACAGCAATATATCATTGATTTTATTAATAAACAGACGTATCTCGGGGACAACATTTTAAAAGCTATAAATAATAATAAAATTTCTTCAAAATTACATTTTAGTATCAATAATTACATAATCAAGTATTCTTACAATACATCATTTATTATTATTACGCTATTTTCATTGAGATATAAGTAATAATGTCAGACAAATTGTAAATGACAAAACGTTTTTGCGATTTCCCAACAAACACCTTTTTTGAGTTAAGTCAGTCTATTAGTAAGCGTGCGATATATTTAGTACTGATATTGTATTGTTGTTATTATATATTGAAGTTGAAATAAAAATAAATCTTGTTCAAATGTGTATCAATCATTGTAATAAGATACACAAGGCCATCGCTTATTACACAAAAAGTATACATCGGAGGTCAACTCATACTTTTTGCAACACTATATTATATCAGGACCATACTGATTTGCTTTTACTTTAATATTGAACTCCTATTAAACACACAACACAATAATCTGAAAAAAACTCACAACCGTAAGTAGGCTTTATTATTTCAACAAATTTGTTTTCTAGACTTAGTAGGTGCTTTTCTTTTATCTTTACGAAAGGCAATGTGATGAAATAAAATGAATATGGCTTCAACCATACAATTTTGTGGGTATTTTAACAATTTTAAGTAATTCATAGCAAAAAAAAAATCCAATCAATATACATCTATCTATATATATTTAAGTGAAACGCACTGACTGACCGACTGACTCACTTATCATGAAATCTCCGAAACCATAAGACCTAGGGGCCCTAGGTCTTATGGTTTCGGAACCCGCGTGCCAAATTTGAAGGCCCTAGGCTAGGGCCTTCAAATTTGGCACGCGGGTTCCCCTGGGCCTCGAGGTGCTCGCTAAGAAAGGATTCTTAAAAAATCGATCCCTAAAACGCTAAACGGGGGTCAATATTTGTATGTTATTTTCTAACTTTCTAAGCGGACGAAGTCGCGGATAACGGCTAGTTATAAATGAAATAATGGATGTGACATGAAGATATAAAAAAGCGAGACTTGTAGCTACTAATTACATTGTGATGTTCGAAGGGTACTACAATCCTTTGTAGCCCGCCCATTACCTATTCAGGGCCAATAGTTAATTTAGCTGACAAAGTATTCCAAATTATTTTCTAACATAGGCTCATTATTATCTGAGAAATTCCATCATATTTTAAGTTCACATTTATTCTCTACCATTACAAACTATTCAGTAAGCATATCCAGAACGATTTATTATGTCATTGAGCTGTCAAAAGTAATTGTCAATAATTTGTGTAACAAATGTATTATAATCATTAAATTCAACGTTTTAAAAATATATAATGCAAAATCAGTAGTGAACATGATGATCTGCCACAAATATTCTACGCACACTGTTATGTACTATCCGGTAAGTAAGTATATTTATGCAATGGTTGACTTTAGTATAGGATCCGAGCCCAGGTTTCACTTGCGTTTCTTGAGAATAACACAAAGCAATAATAAAAAAACACAAGAATCTCTACAAATATTTTCACGATCCCGTACATTGCAGATCGCAAATAATTGTCTCCAAGCCAGGTTCAATTCCTTTAAAATAATAAACAATATAATAGGCAACTAATCAACTTTGCTATATAATAATTAGTAGGCGTTTCAACACTGATTTCGTCATATACATATCATTATGAAGTAGCTTATATCAATGATAACATAATATTTTAACCCTAAGTCATAATGGATTATAAAGCCATTATAACGCACTTCTTCCTTTGAAAAGAGGATGTAGCTTCCCATAGTGAATTATTTTTAAAATTGGATCAGTAGTTCCGATGATTACCTCCAACATCCACACTCATAGACTAACAAACTTTGCCTTTTTATAATATACAGGATTATTCAGAAAAGCTAAACTAAGCCTGGAACCTGGGCTTCTTTAAGTCATATGTCGATTTAAAAAAATAATTGTGATTATATTAATAAATGTTACAATTGTGATGTCCAAACATTTTTTTTTATTTTAATTTGACCTATCCTATTTCTGACTTATAACAAATTCGCTAAAGAATCGCAGGTTAGTAAACCCTTTCTGAATCATTCATCATCTTCATCATCATCTGTAGATATGTGTGTATTGCAGGTATAGCCACACGGCGCGATGGTGGAACGCGCTGGCATCATCGTGTTCGCACTGTGGTATGTCGCAATCGCTTACAACTACTACATGTGAGTACATACGATACCGTACCCTTAATTTCGACGCTGACTACAAGATCCCCAACACTAGTGCACGGGCCTTAACACAGGTTTTAACAGCTAAGATAACGAAATTCAATATCTCCATATAACAGCAGCGCCCCTAGCGGTAACGTACTTAAATTTGATATCGAATTTGGTTTTCATAAACTATGTTCCCTGGTCTCAAATGCTACAACGCTTAATATAGTAGATCCTGGGAAGCTGAAACTTATTAAATAATGGTAAGTAAGTAGGCGAGTGAGGCTAAGCGTACAAGTAACGAGAACCCTAGTTTTGGGAATTTCGGATGTTTCCGCTTCGGGTACACTAGATGTCGCTACTGAAGTAGTTTCACGTCATCCTATACTTTGCGAGCAATACCTTCATAATAATTATTTCACTAAATATAGTACTAATACGTTATCTATTGCTATAAATCTTACTAAACACGGTAATAGTCTCAAGTCAGCTACTACTATTGACTCGCAATAGACTGACAATGGTAACAATGCCATTGTCAGTCTTACTATGAACAGTTTTAGTATGAAAAATCTGTGAAGATGTAAATGCCATACAATTATGTTTCTTACTTTAGATTAATGCTGTCGAGTTTTCTTCCGCCCATTCATTTCCATACCTTATAGGTCGTTAGAGCGCTTACGTAATGCCTAGAGGGGTGCCCCCTCTCGCTTTACGCGATCTTTGAATTTGGTTCACTGCGAGAATACTGAAGTAGGAAGAGATTAAATTTTACCAAAATAGGTACATTTTCTTCGTCGCCTTGGGGTCTATTATGATTTGGTCGAACCCAACTCGGCTAAACTATAAAACCATTTTTCTAACATCTAATATCTGCAGAGAAGGGACCGCCAGCTTAACGTGACCATTGAAACCGCGAAGGAGGTCAATAATATCCCCTCATCCAAGGTTCGACTGAACCACGCGTCGAACTATCGGGCGATATACCAACTAGGCTAAAAGCTTATCTTTTCTTATTTACATACCTACCTCAAAATTGTTGGTAGGCTTGACAACAATACGAAACCGATTAGAATCGAAAAAACCATGCACTAAGCCAAGACTTAATTATATGTAACTTTATGTATTTTGTGCAGTTTTTGCAAGTCCCATGCGATCGTTAACAATTACGGTAGATGTACCCTACTTTAAAGGCCTGTATTACAATGGCCTGGTAAACCCTATTCGAAGGTTGTTTGACAGAATTTGTCGAGGCCACCTGGCAATGTTGTAACTGATGACGCAGGCGCTTATTCTCTTATTGGCACGCATTTTTGGCATAAACAAGAAGATATAGAAACAGTTCCACATACTCAGGTCAAACAGGTATAAATCTTGAGGCTAAACTGTGCCGATCGCCCTTTGAAAGCTCCTTCACAATTGCGAACCCAACGGTATAACACTTAAGTGGCTTTGGTATTGTCTAAGCATTACCATATTCTATCTATCTATCAGCCGATACGCACGTCCACTGCTGGACATAGGCCTCCCCCAACGACTTCCACACATCACGGTCCTCCGCCACTCGCATCCACCGGCTTCCTGCGACGCGTGTGATGTCATCAGTCCACCTTGTGGGGGGCCGTCCTACACTTCGTCTTCCGATTCGTGGTCGCCATTCTAGAACCTTTCTGCCCCAACGGCCATCGGTTCTGCGAGCTATGTGCCCTGCCCACTGCCACTTCAACTTGGCAATTCTTTGAGCTATGTCGGTTACTCCAGTTCGTCTACGGATCTCTTCATTTCTGATTCTATCGCGTAGCGAAACCCCGAGCATAGCTCTCTCCATTGCGCGTTGGGCGACCTTGAGCCTTCTTATTGTGCCTTCTTATTACCATATTAAACAGTAATAATTCTATTGATATCAGATCCTCAACCGCAAGGTTCGGAGCTCGTGGGCCGCGGTTATGCAACGGCGCCAGGGATCGATATCCCCCGACCTCCCGACTATATTACGTCACTAGTGGATGAGCGACCTACTTCATCAGCATCGGCATAGGCCAACCCGTCGCACATACGGGCAAAAGTTTAATGAGTCCACTCGGCACTAGCAGTTTTATTTGCACAAATTTAAGGGAAATCATAAATTTATCAATCAATCGCATGAATTAATTCCCCCATCTCCATTCTATCGTCGGTCGACAAGACGCACGGACAAATGTCATCCATACACTGTTGACATTGCTTCGGTTCGTACTAAGCGTTTTGCTTCTACTTTCATCGTACGAACTGCCAAGGAATGGAACAAGCTACCGGCGTCTTTGTTCCCCGTTGACTACAATCTGGGTGTTTTCAAGTCGAGAGTGAACAGGTACCTTCTAGGCAAGTATGCTCCATCGTAGATCTTATCGTCACTTACTATCAGGTGAGATCGAGATCAAATACTTGCCTATAACGTATTAAAAAAAAAACTTTCTAGCCGTCCTTTTTTCGATGAAATTCGGACTGGCTTTAAGTGTGTGTGTATCTGTATAATTAAGCCGATTCAGGTTATGATTGAGATACATTTGATCCACGAAACGAATCGATGGCTAGTTTTTATTACGCCTTTGTTCGATGCGGAAGTCTAACGGCGATGAATTGATTCTAACTATACGAGTAAATACTTGTCACATGGAAATTAATATCTAATTTATTTACAAAACCACCCATGTTTATTATTACTTCAAAACCTGACGAGAAACCAGGTGTACCTCCCAAATAATTTAGCGCTCGCTTTGGGGTGGGTGATATGGAAAACGCGCATCGATCGATTCCAAACGACCTTGCTCAATCTATACATACAAATAAATAAAATTGGAGTGTCTGTTTGTAATTTTAAAATAACCGCTTTTTACTAAGTGCATTTGGATGTATACACGGTATATACCAAATCATTTTTTTTTTTCAATTTTTGTCTGTCTGTTTGTTCCGGCTAAGCTTTGAAATGGTTGGACCGATTTTGACGGGACTTTCACTGGCAGAGAGCTGATGTAACAAGGAGTAACTTAGGTTACTTTTATTTTAGAAAAACTTTTTGTTAAATACCACGCGGACGAAGGCGCGGGTAACAGCTAGTCTTAACTATATGCTGTGTTTGGTGCTCCGGGCTCAGAGCTACTTCCTCCACTCAATATGCCACGGGAAATGTCAGTTACGTAAGGCATTGAGTTTGTAGGAAACATTTACGGTTTGGTTATATTTATAGAACGTTCGAAACTTTGCGAAAATATTCGTAGGAGACATTTGTATTGTTATTATGTATATGATAAAATTTGCCCATTCGGAATTATCATTTTGAGTGTTGTATAGATACTAATAATATAGTAAGGATACTAATAATATCGCCAGACGAACACACCACTAAGCAACGCTTGTATTATGGGTACCGTACAATGGACTGCGGGCGAACCCAGTATATAAAACTTATATAGTTACTAAACTTCCATAACACGGGTACAGTCATTCGTGCTCATCACACAAAGTTGGTACCGACAAGGATTCGAACCCGGGAATGTTAGCGTAGAAGGCAGGGCCACTACCCACTGAGCTACGACCTGATGTCGTCAATCTGCAAACATTTGCCATCGCACTTCACATGCATAAATCAGTATCATGTGATCTTATTACACTCTTTCAGATTTACCAATGGAGGCAGGGGATTAATTTTATCATCGTCATCTACATTTTAATAAGCATCAGGAGTCATTATAATTAAAAAAAACATTTTCAAGAATTACTCGTCACTGGCAGAATGGATCTATTTTGTAGCCGATTGCTAAACTAAAAAAAGAAGAAGACTAATCACTAATCTATAGGTATTATACTCTCTCTTACACGCATATATTTTGTTTTTTACAAGCCAATATCTACAATTAAAATATAATAGTGTTAAAATGTTTCATAAAATAAAACAAAATTGATAATCGTTCTCGTCGACTACCCCCAAAAAGTCCCAGTGTCAATATGTTACAAGAAATTTAATCACGCGATCGCGTATCATCTGATTGCTCACTCCGAATCAGTAGCAATGAGCTTGTAAAGATTATAAAGCCTCATGCACACAACAGTCAGTTTCACGAGCCAATGCTCTATGAACATATTCAACGATTTTCGAACTATCACCCGGTTATGTAACTACCTTAATCGAGAAAAAATATATCGTTAATAATTTGGCAATTTTATTTATGAATGACACTAATCTGGGTGTTACTGAATTACCTGTGACAGCATGTTAAACTTTCCTGGCATCTAGCATATATCTTATTTATAGATAAATAAATCAGTTTTAAGCTTAAACCGGTATTAAAATATTTGCTGCTCAAGCTAGTATTTTATTTGTTGTCCTGCTCGTGTTCGCTCGCACGAGCTGCTCAGATATTCAGTTGTATATCTGCACTAGTCTTACGTATTTAATTTGGTTGGCGTGGGTCCAGACCAGACGCCTCGCAGCGTGCCTCGGCCAATGTTTACGATAACTGCTAACAGTGAGATCTAGAATGCGCCCGCGCACAAATTATCGGCTTTCATGTTTGGTACAAGTGATGAAACAATGCGATTTACTGACGTCAATATAAAATGTGTATCGGCAGTGGATAAGCGTTACTTATCCACTCTGAAACACATTTAGGTTATACTGACTGGTCTTTAAATAGTTATTTATTTTATCACAGCTGCGTTAACTTAACCTACAACCTCAGCTTTATCGCTTTCCTCTTTTAACTTATATTACAAACTACTCTAATGGCTCGGCCATAGTACACATCGATAGTGCGGATTATATTTTTAAATTCAGTATTGCCAGTTACTGGCGGAACATGTTGTTTTTTCGCGCAGGCTCTACAGTCGACTGATTGCATTAATTTATAAGACATTGAAGAAAATCTTTAAGTGAATAAATAAATATCGCCAGACAAAAACACTCAATCGCAATGGTGTAGAACTGCAACACTTGAATTATGGGTACAGTAAAATCCTGACCAGGGAATATATCAACTCCGAAATTTGCCCCAACGGGGATCGATGTTGCAAATGCCTTATAACCATCCTTTGCAGTACGAGCCCGATGACCTACAGAGATAAGCGCTGTTATTTTAAACCATTCGAAATCGATATCGGAAACGGAATCGAAAACTTCCGAGCTGGATTACCGCAATCGCTATTAAAATTTCCGAATTTGATTATCTTCGATGTATATTGAAGACGATACCAAATCGTTGTTTCAAAAAGTTTCCGTCGGAGAACTCGTCAGGAGCGACATTAACATCGGAAAGTTTCAAATCCGTTTCCGATGTCGATTCCGAATGATTTAAAATAACCCACCAGGCGTTCATGAAAAAAAAATACGAATTATTACGCCTACTTCAATGATATCCAAACAAATAAATAAGTTAATAAACAGTAGTTACAACATCTTCCGTAATGAGTTTTTATATCTTCCTTGATACTCAATTAAGACAAATCTGAAAAACATTCGTCCTTGTGGCATGAATCGCTGTAATGGATTGAATCGTTAATTATTCGGTTGTTACCTGCCATTGTTTTTATCGACAATTCATGTGCCGTGAAGGTGTATTGCTAATAAAACATAAAGTATACCAGACCCATAAAACAAAGGGGTAGACAGAGAGGCACATTTATAACATTCTGGGTACGGAACTTAAATATAGTAAGGAGCTATGGAGGAAATATAAGAAAATCTCTTTTTCTTTCCAACCTAACCAGGGATGCCTCGGGGAACTTTATTATAATGTTAATTCAGACAGATTGTTCTACCAAAATTCAATTTTAATCAGATGGGTTGCTTAATATATTATAATGTTCCCCGAGACATCGCTGATCAGGTCGCGTTGACCTTTAACACTGACAAACAGATTATAAAGACAACGGCTCCCGCTGCCAAAGCGCAGAAATATTTGTTCAATTGCTGCACTCGTATCCAATATCACACGGGAATTAACCTAGCCAAGTCGATTTTTTTTCTCAGTCACATTTCTAAGTTTAATTGAGTTTGGGCTATTTGACGCGGTGAATTTATCGATGTTTATACAGAGTGAGCGCTATGAATTATTTTTTTGTCGTTATCTGCCTAGATCAATTTGAACTCTTCCAGGTTCTCCTGCAGAAATTATTGCTCTATCTGGCAACACATAACATCTTTCAGTGCACTTTATTCTCTCCAGGTACTCGCATCATCTTTCAACATACCTTCTTTATATCTATATCCCCAAATTGATAGACGTTTTATAACTTTATCGAACGTCATATAGTACTGCGCACAAGACTTTTTCTTTGCGCACTATATGACGTTTGATAAAGTTATAAAACGTCTATAAATTTGGGGGATAGTTTTCATGTCTCAACTCCGCTTTACAAAGTTCCCTATGATCATTGGGTAATGTCGGACCGTATAACAAACACAGCAGCTGCATCGTTCGCAGTGGGTAGAAGTTTGCACGGTATGCCGTCCACTCAGCGCAGATTTATACCCGGCCTCGGCTCTGAACTCTGCAGGTACACGGCTGAATATATTTAGCACCGGGCACAATAAATATAATATCGATACACGTGACCCTCTGACAAACAAAATCGTTTTATGTTTTTATACAGCGTTCTTAGAGGTTCTATTGTCGAATTTTCCATGTTCACTAGGTATGTTATTATAAATTTGATCAGATTTGAAAGTTGAGCATTCCATTCCTGCATTTTCTTCCTCCAACTTATAAAAATCTATTGCTGGGCATAAATAAGCCTCTCGTCTTTCGCGACATTTTTTATGGTCTAGTTTAACAGTTACTGGCCACCTTCCTAATGCCATTCGAATATCTGGTGGTGGTAGCACTTTCATCTGCCTGCAACTTTGCCAGGAAGCGACGGTCTTGTTTATACTTTTTTTAACATACAGGTACAACTCCTTAGAGATAAATAGTGTATTAAGGCTTATCTTTTCATTTCCCATATGGTCTGATATAGCAATCACTCCTAAACAATCATTGGCTCAGCCTGTATAATCTTAGAAGATTTTTTCACGTCCTAAGTGTTATTACAACATCCGATGTCTGTTTTCTTTGTACAAACATTTATACAGTGCGAATAACTTGAAACATCAATCTCGAACACATCAAAATATTTACCTAGAAACGTTTAAAGCGATCCATTCGATTGCGTAAATATGTCGTAAGTGTGTTGGTTATGTGTTTTAAATAATCTATAAAAGTATCGGTATATTGGAAATGTTAATAAAAATAAAACCGCTAGATAACTACAAAACGCCGTTTACCTACCCAGTATCTTAAAAACTCCAGGTCTATAGCCCACTGTGGTAACACCAGAAGAATATTTGGATCCTAATACAGATTTACCCAATTAGTTTTAAGTGTACCATTTTTTTAGGCACAGATAACATTCCTACCACTGACTAGTAAAAGCATGCATGTATGTATGAGGCGATTGAGCGGATGCATCCATTACGACGACACATTCCAGAGCGACGGACAGGCAATTTGGCTTATTCATATTTTTGCCATTAGTTCTTGTGTAGCTTGCTGATGCCAGAATTTTTTAGAGACCTACAACTTTTTGTTAGTAATTAGGAATAAGGCAGATGTTTATCATAGGAAAGTCAAAGTTAACAGGGTTAAAACAATTCATTGCCTAGATATCAATTCCGCACTCCTATCACACTATCACACTATTATTATAAATGTGAAAGTTTGGATGGATGGATGTTTGTTACTCAATCACGCCAGAACAGCTGAACGGATCTGGATGAAATTTGGCACAGAGATAGATTATAGTCTGGAATAGCTTATAGGCTACTGTTTACCCCGGTAAAAATGACATACTTTTTAATCGCGGTTAACATCGCGTGGCGCAGCAAGTTTGGCTATAAAGACGAGCGAGAGGCAGATCTTATACGGAATCTGGAATTCTAGGTACAGGTTAAATTTTCGCAATGAATGCTCTGCCGTACCGCGTAGGCATCGTCGTCGTCTCGACGTCTAGATTGGATACACCTCACATCCGGTGATTGTCTGAGTCATGCTGTTCGTTAGCGCAGCTTCCGGAGTGCTTCATCCGCTGAGTTCCTTTATTTTTCCAGATTAACTGCATTGTAAGGGGTCATGATGTTTGTAACGTATAATTTTATCTAAACATGAAAAAAAGAATGTGTTGGTTGACAAACTATTTCATAGTAAACTCTACAAAACCAGCAAAAGCTCACATCGTCATCGTACGAAAAACTACACATAAAAACTTTAATCTTAACAATATTGTTTTATCTTATTTTACAATTATAAGGGAATTTAGATAAGAAAAAAACAACAAATACCAACTCCAGTGCTCATTTTAATAACCATTCCGACCGATAGATGTCGCTGCACCGATATTGAAACGTCTCATACTGCCGTTGAATCGCGCTGTTAAGACCGTATACAGAAACATCAGTACGCCCTACAGCGTTTATCAAAGCATACTTACCTGGCGTAGGGGACACCGTGATCAAGACGGCGGTTCCCCCAGGGCGAGGCCTTCCCATTGCACTTCGGTTGGGTTGACCCCTGCGATTATCCCTAATGCGGATAACTCGGACGCGTTAGTTTTGGTAGTGAGGGACTGCGTTCGCGCCGTCCCTCTTCTTATACTATTAATAAATGATTATATGTATTTAGAACGAACTCCTTTAAAATTTCAAATATTACGATGTGATAGGTAGTTTAGTTGAAATTAATTCTATCTTGCTTTTTTGAAAGCAGGCAGTTACACAGTACTTCTGATTTGGAATACAAATAAATAATAATATGTAGTAGTGTAGCTGTAATTAAACAATGATATGTATAGATAAATAATAGTATATTTGACTTGTCTATAATAGATATATATACAATAAAAGATACTAACCCGGTCCATATAAAACTTAACCATGTAAATAAGGTACTATATTGTTCACCTTGAACCGAGTTATAATTTGTGATTCATTGTAATCTCTCGTCACAATGGAAACATTGTGCATCCATTCGTAACGTTCGTTATTCATCAAATGATACATTGTCATAAATACTCGCTTGAACATTTGACTGGAAATTGGTGCCATTTTATATACAGGCATATCAGTATCATGGTTTTTTACGAAGTCGATCGTGCTCCCTAGTGTAGACCATTCTAATATATTCCCACTTAAATCTCACTTCTCACTATCTCACTAATATTATAAATGTGAATGTTCGGATGGATGGATGGATGTTTGTTACTCAATCAAGCCAGTACGGCTGAACGGATCTGGATGAAAATTGGCACAGAGATAGATTATAGTCTGCAATAGCACATATGCTACTTTTTATCCCGGTAAAATGTATGGTTGCCGTGGGATAGAGTTGTTAAAATTTTTCATAGAACAAAGAATCGACATGATTTACAGAAAAGGACATTGAGGAACAGGACTTGGTTTTTAATTGCGGGTAACACCGCGGGGCGCAGCTAGTCTTCAATAAATGTTTCTACCTAAATAATATTATTCCCGTTAATAGTCGTCCTACTGCAGCTGGGAATTACAATCTCCTAGCAGTGCCGCTTTATAAAGCAAATTAACAAGATAAGCCGCAGCGAGGTCGAGGCGGCTTCGGTCAACAGTTCTGCGGGCTAATTGTCTCAATCAAACAATTAGATTAAGATTTGTGTCTTTGGGGAAACGGATGTTGTGATGCGGGACGGTGCCTTTGAACCTGTATTTAGCGCATTTGTTATCATTGTGCGAAATCACACTTTATAATGTTTTAAATATGCAAGTGAAGATAGTATTCTCTTCCTGAATTATATTATGCTAGCTGCGCCCCGGGGTGTTCATTTTACTGAGATAAAAAGTAGCCTATGTGCTATTCCAGACTATAATCTATCTCTGTGCCAAATTTCATCCAGATCCGTTCAGACTTTCTGGCGTAAAAGAGTAACAAACATCCATCCATCCATCCAAATTTTCACATTTATAATATTAGTGGGATAGTGAGAAGTGAGATTAGTGAGATTTAAGTGGGAATATTTTAGAATGGTCTACACTTATTAGTGAGATAGTGCGGTTTAGTACCTTGGTTATCTTAAAAATATCATCTGTAATGTAAGGTAACTACAAAATTATGTTTTCTTGACACACTCACTGGTATATGACACCTTACTGTCTAGCCAGAAATACACTTTATTTAGCTGTGAGAACGAATGATACGAATAAGTTTAAATATTATTATGCTACTAGCTGTTGCCCGCGACTTCGTCCGCGTGGTATTTAACAAAGACTCAGCCGTTGGCAACAGCCTGCTCGCGTTCTGATCCCGCGGGACGCATTGCAGATTGTTGCTATCAAACTTTAATCAGGCGCAGCGCTGCAACATTGGTTTTAATTTTTTTTCGAGAGATCCAATTTTTTTTTCTAAAATAAAAGTAGCCTATGTTACTCCTTGTTACATCAGCTATCTGCCAGTGAAATTCCCGTCAAAATCGGTCCAGCCATTTCAGAGATTACCCGGAACAAACAGACAGACAGACAGACAGACAGACAGACAGACAGACAGACAGACAGACAGACAGACAGACAGACAGACAGACAGACAGACAGACAGACAGACAGACAGACAGACAGACAGACAGACAGACAGACAGACAGACAGACAGACAGACAGACAGACAGACAGACAGACAGACAGACAGACAGACAGACAGACAGACAGACAGACAGACAGACAGACAGACAGACAGACAGACAGACAGACAGACAGACAGACAGACAGACAGACAGACAGACAGACAGACAGACAGACAGACAGACAGACAGACAGACAGACAGACAGACAGACAGACAGACAGACAGACAGACAGACAGACAGACAGACAGACAGACAGACAGACAGACAGACAGACAGACAGACAGACAGACAGACAGACAGACAGACAGACAGACAGACAGACAGACAGACAGACAGACAGACAGACAGACAGACAGACAGACAGACAGACAGACAGACAGACAGACAGACAGACAGACAGACAGACAGACAGACAGACAGACAGACAGACAGACAGACAGACAGACAGACAGACAGACAGACAGACAGACAGACAGACAGACAGACAGACAGACAGACAGACAGACAGACAGACAGACAGACAGACAGACAGACAGACAGACAGACAGACAGACAGACAGACAGACAGACAGACAGACAGACAGACAGACAGACAGACAGACAGACAGACAGACAGACAGACAGACAGACAGACAGACAGACAGACAGACAGACAGACAGACAGACAGACAGACAGACAGACAGACAGACAGACAGACAGACAGACAGACAGACAGACAGACAGACAGACAGACAGACAGACAGACAGACAGACAGACAGACAGACAGACAGACAGACAGACAGACAGACAGACAGACAGACAGACAGACAGACAGACAGACAGACAGACAGACAGACAGACAGACAGACAGACAGACAGACAGACAGACAGACAGACAGACAGACAGACAGACAGACAGACAGACAGACAGACAGACAGACAGACAGACAGACAGACAGACAGACAGACAGACAGACAGACAGACAGACAGACAGACAGACAGACAGACAGACAGACAGACAGACAGACAGACAGACAGACAGACAGACAGACAGACAGACAGACAGACAGACAGACAGACAGACAGACAGACAGACAGACAGACAGACAGACAGACAGACAGACAGACAGACAGACAGACAGACAGACAGACAGACAGACAGACAGACAGACAGACAGACAGACAGACAGACAGACAGACAGACAGACAGACAGACAGACAGACAGACAGACAGACAGACAGACAGACAGACAGACAGACAGACAGACAGACAGACAGACAGACAGACAGACAGACAGACAGACAGACAGACAGACAGACAGACAGACAGACAGACAGACAGACAGACAGACAGACAGACAGACAGACAGACAGACAGACAGACAGACAGACAGACAGACAGACAGACAGACAGACAGACAGACAGACAGACAGACAGACAGACAGACAGACAGACAGACAGACAGACAGACAGACAGACAGACAGACAGACAGACAGACAGACAGACAGACAGACAGACAGACAGACAGACAGACAGACAGACAGACAGACAGACAGACAGACAGACAGACAGACAGACAGACAGACAGACAGACAGACAGACAGACAGACAGACAGACAGACAGACAGACAGACAGACAGACAGACAGACAGACAGACAGACAGACAGACAGACAGACAGACAGACAGACAGACAGACAGACAGACAGACAGACAGACAGACAGACAGACAGACAGACAGACAGACAGACAGACAGACAGACAGACAGACAGACAGACAGACAGACAGACAGACAGACAGACAGACAGACAGACAGACAGACAGACAGACAGACAGACAGACAGACAGACAGACAGACAGACAGACAGACAGACAGACAGACAGACAGACAGACAGACAGACAGACAGACAGACAGACAGACAGACAGACAGACAGACAGACAGACAGACAGACAGACAGACAGACAGACAGACAGACAGACAGACAGACAGACAGACAGACAGACAGACAGACAGACAGACAGACAGACAGACAGACAGACAGACAGACAGACAGACAGACAGACAGACAGACAGACAGACAGACAGACAGACAGACAGACAGACAGACAGACAGACAGACAGACAGACAGACAGACGGACGGACGGACGGACAGACAGACAGACAGACAGACAGACAGACAAAAATTGAAAAAAATGTTGTTACGGTATAGGTAACGTGTATACATCCAAATGCACTTAGTAAAAAGCGGTTATTTTAATATTACAAACAGACACTCCAATTTTATTTATATGTATAGATAAATTTTCCGCGTGAAAAAATACTATGGCAAGCCCAACAAACATGAGGCGTCATTCAGTATTCCTCTATATTAGCGTCCTTGAATTAGTAAGTGGATGGTTTGTATAGTTTATTGCTTATTGTCCCTTACTCTACTGTGTAGTATCAAGTTCAATGACGCGGAAGTACTGTGTCAGCGTGCCGTTACTCGAGCCATTATTTGACAGAATAAGGGCTGTCGGGCCAACGGATTTAATGCTTTCCTGTCACGGTCTGTAATGACTGTGTTGCTGGTAGTGCTGATTGATGATGGCGGAAAGCGCAACATAGCGCGGTCACCATTGCACCCTTGATGGACAAGCTAGAATTTAGGGCGGCGACCGTAGGTCAAGGCCTTTATAGTGCGGACAGCAAGGACTGCAATGATGATGAAGCTTGAAGGCCATCAGCGCTGCTATCAACGCAGTCATTACGGACCGAGGTTTTGTAGCATAGTTCTTTACTCATACAATGCGAATAATTAAAATAAACGCTTTTTTATGAGGCAATTATTATTGTACTGCCTGTACCGCCAAATTCTGAATAAAATCTTTATACACCTGATTTTTCATACAAAACATTAATGGATTTTCAAAGTAAATTGCTGGTGGCGTTAACTATCAGCAATTAGGTCCATACAACTTTCCTGGCGCCTATTCAAGCAGGTAGACTTTGTTCAAATATGGTTGTCAAAATAATGACCACATCACAAGCATTTTTTTAATAAATTGATTTTATTTATGCGCTATTCAGAATTTTCGGTTATATCTGTACAATAGTCATACGTAATAGATGGATTCGATATGAGAATTAGAACATACTCTCCTGTAAGAGCATACGAATCCTAGCCCATACCATCGTATACCAAATAAATCCCAACAGATCTCAACAATTCCATTGCATTGGTAGGTCTACCTTACGTCTTCCTCCATCTTTTCTTACCGTTCTTCCCGGGTCGGCTTCTAGTGTACCCCATTTCGGCGGATGATCGATATTTATTCTGAGCAATTGCCAATTACCCTCAGAGATCCCACCAGTGGAACTGGCGTTGCCTTAAGAGTACGATCTGGGTTAAAATCTTACCCGTAACCTCAATATCACAGAAATGGTGGAATATCTGATGGCCAAAAATGTCAAATCATTTGTCAGTTCGACGTTCCCTATCATGAGTGCCTACTAAGCTATAAAAGTCCTTGGTCGCGTGGGAAATGCGGCAATTGCGAACATCGGCCCTGGAAACCTTTGAATACCAGGCCGGTACCCATCAATCAAACCATTGTGCCTACCTACCACTAAAGGAAATTACAAGCTGCGATGACGGGAGCGTGTATCGACGTTCCAACTTTCGATTTCAGGTATCGCGTGTTAAAAGCTCCGAATGACTGGTATGAATATAATTAATGGAGAGGAATTTTGATTGAAGTTAAACTACTCATAATTTGAATGGTTTGTACGTAGATCGTTTATTAACTTCTAGCTGTGCCCCGTGGTGTTTATCCGCGATTAACAAGTATTTTTTCAAATGCACCTGTATGCTATTCCATAAGAACCGTGCATTTTTCCGGGTTAACAATTAGCCTATATCATTTTCTGACCCCTAAACTACCACTACCTATGCAAAAAAATCATGTCGATCCTTTGCTCTATGAAAAATTAAAACAAATCTATCCCACAGGAACCATACATACCCTGCATTTTAACGGGTAAAAAAGTAGCCTATGTGCTATTCCAGACTATAATCTATCTCTGTGCCAAATTTTATCCAGATCCGTTCAGCCGTTCTGGCGTCATTGAGTAACAAACATCCATCCAAACTTACACATTCATAATATTAGTGGGATTTTAAAAATCTTCACTGTTGGCTCAGAAATATTGATTTTACTAGACAGCAATCAGTCTAAGTCAAGAGTCTGATATTTCATTCATCACTCGACCTTCACCCCAAAACGAGTTTATCTGCACCACACGCTACCTTTGCGACAGCCCTTTTTTACCATTCATTAAGGGGGAAGCTCAGGGTCAGGGCGCGAAATTCAAAATGTCAATGGTTTTTATTTTTTTACGAAAAAATTGGACATTTTTACGATGTAATTTAGTGTTTTGCGATATTAACATTCTGCATTGGATGTTTCAATGTATTAAGTTTGCTTAAAAAAGTACCTAATCCGATACAATACCATAAGGTTTGTAAAAACCGCTACTTTTACTAACTTCATGGTGTTGTATAGCCTTTGGTATTTTTTTAAGCAAACTTAATACATCGAAACATCCAATGCAGAATGGTAATATCGCAAAACACTAAATTACATCGTAAAGATGTCCAAATTTTTCGTAAAAAAATAAAAACCATTGACATTTTGAATTTCGCGCCCTGACCCTGAGCTTCCACCTTAAGCTTCGATTATTTATGGAGAACCTTAACGCCTAAATAATTCATCATTGCTGGTGACTATTTTTACCGACGAATCGAATCCACCGCACGGTGATGTGGTATGGGACCTGTACCATGTGTGGAGTTATTTCCGTAAGGATCGATGTGCCGTCGTCTTGAATATTTTATGGTTCACATACCTAAATCATATTTTGTTGGAAACAACATATTACATTGATTATGTATACATATATATGACGGCCTGATTAGCGCAGTTGGTAGTGACCCTGCTTTCTGTGCAGAGGGTCTCGGGTTCGAATCCTGGTAGGGACAAATTTTGTGTGATGAGCACGAATGTTCGTACCCAAGTCATGGATGTTTAATATCTATATAAGTAATTTATAATGGGTTCGCCCTCAGTCCATTGTATAAACGTGTGGGACCATATAGTTGGTGTGTTTGTCTGGCGATATGTGCTATTTATTTATGTATATTGGCCAACAAACATTGGTCGTAATGATACATTATTTTGTGTTTCAGTTTTTTCCCATACTCAGTAAGGTTTAATATTTCCCATAGCTTTATTTCATTAATCATTGCCTCTTGTTATATGCATTCAACTAGAAGTGCCTTTCTACATCAATTATGTACTTGGTTTATTTCTGTACAAATATCTAACTTGACAACTTCAATGTTAATATTATCGCCCCCATGTGCATATGCGCCGGCGCATGGCAACAGCGCTCACACTGTGCAGTTAATTTTACGGCGCGCGGCGGCGGGTTTATTCTAAATTCGTCCGCGCATCCCGGCCGTAGTGCTCTGTGCGGTGGCCATGTTTCTACTTTATTTGTATTAGACGAGTTGCATCAGGGCTGAGACACATCGAAAGAAAAAAATATAGAAATCGATGATAAAGTTATAGTACTTGCAATTCTCAAAAAAAATGATTTACAAGAATACAAAGGTTACAAGTTACCTGTCCTATCTTTCTGAGTTCTCTTGAACTAACTTAAAAAAAATACTTACTTAATGCGATTAGGTTACATTAAGAGCAACATACCACTGATCTTTGGTTATAGGTAGCCTCTTGTAAATGTCAAGTCTCAAAACCTAAGCATTCTTTAAGTAGGGTGACTTTTACTTTCTCTAAGTGCAAACCCTGTAAGGATGCAACTATTCCGGGACAGGTCGATTCCCGGGCCGCTCCTTAAATGGCTACGCTCAATATAATATATTATATACCCCCGACCGGTTTAATTTTACGTAGCACCGACTATCTGCATTCTGGCATTTTGAGCTGCACGAAACTAAATATTTAGCTACAAAACTATCCTTTTTGGTGGTTGACTTTGATTTTCAAAATTTAAAATAGATGCTGATCGTTAAGGGGGAAGAGCAAGGTCAGGGCGCGAAATTCAAAATGTCAATGGTTTTTAGTTTTGACTGATGACTTTTTAATATAATCATCAATATTAATTGACTAATGCAATTGTTTCAAATATAAAGCAGCAATCGTTGTTACTACGGAAACAATGTTGATGGGTAAATTGTTAGGCAACGGTGATGTCCCGTGATGTGTGACGTCATAGGCCATGGCAACAGCTCTCGCGCGAACATCCATTCGTCAAGCTGTCTGTCACACAGTCACACATGAATGCAAGTGCCAAATTACCTTTTTTTCCAATGTTTCACGGTGTGGGCTGAAATTTGAAAATATTTTCTCTGCGTCACTCGTGTCGAATCGAGTTGTTTTGTTTGAAAAATTGCTGTGGACTTTGGAATTGCAATTAATTTAATCATTCCAACTAGAGCCTAGTAAGGCCTAATTAGAACTTATTCGTTTTGAAGAAGAATTCGTTTCTTCCAATGGAGAACCAATTCATTCTGTTAAAAACCAACACCGTAAAAGATTCTATAAGTCAATATGTAATCCTTCTATAGCTAAATAGTATCCTATAAGTCGCATATACGAGTATCAGTATAAGACAGACTCTTTAAGCTCCGTAATATGTTTAATCTCATATTCCACAGCAGGAATACGGATTTTCCTGCGCACTTCCCGGTTCAAACGGGGTTATTCTTCAAGGAGCCAGTAATGTATGGTTGAGCCCAGATTTTACTTTTAAATTACCAACTCCTAATTAAAGTTCGGTCCCGTATCTGCTTTCATTAACAATTTTGTAATTTCTGATTATTCTTTCAATGAGTACGAAGTCTTACAGTTCCTACAAATATTCTTCTAAAATACTTAGGACTATTCAGAACTTATTTGACAGATGGCTCATACAAATCCTGACAAAGTAATTGTGCATTATATTAATGTAGGATATTTAGGCATTAAACCAGGCAAGAAGTGAAATTGCTATATCCATATTTTGTCTTAGTGAGCCCTTAACATCATGTTTGATGTCCGAGGAGAGGATGTTGATTGGTTGTAAATTAACCAGATCCCGGCAATGTGTAATGTTGCGATTATCCATGGTTTTTGTGTTCGGTACACTGCGTTATCTCATTTCCTGCGCAGCAGACGAGAGTCGAGGCAAGCCCCTGCTTGCGGCTCGACAAATTCGTCACTTCCCGGCCGACTTCATTATTTCTTGCAGATGCATGCATACAATGCGGCGGCGCGGCGGCGGGAGCGTGGGCTGTTCTCGATTCCACCGTAACAATCAATTATGTATCGTCTAAATCAATTATTTGTTTATACATTGCATGGTGTATTCTTTCGTTAATTTCTTTTAAATTTAGAAATGTCGAGTGCGTTCGGATATCTTTATCCTTCTACTTTTAATCGGTCAGTTCTTATAATATTCAATCACGATTTTTTTTTTTCTAACTTTTGCTTGTCTCAGTATTAGGCCTAGTATTAATTTAGATTTTTGGTGAGGATGTTCGGATATCCGAACATCCTCACCAAAAATCCTCCTACGATCCTATTATATAATAGGATCGTTAACTTTGTTTATTTTCCATCCACCAACAGCTTGCAGAATATCAGCGTCTTAAAGTGCCCGTGGGCGGATATAGTTACAAATGCACATAATGTTCTCGTTAGCGATCGTCCGTCCGCATTGCTGATTTACTAGGAGAATGTTGCGCAGGAGTGGGCGAAGGTATTCGATACCCCAGCTCGTTGTTTAGACCCTATTAAGTATACTGGGATTCCGACCTAATCCGTGTGGGCAGCGGATCAGCTGATAGATTTCAGTCTTTTTATAAATTGTGCAGGTAAATAGGCAGTTGCGGCGTTTTTTTTAGTCAGCAAAGCACATTCCAAAATAACATTAAGCTGTATATCTAGGAGGAGAACGATATTTAAAAATATCACAACTATTATTTCTAGGCTCTATTGTATTAAAGTTTTAATGGAAAAGGGAAAATCTTCCAATCAGGCGGATGGTATGCCTGGCGGAGCGACCGCTATGCCCCCACGGTTATTGTCGGGATCTTGTTTATATGTTTCGTGCTCCGAAAACTCTTATAGCGCGTTGCAGGATTGTGTCGACAATTGGAAAATTTTCTGAATATCGTCCGCAGTGCCATCTGTGTAGCTAGTGGCGCGGTTGAAGAGGTCGCTACAAAGTAAATAGTCTTCACTGTGTATTTACATACAGTGAAGACACATCACACTCAGTGTTCCAACGATTAGACATGAGAACGCTAGACTATAAGTATTGAATATCGCTCCAAATAGCAACCTCGAACCCAATTTTAAATCGTATGCGGCACGACGAAAATAAACAAACTGTGTGTATCGATAGTCTATTAAAGTCCAGACATTGGGTGGGTCTAGTGGATAGTGCACTTGTAGGTGCGTGTGTAGTGTCATGGATGCGGGGTTGACGCACTGCGCGCGCGCAATCCGCCCGCGGCGTGTCGCGCATCGCCTGCAAGCCGCGCCCGCGCCGGCTGGCGCACGCAAATAGACAGCCAGAATAGATGCGTTGGCGACAATAAAATCATCGGTGTCCTACCGTCATTTAATGGATTCCCCGTATAGATAGAACTCGTAAATCTATTTCCTTTTATTCGATTAAAACTATTGGCATCTAAATTCAAGTGTGTATTTTTTGAAATTTTATTAGGTATACAAAAACGAAGATACACTACTAGTTCGATTTTGGCACAGTCTTGTATTATAATCCGGAGTAATTTGTGAATATTTTATTTCTTATGCACGAGAAAAAGTAGGTGTCTACTTGCTCAGATAGTTTCTATAAAATGTGATTTTTTTGTCAACATCTGTTTGCGTTTACCATTGTGCTAATTTTAGTATGTATATAATCCAAAGTATAGCATTCTTCTGTGATCAAGATCAAACTACACTTAACGCTAGAACACCTAATAGAAACCTAATATATACCTTTCAAACTTCTAAAAATTTACAGAATAATTTTAGATTATAATTAACCGATGCAACAACGAAACCGTCCTCTACCGATATTCGATACGTTAATAGCATTTAACGTCCCACCAGCCAGGATTATACCAGGAAATATGAAATAAAGATAGGATTGCTGCTACTTGAATGATTATCTTTATAGAGACTAAACTTTTATAGGACATGAGTAAGTAAACTAAATTGCATCTTCTTGTAGCAGCATAGGAGGTGTTTAAAAAGGATGAAAATGAATAGGCCCAACTAGAAGAAATAGGCACAAAATTAAAATTATACACAGAATATTATGTGTCAACTGATTGCAATAACTAGGCAGACTTTTATAATTCATCTCTAAGATTCATGATCTCCAAATAATTATGATCTAACTACTGAACAAATGTTGTAATAATGTATAGGTTTATATCGTAAATTAAGCAACTAAATTCTCAAATGATTTGATAAATAAAACAATACGTTAAGATAACTGAATCAAATAAAGTAGTTTAAAATAAAACTCCCCGGTAGTATCTTCAGCATGTGAATATAGCTCTGACATCAAAGCTGTTGTTCAGCCAGCAGCACTGGCCATCCGCCAACACAAACTTCGAGCAGTAACAAGAGTATTGTCTATGCCACTTCCCTTCTATTTCACAAGGGACTATTTTTTTATTGTATTTATTTTTTAATGGCTTAAATAATAACTATTTGTAAGAAAAATCGTCACGAAATTTGATTTGCAAATATTTTTCACATTCCAAATTCTGTTTCTCGTCTACAATAAATGTTCTAACTCAAGCATCGTTTGTCCGTGCTCCCGCATAAATATTGGTACACGCGGCTATAATTTCACAGGCAGAACGAAGCGGATCGCAAACCGTCATCCAGCATCCGGTCCCAACTCCCATATGGATGTCCTCCGGTCTCTTACTACCAACTTTATGAGCGCATAAATCATATTCGATCTTACATTGTAATGTAATGCCTATGTGCTATTGTAAAATAGAATTATTATAGTATCCAAGTGTTCTTTACAGTTAATAAAGGCATAGAGAATTTCACATGCTATTAATAACTCCTTAAAATTATGAAACTGCATAAGTTCAATAGATGAATATATGAAACGGATCTAAAGACCCTATTTATTCCATCCAAACAAACAACACTTATGAACTACAGATAATTTTACACCCACATTATCAATAACATCTCTCACGACTAAAACAAGGAACCGCTTCGTTAAGTACAATGTAAGAACAACATCTAGCTGATGATATCTGCGGTCTCCTGACCTGTGTGAGTCGCCTCTCGGGTGCTCACTGGCATCGCCCCGGCAATCTGAATCCAGTCCTGCCCTGAGGGTTCTGTAGCTAGCGAAGGTAATTTGTGAGTAACAGCTGAGGGTCCAATCTTTTGCCAATAGCAATTGAGGACCAAATATAGATCAAATTTAGTATCTTTAATTTCGATTTTGAAGTTTTAATAGTTAAATAATTAATAAATTAGAAATATAAAAGCAAAATGTCGTCCAGTATGAATATTATACTGTTCGTGAACATGTCGTTTCAAAGAATTTTAGTTGGTACTTTGTACATATTTGGATGTAGGTTAAAAAACCTATTACTATAAGTTATTACCATTAATAAATTTATTACTTTTATTTTACTAGTGTTGTAATAAAATAGTCATTCGAGTATTGAAATGCCTGTTTTCTCTACTCTGCCTACGTCGCATGTTCTTTCACGATTCCACTCCACGCGAAGACATTATCAAAATAAGTTTGTAAATAACTTCACGAATATTTGGATACACTCCAACGTTATCATCGAACATTCGAATCAGCTGATTGTTGCTAAGCAAGCACCGGCCGCGACGGTTTAGTGACACTCCAATGCCAATACTAGTGCCGTTTGGCATCACACAAATACCTATAGGTACCTCTATACCATTTCACGGTGTAAACAAGATATTTTTATCATCTCAATGCTATCACACCCGTTAACCCTTATTTTTTAATGCTACAAAATATCGCGCCCGGATTTTTTTTCAAGGTATGTTGTTGTATTTCAATTTTTTTTTATTAGCGAGGCGTGAATTTGTAGCTGTTAGTGGATCTTAGATTTTTGTGAACTGATACTAATTGTACTATACACTAACGACCTAAATACATGACTTTATTTGCCTTTGTTGGAATTGCAATTGGCAGCATAGATTTAAAAATCTAAAACAATCATCTCATTCCACAGGCAAAATTATTACCGAGTGGGCATGAAACCTCGCAAGTGCAGATGCCTGATGGATGTACCGTCTCCCACGACTCCCTGTTCCTGCTCCGAGTTATCCACACTTCATGGGTCCTGTAACGCAGGTCCATTACCTGGTTCCATAAAATCTGGAGTATCTGGCAGGGACCCGATGGATATTTTAGCTGATGTAGCTGAAGCTGTCGCTGAGATAGCTGCTGATGAACCACTGCCTGAAGATGATAGCGCTGGTGGTGATATGGAACAACCTCAAGATGAGGAACCTCTTGAGGATTATGCCGTTGAGGAAGAGTAATGCTCTGTTACAATTATAATGGTCATTTATAATAATCATTGTGGAACGTAACATTGAGAATTATGGAATTGTAAGTTGCCATTTTGGACGAAGGAATTTTTCCATTGGTAAATTATCGTTTTGTTGAGGCTATTGTTTGCCAAAAAGCACTCCTTACTTCATTCAAAAAAAGATGCAGATATTTTGTGCTATCTTCTACTGAGCATGTTATTAATAATAACTTTTTAAAATGAGTATGACATATAATTCAGAATTATCTACTTACGTAGCTTTTATATGTCCTTACAAACAAATGACTCTTATCGCTTTGACTTTTATAAACATATTTACACGTTGCATTGTTTCATTTTACTACTGACCTACATTGAGTTGTGCAGTCGCTGCAGTTTGCCTGATAACACGAATGGAAACTCAATGCCGCACCTACCCTGATACATAACGTTATTCATTTACACCTACTCACCCGAAACAAATTCCGCCTTAACAACGGCCTTTTAAGTCTGTGTCACTACGACTTGGAAACCAAATTTGTTGTTTGGTTAATAACTTTAAATTCCAAGTGATAGTTTAAATTCATATCGGCCTGTTGGCTGTATAATTTTCCTCACTGTGTCTGTATAATGCATTTCACACGTCATGCCCGTCTATCTACAAGTCTGTTAACACCGCCGCGGCAAACCGGAGGTGCTAATTGACTTACAAGTACATTGTGACGCGTTAGAACGACGTAAGGCCCGTAATAATGAAGCCAAATTTCCGACAAGTGAATGTGTTTTAAGTTTATTTTCCTTTGCATACATTTGACCTTCACTGCAAAATACTTGCATACTTTCTGGTATCTTGCTGTGAAACAACTATGTTGTCTAAGCGGACCAAATTTCGTAGTCATTAAGATCTATTTTTGTTTGCTGAACTGCAGCTACTTATAAGGTAATTTGTTTCGGGTGTGTACGTGACTGATTTTGTCAAAGCGTAAGTTCCCAGTAAGTGTTGTATAATAACAATCAATTTGTTGTGAGTCAAAGCATATTATACCTAATGATATAAAAAGGTACCTAACAAATTACAGTAATTGCGTTCATTAACATTTTCCTCTCTTGTGTAAATGTTTGGAAGATGTCCGTTATTATTGCAATGGGAGGATCATATTGGATCTATATGAGCCTCCTATTGCAAATAATAACATACAAAATTACTTGAAACATTCGAATACTTGTAAAACTTACCACCTTCCGATGACTCAAAATATTAACAAACTAATATAATGGAGGGCAGTAAAGTTCAATGCTAGTAATTAGGCAGATGGTTGCATTGAGATGTAAATACTTGTGGTTTGTATAATTCAAGTGAGTGGAGGTTTAGAAATGGAATTCACAAGAAATGTCCACACTGATTGCTATCCTACATTAATTATTAATTACTATTGACCTACAATAATGTTTTGGGATTGCTTGAGTATTTATTAATTACTTAGTAGCAGGTGCTCACATGACGTTGATTTTGATTTTAAATTTACATACACCAACCTCTTTTTAAAAGAGTTTACCCACTGAGTTGCTTACCGCTTCTTCTCAGTGCAACCAACATTCCGAACCGGTGGTAACCTTGACTATTCGTACGTGTTTTTTGGCATTTATGAATAAAAAATAGTAAGACAAGCGTTCGATCTGCATTAGTTAGGTACATTGTTAGATAACATAAGACTTAATGCCATGACTCATCGGTAACTTTCCTTGTCCGTCACTCGGAATGATTTTGTTTATTGTCCTGATTTACTTTTGTTTGTTGCATTATTTAATTCGATTTTCCTGCAATGAGGTAAGTTAATAGGTATGCTAGTCATGAGTTTCTTGAAATGATTTGCCCACCATAATTAAAATCCAGGCACTAACCAACTACAATTATTAAGGCCTAGTTTTGTAGTAACACCTTTGACGTAATTATATATCCTGAAACTAAGAAGTTTTAGAAACGTCACTTTGTAGTTATAAAATAGGTAAATACCTGCTTAGTGCCATGAAGATACGATAGGTACGTATGTAAGTATATTTTATGTCATGTTTATCTGTGCTGTGCAAAAAGGGTAACGTTAAAGAATGTACACAATGGAATATCAGTTGGATAAATAATTATTTAATGAAATTTCCAAGGGCAATGTTGAGAGGTGAATAGAATGACAGGGATTGTCCTGGATTAATAGTAATGGAACTATTGGTGAATAGAATTGTGTAAAATACTAATAGACAATACTGTTTACAACTTGGAGTGTGAACCTTATCGTCATGTAAAGTACGGTTCATATTACTAAATAGGTACCCTTTGAAGCCACAAACAGTTGGCAGTGTTGATTAAATAATAACACAGGTCAAAAATATTTTGTGTCTGTCCGATGAACAATTTGTTTTAGGAGGGTAGTTAGATATGTACTTTCCAGTATGTAGGGAGTTTATCTATTATTTTCATTAATTGAGAACTGAGGGTAGCACGTTAAACATCCCAGTTTCTTGAGGTAAAATGATAAAAGGCCATGTAGCGATGTGGTATATCTTTAACCGACTTCAAAAAGTAGGAGGTTCTCAATTCGGTTGTATTTTTTTTTATGTTTGTTACCTCAGATATCCATCATTTATGAACCGATTTGGAATATTATTTTTTTATATGATATTCTTACAGATTGGTCCCATTTTTTACATTGCTATACCATTTCTTTGTTTGGGTTCTACTGCTGTTACTTCGATTGCCAACACAGATTCGTAGCAGTCATATTATACATTAAATAAGTACTGTTCTTGTTTGCCGCAGACAGATAAATCTAAAATAGGTGGCAACGTTCAATGCAAAAGGCAGATAAATGACTTACCATTCCCGAATGTCTCTCTGTGAATCTGTAGGTACAAGATATTAATATAAATACTTACATGCATACCGATCGGACCATACATAATAATGGACGGACAACTACAAAATAAGGTCTTGCAGCGTTGGCTTGTGAAAGAACCCGAATCAAACCTGTGCCAACTTGCAAGCAGGATTTTATTATTTATTTTTCTTTTTTTTTTGTTGTATAACAGTGGAACTTTGCCCAGCAATGAGCTCGGGCAGGAGACAGCGCCAGGGTCGGCGGCGGCGGCGGCGCCGGGTGCGGGCCCGCAGCATCCCCCGGATCCGAACTCTGATGTGCCTGGGCCCCACACCAACACCACAATACACCCAATCAAATAGGTATCACCCATCCATTATTTCCTATGGGTCGGAATATAATTAGAATAGCCTTAACAGGGGTGAGGGCAAAGGATATAGATATACATATATGGACAAAGGATATAGGATATAAAAGCCAACAATCAACTCGGCAATAGTCAGCTTCGCCTTACACACAAAAACTGTTGAGTGACAATTACGATGCCACTGTCGTTTGACTGAATCGTTTGTGTTTGAAGATTTTGTTTCAAGGGGTTGTAAAGACATTGTAGGTGGCTGATAAGGGAGATTCAATAAGGACATTTGACCATTGTAACGCTATATTGCTATATGCTAAATTATATATTATTTTTCCCGAATATAGATGAACGGAATACGTGAGATTGTGCCAAAGAACAATAAGACAATATCATTGATGCACCAAAGCAGGAAGATGCCGTCTTTTTGCCGGTCATTCTAAAAGGTACTACAAATCATATTATGTAGGATCACTGGGTACTGCGGCATTTTTCATGCGGTTTTTCTTTTAATCCACGATCACTACATGTAGTTGATTAGGTAAGTATACCTGCTACATATTTGGGAGGCATTTATCATCAAACAATGGGTTGAATAAACATACATTATTATTTCATCATGCTGTTCATTACTTATACGATCTACGGGGTTGTGTCGAAGTGTGAATAATAAATAACTATCATTTCGACCTCGGTGTCTTCATTGGACACCACTGTAGATCCTGGCTTACAGGACTAGCAGTGGTGGGAATGTGTGGCGGGCCTAGTCCCTTAATTAAAAACTATCATTTCGAATTCGATATTCACTATTGGTAATACACGTAAAGTTCTATTTATACCCATCTTCCATGAATCCCAATTATACATATTAATGTGACCATTTTCACGGTCTGAATAATGTCTAATAGAAATTATTAACATATCTCTCGATACTGTTTTTATAAGGCTACCGTGCCAAACGAGTGTGTACTTATATGCGGCGCAAGCGCATCCCCCCGTGGTGATCGTTGACGCACGCGCGCTGCGCCAGCATGGCAGCCAATAGCAACGCGTAAACACACTGATAGATGATTTATTACATTCTACTCCCGAAATATTGCCTCCTGCTCTCACCATCATACACCCTTTGGGCACAAATAAGTTGTAGGTAGGCTTGACAAATGTTTTAAATTGTAAAAAATGTTGTTTTTGTAAATAAATCTTACACAACTAATTTTAGCTCCTCCAAAATTACATGTGTTGGTCTCATATGCTTGTTGATATTAAATATATCTACCTTAGACGTCATCTGGTGATGCTTTCAGAAAATATGACTGTCATCATATGCTCTTGGTCAAGTTCAGGTTCAGGGTCTTGCTGGCACCACTCGGTGGAACCAACGTTGCAACCCTGATGTAGATTCTCCCTATTCGGTAGTAATCAGTTAGCCTACATAAATATTGTCTAATTAATTTTGATTTTACCAACCCACAGATCAGTGTCTTAAGAATAATTGTACCCGGTTAAAGTTTTTCAATAGTGAAAGTTTTCAATGTAATGGTTTAGTAGTTTTTGAGATTAAACATGAATACAATAAACTTTCTCAGCGCAAGCTTCATGAGACCGTAGGCTGTCTATTGAATTTTATCACAAAAAGTACAATAGTTTATAAACATGCAGACGGGCACAATTTCGTTTGAATATAGATAAATATTGCTTATCATGAGGTTACATATTGCGTCAATCATATCGCTATAATATCTATTACCGTCATTTTCTTGTCAAACGCGATTGCAATCAACCGAGATGGATATTTCCAATTACATATCTTGTTACTTTTGGCAAACAGAAAAAGATGAAAAAGGAAAAGTTTAGTACGTTAACAACCCTGTGCAGATCATCGCTCTAGCGAAGATACCTATTGTCTTCTGTGACAGCTAGGCCCAAGACTACGTCATCGGCCATTTTCGACCAATGAGCCTGTTAATTCTAATGAAGATGTAAATTAATGGCAACACTGATGGTGATATTGGGTCATTGTTGGAAGAGGGATTCTACGGATAATAATATAGAGCTTTCGATCGGTATTTCTGGGTTAATTAAACTCATACATACCACTGATCAATGGCATTCAGTTCATTCATTTTTCCTCTCGATTTCACACCAATATTTTACCGCCTTTAAATTAATACATCATATTGATCAAATTGAAGAATATTCTTGTCAGTTCTCATAAGTTCTATCATTCGTTGCCGCGAGTGTAGTGGCCGGGTACCTGTCAATCGGTGATAGGAGCTCAACTATTTTCGCCAAAAAAGCACATTTGAGACAGCTTCCCGTTAGTTTATATTTAGAAAAGATATATTTGATGATGACTCAGTAATAACTAGAGCCGAGTAAGTAGGTAATAAATGGACAACCATTTGACTTTTTTGTCATTCCATCTTGTCTATTACAAATGGTATTATTTTTATTAGAAAGCGATCTTTGTCGCGGGTATAGAAATATTCGTGTAACTGGATACTGTTAAAGTTGGGCTTTGTCGCAAACAGCAGACCGTGACCGGTGGGATGTTTTATTGGCTATTTGTGAAATTTGCAAATTCCAGATTATTTGACGTCGCAATTTTAACATGATGCTTAAAGACGAGCCCCCAAATTCAAAGTTAAAATCAACGATACTAATAACAAAGCATTCTTTAAAAAAATCTATGAATGTGGCTGTATTTTTTTCTAGAGCAAGTCTTTTTAGAATATTACCTACAAGTAACTAGTTCAGTGTTCCCACGAGATAGGTACCGACTGGTACCCACAACAGTGTTGCCAATACTTATTGATCTTCAATTCATCAAGATAATAGCTTCGCCGATGGATCGCGGTGGTTTTCCGTGACCGGCGCTAATGGAAACCGCATGAAAAGCGACCGCCGCCGCCGTGCCATGCATTCCTGAAGGCAGCACTTTCTCCGCAGCGCGCTGTGCGGTTTTGGATACTTCAGAGCGCGGCTCCGTTGCCCTTGGATACAGAAATATAATCTTATGTCAGTATGTTTTTACATCTGTTGATAGGAAACAGATAACTTATAAGTACGCTTCTTGTTTTTTAAACTTATGGTCTTCAGCGGTCGGAGTTACTCATTCATATGTAACTTCTATAATGCATTTACTACCATTGATTCAAGCTAAACTGTTTACAAATTGTGTGGGAATCCATCAGCTGCGACTGATATTGGTTTGTCTTCATTCCCATCACGTACCATTACCATTTTGATGGGTGTCATTTGACATTCCAGGCAGGGATCGAAGCTAAAGCACAATGATACATAGTTTACTATTGGCATCACGTCACTCGTTGACTGGCAGTGTTTTACTATTAAGTTCGGCCACTGCTTGCCGTCAAACGTATTCAACTCGCAACTTTTATGAATAAAAAGGCATAAACTTAGATATATCTTCTTTCTTTCTCTTCTCCTACTTTTACTTTATTTTATCTAACAAGGCATCATAGCGTAAGCATAAGTAGCAATACTTATTAGAATCATCGACTAAATTATTTATGGACGCCATTATTATAAGAAGTTAAGAGTTCTGCTGCTGGTTAATTCCAGTCTCTAGTCAATGCTGAACTAACTATGGAGAAGAACGGGCAAGAAACTTCATGGTTGCTATTTTAAAATTTACGTAAATTGGTTTACTTAAATTATGAAATAAAAATGTAATAGTGAAATAACCTATTCGGAGGTTTCCCAACACTTTGTTTCCTCACTTTTTTATTTCGACCACACCAGCTTCGTTCTTAATTTACTTACTAAATTCGCATAGTCTCTTGTAGCTGCCAGAATATGATCCCCAACAAATATTCGTAGTGTATTGGACACTGTGGAGTGCATCGGGGTGGTTGACCGGCCGAGGCTGACTCACGCCTCCTATTACGGTTGCACTCACGTGACGTGCCTCGCGACGAACCGGTATGCTAATGTTGCGATGGCACTGGAAATTATGCGTACCTACCTATAGTGCGGCTAATTGAGTATCGACCAAAAATTATAATAATTACTTGACCATCGTTTTTGAAAATAATATTGGGGGCTTGCACATATTTCAACAGACCTACAGCGACTAGACTAGCAAACTTTTTGACTAAAATGGCGGCTAATCGCATACCTTTTATATGAATTAAGCATGCGCAGAGCCTGCTATATTGTTGAAGAAATTTTCCGGTTTCTGTAGAAGCATTTATTATAACTGCCTAAGACGGTTTGTGGTGAAATAACGATAAATGAAAAGAAATACTCAGGCAATCGGTTGACAGCCTGCTCACTACACCCCACTATAGCAAACCTGTGCTATAAGTGCTGGCTTATGTCTACAATAATTATATCTAGCTGTTAGTTTCACAAAACGAGTTATATTAGTGTGAGTTGCTTGAGTGAAAAATACAGAGTGACCAAAGGATTTAATAACAGACGGGCGGATTGAAGCCTACAGTTGATACGCATATGTAAATGATGGTTAATCCATAACGGCTAAAATACAGTCCCTATTACACATGCTTTGTGTTGACTCCCTTAGTCGCCTTTACAATATTCACAGGCCTCTTAACCGCTATCCAAAAGGCAAATCAACCGGGGCGGTGTGTCATAATGTCTGCGCAGGAGTCGAGTCAATCCCCTCCCTTATTAGTCACATTCCCCGGCCGGCGGGCGGGGTGGGGCGTCGGCGCGACACAGCCAGCTCAGGTTGTTGCAAATATAAGTACTTAGCTATATGTATACTTACTTTGAAGTTCTTGTAATACTACATGTCTGCGGTGTATTATAAAGTCAATTACATAATGTTTCAATGCATTCTGTGCGCATTTATTATAATTCTGTGCCCGCGACTGCATGCGTTCGGTATAAACTTTTTGAGTACCTATCCCTAGGAACCCTTATTTAGAATTTTATAAGTTGTTCCTAATCTAGATCAAATTATAAAAAAACACATATAGACTATTAAGATGTCAGATTTAATTAACACTTTCCGTATAGTTTCTAAGTGATGCGAATCAGGTTCACTTTTTATCACGGGAACTGGTTTTTGGTCTCATCGGCATTTGATCCCAATGTCATACCTATTGTCATTATACTGAGCACAAACCCTCTCAATGCGATCGGCATTCAAGCCATTGTCTACCACGCTGGCCCACGTCGGGTTAGCGACCATTATACACGTCCTGCAAGAGACACGCAGATTTCTCCAGTGTTTGCCCTCGAGTGATAATGATTATTGAAAATTATGTTCGTACATGAAATCTGAAAATCCCAGAAGTGTGGTGGAAATAGTTATCAATGAATAAACTCTAGTCGCTCGAAGTCGTAGGCACATCTTGTTTTGCTATAGGCAGTTAGTTATAGACTATTTATAATAGGTAATTATAAGATAGACACAAAACATTACACTAATAATTGAACCATTACATGATAAAAGTAATTTCTGGGCAGTATCATTATGTGCATAACGGGTCTTTATTTTGTTTCAGGAATGAATAGAATAAGATCTTTGTTCATGACACCGATGGACGCAAGATGGAACATCCGCTTGAGATAACTCTATAGACTAATTGTAATATAATTAAAATAAAAACAAATATAATATTGTTTACTTCATGATTACCAGATTATTTTAAATATAGACAGAACACTTATTTTTCTTATTTTTTTACAATGTTTGTTAAATATGTATTTTACAAAACCATTTTAAATCGCTCTAAGCTAATATTAAACCATGTATGATTTTTACGTTGTCCTACTTAGTAACTTAGCTCATGCAGCCAATGTGATGCAATTAATAAATCTTGTACTACTTAATTCAGGTTCATTAATATAGTTAGTCACCATTATAATTCTAGTAAATCCAATGTGGATCTTCCTAGCCCAGTTAGTCATCAAATGAATAAAGAACGTACGAGTAATCATTTTAAAATTCCTTTTTGCAATGCTTAAATTGTTGTAGGATCAAGTAGCGATGTTGCAATAAATCCGTTGCAAGATCTAAAGAAATCTATTCGACCACACAAATTGGAGCTAACTATGCATGCACGTTTTGCATAGATTAATGTCGCTGTGCATGTATGAATTGTCGATATTCAATTCGGAATAGATTTCAAAAACTGCAATTACTGGCTGAAATATTGAAAATTAAATTGAGCCTATCCACAATCAAAAGATAAGATCTCAATACCAGTAATTTGATTGACTCAGAACTGTATGAATCACAGATCGACTATATACCTAAGTAACTTCGTGTTTTTTTTTTGAAATTCTGTCTGCCAGTTAAAGTGACGTAGGTCTCTGAACGAGGTCAGCTAACATCTACCAATGACTTATCCGATTTATTCCGATAACTGTACATTGGAAGTTCCCACAAATATCGGATTGCGACGTGGAACGAGACAATCAAGCCACATTATACGGCGGAAGAAACTGAATCTTGTCCACGCGGTTCTGACATTTCCAGGTGAGTACGGTTTCACCCGACCAGCTCTCACATGCCTACTACCGTATCAAAGAAACACAAAGATAACGTCATCGGGCGGTACGAGTGATTATGGAGTATGAAATTAATTAATTAATTTAGCCAAACGAAGACACAATTTATGGTCTAAGGCAGCGCTTGTATTATCAGTACTGTTATTATTTGTGGGTGCCCGTGGGTGTTACGGGGTGCCTTGGATGGCAAATTACGAAAAGATAATTAATAAAATTTACTCAGATGGCAATCGAGCTGGACTCTGGGAGTTTTGCCTTTATGTTGGATAGATCAACAACACAGTAGCATACACGGTGCGGCGCGCAGGCGGGCTCGGCCGGATATTGGTCGTATTCTCCTTAATGGTTGCCGCGACTGCACCCACTGGCGATACATTGTGTCCTGCTCAACGAGATTATATATTCTGCTATGATGTTATTTCATGTTTACCAAACGAACCTTCCACGTTCAGATCGTATTAATATCGCCGGTCAATGGGTTTGCGATTTTTGATGGCATGTTTATTGCGGTTGTGGAATTTTGTATGGATTTAGTTGGGCCTTCCACACACTCCTAACATTGAATTGTCAGTCCTACAACATCTTATAATTGATTCCAAAGAAGATACTTTCCTTTAATGACAGCTGGAGAAAAGCTGAATTTTAAGACTAGCAAGGAATTTAATCAGGCAAAATGCAATAAAATGGAAGTACTCGCGTTTTCTTCCCTCACCTTGTTCGTCAAAAACATATATGTTTTTTTTGTGTGATAAATTATGAATATGGCTTAGGCTAACTTGTAAAAAGTAAGGTAAGTGCCCGCAGTAGTAATTAGCAGCGAAGTACTAATATAAGACTGTCCAAGAATTCTTAACATACCTAATGTTTATGTAGAGCCGTGGTTGATCAAGACTAGGACAATTATAACACAGGAACGCGATTAAATACTTGCTTGGTTTTAAAATTCTGTAAACATATAACTGATGGCCATTTGGTCTAGATACCTAATGTGATAAAAGACATGTAACAATCCGCTGCGGGTAGATTTAAGAAGAAAAGGCTTACTGATACACACAAGGTAGATTCAGATAATCTAATCGCATTAGAAATCACTTGACAATACCGACACACCCAGTGTCGACATTATTTCTCATAGATAGCTAGTATTGCATCATGTCACCTACCCGAGCCTATCGAAATGATGAAAAAATATAATATTTTGTCATTTTTTCAAAGTTGAAATGATATTTATTGCTATTTTGAAGTCATCAATCAGTCGACGTTCGTAGGTTACATCCTGATTAAGTAATTATACATGCTAAGGTTGACCAACGTCACTTTCTTGCGGTCTTGCATTTTCGCAAGCGATTCCCGGTATTTTATACTTGTTAAACACTTTGCGTGACTCCTCAAGACTTTGAGCAACACCAACATCAACGATTGCAATGCTTTCACTTACAGAATACTCACGCGAACGCTTCCAAAGCGCGGCATTATCATAAAGCAAGTATCAAACCTTAATTCATTACATTGGTGGTAACAGTTTAAATGGATCCTCAGACAATAGTACAAGGTACTTATTTATCGAAACCTCGTGTGATAGGTTACTCGTATCAAAAAACTTGTCACTACGTAGTTGCAGACACATCGATATCATAATCCATATAAAATTCCATACAGTATCTGATAAACGCTGAACCGGCTTATCAGCTTCGTGAAAGTTCTACGCCCCACGATGTTCGCGGTGCTGTTAAAAGTGTTGACGAGAAGATGGATAAGAATCTACTTGGCCATCTGGTTGTTCCTACTGATCTGCGTGTTGTTTCGAGTGGAAAATTTGAGGTGAGTCTTTATCTTGTGCAAGGTAACGGTGACTCAGACGGTGTAAAGGATTTATAACCTGAATTAAATGGAATAAGTGCACCTATAGTTATGACGTAAAGTTCGGTAATAAAGTAATGTTTTTTTTAAAAAAGGGAGCCGCGTTTTTCTTTATTTTTTTTAAACTTAGGAACTTAGAGCACACGTACTTACCCCTAAAATTTTATTTATTCGTGTATATGTGGGTAGGTATATTACTTTTAGATTTGGACCCGTTTCAATACCCTTACTCTATCTACCCTCTTTTGGGTAAATTTTTAAAAATAGATTTTAACGGACGACACGAATAACATACACTAGGAAAAAAACAGCAGTCGAATCAATAAGCCCCTATTCAAAGTCGATTAACATGAGACAACAATAGTATGTTCTCACATAACCAATTTGACGTGCTTCCCACCCTTAATAAATTTATAAAATGCATGTTTTTATTAAAATAATAGCTACACTTATATAAAGGCAATTTAAATGCGATCAATTAGCAATCGGCATTGTTAACATAAAAATAATATTGGAACTACCGGCTATCTTTGTTTACCTATATTAGTGAAGAAGTATCTTGATCGTTGCGTCCCCTTTTACTTATTTATTCACACCTAGGAACGCTGCAAATTATAAATCTTATTTCACAGTATACCATAATCAGGAGGTGGGTAAATTATCTATCGTATGAATCATTATGAAGCCGTTCCGATAAGCCGATAATCGCTCCTAGGCGTGCAATGATCATCGTCAACAATATGTTATAAAGCCTTTCACGATTGTAAAACGGTTGCACGGACCACGTCACTCTCACTAGGTACTACCTGCGATTGCAATTGCTGTGATGCGATTATAATACTTATACATTATTATGCAAGGAACTAGTATGATTATTTTTTATGTACCCTAATCTCCGAAATAAGCCTTAGGTATTCTTCATATACCTCCTTCTATTAAGTATTTTTACCAGTTCAAGTATCTACCAACGTACCTATCTACAATAAGATGGCTATTTCAAATCAACGATTCAAAGATTCGTAGGCCTTAGGCTATGCCTGAATACCAACCCCCCTAAACCTAATTGAATCTATCAATAGAGTAGTGGAAACTTGACTGACAAAAAACACTTTTCTTGAGGATCTACCCTCAAGAAAAGATACATACTTAAAAAACCAGGCTTAATACCAGTATTCAAAATATTGATGGCAGAACATAACAGTAGGAATCTCGTGACTGCATACACAATTTTGCGCGATTTAAAACGAGGAAAACACTTCATAACCATGACCAAAAAATATTTTCAAGCTGATAAAGCTAATAAAGAAAATGACGGTAAAATTATATCGACCACGATCTTCCTCTTAGCATCGTCATTTAAAAGACTTACAATTATGCACTAAGCCAGATAGACACTAGACTTTGCATAATAAAGTTATTAACCTTCCGACGTCATGGTCTGACTCATGTAATATACTAATAAACTAGCTAAGTTTTCATTGAACTTGGCATTACGTAACAAGTTTATAAAACTGTGCGATTGGTATTGCCGAGAGGCGATAGTTCGATTTATTTTATGTAATACGTACTTTTTATTTTTATTTAAATAATAATCTCTCAATGGTAGGTACATATGTATTGTATAATTTGAAATTCTATATCTTGCAATAAGACAATCCACTGGATTACTGAGATACGAAGTTTTTCTACTTGGTAGAAGTACCTGCAGATAACGCGGATGTAGGTAGTTAGTATCTATGCTATAGCTACATGTTCACCATCCGTTACAAGATCTTACAACACATTTACTAACTCTATTATATCACCATCGTGAACACCGCTAAACACATGGAATTAGCATGTAAACACAGCGCCGTTCTGCTCTATCTGTGACGTCAAACTTGCAGAAAAAATCCCAGCCATGAACAAGTCCTCGTCCAAGGTTCCACCGACACTGACATTGGCCGGGCGACCGTGACGAAAATAGGGCAAGGCCAGCCGGCTGAGCTTTTCGTCAGTTATGTAACGGGCCGAAAGAAAGCAGAAATCGAATAGGTACCTGTAATGTACATAATTATCCTAATAATATCGGCTCTAACTCACGGCCTGCGTCTTACTTATTTTGTCACTACCAACAATATCCTACCGTCGCTCTCCGGCGTGTTGGTTATATATCTCTTGTCATTCATTTGACACTGACAGCTCGCACAGTCCGTAGCTCGAGACGACACAATAAATATAAATATTACTTATATTTATATCTCCGTAAACAATTATGTATTTAATTGTTTACATCTATGTAGTGTACATACACTACATCTCTCCTTTGTTATAATTGATTTTATAAAATATTATATCAACACTATTTGTTCCAAATTAGCAGTTCTATGACTACTCCTGTGTTACACCGTAACTCAAGTTTAAAACATATACTTCTATACAAGCATATACTCATAGCGTGAATATCTAAACCAAAGAATTCACTCACTCCACTGATCTGTAGGCAGTTTGGTATTCTTTGCTAGCATAGATCATAAAATCTGTCTTCTACCTGCCACTAGCTTTCCTACCCCATTCATCATTCCAAAAGTGTGTGAGTGTCATCGTCTGTTTAAGATTCAACTTCATAAATAAGTACATACTTAATTTATTAGTTTTTTATCTTACTATCTACAATATCCATCTTTTGTAACCCTTCTCTAACCATTCCTATACTATCTCCTTTCCTTCCTCTTGTTATTTTCTCTATTGCCCAATCTTCTAGATTAAATCTCTTAATATTCGAGTGATACCTAAAAACAGGCAATCTGTGCCTCATCTCACGTATTTGTTCCATACATCTAGCTGCGCATGACCTTACTCACGTGAAACAGACCACGCTGATAAACATTATTTCAATACTTCCGTACGATCCTACATCGCATATTTTCCTGATACTGATCTTCAATGCACACGTACTTTTTATTATTCTTATTTTTCCACCAATTATATACTCGTATAAATATATTTACAAGTTATGTGATTAAATGTAACTTCTTGCACACAGTAAATAGCTTATAACTATTACCTATTAACTTTATTTTAGTACTTCACTGATCATTTCTCTCTGCTCATTAAAATATAATAATAAGACACGCTCAACCAGCGCCAACAAGTCAGTGAGTTTTAACAGTTCATACAACGTTCAAGACTTACTTTATAATACCTTTTAGTTTTCATTCCTTCGTTTTGAATGATCAAAACTAATCTAAACATGACTTCGTCGTGCGTATTTGTTACAACACATAGTTGGTCAGCTTTATTTAAGCTGTACATTATACTAGAGAAATCTAGTCTTTAGCGCCGTGCCAATCACGCAATATTTAGTTGCATCGGTGCCTGTTTACAGAGCCAGCGCTCTCTCCCAACACGGTTATTCCCTGGACCAGAGATATGAAAATGTCCAATTTGGTACTCAAAATCATCATTCTATACTCCACACACCGCGAGTGGAACACAATTCCTACTCCGACACGCCATTCCAGTGCGTATTACAATTTCATACTGTAATGTTGAAAACATTAATATCAAATCGCACTCACGCTCTAGTTTCCTACTTATAGTAGTAAACTGGTAACAATTCAGTACGGAATTAAGTGCTTGCACTCATCTTGCAATTTAATGCTTGTACTTACTCATTTCACTTTTTAATTCTATGCTTATACCAATTTCTCAATTGTAATGCTTCTGGCAAATTATTGCAACTCGCATGTTAATGCTTATCGCAATTTAATACTTATCACCATTTAATGCATCTCGCAATTCAATGCCTCGTGCAATTAAATGTTTCTCGCAATTAAAGACCGTCACAATTTAATGCTTCCAGCAATTTAATGTTTCTCGCAATTTAATACTTATCATCATTTAGTGCATCTCCCAATTGAATACTTCTCAGAATTTAATGCATCACGCAATTTAATGCTTCTCGCAATTTAATGCATCTCGCAATTTAATGCTTCTCACAATTTAATGCCTTTCGCAATTTCATGCTCCCTGAAATTGAATGTCATCGCAATTTAATACATTTCGCAATTTAATGCTTCTCACAATTTGTTGCCATCACAATTGAATGCATCTTGCAATTTAATGCATCTTGCAATTGAATGCATTTCGTAATTTAATGCCACTAGCATTTTAATGCATCTCGCAATTTAATGCTTCTCGCAATTTAATGCTTCTCACAATTTGATGCAATCGAAATTTAATGCATCTTGCAATTTAATGCATCTCGCAATTTAATACTTATCATCATTTAGTGCATCTCCCAATTGAATACTTCTCACAATTTAATGCATCACGCAATTTAATGCTTCTCGCAATTTAATGCATCTCGCAATTTAATGCTTCTCACAATTTAATGCCTTTCGCAATTTCATGCTCCCTGAAATTGAATGTCATCGCAATTTAATACATTTCGCAATTTAATGCTTCTCACAATTTGATGCCATCGCAATTTAATGCATCTTGCAATTTAATGCATCTTGCAATTTAATGCATCTTGCAATTGAATGCATTTCGTAATTTAATGCCACTAGCATTTTAATGCATCTCGCAATTTAATGCTTCTCGCAATTTAATGCTTCTCACAATTTGATGCAATCGCAATTTAATGCATCTTGCAATTTAATGTCACTCGCAATTTAATGCATCTTGCAATTTAATGCATCTTGCAATTTAATGCATCTCGCAATTTAATGCCATCGCAATTTAATGCATCTTGCAATTTAATGCATCTCGCAATTTAATGCATCTCGAAATTTAATGCCATCGCAATTTAATGCCATCGCAATTTAATGCATCTTGCAATTTAATGCATCTCGCAATTTAATGCCATCGCAATTTAATGCATCTCGCAATTTAATGCCTCTCGCAATTTAATGCATCTCGCAATTTAATGCCATCGCAATTTAATGCATCTCGCAATTTAATGCCTCTCGCAATTTAATGCGTCTCGCAATTTAATGCATCTTGCAATTTAATGCATCTCGCAATTTAATGCCATCGCAATTTAATGCCTCTCGCAATTGAATGCGTCTCGCAATTTAATGCATCTTGCAATTTAATGCATCTCGCAATTTAATGCCATCGCAATTTAATGCATCTTGCAATTTAATGCATCTCAAAATTTAATACCATCGCAATTTAATGCATCTCGCAATTGAATGCCTGTCGCAATTTAATGCGTCTCGCAATTTAACAAATAAATATTTCCAGACGAACACCACCTATACAGTCCCACCCCAAGCAACGCCTGTACCATGGGCACCGTACAATGGACTGGAATGAACCCAGTATATATATATATTAGGTACTTATTGTAGATATTAAACATCCATGACCCGAGCACAAACACTCGTGCTCATCACACACACAGTCTGTCCCTACCAGGATTCGAACCCGGAACCCTCGGCACAGAAAACAGGGCCACTACCAACTGCACCAATCAGGTCGTCAACAACGTATAACATCGCAATTTAATGCATCCCACCATTAAATACTTTACCATTTACCCATTACCTTTGATAGAATAATAACAATTTATTTGCAAAAATATTATTATTGTACCTCCGCTTCTTCAGTTTGACCGTACTTCAACATCAATCATGTTAGATATATAAATGTTTATTTATTTTATCGCCAACGTCGTCAGCTCGGTCTCAAACCCCGCACAACAAACCGAGCACACAAACTACGTCACCAAACGACCCGGGCACCAACACTCGCACCCAACACACAAAGTAAGTCCCCACCGGAACCCCAACACGGAACCCCCCAATACAGAAAACAAAGCCACAACCAACCATGTCAACTGGTCATCCAGTTAAAATTACAACCACCCACGTGTTATTATGTTCTCAACTCTCTTCACTATTGTATAATAGGTATGGGTACATTTCACCTTTGATTTCTGTATTTCAAGACCATAAATTTAACTGAATCGATAATAATAATCTCATTAAATATTATTTTTTAATGTAGATGTTTAGAGATTGGACTTTGCTAGACCCACATTTCGTCTCTTTATTTTATAATATTAGATATCGATTCTACAATCGAATAATCTCCCAACTGACACGCGTAAACCAATTTGATATTAATTCACTAGTGCAATGGATAGATATTTCGTTCAATGGAACCGGGGAGAGGTACATACTATTCAAATTATTAGATTCTAAATCAGAATTCTGACCTCTATATCATTATTGTGTTATCCTGTACATTCAGTAGATACTGGTTATTTAATTAATACATCATGTCTCTACCAGCAACTCAAACAAGAACAACATTAAACAATCTCACCAATCAAGCGCGGCACAAGGATAAGGCCTCACTATACTCTGGCGCGGCGATGATATGGCGAGTCCAATCTGTAGGTACATAAAAAACACACTGTACCACCAGTACATACTATGACTAAATCAAGATCTATAGTTCCATGCGGAACTCAAATAAATAGTTTCAAATCACTTGAACAAATTTTACAGGCTTTCTGCAAGTACTTACCTAATGGTTGCCATAAATGCCCCATTTAGTAACATCAGTCATTTTACATCCGTGACTGTCGAGTTGTAAGCGTTCTCTTATTCCGACGTACCCAATTTTTTTTTTATATATTCATACTTTTACACACACTTGTATACTTACACAATGTTTTTTTTTTTTTTTTTTTTTTTTTTTTTTTTAAGTACGTAAATATAGTTCCTCAATAAGTGGATTACTGATACTGAATAATAATCTTTCTTGTTGAATATGGTCTTTTATTTTTTTTTTTTTTTTTTTTTTTTTTTTTTTTACCAATATCGCATTATACCTTCCAACCCACATCAAACAAATACCAACCATTACCCTTCCAGAATTATTACTGTAGAACTAGGGTAAATCAAATTACTTAACAACAATTACACTTGTGAAAATAGTATTTGCATACAATTGTTTAATACCATAATAAGTAAGTTAAATTCTATTTTACTTAATATTTGATTATTATTTTAGTTTAAATGTTAGTCTTAGGACAGAAAGACCAAACAAACTCTAAATAGCATAAGGACCACATCCCAGAATAACTAAGTATTCTCATAATACTTAATCAATCTCCGTTGTATTTTGAAATGATCTTACTAATATTTATAATGTTCCATAAAACTCTCATCCTTAAGCTCCAAAGCTGTTTCTTTTACAACCCGAGACCCAGTACCTTGTCACATAGATGTGTATATTAATATAATTGAATATACAAAACTACCCAATGGTTAATATTGGCATAAGTTTATTATCTTTCTCTACCACACTAATTACCCACAATTTGATTAGATAATATAATAATTGTGTACTATGCAAATAAATTCAATTATTAGTTATTTTAAAATAACAATAAATGTATTAAGTGGGCCATTATCAACCATTCATCATACATTAAAAGTAGACCATACATGAGATCATGAAAATGATTATTTTACTTCTAAGTAACTGGCAGCTAAATCTACCACTAAGGGAATACACCCTTACAATTCCATAGTTCATACCTGTGATCAAACTTTAAGTATGTAAGTATGTATTGTATGGAAGATTGCTATCAGTGATAAACTTACCCATTGTGACACTGCCCATGTAAGCCAAGTGTGTGTATCTTTTGTAATTATTCCATGTGGTAATGCAACCAAGTGTTATTTATTATCTATCTTTCTGTTACCCCTAGGTAATACTTACCTACAGACTACACCAATCACCTATCTACCTATGTAGGTTATGGTGCACCCAACAACTTTTATTCTTCTTTTTCTATCTTTACATGGCCTCACCGTCCCAACGGCCGGCACCCAATTCCATAGCAGCAATAAATCAAACGAATACTTATGGAAAACCAAAACACATAGTAACAAACTGAATAACAATCACTTGTACATATGAAGTGTTTTCTCCCCACTTACATCTTTTACTTTGTTCACAATTTTTTTTTTTTATCCTCGTCGCCATTATGTAATGTACATAATTATCCTAATAATATCGGCTCTAACTCACGGCCTGCGTCTTACTTATTTTGTCACTACCAACAATATCCTACCGTCGCTCTCCGGCGTGTTGGTTATATATCTCTTGTCATTCATTTGACACTGACAGCTCGCACAGTCCGTAGCTCGAGACGACACAATAAATATATATAATGCCACATATAAATATTACTTATATTTATATCTCCGTAAACAATTATGTATTTAATTGTTTACATCTATGTAGTGTACATACACTACAGTACCTACATAACGAATCAACTTTTTGTGAAGTTTACCTACCTTTGCGTGATGAATTGTGATTTTGTTATCGGTGCAGGCTTTCGTGGCTTGAATTTGTAATTATGTAAAATGGGGTAGTTTGGTAATGGTATGAGGAAGTATGATATTTTTAGGCCACCTCCAATCGTCTTGACTTTTGATCAGGTATGACAAAATTTAGGAAATACACTGGCGAGTTGAAAATGTAAGAACCTCTGTGTTCTCCTTACTTATGCGCGTTATAGTTTTATGTTAGATCATGTGTTGCTAACGACACCTACGAGCTACGTGATCGAGAACACGTGTGGAACTGAATCATAACAATTACTAGCAGATTGATATACAATACCTAACTATAACTTAGGCTATTAGCCGTGTGCCAAATCAATGCCCCTGACGACATCTTGGGATATTCTTTCTTCTACAATCATTAGCAATACCTAACAGGATAAAAAAACCTGTATGTGTTAATTCAATAATAAGTACGGATATTTTTTTCAAACTCAAATCATTTATTTACATACCGCGAATAGGTAGGTAAATTAATATAAATGTTCCAGATGACATGGTCCCATTTCGCTAGGCTAAGAGCTTGTCATATAGGTACTGAACTACAAAAGCTCGTCACTTCCCTTGACATAAGCACGAAGCCTCGCAACCTTGAGTTAGTGTGCCCTTGTAGGCGAAAATAACCCAAGGCACTCCTGTCCCCTATACTGCAGTGAAGACTTTCTCGTTGACAAAAATTGCTACTTTCAACTACCTACCTTTTTCCCTTGCTTGTTTTTTTTATCAGTGTTTTTTTTCTTACGTTGGATCGAGGTAAGTAGGTACTTACTTGTAATAATGTGACACTAGGGTCGGGGCAGCAAATTTTATATTTTCCTTGTTTTTGCCTTACATCTGGGTATAAAAGTAGACTTACCATCCATACCTTACTCATACATAAACGACGACGTAGGTACCTACCTGACTAATGCGTCTCAGCAAATTGTTCAATTATTCAATTTTACACACAAACAAGTTTTCATTACTTTTTCCCTAACATCCGTGCCATTTTTCTGCTAACATCATTTTATGTTTTTTCTTAGCATTGAATAATTTACCGCGATATGGTATCGTGACGCTTTTCAAATGATTAGGTATATTTGTATACGATCGTTTTGAACTGTTCACTCAGACAAGGCCACCCGCTGTTGTCATTGCCAAGGCCTTCTGGAAACTTCTCACTCAACACATCTCTCATTATGAATGGCAATTAGCTGTTACACACTTAAAAATATGGTTTCGTGAATGAAAAGTGTTTTTTTCTCGTACCTTTAAAATCCTGAAAAGGCTTTGGCGGTTAAAGATTTTTCTGGGCTGAAAAATCAAAATACACTGTAAACTTTAGAGATGTGTAAATCCTGAGTGAATTGAAAAAAAGATTTACTTTTTTCAATAATACATCATGCATCACTAAATCAGAAGTTTTTGGAATACATCTTTAAATCACTTTAGATAAGATTCAAATTGATTCAATTGAGACCATTACGATGTGGAGTGAGAAGACTATAGGCTGGTATTATGATTCAGAAAGAGATAGAGAAGGATGTGTAAGTTCGCGCGTGCGTACTGCATACGACGCGTCGCCGGATAATGTAGAATGCAGAGAAAACTATTCTTTCTGCGCCTTATAATTAGGTGCAATGTATTTTTTTAAAAATAGGAAATCGAGTGACGGTTTGTTATGTTTTAGTTTTGATTGAATGTTCGAAACATGTTTCGATGCTTTTAATTGCGTATGCGAAATTATTTTGAGAGTGTAAATAGTGAATTGAACAAAAAACTATAAATAATAAATGTAAATAATTAAAAACTTTAATAAATGTAAATAATTAGGTAGTGATCAATTGTCTTGGTACAAAAATAAGTACGTTCTTATACCTCATTTGTACTAAGTAGGTATTTAATAACGCCAACCTAGTCCTTTGTATGTTTGTTTAGTTAATTATGAAAGCTAGGTTGACAGTCCTAAGCCTGATAAGAATGAAGGGAAATCAGTAGTATATGTATCTTTTTCTCCTTCCGAATCTCTTCGAATCATTTGCGATGTGTGGTATGAATGACTCTTTAAATCTTTTAATTCCGACACACACACGGAATTAAAAGATTTAAAGATTTAAAAGAGTGATTTAAATCTTTTGAGTGAAAAGATTTATAAATCTGTAATCAAGTAAAAGATGTAGTTTGCGCATCTCTAGTAAACTTTGCTATCGGTCATAAAGAAAATTTCGAAAATACCTTCTAAAATCGAATTGGTGACCATTCCAGCCAGTGAGCTGAATAACGCGCTCCTTCACATAGACCCCTAGACGAAAGAAAAGAAACGAAAGAGATTATCTACTTGAGAAAATAATGGTGAACATTGGCTTTTTGGATAAATAATGGGGATGCCTGTGGGGGATGCAATGAAAGGTATACAATACTTATTTTAAAGATATTTATTACATAACAGGAAAGATCAACATATTTGCGATCTTATATAACATAAAAGCTTATATGAAACAGCTTGTAGATAAAGGCAGAATACGCGAAAGTAGAAATCGAAAACAGGAGGTCGATGTTAATAATAATTATAAGTAAAAGATGCTATTCTGTTACGAAAATCTAATGACGCTTGAGTCTGAAAGTGAATTGTAAAAGTTCAATTTAAAATTTATTTTTCATCCCTGAAATCACGCCTAGGAGAAAAAATTAAATGATAATCTCACGCGTGAATCCTCGAGTCATATGTAAGATTTTTTATTGAAATTTTACAATTTACATTAGGACTCACGAGTGAGATTGTCGGATGGACCTTATAGTAATTTGCACGGACACTTGCGGCTTCACTCACTGAATAATAACGTTTAAAGTTAATTAGATATTCTGAAGCTAATAAGTCCCAGAATATGAGATATCTGATGCCACGGCTCCTTACTTTACAAAAAAAGCTTTAAATAATTCAAAGATTTTGTCACAAACATTGTGATGTTGGCCAAACACTCAAATATCTTGTTTAGACAGCGGCCTTTAGAGCGAGGGAGGGCTACTTTTATGGTTTCCCTCCATGTAGCCCGGACTTAATCTTTAGGTCAAGGACTTAATGGGGACGCAGTCAAGGTCAAGTAACAGTAATAGGAAAATACCTTTAAATAAATAATTCTTATTATATTAGTTACCGACTTACTTAATTGTGGAATTTTATCCTAGCCGAGGTAGGCACATATCAGCCTGTATTTTTGTCAAATTATATATAATATATATATAGGGTAGGTCAAAAAATTGGTTTCACTGAATTTTCATGTTGTTTTGGAATATTAACAACTGTGTTTATAACATAACATCTTAAATCAAGTTATCCCTACCATTTTATTTAAATTGCCTTCACTTGTGCTCTTTTATGAATACACAATGATTAAAGGGATTATTATTAAGAAAAAGAGAGAAGCTATGCTAAGAGAAGAAATGCTTCCATTATAATTTCTTGGCTACAGACTACAAAATAGAGAAAATTTTGCCAGTGTCGAGTATTAATAATCGTCGATTTAAGTAAGGGTACGATATGCCCTTACTACAGCACATATCGTACCCATTATGCTGATAAAATGAATCCCCTGCCTCTATCAGAAAATCTGAACATATCTACATTACTGAGAATTTACTGGTCATCTTGGGAGGACTTGAAAAGGCAATTTATAAGTATATTTTTATTTCAATGTCCTATACTTTTCATGTTTATGAATACGAAATGGTTAATAACTTATCATTATACATTAAAAAACAAATAACAAATTGGAAATAAGTACACAATTAATGATAATCCACTTTTCAATATCCCGCCAAAAAGTCATCCACTATCCACCACAAAGGTTATGCAACAAAAGAAAAAAAAATAACAAACTTGACTTTGGCATCGTCGCGATATAGCCGCGTTGGATTGGAGCCCATCCAGCCACGAAAAGGAACCAGCAACATTCTAAATTTAAATTCCCATTTAATCGTTGATAACGAACATTCGTGCGTGAGTGATGTGACGTTCGAATATAGCATAATCAATCGATTATGATAAACCTAAGTAATGTTTTGTCGGAAATGCTAAGAAATTTAAGATCTCTTAATATATATATTTTTATTTGACTGTTCTAATCTAGTTATGTAAACATAACAAAAACAAAACACTGTAAAATCTACATAATAAACCTGTAAAAAAACTATTAAAATATGATGAATGATTTTATTCTAACCAAAGGACTAATACCAATTGGTTTTAAATCGTAGGTACGTTTAACAGCATTTTCCGTTCATAATTTGACACATTAAAATGTTCGATTGGTATTTGGTCCTGTAAAAAAGCTCTAACATCTTTATTCGACACAAGAAGGGTAGGTATTCAATAGTATCTTTTCGGTTCCTCATCGAATGTTCAGATTGAAGGGGATGATGAGAAATTTAAAGATATGTGATATACCCACGTAGGCATTTAGTCAATCAATGCGAATACCGTATTAAACTAAGCTGAGATAGTCATAAACGATTCTGGTTATTAATTAATTATCGAATATGCAAAAACCTGAGATGCATGATGATATAATATCGTTTAGAAAATGGGCTAGGCTTATTCTTTAATTGGGATGAGATGTAATAACAATCATAATGATAATAGTAGAACCTAAAGCTATACTGGCGCGCGATGTACCGGCCAGGCAAGCATCACAGCAAGGCCAAGGTTGTCAGGGAAGGGGGGCGCGGGACGCCGCGGGCTTAACGCTTCGCGCGGGCCCGCTCCGACCATTCTGCACCTCGCAGTCGACTCTGACGGTTGTACAAGTGCCAGGTAAGCGGTGGTCATTTAAATATTAGTTAACCGTTGAAAATATTCGCCTAGAACATATCGACGTGCTGCACCACCGCCGCGCCTGAAGATCTGATCCGTATCTAGTCTATTGTGTGATAAATTAAGCTAATTTGAGATGTGCTTCGCTCGATATCATGATGTGTACTATTCCGCCGATAAGATGATAATATCGCACCTTAAGAAGTTTGATAGCATTCATACATCGCCCGCGAAGGTAAACGGTGGCGCAAACCGAGGGGAAGTTTCCCTCCAAAAAGTTTTGAAGCATTCCCGAAGGGCGGGAAGCGTGAGGCCGCGTGCGTGCTGCGTGTCGCGCATCGATCGGGCCACCCCTCGCCCTCGCCACTCCCGGCTCCGATACATTCATTTGGACTAAAATCATTCCATCATTGCATTTAGTATCCTCCGTTCCTTTTATTTATTTGCTGTAGTTTTTTTGTGATTTAGTGCATGTTTTAGCGGCTAGGTAATAATTGAAATTTGTGAAAATGGGTGGTTGTGCAACGAAAGAAAATAAGGAAAACAAACCGGCAGAAAATGCCGACGGGTGCGTATGTCTCCGGCCGGCATTTATATCCTGTGTCTGGTGCACACATTTTGCTCGACTTTGTTACCTACCTACTTGATTATGTTGTACTCATTGATTATTACCCTCATTAAAAACATTTTCCACTCATGAATGTCTTATACATATCTTGAATGTTTGTTATATTTTTTTGCAATAACATGGTCGGGCATTGAACTGAAATGGATAGCGTTTCCGCATATCCCAGCAATTTTGTCTATGTGCGAATGTCGAGGACCGGGCGAAAAATAATAGCTCGAGTGATAATTTTTTCAACATATTATTATTCCGTTTTGTTTTAATACAGTTTAGGGTCGAATACTTTTTTAAGAATTGGTATAATACATCCATGTATATTTTAATACCAGGCATATTATGAAACCTTTTATAGGTAAGTGTTGTATCGTGTACTTTCAATCATATCGAATATCACGATTGATATGATTCATGGAACGATAAGCGGATTCCGTAATCTGACGATGTTTAATTATTGCATTACCTTCTCGAATAGAAATGAATGCAAAGTAATAAGAAACCCGCGATAACACGTTCGTGCGCTGGTTGCGAGTGGGAGGGACGGCTGCGCACAGCAAAGGAGCACTGGTGCGCAGTGAGCTGACACATCCGTTTGACTTGCGCGTGTCGGTCAAGGCGACCTCTGGCAAAATTACGTAATTCCACCACAAAACTGAGTGAATCCCTGGGTGTGTTCAGTTGAAAAACAATCCAAACCCGACAGTCCGCGTAACGTTTGCCTTAGCTGTAGTCCATATACTCGTACCGCGCACATTATAATAGCTTGGCTTTAGTTAATTCGGTCATTATGAATTATAAACTGAAAGTCACAATCCCTGTGGTGGTTTGCGGTGGTGCCGTTCTCGCGTATTACCTCATCAGGCGGTTTGTAGATTTTATCGAAAATGTAATGTTTTCTTCGTTAGTTACTTATTTTTTTATTACATGAACACTTTAGAAAAATAGAATTCATAAAAGTACCTAGTTTAGAATTTATATTTTATATTATTTTTGTGCACTAAATAGGTCAGATCTTTCAACGCTCGATTCAAAAGACCATGGGTACGTCACTATTATATACATATATTCAAATTAAAAAAAAGAAGTTGTTGTTGATTGACTAGTTTGCCGGCTATAGTTGCAAGAGATTTTTCAAATTATTATCGTGAATTTGAAAAAAATATCAAAAATGTGTACAAGAGCGACGTGTACCGCATTGAAATCGTGAGAATCGCAACTGTCCTGTGTGAATTACGCTATGATCAATGAAATTATTTAATGCAACGTTATGTTTTTACAGGAAAGCCGCAGCAATGGTGGACACCGCAACCATCGAGAAGTTGGAGGCTGGCTTCAGCAAGCTCGCCGCTTCTGACTCCAAGTCGCTGCTGAAGAAGTACCTCACCAGGGAGGTGTTTGACGCCCTCAAGAACAAGAAGACCTCCTTCGGTTCTACTCTTCTGGATTGCATCCAGTCTGGTCAGTAGACTACTCTGCCGTTGGATTTATTTTACGATAAACGGATATTTTTTATCACGATTAAAGGTGTTTGAAATTGATAGGATACTCACACGTCGTCTTTAGATAACTTTTTATCAGATTAAACCATAAGTCATTGATAAAAACGCAATAAATAACAAATAATAGATGCTAATAAGGTAATATTGGGCAAGAAAAATTTTTTTCTATAAAACTAGGTAATTCGACTTGTGCTTGCGTGTTTGTAACGAGTTACGTAATATCTTTCCAGGTGTTGAGAATTTGGACTCTGGTGTTGGAATCTACGCTCCCGACGCGGAAGCGTACACAGTTTTCGCTGACCTCTTCGACCCCATCATCGAGGACTACCACAATGGCTTCAAGAAGACCGACCAGCACCCCGCCAAGAACTGGGGTGATGTAGAGACCCTGGGCAACCTGGACCCGGCTGGCGAATTCGTGGTCTCCACTCGCGTGCGTTGTGGCCGCTCCATGGAGGGCTACCCCTTCAACCCATGCCTCACCGAGGCCCAGTACAAGGAGATGGAGGAGAAAGTGTCGAGCACCCTGTCCGGCCTTGAAGGCGAGCTGAAGGGTACTTTCTACCCGCTCACCGGCATGTCCAAGGAGACCCAGCAGCAGCTGATTGATGACCACTTCCTCTTCAAGGAGGGTGACCGCTTCCTTCAGGCTGCCAATGCTTGCCGCTTCTGGCCCTCCGGACGTGGTATCTACCACAATGAGAACAAGACCTTCCTTGTGTGGTGTAATGAGGAGGACCACCTCCGCCTCATCTCCATGCAGATGGGCGGTGACCTGAAGCAGGTGTACAAGAGGCTGGTGAACGCCGTCAACGACATTGAGAAGAGGGTGCCATTCTCGCACGATGACAGGCTGGGCTTCCTCACTTTCTGCCCCACCAACCTGGGTACCACTGTGCGTGCGTCCGTGCACATCAAGCTGCCCAAGCTGGCCGCTGACAAGGCCAAGCTGGAGGAGATCGCGTCCAAGTACCACTTGCAGGTACGCGGCACGCGCGGCGAGCACACTGAGGCTGAGGGCGGTGTCTACGACATCTCCAACAAGCGGCGCATGGGCCTCACCGAGTACGACGCGGTCAAGGAGATGTACGACGGCATCGCTGAACTGATCAAAATCGAGAAGTCGCTGTAAGGTTTACGATCTCGCGCTATCAGTATTTTTTGTATTATTTATCGTTTTCATGTAAGTATCGATTGGATGTCGGATTGGATGGGCCGGCGGACGGCACTAGTCAGCGCCCCGCGCGGGTGGCCGGCCACGCGAGCGGCCCTGTATACCTACTGTTTCGTAAAAGTATTTTCTATAAGGAAATGGAAAATAAAGACAGCTAGACGTTAAGTACTATTATTGGCTATTTATTTGCATCCCCTTTCCCGACTTCAAACCCAGCGAGGCAAGAACCAGATTGTTACCTCAGTAGCAGTTGGGTATAGATGAGAAAACCTCATAGTAAATTAAAAATTACCCAAATCCCTAAATATGTGAAATCCTTATAATCGACGCATTCCTCAACATCTGCCAGCCGCCTATAATTTAAAATATCATATTCATAGACCCCTAGAGAAATCTCCATATTCAATACACGAACGAAAAACCTTCCCATGTTTCCCAATCAGCCCATTAATTTAGTTACACAACATGAAAACTCCCGTTCGGATAGACCGATTTCAACACGGTATCTTGTTACCAAGAAGTACTAATGGTGCCTAAGACGGTTTTTAGCCATTGTTTGGTGGAAATCGGTTCTGCGACTTCAAGATAAGCTTTGTTCAATCGATACAAAGTCCACCACACCTAAGTCAGACAATAAAATAAGTGTTTATACACGGTCGGTTTAACCGCCTAGTAGTGAAAACAAAAAAAAGTCAAGTGCGTGTCGGTTCAGTCACCCACAGAGTAGGGTTCTGTAGTTATAACGATATTAAGGTGAATGCTCAGGGTCGGTTGCCGCACATTTTCGATAGATGGTCCTGTTTTTCTGCAACTAGTTACACGAACATCGAGCATCTATGAGACTTGATGTTGCAAATTGCGAGCACTACTACGACATTGCATTGAAATATCCAAAAAAACATTAACCTGAAATCATTTATAATGGATGAGATACCATGGCTTCTAAAATCCTTGTATAAATAGGCACTCACACATAGACAAATACACGTCTTTTTTGTGCCGCTAGAGCGCAGCACTTGTTAAAAGTCTCGCATACTAAAAGTTGTCTTTTTATGCCACCAGGTAGAGCGATCATAAAAAAACTTATTTATCGGTTGTAAAATAATAGAAATACTTTTGCGAGCTTTGCAATATTAAAAGTTTCAGAAATAAAAGATAGAAAAGAAAAATGTATACTTTCATGTTCGTAAATATAATGTTTATTGTATAGATCTTATAAATATAGCAAGGTTTGCATGATAACTGTAAAAGTATTACGCTTTACAATATACCAGATCAGCAACAAGAACAATATTTATTATAATTTACAAGGGAATAAGAAATTTGGCAATGTAGTTCTATACCTAATAAGGGATACAGCTACATTTCCAAATTTCTTTGAAACAATGTTGTTTGTTGTTGGTATTCTAAAATTAGGTAAATATAACATTGTTTCAAATACTAATATTATGATATAGAATCGACTCTATACAATTTACAGTCATCTTGATTCTTGCAACCTCCTGTGCTTCATTCCTCCGCTAAAAAGAAAAAAATAATTGTTTAGTCCAATAATAATTATTACTGTATCCATACTTATTATAAGGTAAATGCTGCTGTGACATGTATAGATTCAATCATTCAATCATCGTTCCAGAGACGGGCCAACATACACCGTCACACTGCAATGCACCCACATTTCACCGATGGTATTTTGGTACCAATGTAATAGAGGGTGAGCCCATCGCCATTATATCGGGCACACGCCTCCTCAATATGAGGGGCATATAGGCCGTAGGCCCAGTGCAGTTTAGTGAACTTCACACGACTTTTGACAGACATGCAGGTTTCCTCACAAAGTTTGCCTTCATCGTACAGCAAGTGATATTTTTTATGGAAAATAAGATTCGCACATGAAAATCCGGAAATCTCAGTGATGGGAGCCAGGGTTTGAACCTGAACACCTCGTTCCAAGGCGAGCGTTCTGCCAACGAGGCTGTCACTGCTGTACAACTTTGGAATCTATACTAATATAATAGATTCCACTAGATGCGCTGATGTTCTTCACTCTCATAATACGATGGGATGGCAATCCGGTACAATCAGAGAGATCGGGCTGTGTTGTCCGAAGCACAAGCAAGTGATAATCATGAAATTGAACTTGTGTTGTGTAGCCACTTTACAATACGAGTTATGCTCTAAGGTATTTGTTACCAAGTTGTCCCGACTTTCACCAGTGTCACATTCCATCAGTATCTCCATTACAATTCAAATAGCAAACAAAACACAAATTAAAACAAAACTAATCGCAAATCTCACACAATTATTATTTGAATTTTGAAGTAAGTTTTTACATACATGAAATCGGTCGCAGCAGAGTAGTGAGTCCATTTTTTTTTATAATTCTGGAATTTGGCATCAGCATACCATAGACATGCTGCCAATTTGGTCAAGATATAATAAATTAACTTCGTAGACACCCAGAACAAAATAAGTAACACTATTCTATACATTCTAAGAACTTGGTAAGTGCTTACCGACTTTTATATTTATTAAATATCTATACCTCAGATTAACAGAATCCAAAGAGAATAATTTTAAAAAATATAACAGTAGGTAAGCACATACATAATATCTAAGTACAGAATGTATGTGCATCAAAACCAGTTATTTTCGGCCTAGGCACCTATTTATTATGTAGACGAGTACTCGTATCCGAGGTATAAGGTTTTGCGTTCAGAAACGAAAAAAAAAGTAATATCAATATATCTAAAACTAAGTAGGTTTCTAGTTGGTACCAATTTATAGCTACTCTATAATAAATCGGTAAGTAAAAAGAAGAGAAATAGGTGCACATAGGTATGTTTTCTTAGATTTATTCAATTACGAGCTATGTCGCACTTGATTTGTTCAAACGTTCAAGGGGTATCCCATTCATTAGGCTTCCCTATAATTTCGAAAAACCCGTTCATACTAGGTGCCGGGGCTTGCTTTCTTGTATCGCCAATCGTGTTAGGTTAGTTGGTTGGATATATATGTATGTATATATATATATACATACATGCCTTGCTGGTTGGTACCTTCCTATAGCTAGTCAGTAAGTAAGAAGAAGAGATAGGTACACATATAGGTCGCTATGTAGATTTTCTCAGATTGATTCAATATTGAATAATTACTAAAAACCGATGTTACGAAATATGTCGCGCGAGTCGCTGTCGATGTATTCTAACATTTTTTCTAGTCACAGCTGGCTGTGCTACTGATATATATATATATATATATGTATATCTATACTAATATTATAAATGTGAAAGTTTGGATGGATGGATGGATGAATAGATGGATGGATGTTTGTTACTCTTTCACGCCCGAACGGCTGAACGGATCTGGATGAAATTTGGCACAGAGATAGATTACAGTCTGGAATAACACATAGGCTACTATTTATCCCGGTAAAATGTATGGTTCCCGTGGGATAGATGTTTTAATTTTTCATACTTTTTATCGCGGGTAACACCGCCGGGCGCATCTAGTATATATAGATATATATATATATATATATATATATATATATATACATATATACAGTATATATATATATATATTGATATATATATATATATATATATATATATATATATATATATATATATATATATCAGTAGCACACCCGGCAGTGCCTAAAAAAATGTTTGATAAATTGATCAATAAATCGACAAAGACTCGCGCGACATATTTCGTAACACGACATCATCTAGCTATGGCCTTGGAAGGTGTACATACTACCTATATATATTTTCGTTATATTACTACCACACCATGTTGGAGTAACACGGCCGAGCTGTGTGTTTTGGAAATCTAATATTCACTTACAGAAACAATATCAATCATTCAAAAAGACAAGCCCACCGGCAAGATTTGAACTTGCTATAGTACACGTTTGCATCAACCGTGTAGAACATTAGGCTACGTAGACCACTAGTCAAGACGACGAATATTTTGATAGGTTTCAATGATATTTACAACCAATTGAAACATGACATATTCATTCATTCATTGATTATTTAAAAAAATAAATACATGCCTTATGTAGGTATGTAGGTTATTTTATTATAATAACCCGAAAAAATATGTTTGAACTCTTACCGTAGGTACAGTCGACAAAGAAAGTCCTTTATCAGTTTAACAACTCGTATTATTACTGTACTCAGATTGTTTAGCAATGATGCATGATTGGTTGTTTTATCTTGACCCACCAGTTATGGCGAAGAGAATATCTAATCAGAGGGTCATTCAATTAGCTTATGTCTTTCAAGGGGATTCCTATAAAACAGGATTCCCTTAAATTATACTTACCCAACGAGCGACTGGCATAACGTAACTTTCCCTTATAATAGAATTTCCCGTGGGTTTCTTGGGGTTTAAATCAAAATCAAATCAAAAATAAAAATAACTTTGTCTATGAGGGACATAGTGGGAAACCCTATCGAACGGGTTTAATGGGTTTTGCGTTTAACTTACCCAGTTTATCTAGGAAAGCCATTTCAAAATGTAAGCCAAGTGAATGGGTAATCATTCGTCAAATCATGGTCGAATCTCAGTTTAAAAACTAATCAAAACCCATGCATAATATTTCATAAGCTTTCCGGTTCCATATCTAATATTTAATTATCTAAATAAATATGGCAACTCTGACTTAAATGTCATTCTTTCTGTTTTGAATATATTTTAAATAATAAGCGGAATCGCCGCATCCCATATTTTAAATACATATAACACGATGGCTACTCCTAAAAGTGAAAGGGATTTCCAGTTACCTTTATCAAGAGTGAAAACTATTATGAAAAGTTCCCCAGATGTCGAAGCAGTAGGCGCTGAACCGTTATATTTGGTTACTAAAGTTACAGTAAGGAACTATGCATTGTACTTTTGGCGCCATAGTATGACTTATAGTTATTACATCTTCGATTAACTTATCCGGAACTCGACTTTAAATGCTTTAAACTTTTATTGCAATAAAATTACCAGCTATTATTTGTTTAATGGCATGATAACTGATCCAATATTTTGAACACCTTTCAGGAGTTATTTGTCACAGATTTAGCTAAAAGAGCCTTCAAGAATAGTAAAACCAGCTTGCTAGAGTACAAACACATTGCGGAGATCGTACAGGAAGACGACACATTGGATTTTTTACGTGAAATCATGCCTAGAAAGATATCTGTCAGACAGTTCAAAGAAATTATGGCTAAAAAAGCATCAAAAGGCGCGAAATCTGATGAATCTACTGAAGAGTCTAGTGAGGAGGAGAGTAGTGAAGAAAGTTCTAGTAACCATGAACAAGATTGACAATATACCTAGAATAGTTTTTGTTTTGGTAGCGGAAAGCCTACATTCTATGAAGCAATCCAGATGCAGTGTTTTTAAAAGTACTGGCTACTTAAGTTATTTATGTTGGTATTATTTTTTGTTATGTCATATGTTACAAAGTGAACATTACAATAATAATCACAGTGGGTCAAGTTCTCATTGCAATGTAAAATTAACAAAGTAGTATGAAGAGTCACTTTTTAAAAGTACATATGTCTTACATTGTGTTTAGTCTATGATTAATTCAGCAATGGCATTACAATATATTGCCACCTTTCTCAAATATGTGTACCAAACTGTGGAACTGACACTGATAATTAAGGTGTCTTAAATACTACCCGAGTATTATTTCAGTCGAAACCTCTTCATGAATAAAATCATTCAACAAACTCATTCGAAATTGTTTTTTAATCAAAAACAAGTCTCCATAGACTTGTTGCACGCTAATATTCCATCTCTACTATGTAGTGATAATGTTAATAGTATTAAAACCAGGCATATTTTATTGTAAGCAATAGGAAATGATGCGAATTTCCTTAAATTAACGCCCTCTAGGTTTCATAGGTGGTACTATTACCCCACGTTTTCGTGATAATTTTATGTTGAAATATTTTTTATGTTAGTAACAATTGAATACTAATAGATGGCAGCACGTACCACTCGTGCTCATATTGAAATATGGTAAGTAATTATAGAAAATGAACTATTCTTGTTTGTTTCGTTAACCCGCATGGAGGCGATGTCTTGAAGCCCAATCTTGTATTTACCCAAACGAACGTACTAAACCTCATTTGAGGTATCCTTGAGGAAGTTGCAGGCTGCACCCTACTAACCACCTCGAAGGCTATAGCGCGCAAAACCTTGGCAAATCCGTCCGGTGAAGCTGTCAAGTCGTCAATCAAAACTGAAAACAAAACTTGGCAATGGAGCAAAGTCGACGACGTAGAACGAAAGAAGAGTCCGTTGCTCAAAGCTGTAAAATATAACTCATTTACATAATGTAGTCAATGCGCTGCAGAGTAGACACCTACGTCCTACAAAAAGATATTATCAAACGACCCGTGTACTTAAGATAGTTATTTACGGCTTTTGTTAGTCCAAAAGAAGCACGCGGTTAACCGCATGGCCTCGAAAATTTCGCCTAAAGTCGCCTTCGTATGGAGGTAAAGGTCTATTACATTCAGGTGTTTGTTGTTACACTTGTCACTGGAGTGCAAACTCGGGCGGGTTTCGTAAGGGTCACCTTGATAATGCGGCGGTAATTTGAACTCCATTACGTGTTTCCTACTGGGCAATTTTATATTGTAGTAACTTGCTAGATCATTCAGCCTGAGAGCCAAGTAGATACAGTTGGCTGTTAAGATAAAATGTGAGATCTTTGTTAACGACGCGATCTCCTTGGGAGCTATTTTATATGCTTTTCGTAATCTTTTGTTTTACGTTTGTCAATTTTCTCGTCTTTATGTCCGCACGTGAAAATTTTCCTTTAATATAATTTTCTTAATCATCCAATTCTCCTGCCTTTTTTATTATTTTACACTACACATATTATTTACAATCTTGTTTACCGGTTTTACTTCATTCTCCTAGAATTATGATATAACGTCTCAGTGCGACGTAGATATAATCCGTGAATATATGTTGGCTTGGTTGGCGAGCCACCGCTCTGTAGTAATGTCAGTCAGTAGTAAGAATAATTAAAATCTTAACCCCCACTAATTCACAACATTTCTATGTCACTAAAAAGAATTTTAAACATTATCGTGTAGGTATTAGTGCTCGTTGTCGTAACATTTCAAACTGCAGCGGTGCATTGCAGGTAATTGCAGTTTATCGCTTTTACTCAGTGGCTATTTCGCAACTCGGTATCTGCAAAGTGCATCAAGTGTTTATGCATTGACGACCTGATTAGCGCAGTTGGTAGTGCTCCTGCTTTCTGTGCCGAGGGTCCCGGGTTTGAATCCCGGTGGTGCCAATCTTTGTGTGATGAGCACTAATGTTTGTACCCCTGTCATGGATGTGTTATATCTATATAAGTATTATGTACTGAGTTCGCCCTCAGTCCATTATACGGTACCCATAATACAAGCGTTGTTTAGTGTGGGACTGTATAGTTAGTGTGTTCGTCCGGCGATATTATTATTATTACATTGCAGTCTATTTTTTTTTATTAACAATGATGTCAGCCGCAGAGGGGTGACGTCGAGTGATAATAAGGCGCAAAATAAATACATAAGTAGATAATAGTATTGTTGATTTTTAAGTGGGTAGGTAGGTAGGTACGCTGGTCTACGTGGTTTCACCCTTAGGCCTCAGCCTCGAATTTGGCGGGCAGCGGGGCGGCGGCGCGGGAGCGGCGCTCGTTGGCCGCCCCGCGCCGCTGCCACGCCGCTATTTTCGAGAACCGGTCCATTTGATTTGTCGCATAAGATCCTACCGCTCCGCCGCCGCCGCCGCCGCCGCCGCTCCGCTGCCCGCTAAATTCGAGGCTGAGGCCTTATGGGCAATTAATAGGTACCTTAGTTTCGTTATCTGCAAGCTAAAGGTCCTATATTATTCCTCTTATAATATCATAACAGTGACTTCTATTTCCTCGCTTCATCAAATGCAAGTACCTAGGTAAGATTTTTTTTCTTAATCACAGTCTTCTCTTCACCTACTACCTAGGTACGACTAAATACTAAAATATTGCGCTTCGTTCAAGGACGCTGGAAATGTCCTAACATTACTTACTTATTTATTTTACATTTCAGTAGGAATCTACTAATCATGACGAAAATTCTTAGCTCGCGCAATAAGGTACTTACTCTACGAAATATTCAGTTTCGCTTTATTCAACACTGAGTTCTGCATAACTAGGCAGGTCTGTTAGTTTCGTTGAAAATAGCTTAGTTATCTTCTTGTAATTTTGTAATACGGCTGAAGGCGACAACGAATAAAAATACCTCAGCAGGTTCGAATTTTTATAACTTGCTAATTTCTACCCTCGGCTCCACCCGGGGCACTACAATAAACACAACCTAATAAGGGATAATGTCGCTTACTTATAGTGAAATAATGTTTAGAATCGGATAATTAAATCCGGAGATAACCCCCTCCATCCAAACTCATCAACTCTACCTACCCCTTTGTAATGTTGGTAGTTATTTTTCTACCCAATTCATAAACTAGATATAAGCGATTAAAATCACAGCCTATATCCTAGTGTGTGGTAACGAAAAGCTTGGATAAATGTGCACTTAATTACTATGAGTAATTAGGTTAGATATAATTTATGTCGATCGTAATGGGTTAAAAATGTTGTAATTTTAGAAAACGCAATGTATCGTGAACACGCGATTAAAACACTCCACTCCGCGCGATACCCGACGCCAGCGAATGACGAGCGCGATCGATCGTATCGAGGTTTAATTTACATTGCAGTTTTAGGTTTATACTCACGTTGAGATATAATTATATTATAATTTTATGCTTAAATCAGTTTACAAAGATCGGAAAATATGCGTGGCGGCGCTAAAAAATAATTCATTCTCAAAGTGGGCAGTAGACAAAATAAGTTTGGGGACCATCGCGTTAAAGCCATGGTATCAGTTTTCATTACGAAGTTACTATACAGACATACAAGGTTCCTATGTACTTTGAGACGCTTACTTACTAAAAGCAATCTCTTATGAATCGATTCACGGATATACCTAACTTTAGATACCATATAACATGGAAATCCTGCGGTTTGCGAGCTCCGTGTCGGCATCAATCACGGTATTACAATATCCTATACGAAGGTACTGCGCAATGGCGTACATAATTATTATTTGAATACCTACCTGTACTACGTAACGATAAAGGAAAACATCGTGAGTTAACCTAGTACGTCTCATTAAGGGGAGGCTACATAAAGGGCTATGGCTAACAAAAAAGGGTTAATAAAAAACCCTGTAAATATATTTCCCACATGTATATTCAGACGAGGAGACGAGAGGTTACTAGACAACAGAACTAAACAAAATTATACTGTAATAAATAATAGCCAACAATGGTCTTAGTACTAAGAAACATCTTATAAAACTAAGTTATAATTTCCACTCATAGATAAATAATTGTTTTGTTTTTTAAACAAATTATGAGTTAATAACATACTTGACCCCAATTATAGTGGACAAACTACTAAGTACTCAACAGGTAAATATAATAAAATACGAGAGAAGTTTGATCTGCATTAAGGTATTTCGTCAATACCTACAAAATGAAATATCAACATCTTTAAGGGGCAAATTGATTTACAACAATTTATTCCAACAAAAAGTTGATTATGAGACTGTAGTGTCTTTCAGTACAGATACCTACTGACTGAGGCTCGTAATCGCACGCGCAACCATCCAGTCAAAGAGCTCTGAGATTCTGCTCTTGAGCTTCAAATAATTTGGTAAGATATTTTATTTCTAAGAATGTAGTTAGGTACAAGATTCTGTGTGTGTATTAGTTAGGTTTAATTTAACGATGTTATTGTTTATAATAACGGTTATAAACCCATGAGAAAACGTATAAAACCTATCCTTTGTGTCCGAAATGCGAAGGTGACCGCATGATCACATAACGTCGCGTTTTTACACAGCTTCGGTTTGTTTTGTTACATCATCCGTACCTTGAACGTTGTGTACTTAAGTAAAAAAATATAATATTTACACGTTACTTAAGTTTTAAATGTATTTTATGAACGGATCGACAGACTTATTTAACTGTACGAGTACCTGCAGTAATATATGTGCACTTGGCTAAATTTTCAATTTGAGACCTACTTCTATGGTTTGTAGAGTTATAATTTTAATCTCTAGAAGTTATGGGGCGTCAAACTGGAACGGAGAGACTAGCTGGATAATCTTATAAGGGTTTTTTTGAGGTCTACGGAGTTCTAAAAATATATAAGTAAATTCAAATATATATATGATATCTTACTGTAAGATGGGTAGGTACTTATAAGAATATACCGTACCAAATTATAAAAGTCCTTTTTATTGTAACGTTGCAATAATATAGTTGATATATACCTATTATGAAATAAAGATTGATTTGGGAATAGATATTAAAAAAAAATATTCCAATCAACCATAGAAATAAAGTCATTGGGTGCTAAATTTTGAACGACTTCAGTAAAACATAATTATATAACTAGTCGAGTACCTACACTGTGAAACGCTGTCAGCCTTTGTACACACAAAACAGACGTAATTATTATTTGATAAACGAAAGTATAGCCTCGCTAAGGCCTCGGTTGTCTACTTATAATCTTTTTTTTTACCCTTGAAATAGAACAGATCTAATTACTACACTTATCACGTATCAAAATAATTGTTAAATAATGCTAGGTTGCAATAACGTGTACTAGAAAGTTATGGCGCTAAGCTCTGGAAGAGTTTTCGTGCAGATTCTCAAAATGAATCCCTGTAATTCGAATCCATCGAAGTCTCGAAGTGAATCCCTCTAAGTCGAGTAATAGAATTTTACTATAAGCAGGCCATTTAGCCATAAGTATCAATAAGTAGCTATGTAACACCTTAGTGCCACAAGACGGTGATTATCCATGTACAAATTAGCGAGGACTTGCCAACAATGGCGGCGGCATCCGGCGGCATCACAACACAATTAACACGATAATAACGACGTGAAACGAACACGCAACTTGGACGGGACAAGGTAAAGAATTACCCGCGGAAGGTTATTCTTAACTTAATAGTAATTACAATTAAATACTATAACTATGACGTCTATTATAGTCCGGGACATATAGGAGCCGAATCCGCCGTTATTGGAATTATGGTCTGTCTTTGCACCTCACAGGAAAACTACAGGACCGATTTGGATGAAACTTGGCATCGTAAAAGCTTATAAACACCCAAGATATTTTTCCCTAGAAAATGGGGAACTGTACAATTTGGAACGTTACTCCGCACAATTGCATGCGTCACTGTGAGATTAAACGTACTACGATACATTCGGCTTGTAGTCTTGCAGATGGCATCAACACTATTACCGCCAAAAAATCGGCATAGCCAAGAGGATACATTTCCTCTGCAGCCCGGGCATAATTTGAGTATGCATATAGACGAAAATAGTGGTAGGCAGACTGAACTGGAACCAGAAATGTCTGGAGCCGCAGCCTCACCTAAACACATACCATTTGATTGTGATGTGATAGGCCATCTAGGGTCATCCTTAGCTCATCAGCCCAGATTGGCCCTATAGCGCACGTATGTTATTAGAAAGCAATTATACAAGTTTCCGATGATCTGTGCAACCGGGTAGGTGCATGTCGCCACCGATCAAACGCAACGACGCACGGCATTCTTAACAAGCCTTATATGAAGCTGCATTACAATTATACCTAGTGCGTGATTATTAACACTAGATATAAATTCTATGGTATTCGTTACAATATAACAGCTGATGTTGTTGAGAGCAGTAGCTTATTTAAAGAATAGGTGGGTAAGGCAGGGTCATTTATTTTTACTTAAGGTGGAAGCTCAGGGTCAGGGCGCGAAATTCAAAATGTCAATGGTTTTCATTTTTTTACGAAAAATTTGGACATCTTAACGATGTAATTTAGTGTTTTGCGATATTACCGTTCTGCATTGGATGTTTCGATGTATTAAGTTTACTTAAAAAAATACCAAAAGCTATACAACACCATGAAGTTAGTAAAAGTAGCGGTTTTTACAAACCTTATGGCATTGTATCGGATTAGGTACTTTTTTAAGCAAACTTAATACATTGAAACATCCAATGCAGAATGTTAATATCGCAAAACACTAAATTACATCGTAAAAATGTCCAATTTTTTCGTAAAAAAATTAAAACCATTGACATTTTGAATTTCGCGCCCTGACCCTGAGCTTCCCCCTTAACATGTATTATCCTTCGGACATTTAAAAAAATGCCAAATCAGTCCAACAGTTCTAAAGTGATGCGCTTAATAATCAAAGTACTTATGATTCTGTCTTACATACTCATCTCTATCCGCTCTAGGTGGACCTATAAGGTTCAACATGAAAAATAGTGTAAAATATTTTATTCAGTTTCCTCATAGTGTTACGTTAAACGCCATTGATAGGCATCTAACTATGTTATAGAGAGCTGTTCGATACTAAGCCCAGTATTACGTGTTATCGAAACGGGAATTGCAATTACGATGTTTTACGTAACTAAGGACGAGGTGTTGTGAAAGCAAGATTGAATTCATTAGCAATATATTTTCCTTTTAAGATTTTCTTGAATAATCTTGTCGTAATCTTATACTATGTATGAGATTGGACGACTATGTATCTATACAATTCAAGGCATAGGTTCATTTGTTGGTGCACTACCTATATAAATGTAATGCTTGTATTATGCACGGGTTACACGAAATCAGTACTCAAGTAGCAAGTGCCTTCATGAAAACAGAACGAAAAGTATGTAAGTGAAAAGTTTTCTCAATAGATTTTCTTGCATTTCCATGCAATACTTATGATGTCTGCTTGTAACTTCGCGGCTACTTCAATAGTGGCATCAAACCCGGATTCCGTTGGTTACATGCGAGCCCTCTTAACAGTAGGCTATGTTACTTCAAAAAAGTTATCTCTGATCGCTAAATTGTCAATATGTTCGGTTTAACAGGTAAGAAAAGCTCTATTCAACATGCTCTAGGTAACTATGACACGATACTCTGGAAACATTGACGTCCTCGTGTCGAAATCTTTTATTTATATTTTCCATACTTATTACGTAACGTAGGACGTTAGTTAGTACCCAGTATCCAAAGACGAAGAAATTTAAGACTTCGATATTGTAGACATTATATTTTAATAAGACTACGATATTCCTATATTCGAATGTAGAATTAATTTATTAAATCATATTAATTGGCCAGAATGTCTATGCGCGAAGAGCTTTTTAATTATCAATTCATTGGTGGTGAGAAATTTACGTTTTTGTTTTTAAACTTACATACGACGTATAATGTTAACAAACTGAACATTATACGCTGCGGGAAAATCAAGGTGAGGCTGCAATACCGCATGCTTCGTTGACTCGGTGGAAAATGAGATTGTTGCGTGCATTCGTGAAGCGGACGTGAAACCGAACGCACCCGCCGACGCGCCATTTAGGATATTTGAAAATCGAACGAGATTTTGATTATTTTTTCATATTATTTATGGAAAGACTTTATAGTGCTGCGAAAATAGTTTGCTTTTATTGAAAAATGACTATCTACAGCAAAATAGTTCAGATCATCTTAGTAAGTGTGTGATGAGTTTTGGAAAGGATATCAATATTGAAGGTTTGTGTACACATCGTACTTATTATATATACAGGGACGGAAACGATAATGAAAAGGACAAGTAATTGTGATTTTGGACATGTTAGACAGCCTTTATTCGTGTGAATTTGAGTTTACTGCCATATAAGAAAATATTTTTTGGACGTCCTCGATTGTGTCTCCTAGCTACTAACGATTTGCGGATAATAATTAATCTCATGTTATTTCTTACTTATTCTGAAACTACACTAATATAGCCAGGCCTTTGATTTAATAACCGTAGACGTAACAAAAAAACAAACGAGAAGCGGGCGCTAGAAATAGGTACTTATTAGTAATCTACCAATTAGGTAGCTAGCTCACAGTCAGAATGTCGATGTTTTATTATATGATGTTGTATTAATTTTATTTGGTTATTTGTTAATTACCTCATAAGGAAGCCCGTAATGTATGGTACTCAGATTTGCAGTCTTGATGCTACCTAACCTTACACACTAGGTACTAAGTGGTTACCAATTGAGGTACCTACACTGTTCCTCTATTTCTATACCTAGATTATAACTCTACCGTTTTTCCACATGATATACCTATACTAGTAGGTACCTACTTATTTTTATAACGCGTTATGTGTGCACCTATACGCTATAGAATGTTTTAACAAAGAGGACTATGGGGTTTTACGCAGTCTGTGTACAAAACAGACAGAATCAAATAGTCATCATGATCTGCGTTCATTTACTCCGGTACCTATTTTGTATGCTGTCCGAGACCCCGGTACCCGGCAGTTCACCAAAAACATGTTAATCATAGACAAAACACGTTCACCTTGAAAAGCACCTATCCATACGCTTTGCGGTAATAACCTCTGTCAGTGTAGGTTTTTAAATTAATGACCGGCTAATGTTTTCGACGCTTTTCAGCGAAGCACCTCTATTCTAAGGAATAGGTAAGTATATAACTCAAGATGCTTAACTAAATAAAATATAATTGATCATCTCCGAAACTCTACATATTATTATACAATGAGATCATAATGTAATCATAAAATTTATTTATGATATAACTGGCAGTCAGTAGCGTGCCTAGGGTTTCAAAATAGGGCAAGCCCGATGCATATTTTTACTAGAAAATGAAGTGAAATCAATCTCGTGCCCTCTTTGTTCTTCAATTCTCTCAATTTCAAGATACTTATGTACTGCAATAAATGCGCGAAATTTGAAATGTTCGATGCGCTTTGAAAATTGGTTATTTTGTTTGAGATATTTTAAGCATGCCTGGCTTTTTGGCTTGTATGAAGGTACAACTACTGCTGGCAGTGTTCGCAACTTCGCGCGCATAGACTTAATAATTCTTTGACTCTCTCCCTCTTCCCGGGTCAATTTTATTCATACTAAAATGTTGAGCTGTTATATTTCAGCTTCAGTAATGTTTTATTCCTGGTATTTTTTTTTGTTCTTCACCGGGACTTCACCCATCCATTTATCAGGACAACATTATTTATTCTATATATTAATAAGAATTATAAACTAACTAAGAAGCTTCATAAAGATTTGTTTAGTAATTAGCAACAAACAAAAAAAACAGAACAGAAACAATCACGGATTCAGCCTATATATCGAAAATAATGGTTCCCACGACAATGTTTTTTAAAAATATTGAAAATATATCATAGACACGACCAAAGTCGCAATTTTATTTGATGTGGTTATGGATTTATTAGCTGTTATTCAAAGTTAATAAGTAGAAGGTAACCCACTCAACGTTGTTGTAACTGTAGGCCTTTCGTAAGCTAGGTCTTCCGTGTAGCACTTGTTACTGAAACTGGTCTAACCACTTGTCTAACGGGCATAGAAGGGATAGGTTGTACTCGTAAGCAATTTTACTAACACACAATTAATAAACACGTCATTTCGGCTGTATTATCTCCGAATTTTTACTGGTGGTAGGCTTCGGCCGTGGCTAGTCACCACCCACTGAACAAAGCCATGTCGCCAAACGGCCTAGCCGTGTTCCGGCATGATGTTCGGTGTTGCCATTCATGGATGGCGGGTCAGATCAGCTGCGCTGCATGTGCCTAGTGAATGTAGCGTCTCGATCTACTGCCGCCTTCCTACCTAGGCAAGTATGCTCCATCGTAGATCTCATCGTCACTTAACATTGGGTGAGATCGAGATAAAGTACTTGCCTATAATGTAATAAAAAAAAAAATAAAAAAAAAGGGTAGCCAATGATATTTTAATGCATTGATTGAGTTCAGCAGTTCGTCATCACGATCGCTCCCACTTTCCGATGGCAACAACGTTGATCAGGGCCGAGAGACTGATCGCGAAATTGATGACAGCATCGTTGATTACTTATATTTACGCGAACTCTACACATTGAAATAAAACTAATTTTACGAATTTTATCGCGTTTTAACGTAAAAAAAAATCCTAAAATTCGTTTTATTTCAATGTATCCTTGATTTTTTTTTACAGATTTCTTCATACAATTAGATACTGTTAAACGTGTCGGTAACGTGCCTCTATTGCTATGTCATACTCACTAACATTTCATTATTATTTACCTTATCACCTGCAAATGCACAGTTTCTATGAGTTAAATGTTAATGGTCCAACATTTTATTTCCTTCTACCGTTTAAGTATCACCTAACACCACACGGCTCAATATTATTATAGGGAATACAAAACCATATGATACATGCCACTAATCCCACTATCCCACTAATCTATACTAAATATTATAAATGTGAAAGTTTGGATGGATGGGTGGATGGATGTTTGTTACTCTTTCACGCCCGAACGGCTGAACGGACCTGGATGAAATTTGGCACAGAGATAGATTATAGTCTGGAATAGCACATAGGCTACTTTTTATCTCGGTAAAATGTATGGTTCCCGTGGGATAGATGTTTTCATTTTTCATACTTTTTATCGCGGGTAACACCGTCGGGCGCAGCTAGTATTATAAATGTGAAAGTTTGGATCGATGTTTGTTACTCAATCACGCCAGAACGGTTAAAGGGATCTGGATGAAATTTGGCACAGAGATAGATTATAGTCTGGAATAGCACATAGGCTACTTTTTATCCCGGTAGAACGCTGGTAACACCGCGGGGCGCAGCTAGTCATTAAATAAATGATAAAAGGACACGGGATATGCTATTAGTATTTGATATCGAGATAAACCCGTTGACCTTATTAGAACCGATCAACGGCTCTCACTACTCAAGGCGAGAGGTTCGTTCAACCAACGAGGTATAGATTGTGTAGCCCAACATTTACCTAGATGTCAACTTAAGGTGGAAGCGCTAGGTCAGGGCGCGAAAGTCAAAATGTCAATGTATCGCTTTAGGTATTTTTTTAAGCTAACTTAATACATCGAGACATCCAATGCAGAAATCTAATATCGCAAAACACTAAATTACATCGTAAAGATGTCCAAATTTAAAAAAATAAAAACCATTGACATTTTGAATCTCGGGCCCTGACCTTGCGCTTCCCCCTTAAGGACACGTAGGATAGGTACGTTTCGGATAAAGGATGTTGAAAGTATACTATGAACACACATCATGAAAAGTTTGGGTATCACTTCATAAGTTTCAAATGAAAACTTATGAAAGACGAAATAATTTTAGGTGATCTTGAACTTGTTGTGATGTGTGTGCGTAAGTGTCGTGACACAGTACACTTCCTGGTCAAAATTTCCGGTGTTGGAATGTTTCCATGCGGTTATATGTCTATACTAGCTGTTACCCGCGACTTCGTCCGCGTGGTATTTAACAAAAAAGTTATTCTAAAATAAAGTAAACTAAGTTACTCCTTGTACCATCAGCTATCTGCCAGTGAAAGTCCCGTCAAAATCGGTCCAGCCATTTCAGAGATTAGCTAAAACAAACAGACGGACAGACAGACTAAATTGTAAAAAATTACACTCCACTTTTATTTATTTGTATAGATTATTCAGCGCAAAGATAACTTACAATAATTATTTCTTTCATGATCTCAATGCAGTGTTGCCAGACTGGGTATTTTTTTTTTGCAATTCTGGGTAAAAATTTGGCTCCGGAGAAATGAAATTCTTGGAGAAAAATATACCCATGCAGTAGGGATGCGTAACGTAAAAAAAAAAGAAGGTCATTCAGTCTGGAAATTAGAACAGTATTTCAAGGAAAAAATAAGAAAAAGGCAAAAATCTAACAAAATTTAATCATCTATTTGGTTAATTAACCGATATTATTAACATTTTTGCCTTTGGGTAAAACTCGAGCAAATTGTATCATTTTGGAGAAAAATAATTTCAAATTTGGGTGGAATTAGAAAATCACATCTGGCAGCACTGTCTCAATGTTGTCTCAGGATATTATAGTCCTGATTACGTTTGGGCACAGTGTGTAAGAAGTATTCTTGCGATATGCAACGTTAGTCCTCCGAATTCACCATAAAACATATAGTAAAACTAGGTGCGGTTTAAGAATTTGTACGCTATTCTAAAATAAGTTGTTATTACACTGGGCTTAGTCTTACCTACTTTGGGATTTGTGTTTAGTGAAGCAATGTTTGATAGCATTGATCTACAGGTACTAGGCATACCTAGATTCATTATTTATAGTAATAATGAGGTTCGTAGGTGAAATAGGCCATAATAAAGTGATTACGGTAATAACTTTATTATGGCCAGACTAAGGCTGACATTTGGAATGTCCTAAGTATGTTGAAATTAATGACATATATGACGAAAATTAACCTTTTCATCCTAGACATGCAAATAATTTTCGATCTTAAGGTGTCAAAAGAGTTGCTTGGCCGGCTCTACCTTGTAATTTTATATTCTCTTTTTAGACGTATATATAACTCTTACATCTTATAACTTGTTGATAATAAGTTTACTAACTCAATAATAATCAGAACTATGTTTCCTTTTACGTACACATGATTTGAGGACCTTATACAATTACAATATTTATCTCTATATATAATTCCAGCCCTTTTTTTTAATGTCCCACTGCTGGGCACGGGTCTCCTCTCAATTCGAGGGGGGATTAAGCCATAGTCCACCACGCTGGCCCAGTGCGGATTGGCGGACTTCACACATCTTTCGAGGGGTTCTCTCAGACATGCAGGATTCCTCACGAAGTTTTCCTTCACCGTTTTAGCAAGTGATAATCATGGTTGAAAATGAGATTCGCACTTGAAAAATCCCAGAGGTGCGAGCCGGGGTTTGAACCTGCAATCCTCGTTACCGAGGCAAGCGTTCTACCAACTTGGCTATCACTGCTATTTATCTCTAGCTTAATTTATATATTACACAATTACGCTAATGGACTCAGGAAATAACATTAGGTTAGGTTAAACACAAGGTTATATTTTAAGGTTATGTATTAACAGCCCGCTAACTTTTATGTTAGAACCTTCGAATCGAATAGTATGCCTATCAAGGAGATTATTATCTAATCAAATACCTATTTATAACCAACCACTTATAAGAACAAGGATCTTCTTTATAAATACTTAATGGTATGCCTTGGTCGCATGAAAACCTACTAATTAGGGAAGTAGCTGTACCCGTTCATGCTTTGACGCAATGCAAGATCTTTGTCAATTGAATTCAAGATTAATGTTTTGCCTGACGTTAATATGAAGTCGTTTAAAATTATTACCACTCAATTTACATGAAAGTTTACTTGAATTTCGCAACGGATTTGCGGTTCATGTTTTTAGTTTAAGTAATAATAAGCAAAAACCTGTTGTCACTAAGGTTGTCGCAATATTTTAAATAGTTTCGAAATAGGTAAGATATTATATGCTTACATACCTATATTATTAAATGCATCTATCGTATTTTATTTAGTTACATGCTTTTAGTATGTAACACACATTGCAGTTGAATCAAACTGTTTCAACCGTATTTATTTTTCTTAACAATAGTACCGTTTATTTGTTCATGCCATAATGAGAAAATGTCTGCTATCAACGCTATGGGAAACGGCAATTATAAATGACCTTACCTAGTTATATTAGGTACAATGGTTGACAATTCCCTTGCAATGTCCATTCAAACAGTTTTTATTAAAACGATACTGAGACGCAAATATAATATAATAAGCCGCACTAATTTAAATCATACTACATTGTTACCAAGACACAGATTCTAAATATATTGTATACCTACCATATTATTCCATAAATCAAGGCATATTTGAGTACCATAAACCGACCCTAAGGCACCGGCGGCAACCTGGAGGAACTTATTAATTTATTTTAGTTTTTATTATCGTTATGTTGGTATAAATAAATTATTGACATTGTCTTTGAATCGTCTATTTAAATTGACGGACGAATTATGAACTAAAACGCTTGGCTGTTGGGGAGACAAGATACGCTTCACTTAATCAAATTGTAATGTCATCAATGAGCATACTTTCCAATAAACTGTGAGGTATAATATGTGTGTACTTTGAACGTATTACTGTGGGCTATACGATTAACTTTTAACAACACCGCGCAATCTATTTAGGGTTGTTTTTTTTTTATTTCCTGCGCCTGTTGTAACGGCGGGCGTGAGGCAATGGCATTGTTGTGAGCCGGCGGTAATTCCACTCTGTTTCGTCATGCGCTCGTCTTTTGAGCCTATAGGTACTTTTAAAAAAAACAATTGGAAACATTCAGAATCCTTTTGTATATTGTAATTTGTAATGTCGAACAAAATGTTGGTTCCGATACAAATTACAAACTACCTACTTAGTCAAGTCTGCGTAGGTTTCATAAATTTCGAGTTAATTGAATCGGTCAATGGTTTTCGTTTTAATATGCAATGTATTCATTAAAGAGGTTTGTAAGCTTTTTCAAGATTTAATTAATTGCACAATGGAATCCAACAATTGAAACATTTTTGCAACACTCGGATGTAGGTATATGCATTTTTATGAAGTCGCCCACACACGCAGCCTTGGTTTTATAAAGCACGTAGGTATCAGACATCATTATAATAATCCAGTACACAATGTAATTTTTTTTAAACAAAGATTTTTTTATCTGTACACACGTTAAATACCCTAAGTTAAACTGGTAGATAAAATAGAAAAAAGGTACCCCACCCTCTCTCGCATATCGTGAGGCAATCCGTGCCCATGGATGGCGACGAGTGCGTTGATGTCTTTTGTATGTATATCGCAAGCTCCGTCAGGTACTAAGTATACATCGACTATTGATAACCCTAAACATAAACGAAGCCTAGTAACGCTTATTATTGCATGCTTTTAACATGGACATAAGACCGGAATCCAGTTGTTTATGATATAATCTGCCTCCTTTTACATAATATTAATAATACAACCAAAGAGAGTACAGAAAGCACTACCAGCTATAAGAATTATATTATTTAGGTAAATCTAAAAGCCTTATGTATATATACGATGTAACAATAATAGTGTACAATATTTTAACAAGGGAATCGGTGCGTTATATTGCTCATTATGATGTATAAAAAATTGTATAAATGACGTTTGATTTTTTTACACATGGCGCGCCAGTAGCGTTTAGAGGTGCGCTTAGTATATTTTTTTAATTCGAATATTTTGATTTATTTCTTTGGGAATGTTATCTTAATAACCTACAGATGGACCTGTTAAAATATTTTGCACCATTATTGTTACACCTTATATGTAAATGCGATGATTTGTGCAGCGTTTCGTGCAAATTTCACAAACCTCTACGAGCATATTTTGCAGGCATGCTACCTACCTCTTTATTCTAAATGATTGCGGTATTTTAATCAAATAAAGTGCGTGGTGTCCATAGCACGGGTTGTGTAAGATTTAATGTACTCACTCGCTATAATTTAGTTTGAGTAATACAATCGATTGGTGATATGACGACAACGATATAGGGGAGTAGAATTGATATTTTTGCGCAATAAAGTACAAAGGTAAGGTACACGCGGGGTAAAATAATTTATAGACATTCAATTAAATTGCTCTACAATCTACATGAATTAACATAGTAGGTATTTCCAAAACATACATCGTACAGGGATGTGAATAATATGACCTCGCCCTGGCTTCACGCCTCAGCGATAATTGCGATGTAATCACTAAAATAGCACATTATAAAAACTATCTGACACATACAATCCTCTTACAATCAGTTTACTTAGTGACGTCATCCAATTAATCATTAGATACCTAACATGGAAAAACACCACACATGTTTTATTAACTAGGTAGGTGTTTGTCGGTACTCAAAACATAACAATTTTGTTAAACTATAATCGTTAATTACTTAAAAATAAGTGTCAAACCCTCAAGTGTGTTGACCCTTTCGATGTGTGTGAAAAACACTCAATAGAATTCTATTGGGTACCTACCTACTCGTTTTATAAATAGATAGACTAATATCAAATTTACCCGTGTGGAAATACAGTTTGAATTCGCACCTTAATCGAACTTAGCAATTCTGCACGATGTATATAAATGACTAGCTGTTGCCCGCGACTTCGTCCGCGTGGTATTTAACAAAGACAACCGTTGACAACAGCCTGCTCGCCCATTCTGAGCCCGCAGGAAGCATTTCAGGTTGTTGCTATCAAACTTAATCAAGCGCTGCGCTGCAACATTGGTTTTATTTTTTATTCGTGAGATCCTATTTTTTTGTAAAATAAATGTAGCCTAAGTTACTCCTTGTTACATCAGCTATCTGCCAGTGAAAGTCCCTTCAAAATCGGTCCAGCCGTTTCAGAGATTAGCCGGAACAAACAGACAGACAGACAGACAGACAGACAGACAGACAGACGGACAGACAGACAGACAAAAATTGTAAAAAAAGTTGTTTCGGTATAGGTAACGTGTATACATCCAAATGCACTTAGTAAAAAGCGGTTATTTTAATATTACAAACAGACACGCCAATTTTATTTATATGTATAGATAGTCTCGCATCAGAAAGTTAGGCTAAGGACGCACGAACTCAGTCGGTGAAGCGATCATAATCGGGCACCGCTGTTGGTGAACTACTCGATCTACTCGTCCGTGAAGTAGGAGTAAAAATAATTAGACAAAAATGTTACATAATGTCAATAAATCGCTGGGTAATCGATTCGAATTACCGATAAAGACAGACAGGTACCTACTTTTATTAATCTGGAAATCCAAGCTTATAAGTGGAGTACCATATATACTTACTCTTTCTGTGAGTATTATAGATACCTGCTAGTCTAGTCAATTTTAAACTCTAGCTATTTAAAATATCTGGTTAGCTCTTTGTATCGTCTCTTGGCAAATAGGGTCCCTTTGCTGAATGTAAGAAGTAGCCAGATAGCGTCTTTAAATGATTAATTAAAAAAGTTGTTTAGTGCCCGCTCATGAAATCTGAATTACAAGCACCTGGCTTTATATTGCGGTAGTAATTATATACATAACCCAGTTTTACCGGTCTATATAATCTTAGATTTAATATATTCAACTATTTAACAACAATAAGTTTAGCAGTAAAAACCCCGGACATACTAATAGTCTGGGGATTAACAGCTCGACACAAGCTGACATCATTGCCTGACTAGGCCAGCTTGGCTGACATTTAAGCTATAACAGCTTTGATAGCCTAGAGCCTTTATTATAATAACGAATAACTTCCCTTTGTTTTCTAGAGAGCATGTCGGAAGCAGTGGAGGGAGGCGCGGGACTCGCGTGGCGACTGCTGGCAACGCTGGAGGGGGGCTCCCTGCTGCTCGCCACCTCCGCGCTCCTCGCCTACACCGTGAGGAGCAAGATAGTCAGCAGGAACCGGAGTAGGGGGGACATACGGAACGTTTTGGTAGGTGCTCTACATTTTTCGTCCGTATAGACGAAGTCTCTCGGTAGGCAACCAGCTCGCTAGGAAAATAATTTGAATTCCTACCTTGCCTATCTGAAGGGTGATATATACCAAACTAAGAAACAGTTGTTTTATGGGTAGGTCCCACGGACTGGTACAATGGACTTGCAACGATTCCAATATATAATTACTCAGAATATGTATATTAAATACCCATGACTCGGGTACAAACATTCGTGCTCACTGCTCATACAAAGTTTGCTCTGACCGGTATTCTAACCGAGAACTCTCGGCATAGATGGCAGCTAGGTCACTACAGACTATACCGTTCGGGCTGTTATGTCAATTCATAGATATCCTATTATAATCTTATTGTAGACCGCATGTTTACGATCAATAAAGACCATTACAGGTAACAAACACGACTAACTTATTAGGAAGAGAATTGAAGAGGCGGCTGGAGGAGCAGGGCTGTGTCGTGAGTGAAGCGACGTGCGGAGAAGGTAGCGTGGCGGGTAGCGGAGCGGGCGAGAAAGTCGACGCGCTTGTGGTGATCGGTGCAGAGCCTAAGGAAGATGGCTTGAATGGTGTGGCTGGTGTTGTTACAGAAGATGTGTATGCTAATCTGAAGGTAACAAATATTCAAAACACGACCTCGTACGCGTGTTCTTGATTTTTTTTTAAACCCCGTGAGAGTCTTTCAATTTCCCTGGTCTAAAACATTATAGTACCTATAAATTGAGTCGGCATGCTAGCTATCACCATAGCAAATATCGTTAAACCCGTTCAGTGCATTTTGAGATAAGTAGGTATTTTTTTACTATCCTGCCTGCCGGCCGAGATCTATACTCTTCGCAGCATATCTATTATAGCTACTTGTCAGATCTCAAGTCTCATCAAAATCCGTTAATTGGTTATAACATGATACTCGTTCAGACGTATAAAAATATGGTACAAAAAAGTTGCATGTATTAGTAACCTGTTTGTAATTCTATTTATTAGCGAAACCAAATCCTTTACGAAACTTTTTTATTGCTTCAGTTATTAGAATCGCTATCTGCGCGGGTGAGGTGCGGCGGATGCATAGCATGGGCGGCGGCGGGCGCGGGCGCGGGCGCGTTCAGCGGAGCCAACGCCGCCTTCGACACGGTCCTACACGCCAGCCTGCAACACGTAGCTAAAGTGTAAGCTACCAAACAATTTAAACCTTCTCTTTCTCTTTCTCATAAGGATAAGTGCTTGCTTTCATCTTTCGTAGCGATATACATGTTAGGAATTAAATTCTAATTTATTTGTAAGTAAGAGTATACCATTAATTGTTTAAAAAAAAATGTTTCAGCTCTCACTGTGAACCTATCTGGGTAGGTCGATGTGAGGGAGCGGAGCGGGCAGCGAAGCGTGTCGCCGCTGCTCTCATGACTTGTGCCAACGCCCACAACGCGTCAAGGTTTTCAATTAGGTATGAGTGTGATAAAAAAAAAAACAAATGCATAAATCTTTGACTAGAATATAAAATATATCTATAGGTATGTGTTGCAAGTACCTCTAGACCGTGCTCTATGGTTTCCATATGCGAGGGCGGGTCGAGCTGTGGACACTAAATAGCTATTAAAAATGCATTTCTATTATTTTCGTTCAAAATCATGAAAATCAACAATTATTTTTTTTATTTGAACAGGAACGCTGCGCATATCGTGGGCCAATACGTCTGCAGGTGGTTGAAAATAGTGACGTGACATTCTCTACTCGGCTGTGACTATTCGAGCACGCGCGCACGCAACCCTTTCAGGGCCGAGTAATTTAATAAAGAATTCAATATATAACCACAATAGGCTATTTGACTGTGCTTGAAAAACTATCTTAAATTGCTCATTAGTTTAGTATGATGCTAACAATATAGTTCTTTCATTGTAAATTCCAGCATTTTCCATAATATTCGATGACAAAGTTTAATAAACACGACCTCAACTGTCAAGAGCAAAATTGGGTGCATTCCACGCTCTCAAATGTTCGCACAAAGTTTTTTTTTCTCAATGGCCTTTTTCTATTGAGACTAGGCCCAATATGATTCTGCCAATGTCAACGTCGTAAGCTAAGACATCGCACAAATTTAAGGTCGGTTTATTGATAAGGGTCTTGGGCCTAGTATCAACAGAAAAAGGCCAAAAAGTAAAAAAAAAAAATATATGGGTCTTTACCACCATAGAATAAAGAACACGTATTGTCAACCTTTACCTACGTTTAACGGTCTTTATAAAACCAGCAGTGCACTGTCTGCACACTCAATGTCAGATCAAGTAGGTATTTTGAAAATATTTTTTTTTTTCAAAATTCCTCTCATCAAACATTTACCTATAGTCTTCGACCTTGTTATTCCCATTCATAAACCCATCCAAGATCGGACCCTTTCAAATGATGCCTAAAGAATAGTAATAAACAATATTTTGTCATAATAAAGGTTACCTACCTAATTTCCAATGTTTGTTTTATTAACCCAAGTAAAATTGTTATTGTAATTCTATGTAAGACTAAAGCTTCACACCTCGCGTTTTGAAGCACTAGAGAACAATGGAATTTGCGCGGTAATTAAGCAGTCGTGTATTTGATGAGGCCTTACACGATAAAAAATGCTATTTATTATAGACTTCAAGCTCCATACGGTGGTATCAACCGCATAACAGAGAGATAGAAACGGTAGATGCACGTGAAACGGCTGTTTTGTTATAGCTATCTCTTTCAGTTTGGTGGTTGATCCAACCGTGTAAAATAACTTTTATTTATCTCTTTGCTATACACATAAAGATATAAGAAAATATAAAACAACCAAACGATATTTTTTTTCCTAATGGCCTTTTTCCATTAAATCAGGCTCACGCGATTCTGTCAATGTCGACGTAGTGGCGAAGACAGGATCGAGATTGCTTGATCTCATACGAAATTTGAGATTACATTCAATTGTGTTCGATTATAATCATAGTTAGGTACTGAGAATAACATTCTCTAGTCGATTATTTTAGTAGGCAGGAACATCACTATTGCTGTAAATATTGCCATATATAAAAAAAAAGATGAAGGACCTTTTGAAAATATTTTTTAAATCCATTTTATCAAAACTGAGCTCATAGTGATTTTTAATATTAGTGGGTATACAAAATACTCTATTTTGCAGATTCGTGCGCAGTTTGTACGCTATTTTATGTTGCTTTTGTTTTCAGAAGTGTTTTTTTGCGATATTCAACTAATTCCTAATATGGCAGCCCTAATTTAAACTGTCACCTATCGCAATGGAGTGCTGGACGTGTCCGTAATAACAAAATTCTTTTTTTATTTACTTGTAATGCTACCAGCACATTAACGGCTACCCCAAATACCATTAACGATTATGTTAAGTTCGCGTGAGGTTTTGTTTGGGTTAAATTCGCTGCCGAAACATGGAAGAGGTAAGTTGTTAGGTTACCTATGTTACCATATTTTTGTTGTGTCATAATACGAGACGTTATTGTGTGGTTATTTTGCAATCGCCCGCCTTTTTAGGAACTTAACGAGCATGATTTGGAGGATAGGCTGTATGCTATGCTACATCATGTGGACGAGACGGCGGGAAACGTAACAACAAATCAGGATAATGGGTTGCATATTGTTGAAAGCGCGCCGAGGAGTACCGTGCGTCGCTATTGGCGCACCAGCGAGCCCACTACGCAATACCAGAAGTCCAACACGCCAAAATCCCCTACTCCATTAGCAACAAACAAACAAATTGAAATTATCCAACCTCAACAATCAACTAAGCCCAAAGAAGAAAAGCGTGACCTGCCCGTGCCACCCCCTACCGTCGATCTATCTTTATTTCAATCACCGGTACCGCAGAACATTAAGAAAACGATAGAAATATTAGAGAATGACACTGAAAATGAGGTTTTACTTGAATCAAGTGATGAGGATGAAGTTATTGAGGTTGCATTACCACCAAAGCCAACTATAACTATTGAAAGCTCTGACGAAGATGAATTGCAGATTGTTAATCCCGATTCTCCAGCTAAAGACCAGGGAAAAGCTGTCACTGAGAATAAAGCACCTTCTAATGGAGATAGAGGTGTCTCGGCAAGTCCAGTACCATCTGTAGTATCTTCAGTGTCTGATGATTTCATCAGAGGGGATTGCATAGCTCTAAATATATCTTCACGGCGTCCTGACAACCCTAGTTTTGATTTCAGCCTTCATGGATCTGATCTGCTTGTTCCAAACACTCCATCGAAAAAAAAGAAAAGGAAGAAGACTAAAGAGGCCTTAACATCTACCCCAATTGCTGTGCCAACTCCAGAGAAAGCTAATGATGAATGTTTTGCAACACCAAAAAGTAAAGCACGGAATAAAAAACAGAAAAACAGATTATACACAGTCAGTGAGAAAAGTTTACCAAACGCTGATGTTTATGATTCCGACAGCAACCAATCAACTGATACTAATAAAATCCTGAACTACAAAGTAACTGAAACGAGCCTACCAAATGCAGATGTCTATGAATCTGATTCAAACTTTTCTGAAATAAGAGAAAACCCGAAGCAGAGTCAGAATATCGATTTAGACAGTTCGGACAGCAGCAGATCTCCTAATAAACCAAATGAGAAAATATTAGACACATCCAATAACAATGACTCCACAAGAATGGATGATACATTTGAGACTATTTCATTTGTTGATTTGACCGATAATGAGAAATTCATAACATTGGACAAGCTTGATGATTCAACTATCGAAGAGAGCATAGTCATTGGGAATGTGTCAGGTTTCACAGAAGTCGATGATTACGAGTATCAAAATGTATCTGAAAATGACACTTCAAAGTTTTGCTCAACGAAAATACCTGCTATATTGAACGAAGATCTCGACTTCGACTATTTGAAAGGTAAAGACAAATTTTGCAAGCGACCGAGATACTCTCTGACAACTCTTCGTGCAGAGATGGAGAAATTCTACAATGAGAGCTGGGGTGGAGAGAATTTCAATCATCGGGAGATACAGAAAAGCATGTCGCGTGAGTTTATTGTATATTTATTTATCACCTATGTTTATCTAAGAGACAACTTTAGGCGTCCCATTCCTTTAATTGTTGTGATTTCGTAATTAGGGAGATTACAAATGAAAATTGATAATTATTTATTACAAAATCCATTTATTTATGGTTCTAAGCACTTAGAATTATCATTAACTAATTTGCATTCTAGGTGATAAGAGCTTGTGGGTGATAGATCCGAAGGACAGAATGCCATCGCTCAGTAGAAAGAAACTCACGTGAGTATTAATATTAAATTTTCCATCTAAACTAAAGATATCAGGCATGTGTAAGCTTTAGAAGGTTACAATGCTCTATCAAGAAAAATGAAGTTTACTCTAAAGTAAAAAGAGGGCTCTCTAAATGATTTATATGCAAGCAAGTTTGTTAAATGTACACTTACTATACTAACTGAAACTTAAACCTAGGGGTTTAAGACTTAAAGTTATAGTCTTTGAGTTTTTTAGCCCATTAGTAACTAGGGCTTAACCAATCTATATACAGAATGAATTTTCAAGTGTGCGCGGATGGTCAAATCTGAAACAACAGTGAATTTCGAAAAAACCTTAAAAGACTGCATCATTATATTTTTGATAAACTAATTTCCGTAGGCAGGAATTGAACGTGTTGATTTTGAAAAAATAACACAAGATACTATGTTTTTGCACGATCCCATAATGTCACTAATACAGATCACGTTCTGGGAAGTAATGACATACAACAATGACTTCAGTCATACAATAAAATGCTTCTGTAAAAACGTGTATAGTAGTTTATTCGTGTTGCAATGCGTGTTACAGCTGCAACTACTGCAACCGCGCGGGCCACCGCGACGACACGTGCCGCATGAAGCCGCCCGTGTGCTACATGTGCGGCTGCGCGGGACACGTGGAGCCGCGCTGCCCCCGGAAGATCTGCGTCAATGTGAGCCTCGCGCCCATGCTACACCTGCATCTAATACCTACCAAGGCCGCACTAAGCCACATATTACTACTAGGATTTTATGACGATTAACTTACATATTATTTGTATTAATACCTGGTGCCAAGGATCCCGGGTTCGCAACCTGGTAGAGACAAACTTTGTGTGAACAGCACGGAAGTTTGTAGCCAAGACATGGATGTTTAATATCCATATAAGTAATATATACTGATTTTGCTCCCAGTCTATTGTGCGGTACCCATAATACTACATTCCCCTTCAGTAGAAGGGGTGTTCGACCCATAGTCCATCACGATCCCTGGTGGGGTTGGCAAAGACTACATGGGTTTTTAAAGTCTTGTAGGTTATATTTTTCACAATTATTCTTACATCTACACAGTGTCTCAGACTAGGCCGTAATTACGGTAGATCTACCGTATTTTTTCTAGGTCTACCACCTACCGTAGACATGTTATTACGGTGACACTTTCTACCGTAATTTCGTTCGTGTCCTTATTTCTATAATGACAACACTTGATTTAGCAAAATATTACTAGTTTATAACGGCAACATTGCATTAGGGATGCGTAACGTTAAAAAAAAAGGTCATTCTGCTGCTTCAGTTTGGAAGAAGCATCAGAATGACCTTTTTTTTTACGTTACGTTACGCGTGCAGCCGCGTATATAATAAAAATATACATGCAGTGGGGATGCGTAACGTTAAAAAAAAAGGTCATTCTGCTGCTTCAGTTTGGAAGAAGCATCAGAATGACCTTTTTTTTTTACGTTACGCATCCCCACTGCATGTATATTTTTATTATATCATTTTGAAAAATAAGCAACACTGCCGTAATTTTCCACCATCTACCGTATTTTTAGACCAGGCAACACCGTAATTTTGACAAAGAGGGTTGGAGACACTGCATCTACACCATTGCTGATGTTACTTCAGTTTAATAAAAAAATATATATGTAGGTAAATAGTGTAATGTATTGATCGTTCCATTGTTGGGTGCAGTGCGGCTCCCCGAACCAGATGTACTCGACGATGTGCCGCAACTGCTGCGGCTGGGGCGCGCTCACCTGCGCCGAGTGCGGCCAGCGCGGCCACCCGCCCAGCCACTGCCCCGACCTGTGGCGCCGCTACCACAGCACGGTAGCTACCGCCATACTCTACCCACACATATTATGGACTCGCGCCGATACATCAGGGCTAACCGCATAGTAACTGTGACTTTTGACAGATATCCCATATGATGTCTGTTCGAAGTGACCTTTACTATGCGGTTGCTGTTCCATTATGAATCGATTGTGTTAGCAGACTTGGGGCCCACGGCCTAAAATCTGGAGATGTTTGACGTCCTAGTGTCAAAGTTTGAACTGCTAAAATCTTTAAAATGTGTTTTATTTCAATGTGTAGTATTCGCGTAAATATAAGATAGATGTTGCATACATAAAAATCATCCAATTTAAGCCTGGACTTGAGTAGTAAGGAATGTTATACAAGTTAATTTTATAAGGAAATCTATGCTACAACTTCATGATAAAGTAATGGAAGCAAACATTTCACTTTATTCACAGATTGAGAACAATAGCACTCAGCTGGAACGGTGCAACCAATCAAAGAAACACTACCAGTTGTTCTGCAGCGGCTGCACGCGGCGCGGCCACCTCGTGCACACCTGCCGCGTCACGCTGCCCTTCTCCGGCCTGCCCATCAACTCGCCCTACGTGTGCGTCTACCGCCCTCTCTACCCCCCCACCCCCCAGAACAACCACCCCAATGTTGCAGCGAAACAGAAGCAAATTCTGAACAAAAGCTTCCCACAAGATTCTCAAGCCTCTATGGCCAATGCGCCACTCAGAACCGAGCGAAACAAACGCCAATCCAAGTCCCCGATTGTTCACGATACACATGTTAACAAAAAAAGAAACGTTTCCACTGGCGATGTTAATGAAATGCGACGCAACACGAAAAGTCCCGTTAACACGCCTGCGAGGAAAACTTCTACCAGCAAAGATAATCCCGAGGAGAAAAGGGAGCAGAATAAAAATACAACCGTCACTACAAAATCTCAGGGCAATATTGTAGAAAAGGCGCTCAATTTTATTCCAATATGCTCTGCAAACCGCGACAAGAAAGGGAACATCATTCAGGATAACGAAGTCTCCGATACAAGTGACGCTGTTACGTCCGCACGGATTTACATCACCAATGATATTATAGAGAAATTTAAAACTGAAGAAGGTGATCAATGGCTGAAGAATACTACCGAGGAACATAATGTTATTGTAGAAACCGCTGAAATAAATTCATTTTTGTGTATTAAGGGCAAATTTGGAGATCAAGAGATTTTCCAAGCGAAGCTCAGGGACTGGGTGAACGCAAATACCAATAAAGAAAATGTAATATCCAACAACGAAACGAATACTCAGCAGGAGTCCGCTAACGACAACAGCTTCAGCGTCATATCTAAAAAAAGGCACAGTCTCCTGCGCCAACTGGGAAAAGCTTTAGAATCGTTAAAAGAAGACTTTGGAGATCCTAATGCGCTCTACAAAGAGCTGATGTACCTGCAAAATCGTCACCAAAAACTGCTCACTCAAAAAGTGATCAGTCCACAACAGCTGACCAATAACAGGCAACGCATCAACCAGATGCTAAAGAAACTCAACATGGTACTTATCGGGCAGGCAGGCCTCGCCGATGGCTCGCAACATGTCAGCGAATTGTATTCTTTCCAGGAGAAATTGATGAATTCGCGCCAGAAAAAAATATCTAATGAATTACAAAAGGAAATTGGTCAGCATTACATCAGCATATTTGGTCCGGCCCAAAGAGATGACTACACAGATTTACTCGAAATGTATCATAATATCTCTAAACAGGCGACGCCATTGAAGAAGAAGAAAAAGAAGTCGCTCAAGCTGAATCCCAAAGTAAATAGGCTGAGAATGGCGGCGAGCACCATGCCAGCTCAGCAGACGCCACATGGCAACACTGAGAACAATGTTAACACGGGTGAGGGAATAGTTGCCAGCAACAATAATCCCCAGATGATGACAAAGAATTTAGTATTCTACCATAAGAGACTATTGAACGCCCGGCCGACGGGCTCCGCCCTGAAGAAGACACGGATAGAATTAGTAAGGAAACTTCACTCTTTCATCGCGTCGTCGTTCAGGAAAGAGAAAATGTCTTCGAAAGCGATGAAGAAGATGAGGAAGACCCAGGAGCAGGCACAGATGTTCCTGGCTAATGTATAAAATATAATTAGGAGATAAATATTTTACGTTGGCGCCAATCAAGGGCGCGCGGCGCAAAGGCGAACGCAGCGACGGATGTGGCCTATGGCTCCCGTCTCAGAATGGTATTATGGAAGTGAATCCATTTTATGTTCGCCTTTATTTGCCAGTTTGGTATAATGGCACTTAATCGTGCGCGTGAATTAATAAACTTCTTAGTGTAAAGCACCTACATATGTTTATTTCAATTATTAACTACCCCGTTTTTCTATGTCTTACCAACAGGCTTTTGGTTAAAGTACGGCATTCTCTATCAGTCAGCCGTGGATAGTCAACAGGGTGAAGATATATAAGACAGGCAGTTGAAGGTGGATCTAATTGTTTTTAGCTGCGGTCCTGCTAAAATGGGCACCTTTATAACCTGTAGACTGGTCCTAGACCTATTATCATAAAATAATTCCACAATTAGTTTTATTTTTTTTCACTTTTGAGTCCTTACACCCACTTCTTTGCAGTAACGAACATGTATGTACTCATACATACATGCTGCCCGATCGATAACATGAGAATCGATTCTGTAATATAGTTTAATAATCGAAACGATGGTTCGTAGCACTAGTTGGTTAACGTCATGATTACCATACGTCAATGTCATTCCAGTTTAGTGCTGCCAAAACCAGGCAGTTTTTTTTATTTATACAGAATATAATACTGTTTTTCTTTATACGTAGTCGTGGCTAGCGAAATCTGAAACTATAGGAAATAGAAAAATGCTTAATTAAGACCGATTTTGATGAAAACTAAAACTGCATAGGATGAAAAAAAAAATTACTATTATATTGCACGATTTCATAATATTGCCAATAAGAATCATGTTCTGAGAAGGGACGAAAGTGCCAGATTTTTAATTTATTATTAATAAATTAAAAGTAGGTACAACTCATACAAGTTTTTGTAATACATATGAAGCACTGGCGACACTGCTCTTATAGGTAGCTGCGTGCACCCACGGACAAAAACTCAATTTAAAAAAAAAGGTACTTGCGTGTCACTGACCTCTATGGTATACATCGCTGGACTAATCATAAAAATTGTGCCTATTTGATTTTCGCCATTTTGGCGCTGATAGCGGCAGTGAGGGGGAATGGAACTAATAATAGAGATGGGACAGTGATATGATACATCGATAAAAATGTTTATGCTTAAACCTACCCATGCAGTAAAATGAAAATAATTATGATCTATTCCTAAGATGAAGCAAATAATGATAATGATTAGCCGAATTGCTCATGGGTAGGGTAGGTAATCTTAGGATAAGCCGAAACCGGACTAAAGGGTGGTGTGTGACTAGCTAGATCCTACTTAAATAAGGATCGTTTTTTAATTAGAAATGAGGTAATGTAATGTTGTTTGGGAAGCAATGGAGTAGGTAAGGTATTAATAGAAAATAAAAATCATCAAAGTAGTACATGAGTTATGTTTAATAAAACAGTCATCAGAGAAGTGTTTTGATAGATGTAATCATATTTTTTCGGACGCCCACTAGGCTTTTCAATGTTTTTGAGCCATAATTCTAGTCTTCTATTGTCAGTCGGAAACCTGTGAATTAGTAAACATTGTTTTAAAATAATATGTATTTGATAATACAAATCTGTCTTCGGCGATTTTTACGTTCTTGAACGTTCTATCTATTTAAGATATTGATAGAAAAAATATCGATAAATTTTATCGACAAGGAACTTTTACAGCACTATTGAATTTTATTGTTTATAAAAAACCGATAATACAAAGACAAATGCGTTGTAATCACGTATAAATAAGATTCGTAACATATTTTTAAGTGCCTATAATATTACTAGAAGTTTTAATTTCTTGAATATTAGCCGTAAATTCACTTACTTGTGGAATGTAACCCCACTTCCCTTCTGGTAAAGAGTTTTGCATAACACGCACTCTTTCATGGTTTACCTATTAACTAACACCACTTATTTATGTATTAACTATATTAATACGACACAACAAACAAGTTTAATAGCGTTAAACCTTCAAAATCATTTTATAAACACGGAGACAATGTAAACAAAACAACGGCCATTTGCATTTTACGTCAGATTTAGTTCCTTTCCCCCACGTTGGGGGCGCTTCAAATAGGCACAATAGATAGCTGTCATTTTAAAGGGTATCATTAGTCTAGCGTACTTGTATCATGGACGTCAGTGTTGCGTGTACTTGTTGATTTTGTCAAAAAAAATCATTTGATCAATATCAAAACAAACTTATCCTAAGTGGAACCTAGGAAATTTAAAATGAAATTATTTTTGTTCAGTGTAATACCTATTTCTGAGTTATTTTTCGTACTGTGTTTTATAAATTCAATATGCGGTCAAATTGTAAGTATATCACAATTTCTCGCGACTGTGTGTAATGTAGAATTACCAATATAAATTTATTTATATAATTGCTTCCAGTTCGGCCAGGAGGGTTTTTTCCCGGAGCGCTATTACGACAACCATCAAACAGGCTATAAAATAGATCTTGCGATATCGAAATTGGAACATGGTCAGTATTGTAATGTAAAAAACTGCATATTTCAATGCCTAAAGAAACGACACTCATTTGCTATAAAAACGAGCACCTGATTATTTGCTCAGGTGCATTAAATGATGAAATTTAATTAATACCTTGAGTAAATGAGATTATCTTAAATAGGTAGCATCCATTCTCATAATCTGGTAAATTAAATTGATAGAACTAGGCTCTTGAAATCACTGAAATGTCCACTGGATTGTCAAATAACTCACGTTTAGTCTCTGGGACATATAACATTAACTGCAACCATCCCCAAACAGCTCTATAAATATTCAGTCTGTTATTGCCTTATCCAAACAATTTTGGGAAACTACTAAATATTGCCATCAAGACATAAATACATCATGAAAATCAGACAATTCAGCAATAATTATCTAAGTGAGGCTACCTTTGACAATTTGGAGAAAAATGGTATGAAAAAAAAATCGTATTGTAAATAAAAAAAAGTTTTATTGTTTTTTTTGGAATAGCACCACAATGGATAAGTGACTGGCCTGATGTATCCTCCGTTAAACTGGGTCAAGTGTCTGCTGTAGCCTTGGATAACAACGGCAGGGTGCTGGTGTTTCACCGAGCAAACAAGGAGTGGGATCAAAACACATTCTACAATAATAATGTTTTTCGTGGCATCGGACAGCCCCCAATAGCAGATCACACTATACTGGTGTACAATGAGACCGGAGAACTTGTTGATATGTGGGGTCAGAATATGTAAGATTTTTATGTACTTTTCTTTATGGAATATCTGTTTTGTGCCCATATTTCTTGCATTGTATATGCTTGTACCCTTTAACATCGGTTGCGTTATATGGGGCATACTTTATACAGACAGAATTCAAATATATCAGATAGTATATAAAATATGAGATTTCATCACTGAATACTTTTTGATAGTAACCACTTACTCTTTCGATTCACAATAGTTTCATCACTAGCTGCCAAAACTAGATTTATTTTAAAATGCCGGTTGGTAGGTTGGTAGGCTCCATATAAAAATGTCATCTGGCGATATTTTTTAATATATATATATATATTAATTTGCTCGTGCTTAGATGCACAGTTGGGTCTTAATGGGTAGTTGTTCTGTCCAGATTCTATATGCCGCACGGCATCACGGTGGACATAGAGGGCAACGTTTGGACGACGGACGTGGCGCGCCATCAGGTGCTCAAGTTCAACACCACAAACAGGCAGGAGCCCGAGCTCGTACTCGGAGAGAAGTAGGTAGTTGTTACTTACACCATCACACTTGTATTCCACCGAGGATAGGCAGAGGTATTACCTATGGAAGTGACCCTCTTCCTATTATGCCAGTCACACACCAAAGGGAATTTGGGTGGCCCAGTTGGCAAACTACACACAGATTTCAAAGATGTGCAGTTTTCATCATGATGTGTGCCTTCAACAGCTCTCGGGAGCGGTAAAAATATCGGCTTAGATTATTTTTTTAATAAATATCTATGGCCTATGATGGTTAATGGTGACCTGTACATTGACTATTTGATCTTTACTCTGGTATTATGCAAAATATTGATATGATTAGCGCATTGGGCAGTGAACCTGCTTTCTGCGCTCTGGATCCCGGTTTCGAATCCTGCTAGGGACAAACTTTGTGGGATGACCACGAATCTTTGTACCCAAGTCATGGATGTTTCGTATCTATATAAGTATTATATACTAAGTTCGCCCTCAGTCCATTGTACGGTAATCATAATACAAGCGTTGCTTCGTGTAGGACCGTATTGTGTTCGTCGGGCGATAGTATTATTATTACTTGGGCATCAAAATCCATGAGAATCCGGGCTAGACGCTCTTTAATAATATAAAAAAAAAATCGAATGTTGTGTTCCCGCAGGTTCGTGCCCGGCGAAGACAACGAGCACTTCTGCAAGCCGAGCGCGGTGGCGGTGCTGGCGAGCGGCGAGTTCTTCGTCGCAGACGGCTACTGCAACCACAGGATCATGAAGTTCGCGCCGGACGGCACTATAACACTGCAGTGGGGCAGGAGTGAGTAGCTACAGACAATTTCTGTCTCTTTTTTTTTTATACATTATAGGCAAGTATTTGATCTCGATCTCACCTGATGGTAAGTGACGATGAGATCTACGATGGAGCATACTTGCCTAGGTAGGAAGGCGGCAGTAGATCGATACGCTATATTCACTAGGCACATGCAGCCAGTAGCGTGCCTAGGGTTTCAAAATAGGGCAAGCCCGATGTATATTTTTACTAGAAAATGAAGTGAAATCCATCTCGTGCCCTCTTTGTTCTTCAATTCTCTCAATTTCAAGATACTTATGTACTGCAATAATTGCGCGAAATTTGAAATGTTCGATGCGCTTTGAAAATTGATTATTTTGTTTGAGATATTTTTAGCATGCCCGGCATTTGGCTTGTATGAAGGTACCGCTACTGCATGCAGCGCAACTGATCTGACCCGCCATCCATGAATGGCAACACCGAACATCATGCCGGAACACGGCTAGGCGGCTTGGCGACTTGGCTTTGTTCAGTGGGTGGTGACTAACCAGTGTTGCCAGATGTGATTTTCTATTTATACCCAAATTTGAAATTATTTTTCTCCAAAATGATACAATTTGCTTGAGTTTTACCCAAAGGCAAAAAGTTGATAATTTCGATTAATTTTTCTTATTTTTCCTTGAAATACTGTTCTAAGTAATTTCCAAACTGAAACAGCAGAATGACCTTTTTTTTTTTACGTTACGCATCCCCACTGCATTAGTATGACGGGTATGACATATCATAGACAGAAAAAGCAGAGTGAAAAGAATGAAAACTAAAAATTACCCAAAATTCTCCATGGTATTTTTTTTTTCTCCAAATATTTCTCCAAGAATTTCATTTCTCCAAAATTTCTCCAGAGCCAACATTTTTACCCAGAATTGCGAACAAAATACCCAATCTGGCAACACTGTGACTAACCACGGCCGAAGCCTACCACCAGTAAATATATATATATATGCTTTACTCTATGTTTTACAGGCCACGGTAACTCCCCGTTCTCGTTCCTCATACCCCACGCACTGACGCTGGCCGAAGACCGGGGTTTAGTTTGTGTGGCGGACCGGGAGCGCGGGCGCGTCGCGTGCTTCCGCTCCGACAACGGCACCTTCGTCAGCAGCTACAGCAGCTGGCTCATTGGCTCGCGGCTGTTCAGTGTTGCGTACGCGCCGATACACGGTAAGAGAACGCTCGGATCATGATTCCTTTTTTAAATTGAAAATAGCGTCACCAATAAGGTAGGTATTTGAATTCCCAACGTCGTGATTTGAGGGTTTTTATAGAAGTTTCATTCATAAGACTAGACCTTATAACTCCCCCCCCCCCCCTCCCCACTGACTCTGTAAAGTTTAGTGTGCGTTTTCTTTGTTACGCTTCAAGTCTGTATTTCTAAAGCAGCCTTTCGCAAAGTGGGTGACAACGCCCCCTTGTGGGCGCTGCAGGCCTTAAGCATGGCGGTAAGAGACCCAGAAAAAAATGGGGGTGTTGTGTAGAGGCTTAGAATAATTAATTGACTTTGAAATTATAGTGGTTTTTAAGTAGGTGTAAAAATGAGGGCGCTAAAAAATAATTCATTCTCGAAGTGGGCAGTAGACAAAATAAGTTTGGGAACCCCGGTTCTAAAGTAATAATGTTTATTTTATTTTAATAAATGTCGTTCTCTACAAAGGGCGAGAATCACAGCTTAGTATTATTCCTATAATAAAGTACTTATACAGTACCGTATTTGAAAGCGACATTATTTTTCACAAGTGTATGTAACAATGATAACAAATAACGATATTTTTATTATCTTGAAGCTATTGTTACCAGGTTTGGGCATTCTCCTTTTCGACTTTTATGTAACTTAGGGAGCGTTCAAGTATTACGTAACGAATTTGGGGGGTCTTCTGAAACGTTACGATGCGTTACAGGGGGGGAGGGGGGGGTTTGAACTACGCGTTACGTAACATTGTTTTAACCCTTCAGAACGGTCGCGTAGAGACTTTACGAGACATATCGGGGGGGGGGGGGTAAAGAAAAACGTTACGGCGCGTTACATGGAGGGAGGGGGGGGGGGTCAAAAAATTGCGTTACGTAATACTTGAACGCTCCCTTATAAAGATGTCTATGTGACTTGACAATGTTTATCTCCTCATCTATCCCCAGGCGGGCGATTATACGTAGTGAACGGACCGAACAATATCGTTCGCGTGCGCGGCTATGTCATCGACTTCACGACTGGCCGGCTGCTGCAGACCTTCGCGCCGCAGACGGACCTGCACAACCCGCACGACGTTGTGGTCTCGCCCGACGGCTCCCAGGTGTACGTCGCCGAGCTCAGCCCCTACAAAGTGTACAAGTTCGTGGACGAAACGCTGAGGAACGAGAGCCAGTTGGACAGGAATGTCACGTTCCACGTGAAGCCGACCGCCACTGTCGGTGAGTAGTTCCTTAATTAATTTTTAATGCTGGCAAATTTTCAAGACCTATTTTTATTGCCACAGAACTTTAAACATCTAAATTGAAGTGTTAAACTACGGATAGGTACCAAAGGGCTAGCACCCAAGGCCGTAAATAAAATTTTATTTTTTTATTTTTTATATTTCAATGTGTAGTAATCGCGTAAATATAAGACATAAATATAATCGCTTATAAAAATAATAATAATAAGCATTGGTCGGTACTTATAAAAAAGTACTTTTAACTACTTTTATTTCAATTATGTCGTGCCCAAATGGGAGGGGCATGGAAATTAAGATCTTCATCTAAAGACTTCAATGTAGGAGCACTATAAGTAGTAAGGTTATTTTTTTTTTAAATTACCCCACAGGTGTAGTAGTTAGTAATGTAATAAGCTATATGTTAGTTTAGGAGAATTCGTTTTATATAATCGTAGTAGGTTGACTGCTTGAATTTGTGTTTTTTATATATATTTTTTATGATTTCAATCAACTATTCAAGTTTGATATTCGATTGATGTATTACATTTGAATTATATTTGCGTGCAGAGCTGTCTGCGAGCGTACCGAACGCGTCGTCGGGCGGGGTGGCGGCGGGCGGGGGGGGCGGGGCGGGGGCGTGGTGGAGCGGGGCGGCGGGGGGCGCGGGCGGCGCGGCGGCGGCGGCGCTGCTGGCGCTGGCCGCGCTGGCGCTGCTGCGCGCGCGCAACACCGGTAAGCCGCACGAGGCCGAACCTCTGGTGCCCTGAACATAGCCACACACACACGCGCACAGCGACACCACGCACTACCCAACACTGCTCATACTATAAAACGTTCCATTTTTAAATCGACATTATTTTTATATATAGTCACTGTCCTCTATCCAAACAATGGACTGGACTTGCGTTGACAGTATAATTTCACACAGAACTTAAAATAAGTAGATTATTCAGTTGACATCGGCGAAATCTACAAATTTCTGGCCAAGGAATATCAGCTAGCTACAACTGCTACGACTACTACTCAAATGCTACGAACTATTTTAGTAGATTCACAAATATACAATGTGTCCAGTGAGAAATGTTGAATCGAATGTAACAAAAGATCTTATTAAGTATAATGGCATGATTGAGATTAGTTTTTTATGAAGTAAACAGAAGTTATTCCGATTACGTACTTAAGTAAAATTAGTTAGTTTTTGTGACATCACAGACTTGAGTGAAAGTACCGTGTTTTTTATAATAGTCTTTTTAGATGTGAATTTTTGACACATATTTATTTATTGCATTTATGTTTTTTTTTTGTTATTAAATGAGAGTTATATTCTTATACTTCGGTAGTTAAGCTTCCGTATTTCGCATTTTTCCCGTATAAGGTCTAACAAAAATAGTGTAAATGTAAAGTGCAAAGTTAGTAATGTTCAGTTAAGTTATTATTTGCATGCACATTATTTTCAGGTTATTTATTGAGCATCTATCGTATGTCCATCTTTATAGTTACACTCTTTGAACATTTTATACTATTTTTGTGGGACACTTGGGTACACTATTTTGTAGTACTTATTATTTTAAACTATTTTCGGAATAAGACTTTTTATTCCCTGTAATGATCTTTCCTATTCCATATGAGTGATTTTCCATAATTATAGTTTTTATTTTATTTTTTATTATGAATTTACAAGTAATTTATTTATATATTGAGATTTAACTATGACCGCTGATACATCACCATACTTATATAATTAATGAGTATAATTGGTACTCAATTGACAAAAAAATATGCATTCCTTATTTAAGATCTAAAATTATTATTTATAATTAGTTTCGAATTTTAAATTGTATTATCCACGCAGTAGAGTTCATTAGATGTAGTTTTATGGTATTTTTTAATGTTTTGTTGTTTGTATTACGTATTTACCGAATTATGTTTTGTTGCGCATTCCAACGCTGACTGTGAACATTTTGATGTGCAATTATTTATAAAGTTGAAATATATTTATTGGAAGCAGCTTTTTGTATTTTTATTTGATGCACCATTGCACGGCTCCTCTTTTGTTTCGCTTCAAACGTGATCACGTTATTTCGATTTCATTCCGTTAATTGTTTCAAACAACTCCTAACATATTTGATGGCTAAATCTTTTTGATACATAGTTTGTTTTCATATTATATTTAAGTTTGTTTTTATTCTGCTGTTCTAAAAAATACAATAAACGTACTATTTTTTTTAATAGCTAGATTATCCAATAGAGAAACCCCCTTTGATATCGGTCCAGTCGTTTTTCGTGATGCTCGAATAAATAGACACACTAAGGATTTAGAGATGTCCAAATAGCTTATTGCACAACTTTCTTGTAAATAAGTCCCTGTCGCCATTTATTATATTGTACAGACGTACTTGTAACATTTTTATTATAGTATATATTAATGAAGTCCTCAGTGCTGCTATCATATTGTGCCCTAACCAGTTACGGCAGGGCATCTCAAGCCCGCTGTTTAAACCTAAAGGCGCTCGTATGCGAGACATTTTGGTTAGAGCTTGGAGTATACCTTATATAAGAGGAATAATTCGTGGCAAACAAATATAGTGTTATTGGATTATTAACAATGATAACTGCTGCAAATGAGACTCCATTTGCTTTGTGATTGTCCATGTTGAACATGTAAATGCAGTAAGTATTATAAGGATGTGTGATAAATATGTAACAGGATCATCTAAAGGAAGATTCGCAGTTGATGGTTGTTTATGGATGAATAATATGGCAACGCGTCAAGGGTATATTACATTATCATTTATTTATGTTTTTTTTTTTATTATAATACAAGAACTATATATAATCAAAGATAAACATTAATAAATATGCTATTAATTTGTTCTTTTTTTTCTGTTGATTTTACTACCGATATAAGTTGGCAACCCTATATACGACAATCGATAAATGATAATGTAATATGCCTGCGGTCCGTAGGTCGCAAGGGCGTCACGCAGCGGCGCTGGGAGTACGGGCGCGGCGAGTTCAAGCTGCGGCGGCTGCTGGAGCGGCGGCGCTTCACGCGCGTGCACTCCGACGACTCGGACGAGGAGCCCGCGCCCATGCTGCCGCGCCAGCCCGCCGCGCACGCGTGATGCGACACGAGCCCCACACCCCACTCCAACCTCTAGGACATGGTATCAAAATATCCCACTCTTCCGTGATAGCCAGGTCACGTGACTGCTCCCAAGAATACGTCATCGGCCATCTTCGACCGGTGATAATGCGCGGTGTTAGTAATATTGAATGTTAATTGATGGCAACACAACGCGACGTGGTCGTGAGCCATCGTCGGAATAGAATACTTAACGTAGCATATTATTACTCTATGCACTAGGTTATTGCCTGTTTTTTTTTTAACTATTCCACAATCTAGTTTTGTACCGAATTGCAATCAAGATCGCGAGAATGTTTATGAATTTTGATAATCACACCTGTCAATTTAAACCAGCGGCAGCAGATGATGGAAGCAAAAGGGATAGCGCGTCAGTCGCGAGAATCCCCGAGACTAATATTTAAGGTCTCATATCTAATTTGTATGTTACACACAAAGGCGATATAAGTTCGATAAATAAGAATCGATTCACAAATTCGCTTCGCTTCCCAACTCTTCCGTGGCAATGTGAATTGACCCTTATGCTTTGTAAATGGCACCTCTTAAAAAAACATATTCTATTGACTACTTTTAGATTCGTGCTACATTCCATGAAATAAGTACGGTCACCATCAAAAGTGAATTCAGTGTTTTTAATAAAATATTACTGCATTTGAGGTTCGAACATATACTTTTGATGATGTCTGTAAAAAAGGCGTTGGAATTAATATTTTTAATTGTATATTAATGTTATAATCAATATTATTATACATATTTATTTCTTTTCTTTGTTAAATTTTATTTCCAAACATGGTACCTAATAAATAAAAATTTAAGTGTTATTATAATGTTTCCGTATCGTTTCGTGTGCTTATATGATGTATTCACTACGAGTTAATAATTGCTACAAACATCAAAAGGTAAAATTGTGCAAATTTTTTATTTACCATAAAAACATAAAATATTTTTTTAAATACAACTGTATGTATAAACAATGAAATCATCTTCTAGCTATTATGATGTGGTTTCGAGGCGACAACTTTGGATCAAAAACTGGATGTATTTCACATGAGAAACCTGAAATAGAAAAATATTTGTATGGAATTGTATACAGGGTGTCCCATCGCAATCGCATCGTTCTAAGACGATTGCTGACATAAATATACAAAAAGAATATAAAAAAAAAATGAAATCTATTCTCTTTTAAATAAAAGTAAAATATTGATATTTTAAGCACATTCCCTATATGTGACTTAGCAATGGTAATTATACACCCTGCATAATATCCAATGTATGTTAGACATATCTCACCCATCACACAAATTGAGTTATTAAATAAGGATGTGAATGACCATGCCACACGACATTATAAAACAAAATGATGGCCTACAATCATTGGCCTAATTATATATAATAAAATACATATTTAGTAAGTGCCAAAGAGTCTAGTCTTTGCTTTCGTTAATTATAAGTAAATGTTACCACCTAGTTACATTATATCGGATGGTCAGTGTATTTGAAGCTACGTCTGTACATAAAAGTGTAATATATGTGTACTAATTAAATGTCAAATGAGTATATTTTTTCTCTTAACATTAAAAGTGTATAAGTGAAATAGTGTTTTACTGCTCGCACTTATAGTGAGTGGTCAGTGGGGATGATGTTGCTACCTTGCTCCATGACGTACAGCATTCGGTCGAGCAGCACGACGGTCTCGACGAGCGGGGCGAGCGCGAGCCGGAGCGTGTACACGATGACGACCTGCCGCCAGCGCAGCAGGTCGGCGCGGCCGCGCGCGCGCTGCGCGGGAGACGCGGGGCAAGTGGGCGGCGGGGGGGCAGCGGAGGAGGCCGGGGAAGTGGGAGACGCGGGGGAAGTGGGCGGCGGGGGGGGCAGCGGAGGAGGCCGGGGAAGTGGGAGACGCGGGGGAAGTGGGCGGCGGGGGGGCAGCGGAGGAGGCCGGGGAAGTGGGAGACGCGGGGGAAGTGGGCGGCGGGGGGGCAGCGGAGGAGGCCGGGGAAGTGGGCGGCGCGGGGGAAGTGGGCGGCGCGGGGGACGCGGGCAGCGGCACGCTCAGACGCTCCACCGCTAGAGACCAGTATCTGCAAACATATTTACACACTAGCTGTTGCCCGCGACTTCGTCCGCGTGGTATTTAACAACGTCTCAACCGTTGGCAACAGCCTGCTCGCGTTCTGATCCCGCGGGACGCATTGCAGATTGTTGCTATCAAACTTTCAGCAGGCGCAGCGCTGCAACATTGGTTTTAATTTTTTTTCGGGAGATCCAATTTTTTTTCTAAAATAAAAGTAGCCTAAGTTACTCCTTGTTACATCAGCTATCTGCCAGTGAAATTCCCGTCAAAATCGGTCCAGCCATTCCGGAACAAACAGACAGACAGACAGACAGACAGACAGACGGACAGACAGACAGACAGACGGACAGACAGACAGACAGACAGACAAAAATTGTAAAAAATGTTGTTTCGGTATAGGTAACGTGTATACATCCAAATGCACTTAGTAAAAAGCGGTTATTTTAATATTACAAACAGACACTCCAATTTTATTTATATGTATAGATGTATAGATAATTCACTATCACCAAACCCATTTCATATTTCTTATTCATCTTATTAAGGGTCGATAGCCCGAATATAACTCTTTAGACGTTTCCAGCTTATGTTTTATGTTAATAGTAAAATAATTTTCATCCTAACTCAAAAAAATACGAAAATACATTCTCAACAGAAAAATCAGTCAGTGAATATCTGGGCCATGACGACATCGCCGCCATAAGACAGCACATTTCCGAGGGAGAAGTATTGCCACTATTTGCTTTTACCAAAAGCGAATATCTCTGAAGTTCGAAAATTCTTATACAGGTGACATACAACACTTGTAATTAGTTATAAGTGAATATACTAAATTCAATAATAATCTACTCAAGCCTACCCAATTTATGGATCAAACTCATTCGGTCGAGATATTATTGCTATAAAATAGCAATAATATCTCGACCGAATGAATTTGATCCACTTTGGTTACATTACTTTGGCGGGGTTGGGGACTGTGCACACCACCAATTTATTAAAAAATAAAAATGACAACGCCATCACTTAACCACGCTATCGTAGCTCTTACTTCTCAAAAGTCATGCTATCAGAATTTTTGATGCTCCTGACGCCCGCGTGCCGCAGCCTGGGATCGTGCTCTACAAGGATCCGTTCGAAAGCTGCCCTATATGCATGCACCTGTAAAACACATTAACGTGTCTATAAACTATATATGCCTGTGTCTATAAACACAACACGCAGGTTTCCTTACGGTATTTCGCTTCACAGAAATGGCCCTTTAAAATCCACAAAATCCCATACGAGTCATAATTAAGCCATAAAAAATTTTAAGAGGAGAATTAGAACAAAGAGGTTCGTCTCTAAACTTTTTCCCTTTCTCAAAACAAAATTTTAAATACCTGCTCCAGAAACTTACCTTCAAATCTTCATAATTTCCTTTCCTTAGCCTCTCACAGTACACCTCAATAGCATGACAAGCTATCTCTCTACTAACAAACGAGAGCTTGCCATCCAAACTCTTTACAAATTCACTCATTGGATACCCCCTGTCCTCCCCGTTGCATGTCAGCTTCATATAGCAACAGCCCACAACACAGATAAACTTGACATGTTCAGATTGAACAAAATGTTTTAACAGTAACGGACCCAAGTCCCCACATGGATGAAGACCTATTAATCCATAGTTTTTCATAGTGGCGGGCAGGGGGAGATCTAGTAATTGATGGTGGGAGGATAAGGTTATGTTGAAGTGGATTGGACGGTGTAATTTCAAATTCGCTTCATTTGATAGATGCTTTTTGACTGTGTATTCGAGTTCTAAGTCGAGTTTTCTGAAATAAAATAACATTGAATTATCCATTGATTAATTTCTAGATACCTACTTATACAAAAAAAGGAAAATAGCATTAACCCTTAAAATTGCCATTTTTGTTACTGCAGTCTCTAATGCAATAAATTTTCTTATTCTTTTTATAATGTTAAAAAAGGAATAACATTTGAAACTAAATATTTATGTTAGGTTGCTCAATAGTTCCTAATTAACCTACCATAATTATTATGGCAGATGAAAAAGTACTTTTGTTATACATACCAATAGTACAGACCTTGCCTCCTCTGTCAATTGAGTTTGGCACTCTATACCAGCTACATACAAGTTGTCCCTGTAAGCTAGCATCCGCACTAGATGCCCCAAGCCTGAGCCAAAATCTATCACAGAGGTACACCCACTCTTCATCGCCGTATCCACCACCACATCAGCCATCAGACTTATTTCATGTCTCTTCTTTAATTTCACATGTTTTAAGAACAGATTCTTTAATTTAGGATGGTTCTTACATGTGTCAAAGTTAGTTATCACATTTACATTCTCCTTATTTTCAATGACTTCTCTATCTCTAGGTATGCTTAACACTTCCACAGATTTTATTAGTGCTAGTAAAGATAATGGTAACACATGGCATATTTGTTTATTTGAGAGAATCTCTCCTAATTGTTGGGGATCCATATTTTCCAAGATAGCACGCCATGTTGTGGGTAGTTTCTCCCAGTGGTTGTCAACAAAAAAATCCTAGAAAAAAGTGAATGTTAGTTTGTATAACAACTTATAAGTACCAAATGTAAAATAAATATTGCCAGACAGACACACCAACTACATGGTCCCACACTGGATCATTACATCCCAGAAAGGACTGAGGGCGAACTCAGTATATAATACTTATATAGATATATATACTTCTTACATCAATGACTTGGGTACAAACATTTATGCTCACCACACAATGCTTGTCACCACCATGCTTGTACCAGGATTCGAACCCGGGACCCTCGGCGCAGAAAGCCGGGTACCAACGAACTGCGCCAATTAGGTCGTCAATAGAGTCGTGAACTGTCCTTACACAACCAAGCAGTTCCATTTACACCAAGGAAAAAGTAGCGGCAGCATGATTCAAAATTCAATTGTATGGAAAATGGAAAACACTTGCATTGCCTACTTGCGCTATTTACACGAGGACGCTACTTCTTGCATACTGCAGAGAACATAAATAACGTTACGATGATATAGATTCTTTAAATCTCTATATAAAAAAAAACATCTGTTTGTTGTAATGTAGGTGATATGTGCTTACCAACACGTATAAATCCAGTAGCCAGTCAAACAAACGCAACACATTTATGCACATTTCTAGACGACATTTTAACACTTCTTTCTGTAGATACATTTCGGTATTTCAATTCATAAAACGCATAAAAATGTACACGATATTAACGTTCGATTGTTTTTCTGAGCAATTGAAATTGAACTTTTGACGTTATTATGCATGCATGCATAGAGATATGTTTTATGCGACACCACACCACAGATGCTTTTGACATTCAAACAATGTCACACAGTGTCACACAGTGGACAAGTCGTTAAAGGAGATTCATATTCATCGGGATTTCCTAAAATGTATTTACCATTCGAACGACTGGCCTAATTACGTAACTTTTCGTTATAAAGGGTTTTCCTGGGTTTAAATCGAAATTCAATAAATAAACAGAACTTTGTCTGGGAAGACATATATGTGCGTTATATGAGAATCTTTTCGAACGTGTTTTATGGAGTTTTGCGTAAAGTTTAAACTTACTCAATGTTTTTATGAAGCCCTTTCAAAAGGTTAGTAGGAATTGACAGCAGTTAAGTGGCTCAAAAACTCAATCAACATTTGTTCATAGTCTTTCCAGTTCCGGGCCTTGCCAATAATACGGGCACTCTTTCGACTAATACTTGACTGAACTAGGAACTAGAATTGCAGAATACTTGCACGTGACAGGTGCTAGTCGTGTGATGGTACTAAAGTCAACCATCACGCAAGTTTTTATTTTTTTAAATATAGTTCATTACCACGTAACGCATTAGCATGTAGATGAGGTAGCGCCGGTCTTTTCACACAGCTCGCAATTATATTTCATTCTTCGGATCCTCAGTGCTCTTGTCACCTCCACCGACTAGGTTAATCCTTATTCGTGATATTATCGTATACGGCTTTAGTTTTCATTATCATTGGTCATCCATGCATACATGAAAAAATAATCCTGTATAATTACTTACTTATTAAACATCCATGACTTTGAAACATTCGTGGTCATCGCATAAAATTTGCCCCTACTGGGATTCGAACCCAAGACCCTCGTTACAGAAAGCACTACCAACTGCCAATCAGTTCGAATAAAAAACCATAGAGACTAGTGACTGGATATGTAAGCACAGGTACTTATAGATATATTAGACAAAACAAACTTTATTTGCAAGAGTAAAGAGCTTTTATTTACCCAGCAAGCAGTAAATTAGGTCCGAGATTCATAGGTAGGTACATAATGTATGGCAGTTACATCTAGATCTATATTAAAAAATCACACACGTGCGAAATGTGAACTCACAAAGCTTAATTTATTACATATCACACAGAGATCCTTGTGGATACCTATTAATTACGTTAAAGCCATATTTTGTCTGCGTTATTTCAATTCAAACATAAGATAAATACAAAAAAATACAAAGTAATAGAGAGTCAAACAATAAATACCGCCGCCACTTATAACATTTTTCATTTCCTACAGTCAAACATAAACCGATAATATGATGGCGCTAGCGCCGTTTAGTATATCTGCAATGAAATACCCAAGTATACAGATGATTCAAAAATCTTATACCCATGTCGTGAACTAAGCCTGGAACCCGATTTGTAATCATTATATCAAGTCAGAATTTGGATATAACTTTTTTTTTATCGTTTGCAAAAAAAACACCAGTCATTTCGAACGGTTTTTTTTTAAATCTACTCATTCGAAATTCTGACCGATTGATTCTGAAAAAAGTATTTGAAAATGCGCTAAAGATACCGGGTTCCAGGTTTGCGCTGTTTGAATCACCTGTATAATGACCTCGAAGATCTCATTCGGTATCACAGATACCATAATAGATAGGTAGTGGAAGTTGTATATAGGTACGTCTACAATTTAGTGTTTTAAATACATTGTGATTGATAAAATAAATTGTAAAGAGGACGTATAAATAAATAGGTATAAAATTGTCACAGTCTGCGCACGTAACATACAACAATCAATTATCTATTTTCCATTGGAATATTCGTTGAGCATTAATTAAATGTTAACAATAAAATATTCATTTTTTTTAAATAAATCTCATTACTAGTAGGTACTAAGTGATGATAATATCGCCAATTCTGTTGTCCACCAATTAAGCTTTAACGAAATTCGACACTACTGAATATAAAACACCCTGTGAGGAGTATTGCAATTCGCAATTAACAGTTTAGTTGTGTAGCAACAAAATTAGCGCCACTACTTATTAAATAGACTTAATTCTTATGGGCTTAAAAGCTATTATATTTTGTGAGTCTAACGCTATAAATCCTAAAGCAAAACCTTTTCAAAAAACATGAGATTCTTTGTAACATGCTGAGATCCACAGCGTGAGATTCGTTTTTTTTACGATAAACTCCACTTTCAAAACAATATTGGTCGCGGCTAGTTGGAAATTTCGGGAACGCTTCCGTACAAAAATGAGGGTAATAAACATGTTCTTCAATTAAATCAAAATAATTATATTTTCGGGCAGCGGCACGTATTTCTTGGTCCAATGAACACGGAGACGCTACGTAGAACCTGTATTGTTTCTTGTACTCATGCAACATCATTTCTGCATTAGTCAGAACATCGTCAATTTTTACAAACAAATCATTTGTCGGTAGAGAGCCGTACTTATGAATAAACGTAGATGGCGCCAGTCTGTACCTATGTCCAGTCTTTTTATTCCGCCACAATTTGCTTGTGCTTTCCAGCTGAAGCAAAAATGTGGGTATACTGTAACTATGGGTAGTTATAACATGCGTGTGAACTCCGTAATTATTTTTAATTTCGTAAAACAGACTGTTTGCGAAAGGATAAATACCGCCTTGGTGGATAAAACCGAAGAATACTGTTAGTAGGGCATTCAAGGTGTACCAAGTATAACGTAATATAGTTTTCAGTCTTCTAGTTCTCGGTCCGTCACTCTCGTTAGCGTAGAGATGGTAGCCATAGAGGTATATTAGAGGTACCAAAACAGGAATAATGAAACGTGCCTCTTGGTGGGGGAAGAGTGACAGTATGGCCACAGGTAAGACTAGAGAAAACAGCATTAAGCCTGTAATACTTTGAATTCTTGGCAATTTGCTGTACTGGCCACGAATAAATCTGCAAAAAACAATAATAGTATTAGATCCTTGAATATATTCTTGCAGTGGAATTGAATGGAATAAGTAAGGCCAAAGAATATATACATTCAAACCGTAAACATAGCTTACATTTTCTTTATGAGTGAAAGAAGAAATTGTATTGCTTATTGTTGAGCAAACTTGTTTACTTGGTCATGTGTAAATAATAAGGAACATTGTTCCAACAATTTTCGCTCATTTGATATTATAAAGCAATGGAATAGGAAAAAAAATTCTTTGTTTTGTTATATAACAACTAGCTGTTGCCCGCGACTTCATCCGCGTGGTATTTAACAAAGACAACCGTTGACAACAGCCTGCTCGCGCGTTCTGAGCCCGCGGGACGCATTGCAGGTTGTTGCTATCAAACTTAATCAGGCGCAGCGCTGCAACATTAGTTTTAATTTTTTTTCGTGAGATCCTATGTTTTTTTCTGAAATAAAAGTAGCCTAAGTTACTCCTTGTTACATCAGCTATCTGCCAGTGAAAGTCCCTTCAAAATCGGTCCAGCCATTTCAGAGATTACCCGGAACAAACAGACAGACAGTGTATACATCCAAATGCATTTAGTAAAAAGCGGTTATTTTAATATTACAAACAGACACTCCAATTTTATTTATATGTATAGATAGGTACTAACAATGATTAATCAAAATTTTACCTGTATGTGTTTGCAGACAAAGCAATAATAGCTAAAATCCCCAATACATTAAACAGCAGTGGAATATTGACAGCCAGATGTAGCCACCATGGATGGAGACCATGCTGAGTCAGATTTTTCATGTCCGAATTGTATCTCAGAAAATTGAGTGGTGTTACCACCCAGTTGTCCCATGAGAGCTTGAAAGATTCAATATCTGCCAGTGTTATATACCCATAATACGCAGAATCTACTAATATAAGCAATAGAGTAATAGGCAGACAGCAGAATATGAATATAAAAATTCTATAATGAAAATCTTTGAAGCCGACAACTTTGGAACCTAAGCCTCTGTGAAGCCAGAAGAAAATGGGTGGGAATGCAAAACCAACAAATGTTGGCCGATTAAACACTCCTATTACAACGACAGTAGCTAAAATGATCACTCTGTTAAATGAATGGCCTGGCAAATGTGTTGCCAATTTGAAAATTTTTACTTTATCAACTGCAGAGTCTGCCTGTTCATATTTCTCTTTGAGGAACTCATTGTGATAAATTATTTTGTCTGACTTCAACATACACTCGGCTACCAAAAGCAAGAGTATTGAGAAAAATATCATTTCAAAGGTGTTTGAAAAACTTCTACAGCAGTAAGTGAATACAACATATGAACTGGCAAATATATTTAATCTATTTCTGTAGTTTTGCCCGTATAAGACACTAATTTTGTATAAACAATAATCATTTATGAGTGACAGTAAACAAATGAATAGTCTGGGTATTATGAGCAAATAGTATGGAGTTTTCAGATCTATGTTTAAGTAGGCTTTTGAAAATGGATTCATAATGTGAATGAAATGTAATGGAGGCCCCAATATAATTTTTGGTATGAAAATATTTCTGATGGGGAATTTAGGATTGAATTCCCATGTTCTGGCGATGTCAATGGTGAGAATTTCGCCTGGAACAAGAGATAAGTCAGCTGACATTTTATCTAAAATCGAAATTTATAATTAAAATCGAAATAGTTTCCCAATTTAAATGTCAAATTGGAGTTCTCAAATCTCGATATATGTATTCTATACTGCTGGGTTTTCACAATTCGGCAAGAAACCAGATTACCATTTTTTTACAGAAACAATTAATAACTCTTACGAATAATATAAAAAAAATTACTTACCTGCAATGACCTCAACATTCTGGAAGAATTCATCGGGATGTATGTATCCGCGTTGCGGCAAAATAGTAAACACAAATCTTAAAAATACTAACGCCCAGTACGAAAGTGGTAATTTCACTGGATTTCTAAATGAAATGGCTTTAAAAATTTCACTTTTTAAAAACATATTATCTCCGCTCTAACATAGGGTAATTAATAACGCTAACGCGAATGAATTTAATGATTTATCGATATTTAATTACAATTTTCCTTGAAACGGACACCGTGCACGTTGACTTGTTGACATTTATAAATATGTAGACCATAGATAATATATATAGTTTCGGTAAAAAACTATATAGCAAAAGTAGTTTTGACCGACTATGTTGGTCAAAAGTAGTTTTATCTGAAAATCTTCTTCTTCTTTCTTTACGAAATGAGATGCGATGACATAATATAATAGTGCGTTTGATTGCAAATTTGTGATTTTGACAGATGTTCTTAGTCGAAACTTCTTTCTTACTACGTTTTAGATTGTTTAGCCGATAAGCAGATCTAATCTAAGTCATGAAAACTAGGGGTTCTGCCTTACCTACACGCTTACCTGGTGGCAAGTTTTACACACACCGTTCTCGCAGTCAGCGGATCTCTTATAGTTGGTTTCATTTACAGTATCCGGTCCGCATCGTCTAATGTACGACGCATTATTTACTAGCAACGGTCCATGTGAAGCACATTTCAGAGATCTCATACCTTGCTGTCTCTAAAATACAGTTCAAAATTGCACGGAACGTGGGTGTACAGGTTATTTACAGGCACCTTGCTCCATTAGCCTAAATTGACTCAAATTATTATCTTCCTTGAAATCATTACTCTGAAGTTGGGACTAACGTCAGATCTTAAAATAAAACAACTACTTATTAGAAAATGATATGATTTTATTATTGTTATAAATTTTCAACTTGGTTATGATGAGCAATCAATTATTTGGCATGTCCAGCGGCAAATTATGCGAAATTCAATGTTAGATATAGTAAATGGTTAGTAATACATGAAAGATTTTTATATTCTTAGAGATATATGACATCGATCATCATCAAATATTTTGACATGACATTATATTTCATTCATTGCTTACGTCTGCGTATTGTCTATGATCACGTGTTCGATCTTAGATCCATGCTATAAATATTTGATAATGTAATATGCCCCATAATCCTGTTATTTTACATTTAACAAGCCCTAATAGACACGAGAATATTCAGCGGTATTTGTATAGCATGGATTTCATTGCGCCCGCGCAAACAGCCTTTAGCAACTCGTACATTTCAAAATCTCGGAAACTAAGATCGTAAAACGACGAGCGCCGAATTCTCTGTCTGCTCGAGGATAACACAAATTGAAGTATTAGACAGTTACGATGTCCCATTCCGCCTTGAGAAATGGCAGTATTTGACAGATATTTATTTTTAAATATTACTAAATAATCATGGAAATTCTGAGGTTCTCAAAATTCACTAATAAAATCGTTTGTTTAACTGGCCGATACGTATATTATATACCAAACTTAATAAAAAGTATGTACAGTTCGGCCGCCGAAAGAATGCGAACTTGCAATGTTGGTCAAAAACATTAGCGGCATGAACTTTTGTTCCACCCAATGGCAGAGATAGAAACATGTCGAATTAACATTTCCGACTTTGGTTGAAAACGGCAAATCTACATTATTGTTTACAAACATTGAACGTTCTTTTTAGGAAGACTATCATAACTTCATATGTATAAATATCAATAATATTTACATGAATACATATATACACAGACAGGTAGACTGGTGTAAATGGCAGATTAGTTGTACTACAACAGGCTGATTCGAGTCAGGTTATTAAAATATTTTAAGAGTTTGTAAATTCCTGAAATAGCTTTAGTTCCACTTGTTAGGGTACCGTAGGCCAGTAGGTAGTCCTGCCGCAGGCCTAGCACGTTGGCCTCAGACAAAAATGTGAGATAAACCAGTTTTTTTTAATTGCCACGTGTGAATTAAGAAGACAACTTGGGACAGCATGATTTGTAACTTAAGTCTTGTCGGGGCGCCGCATGCTAGCCCTGCCATATGCCATATCCGACGGATTTGGTATGGCATTTATTTGATGTTAACTAAAAATAGCGGCTTATTTCAGGAGATTTTAAAATTAAACGCTAATAATATATTTATAAATCATAAGTTTACATTAAACATGTTTGAAAATAACAAAATACTTTTTTTTTTACAGTAGGCACTGAAAAATTAAATTCTAATCTAAAACTACTTCATTAGTAATTACTACTATACATTAGTCAAGTTAATACTATTAAATAAATTAGTTTTGTAGATTCTTATAATCTACTATTTTAGTACGAATTTATGTACAAAGCCAATGTTTGTTTGCATTACATATTGCCCTTTCAATTTGGACCTTAAAACTTCATATGGTTTTCATTTATTTTTATCGCGTCGGAGCTCAGGTACTATTCCATATGTAGAGTGTCGGTCTTGTAACACCATGGCATGTCTTCGGCGAACTTGCATCGGTGCGCGTTGTTCTTGGCGTCGTAGAGCAGCGCGTTGTCGACGTACGCGTCGCACGGGTAGCACCACACGGACAGGTCGCTCAGGGACAGCGCCAGCGCGTGGCGGCTGCGCGCGGCGTGGCCGCACGTGTGCCCGTGCACTCCGCGCGCGCACGCCGACTGCGGGGGACAACGATATTTGAGAACATACCCACATACTGCCTATTAGTTCTAGCGTCAAATGTCAATATCTATATTGTTAAATTGTAGCGTGTGTGCGCCTCGCATGGCAACACACTGGAGCTTACTTTTTTTATTTTATTGTGTAAAAATAATGAATAAAATAAAAAAGACAAGCCCGCTGAGTTTCTTGCCGGATCTTCTCAGTTGAGGTCGCGATCCGATCCGGTTGTAGAGTCAAAAATGTAATGACAATTTGTAAGTGCCCCCGTAGGCCTATACGAAATAAACGATTTGACTTTGACTTCTTAATGTTATACTGGGCGCACTTCCCCTCCATATGTGGAGGATTCGGGCTATCACGACGGTAGCCCAATGCAGGTTTGCGAACTTTACACGGCTTTTGAAAGCCGTGATAGTTTTCTAACGATGTTTGCTTTCACCGTAAAGATAATGATGATCGGTATAGTAAATAAGATTCGCGCATGAAATTCGATAAGTTTCAGAGTATTTGAACCTCGTTTCCAGAACAAGTGTTCAACCAACTCGGCCATCATTGTTTTTAGTACGTAGTTTTTTATAGCTCTATTAATATTATGTGACAATGAAGTGGTTATATAACAATAAAGATTGTGGTAATCAGATAAAATTAGGAGAGACTTTAAGCTTAGCTAAGATAAACAATTGGGAAACAAATATTATGTCGTGTTAATGTTCAAATACTTACAATATAACAATGCAAGCACACCCAATTCTCCTCAGTATGATCGCAGTCCACGCACTTCACGCCTTGTTCAAACTTCACATCGGCAGGTATAGCATACAAAGTCTCCAAATGCGGACACCACTGCAGCGGTATCACCGCGAACATCTCGCCATCGACTATTGCTCGCATGTTCTCCGCTAGAAAATCGACTAACGTCCCCTTACCATCAGACTCTTTAGGCGACTCTTTACTGGAACTTCCTTGCTCACATTCATTTTTAACTACATCTTTTTTTGAATGTCCGCTTTCTTTGGATGATTGCGCTTCTTCTTCGTCGTCTGTGCCGCAGTGAATTCCATCCGTACATTGTTTAGCTAAACTCAAATTAGCCATATTCGCTTCAAGTGACGTCTCCAAGTGACTATTGCTTTTAGAGTCGATTGATTTAGTCGATTCGTCCAGAGTGCTCGATAACGATACTTCTGCTTCTTGTTCAGCCATTAGCCCCCTGGAAGGTAGCGGTGGTTCTAAGACGTCTTCAGATGGCAAGGCTAGTCTAAATTTGAGTGACTTCCAATACTTTTTATGTGTGTTGATGACATCGTGTATGGATTCAACGGCGGACCAGTGGGTGGTTATTTTGGGATCGTAGTGATGTACTATGGGGTCGCCGAGTAATGCTTTGGTGCACATGGTCATGGAGTAGGCGATGCTACTGATGTTGTAGCCGCCCTCGAGGCACAGCACGACGCGGCCGCCGGCCAGCGAGCGGAGCATGTGCGTCATGCGACCGTAACATTCGGGAGTTACCTTGCACCCTGAAACAATTTTATAAACATCACTCACCCTTAAGCGTTCATATATTACAAGCCAGGAGTATAAAAGGATAGTGATGACCTGATTAGATCAGTGGGTAGGGGCCCACACTAGGGGGTGCTTTCTGTGCTGCGGGTCCCGGGTTCGAATCCTGGTAGGGACAAACTTTGTGTGATTAGCACGAGTTTTTGTACCCGAGTCATAGGTATGTATTATCTATATAAGTATTATATACTGAGTTCGCACTCGGTCCATTGTGAGGGACCGTATAGTTGGTGTGTTCGTTTAGCGATATTTATTTATAGTAGAATATGTGGTGCAAACTGATTGTACTCACCACCGAGTGGATCTCCGACACACGCGTCAAATCCCGCCGACACGATCACCAGCTCGGGATTATACTCGTACGCGATGGGCAGTATCACTTGCGTGAACGCGGCCAGGTACTCCGCGTCGCCCATACCGCGCTGAGAAGATAACGCCATAACATTAATTCCCGTAATATAAATTAAATAGATTTTACTAGATAATATAAATGATGTAAATGCCTCTGACACAAGATGTTTACACGGAATAAACTTGACTGCTCTCCGGGATCCAAAGTAACCTCACGGGTAAAGGGCTCCTACAAACTCAACCATGCAACAGAGAGACCGAATGTATAATGCATATATATGTATAAGAAAAATACAGTTGCCATACGTCTCATTTTAGCTTATAGCTCTACCTCTCTCTATTCGGGGGTCGACCCGACCACCACCCAGCCCTATAATCGTAAAATTACTTGAAAGTCATGTATTTAAATATAGTTAATCACCCAACAAGATAAACTGTAAACTGAGGCAACATTATTTAGAGAGCGATAATCCAGCTTAGTGAGGTGTGCATGTATACTACCATTACAACAAAAAAAAAACGTGAAGTGGAAAATGGGTGGACCAGTCTCTGCAAGCAGCACCTGAATACGAGCATGACTTGACATATACATATATTTACCTTATTCCACGGCACGTTAACGTTGAACCCTTCGCCTTTGCCCTCGCCCACGGCGTTGTAGTCGGCGTCGGTGGAGTTCGGGAAGAAGGTGCCGCGGTCATACCGATGTATCGACATGTATAATATCTGTGGGACATACATAATACCATAATTGCTGCATATTATTATGAAGCCGAGCATTCAAAGATGATAAGTAGATCATTGCTTGGTGTTATTCAATGTCAAATTATTATTTTTTTGGTAATCCTGTAACTAAAATGATCTGCCTACAATTCAATGAATTGATTAATAACATTTTCAGTTAGGATACGTTTACACAGAGAAATGAATAGATTTCAGCGAAAATCTGTAATCCAAAATCCACTAAGCATATCATAAACTTCGTGTTTTATATGCCGTGTCACTCAATGTATCTATACTATAATTTTCATAAAATATGACATGTCAGGCGAAAATACAGGCTGCAATGGAAGTAATTGCCCCCTGACTCACGACTTAAGTGATTTTATTTTGACCAATTTTAATTATATTTTCTGAAAGATACCTAAAATAACACTAACCTTATTATCGTTATAGGTGATCCTCTGGGTGCCATTACCGTGGTGCACGTCCCAGTCCAGGATCAGCACTCGCTTCAGGCCGTGGTTGTGCACGGCGTAGGCGGCGGCGGCGGCGGCGTTGTTGAGCAGGCAGAACCCGCTGGGCACCTCCTCGTCGGCGTGGTGGCCCGGCGGCCGCACCACGCACACGCCCGCCCCGCACTCGCCAGACATGACCGAGTCTACCATCTGTAGATATTAATAATATCCATATCTAATATTGATGATATCTATCCAATCCTCAATCCATAGTCCTAGTTATCTATCCATATTCCTGCAATAGTCTCTCCGCCTGCTGAGGTCAATTCACTGTTCATGCTATCATTTTCAGCAATTGACCCCAGCCGGGCCCCAAGTCTGCTACACAATCGATTTATAATCGAACAGCAACGGCATAGTAACTGTCTCTGTTGACAGGTATCCCATACTATATCTGTCAAAAGTGACAGTTACTATGCCGTTGCTGTTCGATTATAAATCGATTGTGTTAGCAGACGTGGGGCCCAGGTAGCTAACATAACATTAAAATTCTCAAAATGGGGCATCTACGTGTTGGACCCATGTCCCCGCGCAAGCCTTCCAAAGATCCGGGTATAGCCCGTGTGGAGAGAGACATAATAATATAAAGCAGTCGGTCAGGGCCTCCACTTCGGCGTGTTATCGTCGGCCGAGTGGAAACTGACGGAGCCCGCAGGACTCTCAGCTCTGTGTTGCCTATGTTGGGTGTCCACAGAGGGGTCGTTAAAGCTATATTATCCAGGGGTGGAAGTGTTAAAAGGCTTAACGCCGCGAGTAACCACGGGAGTAAGCGCAGCACACCTATCAACACCCCTGAGCCGCTAGCGTTAGTGTTGCCCAATTTGCGTTGTAGCTCAATTGAGGTCCTAATTTGAGTCGCATTCATATTTCATAGTAAAGCCCTTGAGCTTATGCACACACTTGTGCACTATAATATCTCTTGCGTAGTTAGCCAGTCTCCGTTTAGATTGGCCGCCGTGACCGAAATTCGGTCAGGTAGGAGAACAATTATTATGGTTTGCTTAGTACCTATCCTTATTCGGAAAGCCGATTCTGAAGTGCGTGTCAGAAGCACCAAAAAACTTAACCATACTGATAACATAACTCACTTGTAACACACATCCGGTGGCAACGACAGCACTCTCCAAAGAATCCGGATGAAAATATACAGAGTCGAACGCTTCTTTTTGATTTTTCAAGTCTCTTAGCTTCGTTGTTGCTAGCTCTTTGAGTCTGAAAATTTGATATAATAAAGTAAGCCAGCTTGCACGGTATCAGAATATACAACACCAGTCAATAACCTTCTATGTTGCTATAGCAACGCTTGATTGATTTTAATGTATAGTCACGCAGCAGCCGTTCCTACATTGTTCTCACATACCTATAACAATGTATGCTCGAAAATGTAAAAGATCTTTTTAAAAAAAGAGCAACCATGGAGTTTCTTGCCCGTTCTTCTCCATAGGAACGGCATTCCGAACGGGTGGAAAAGTAGCTTAGCATTTTGTAACTTTTGTCGATTCATAAGTACTGTACTTAATGGTTTACATGAATAAAAAAATATTATATTCTGATTCCGCAGACTGAAGACAAAACACACTCGACAAGGGCACGGACGATTATGGATTGTATATTTCAATGTATAGATCATATTTTGGACTAGCACGAGCGTGAATCCACACCTACGCTCATAAGCTTTACCTGTTCAAATGCTTTAGTGTGTGTACGGCCAATATCTCCTCGTCGGTTGCACGCCGCGCTTGCAGCAAGTGCAGGCGCGGCAGCAGCGCAAAGTCGCGGTGACGTTCGTGGATGCGCAGGATTCGTTCCGGACACTCCACGTGGCCACTGAAATTACGACATTATTATTATTAGCCTTTGCGTCTATTACAGAATGGCATAGTGTCTGAGAGGCAATATTTTTGGTGACTCAATACACCGATGCGATAGCGACATAAGATACTTTTTTTTTTCACCAGGATAATCAAGAGCTTCATGTCCAAGTGTACGATGATAAGTATGTTTAGCAATATTATGTACTTACGGCTCGCATATATTTTTGTGTTTCAACATAGCGTGATCATAAATGTAGCCTACCGCATGTTGCGGTGTCCTCAAGTCCGTTACTGTAACAATATACGACATCTTTAATGATGTTATACGTGAACAATGTATGCCACTATCAAAAATGTTGTTGTCAAGTGTAAAGTTTTACAGCTACACTGCTGGCAAAAGGCATATACGTTTAAAACTCATTCTGAGAGTTCAGAAACCTAAATAGGAATAGTTTGTATGTTTGTAGGGGTTAATCACCGGAACTACTGATCCGATTAGGAAAATTCTTACATCGATAAACAGCTCACAATCCCTGAGTATCAAAGGCTATATTTTATCATGCTATACCATTGTGGGTTCAGGTGAAAAGCAAAAGCTATGCTCAATATAATTTATTGCTATTTCTCAGTGAATAAGATAAAAACAGAAGCGGCATTGAATGGAGTTTGTACTCACTCAATCTCAAATGATTCAATCTCTGCTCAATTCTCTTCTTGGTACCCTCGTCCTGCATTGGATAGCAGTCCCTCGTGTCGAACCTGTCCGGCCTAGTTTCGTCTCCCTCCCACCTCACTACAACGGTGTGCTTCTCTTTATCTCCGTCGCACACGTTAGGGGGACCGACGGTGGTATACGTCAGTTGGTAGTTGTAGCAATTCCAGAATCGTTTCTGAACGTATATGCAGTTAAGTATCGATTCTCGTATTCTGAAGATAAAAAAATATTTGTTACTGGCCATTGATTTGCGGATTAATTCACCAGTTAGTTAGAAAGGGTTCCAAGATGTTGTTAGTCTCTGGTACTCGTTCGACCCGCAAGAAGTGATTTCCTTGTTACGGCCTTGGTGGGAGTGTGTGGAGTAAATCAATATATAATTATAATAATAATTCCAGCCCTTTTTAATGTCCCACTGCTGGGCACGGGCCTCCCCTGAATGCGAGGGGGATTAGGCCATAGTTCTCCACGCTGGCCTAGTGCGGGTTGGGTTGGGTTGGTTCTCTCAGACATGCAGGTTTCCTGACGATGTTTTTCCTTTACCGTTTAGCAAGTGATAATCGTGGTTGAAAATAAGATCCGCATATGAAATGAAATCGCCGAGGTGCGAGCCGGGGGGTTTGAATCTGCAATCCTCGTTACCGAGGCAAGTGTGGCTGGCAAACCAACTTGGCTATCAGTGCTATAAATGAGTAAATCAATAAGGGGCCATCCATAAATTACGTCACACGAATTTCATGAATTTTTGAACCCTCCCCCGTCCTTGTCACAACTGGTCACATTTGTTAGACCCCCCCTACCTAGTGTGATGTCACATATTTTGCAATTTTACATTTAGACATTTATGAAATTAAAACAGCAGTGTTCCGAAATTGTTTTTTCAATAAAATCAATAGTTGAAATACTTAGATGTTATAAAATGTTATAATTTGAAAAAAATGTGATGTCACAAAATTTGGGACCCCTCTCCGCCCCTTGTCATACAATGTCACACTTCGTCGACCCCCTCCCTCGCCCTTAACGTGTGACGTAATACGAATTTATGGATGGCCACTAAGGTCGGTATACTGACGAGTCGCAGGGTTCGGTGTAGGCAGCGAGGGCGGGCGGCGGGTGTCCCAGCAGCGCTCGCAGCGTCAGCGCGGCCGCCTCGGCCAGCGCCGGCACGCAGTAGCCGCCCTCCAGCACCGCGCACACGCGCGGACACACCGCGCTCAGCTGCTGCACCAGCTGCGCGTAGCACGCTGGAGTCACTTCCATCTCACCCTGCAGTATCCATACAATTGGATTGACAACTTGAGTAGTGGACTTATAAGGTAATATTACCTATAACATAGGATCTAATATGTGTATGTCCATATCACGTCGGGGTCACCATTTATAGGGCGCTTTATTAAACAAAATAAAAGCCTAAGTCACACACGTCACCAAGCAAAATATTATTTATCATAAATTTTGAATTTGGATGATGAATGATCGTGAAAAGTGGAGTTCGCCCGCCACATGTACATACATGTACATGTACGACACAATGTATTGTGTCTAAAATACATTATCATAAAAATATGAAATTCCAGATGCATGGTATAGGATAGACAACGATTTAAAAAAATACACCACACCTGTAATCACCAAATCTGTGCAATAAATTGTACCAACATTTCACCGATCGCAATTGGCCCCAATTATCTCCCTAAAAGTTGCGTATTTCAATCGATAAATACAAAAACAAAAAACTCAAGTAATGGTAAAATTATTACATAATGTTAAGAACAGATTTTCCCTTGATAATGATTGACATCGTTGTGAAATAGTTAATAAGCATTATTCACGTCACTTTCAAGCTAAATATACATAACCTCATTCATAATTAAAACTAAAATGAATGACATCTCGAAACAACTATTTCGTATGAAATAAATCCCAAAACATGCTCTTATTACATTTCAAACCTTCTCATCGCCTAGTGCCGAGTCGAACCCGGCCGACACGAGAATGAGTTCGGGTGAGAACTGAAAGAGACAGAAATATATATATTGTGTACAATGCTAGAAAGAGATGCAAGTACCTCGGGACATCCGTACGCCGCGTCGTAGCCGGCGGATATTATAATCAGCTCCGGTTGGTACTGAGGCAAAAAGAGAAAGAGATACCGCGGTTAAATATCTGTCATATGTCTATCAAGTAAAGTAAAAATTCTCAGCGAATTCTACACAAATTAATATAATATTTTATCGCTCTGTCATGAAAATTTATTGCCACGGCAACAATTAAATACTTTCCATGGTTATTTGGCTATTGATGTGTATTTAATTAACTAGACAAAAATTGCACTATTATGGGTCTTTATAAAACACACAGCAAATTGTGAAGAAATAGTTTGTTAAGTTACCTACACTGCTCACCGCCAGGGCGCGCGCTTTTTTTTTATTTTTTTATTACATTATAAGCAAGTATTTGATCTCGATCTCACCTGATGGTAAGTGACGATGAGATCTACGATGGAGCATACTTGCCTAGAAGAGTACCTGTTCACTCTCGACTTACCACGCGCTACCATTTAAAAGCCGCCATCTTAACTGTCATCTTCATAGTGTCTACACCAAGCCATTCTTGCTTCGCTGTGTGTTTTATTCGACACATAATATTTTTTTTTGTTTTAATGCAAAGCATTTTAATTTTGGAGCCAATTGGCAACCTAAAAAAAAATAAAAGAATTACCTCATAAGCCATCGGCAACAGCAGCTGGTGCCATATGGCCAAGTAGTCCGCGTCCTTCATGCCGGTATTGTTGAGCGGCACGTTGAAGTTGTGCCCGCGGCCGCGGCCCGCGCCCGTGTACTGGAAGTCCGACTGGCGCAGGCTCGGCCAGAACGCGCCGTACTCGTACCGGTGGATGGAGAAGTACACTACCCTGCCGGGAGAGATATACTTTCAACATCTTCGTATAGTGGTGTATTGTTAGCTCATTGCAAGGAGTGGTTGCGGACCCTGGACACGTCTGCACGTCTGGACAAATATTGAAAAAAAAAAATTTTTCTTCATTTGCACTGGTCTGGGTGTTACTAAGTTCGTAATGCGCGTTCCATTCCCAATTTTCGCATTTTTTTCCTAATTTGGCCTGGTTTGGGTGTTAACTGGGTTCGTGTTGCGGGTTCGATTCCCGTGTGGGCAACTTTCGGAAATATTGGTATCGTAATTTGCCCTGATCTGCGCGTTAAGAGGGTTTGTGTTTCGGGTTCGTTGCCATGAGGGCAAATTTCGGAAAAATATTTTTCTTAATTTAACCTAGTGATAAGGATATTAACATTTATTCGGTTATATAATGACACACACCTAGGATCATCATAAAACATTTGTTGCGTTGCCTGGCCGTGATGCACATCCCAGTCCACTATTAATATCCTGAAAAATAAAAAAAAACATTCAGTACACAAGTGTCCGAACCACCAAACGACTCTTGACTGTATAAATATAAAATAGGTATGTCACGGAGCGTCGCATCCAATTTCACGTGCTTTCTGAGTCAATTACTCTCATTTGTTTAGTATCGCGGTCGGGATAAAAAATATCTTTCTTCTGCCTCCGCATACAACTGCGGTTCCGATAAACCAAATTTAAAACTCCGACCCAAACTTCAGTTCCGATAAAACCACGTTCGTATTATCCCTAATAAAATAAACCCTAAATAGGCATATTGATATCTTATATATACACAAATACACACATTGAAGTAAAACAATTTTTAAGGAACGTAAATACAAAATAATCAGAACAATTTTTAAAAAAAAATGGGACCAATCTGTAACGGCCCCCTGATTACGTATCTTGCCTAGCCTAACGATAGCAAAGCGACAGCAATAATCTCACAATAATTGCTTTCAAATCGCAGATTTGTATGGCGTCACAGCGCTACGTAATACGAATTAGCAATTTAAAAGGAAATATGGCGCGATTACTGCTATCGCTAGGCTATTGCAAGTTACGTAATCAGGGGGCCGTTCATGAATGACGGAGACGTGAGGTGACAAACATAAAAAAAAAATACAAGCGAATTGAGAACCTCCTCCTTTTTGAAGTCGGTTAAAAAGAATTAGGAACGTAAAAACAAAAAACAAACGAGATAAAATCCGTAATAATAGTTTTACCTAAATAGGCACTTTGTTTCTACTAACAGATTATATTTCCCCTGTACACTGACCTGTTCAGCCCTCGCTTGTCTATCGCATGCCTGGCGGCGAGCGCGACGTTGTTGTAGAAGCAGTAGCCGCACGGCTCGGCGCGCATGGCGTGGTGGCCCGGCGGCCGCACGAACGCGGCGCCGTTCTGCACCTCGCCGGACACGACGCGGTCCACCAGCTCGATGGTGGAGCCGGCCGCCAGCAGCGCCAGCTCGTGCGTGCTCTGCGCCAAGTTATTATACCCATGGACATTGTGGTGGGTATGTATACAATAGGGATGATGACTGATTTTGAAAAACTGATCTATAATATTCTAAGGTATCTACTATTTCCATAAAAATATCTTATTTCGGCAGGAAACTAATTTTTATTAGAAAAAAAACGCTATTTAAATTGTAATTTTAAAATTCGCTCCAAAACGATCGCCGGTGTCATGGCGTCTGCTTGTGACGTCACTATTATGCAAACTGACCGTAAACACAACAAATCAGTAATTTACGTATATAAATATTGTAAAGAGTATGGAGTTTATCTTATTACTCTTTGCTGATAATGTTGCGGTTGCTTAGCAACAGGTTTTATATTGTTTGTGTCAAAAATGGTAAATCCTTGTTCCATGTTTTGAGAACACAAAACTATGTAATTGATCGATAGAAATCACGAAATACTTTATAAACGCAGGTAAAAACAATTACTAAGTGCAGAGATCGCCGAAGTTCGTACGAAACTTAGCGATGTTTACAATGTGTACATGCTCGTGACGTAGTTCACTCTGATTGGTTCAACTTATCATGGCGGACTGCTGAATTTTGTAGTTTTATTTTATTAAATAAATTATCAATCTCGCCCTAAATCTGTAAATAAATAAATTTTGAAATTGCCGGGCCAGGGGGCGCGCGGCGAGTGGCGCTCGGGCGCCCCTGCGATCGCGGCGCCCGGGTGCACCGCACCCTGCCCACCATAGACACGCCTCTGTCCGAGGGTAGGCTTTTATAGATTAAGCAAGCTTGTAGAACATTTAATAAATCAATCAGTCAGTCCGTTATGCATACCGTGTTTGATATGGATCCCTACACCACTACAGACATGATTTTGTTTGATGAAATAAACTGATCGGCCAATATTAAAGGCCATGGATTCAACTCATGATTCTGGACTCCCTAGAGATAGGTATATTGTCATGAGTGCCGGTTTTTATTCAGTATTTTTAAATTGGTTCAAGCATGAAATCATTCAAATTTCGTTTCAATTTGATTTTAAATATTATTATTACTAACGTAAAAAAAGACGAAATCACTTAACGTTGTGATTTCGTCTTTTTGTATTTTTATCTGTGCTATTAAGACTTATAAGTTGTATAGTATTAAGTTTTTTTTTTAATTTTGGGATTGGTCCCCTTTATAAAACACGCATTTTATTTGAGCCTCGACCACAAATCTGAGTAATTTTAATATTCTTCACACATTTCTGCTATTACGTCATGTCGTCGCAACTGTTTGGTGCGTTGTACCGCGTTCCACGGGCCTTACATCATCTCCATCCGTTTATAGCATTATTGACACAAAAGGCTCATTTGCATTTCGCGATAAATTCTTCCAACGTTTTACTTCAAGCAAAGGTAGTACGGATAGGTATGTAATAAGGTTATTCATAAAAAAAAAATTATTAATTTAAAAAAAAATCCGCGCGGTCGCCAGATGAACGTGTCGGCTTAGCCAAGGCCGTAGAGCAATTTATTCCGTTACACTTACGGGATGTATATAAATGGCGTCGTACCGCGACGACACCTCCTCCAGGTACTGCAGGTCGCTGTTCTGGTGGGTGGTCTCCAGCATGGCGTACACCGAGCCCGAGTGTAACACTTCCAGCTCCTCCTTGCTCGCCGCCCTGGGCGGATACTCCTTGCACTGTTCTATTAGATTTAGTTCATGGCACCTGGAATACAATTTTGCTTTTAATATATTTTTTAAATATTACAAATTTATATAGTATAAACTCATTACTAGTAGTCTCGTTAGCCTCTCCAACTAAGCTAAAATTTGTGCTCGGAGTGGGCTTACGTCGACAGTTTAATGGACTGGGTGGAGATTGAATCCAGAACCAGTCCGGCGTTCCATACAACCACTAGCTCATTGACTCAAGATGCATCTAAGCCCAGCCTATAGTTCATTAATATTTCGTATTTTTCGCGAAAGTGCTTAATGGTCGCTTTTTAATCCTCCTCCATCGCGCGGCAACATCAGGATTGTTGCAGTAGTAGAAATAAGTGAGCAGCATTGGATATATTTTATAAAAAGACCATTTGCTGGGCATGTGGTCCTAGTACCTTTGTATAACACTAGTCAGTCTCTCCGGGCACTCGGGGTACTTGTCGTCCCACAGGCAGCGGTGTTCCGCCATGCGCGGCTCCGTCACAAACCCTGTGGGACCCTTCACACGTAGCTTAGACTCCATCGCCTGGAAACAATAACCTGTTTTTTGCCTTGCCGCTACTAGACTGTCCCACTGCTGATAAATGCGCCAGAGGCGACATATTATTGGGAGAGTCGTGAATGCAGGCAGTTTAGTAGTAATCGTAGATCAGCGATTTTTGGTAATTCAATTTAACTAGTCTGTGTGTGTTGTACTGTACTGCACTTCTGCCTACCTCTTCAAGGATTACAGACAAGATGATATTTATTCATTTATTTCAAGTGAACGTGTTTAATTGACGCTCGCCTGTACACAACCTCAAATAACAACTTAAGTAAACAAATGTAATTCACTTATCAGTAGAGGTTGGAGATTATTTTATTACAGTAATATATAACCTAGTTAAATGGTGTCATGATACTTCTTGTTTGAGTAACATTATAATTCCAAACAATATACAAGGCGGTGGAAAAATCATTCGCAACTACAGTTTTATGACATTAAATCAAATTCAAAATTTGAAGATGAATTTTTATAAAGCTTATTATCTTGAAACATTTGTATGTATAAAGAAGTTTTTTTTAAAGACTACTCACAATTTGGTAAGGATCCCTTATCTCAGTATCAAAGGTGTGCTTCTTCTTCTGCTGCGCTTTCCGTTTTGCAGCGACCACTGACGCAGATGGCTAAAACAAATACACAATAAACTCTATTGTACTTACAAATACAATAACTACAAGGTTAACAACATAGTAAACCACTGATAAGAAAGACTAGCTGGTAATTTTTTTTTTTTAATTGTGTTTAACACATGATTTTAGCTAGTATTGATGCACATAGATGCTAACATAGGACTGTCTAGTAAAAATGCACTCTCTACTCAGACTAAACTGAAAACAATTGGTATGGTTTTTGGAGTCAAATGTTGTGAGTGACATTTGATCCATATTTTATTCTTGGCCTGTGACTGTCAATTATATTTTATTTGTGTTGCTCTGATTCTCTTTTGGCTGACAGATCAGATTGTAAATGCATTTAGAATACTTTTTTTACACTTTTAGGGGCTGGCGACCAATGTATTCTAGGGTGAGTGTTATAAGTAGATTATCTGCTACACCCCAGGTAAATTTATGAAATTATGCAAGCCCTTATTGTTATGAAACTAAAACTCAACCTAATTTATTGGTGTATGTTTGATACTGTCATCTATCTATTGGCATCATTGCTACTAAACAGAATAAATATATAAGTATGCAATAAAACAAATCTTTAAGCTGTTGCCTTGCTCATTAAAACAGTGAGAGAGAAGGGCTAACAAACTAAACTGGATTAAACTAGATTTAAAATCTGTATAAGGCTATTTAACTTAGAGCAGGTTTAGATATGATCTATTCATAGTGCTATTAATTATGTGAAATGCAGTATTACCTTCACAGTATAGGGTGTTCAATCAAATAAGTGTGTACATGTATATATACATGGACCTTCGTTTTTTGGGTATTCCATCAGGGAACCCTCCTATTTTGTGGGTATTTTGGTTTTTTAGTTGTTGATAGTTTAGTTTTTTCTAGTTGTATATGCTAACATCTAAGCCCATGCCAAGCTCCATTTAAATCTGCCTATTGCTAAACTTGCAGCATTGGAGCACAATAAAGATTAATTAGATGGTAAGTAATCATAAAGTATTTGCAAATTTTACCATAAAACAAATAATGTTAACTCATCCTAATAACCATCTAACCATTGTTGTATGGATATAAGATTTATTCATTTATTATGATCCATTTATTATAATCTGTATCAATGAAAACAGATAAGTACTACACCTAATTATATCATAATACTATCAGTTATATGTCTCTGTATTCTAAGATGACTGAAACTGACCCCAATCTTAATAACAAGTTGTCATGGTCCTATGAGTCAGCATGATTGTAACAACTTCAATTGATTACCTTAGCACCGGCGGACATAGCTCGGGTTTGAATCTTAGCCTTGCGAGCACCATTTCTGGTCACAATGTTGGAAGGTGGCGCGGTGACTTTCTTGCCGTCCCCGGACGACCGACGGGCCGGCGGTTGCGGCGGTGGGGTAGACTAGAATCATCACATATTTTCACACTTCACATATTTCTATAATACCCTACACCTTACAGCTTACGAAATCCAAGTGATAAAAAAACCTCACCATAATTTCGAAACGAAAATGTCACGCTTTATATATTTTCTTAATCACCGCGACTAATTGTAATTGGCGTGGGCATGGTTACAGTGTTGTGTGTAAAAAACAATACACTGCATTGCAGTCCCTGGTTGTCAGTTTGTGTTGTAAATTTGTGGAATAAAATTCAGCAATTCTAGTTTACACACGGTATTCTGTGCATCATGTTTTTTTTAAATTTGGGTTTCGGCCCTGGGTGCTAGCCCTTTGGAGCCTATCAGTATACTATGTATGTGGGCTGCCACTACGCTATCGCTGTGTGACAGATCGCTATACCTTGCTTCATTGAGAAATTAAGGGGGCACGCCATTTTCATTTCTTCATGTCACATCCATTATTTTATTTATAATGTGTATTTATTGAATTTAATATTGCTATTAATTACTTGACACTGGCAAAATACCCGCTAAGTTGCGGGTGAGGCCATTTGCATATCCATTTTATTTCATCGCATTTCATTTCGTAAAAGAAGAAGAAGAAGAAGAGAAATGAATGCCTTGCTCTGTGGTTCGCTTTCGCTAGTGTAGCGTAGCTAATTCTCTTTGGCGTAGCTAGTAGAGATGCGCATACTACATCTTTTACTTGATTACAGATTTATAAATCTTTTCACTCAAAAGATTTAAATCACTCTTTTAAATCTTTAAATCTTTTAAATCCGTGTGTGTCGGAATTAAATGATTTAAAGAGTCATTCATACGACACATCGTAAATGATTCGAAGAGATTCGGAAGGAGAAAAAGATACATATACTACTGATTTCCCTTCATTCTTATCAGGCTTAAGACTGTCAACCTAGCTTTCATAATTAACTAAACAAACATACAAAGGACTAGGTTGGCGTTATTAAATACCTACTTAGTACTAATGAGGTATAAGAACGTACTTATTTTTGTACCAACACACTTGATCACTACCTAATTATTTACATTTATTAAAGTTTTTAATTATTTACAAAAGTCAAAATATCATTGATAAAGATAAATATAAAGAGTTATTATTTATAGTTTTTGGTTCAATTTACTATTTACACTCTCAAAATAATTTCGCATACGCAATTAAAAGCATCGAAACATTCGAAACATTAATTTAAAACTAAAACAAAACAAACCGTCACTCGATTTCCTATAAAAAAAAATACATTCCACTTAATTATAAGGCGCAGAAAGAATAGTTTTCTCTGCATTCTACATTATACGGCGACGCGTCGCGCGTCGCGTCGCTCGTATGCAGTACGCACGCGCGAACTTACACATCCTTCTCTATCTCTTTCTGAATCATAATACCAGCCTATAGTCTTCTCACTCCACATCGTAATGGTCTCAATTGAATCAATTTGAATCTTATCCAAAGTGATTTAAAGATGTATTCCAAAAACTTCTGATTTAGTGATGCATGATGTATTATTGAAAAAAGTAAATCTTTTTTTCAATTCACTCAGGATTTACACATCTCTAGTAGCTAGGATATTTTTTACTCTTTGGTTAGAATTTTGATTTTTGGCGTGCATGTATATTTTGGGTTCGTCTCACTCAATACTTTCAATTTATAGAATATTTTATTTATTCCTACTCCTTTGAAAGTTTAAACGTTTTTAATACTGTACTCTGCGTTTTGGACTGTGGGACTGCAGTCTGTGACTAATTAATATCTTCGTGGCTATAGCACAATTTTTAGGTAAGAATTTATATTTTTTTGCGGTCTAGGTCGGTAAAAAATTAATTAATTTAACTCTGAGACAAAGCTCTGAGAGTAAACCCCGAAGTGCATTCTGAAACGTCATTCTTATACACAGTTCTTATAGAAAATGATATCTTAGGGATCTATTTGGTAGTACAGTTCATATTGGCAAAACAATAATTTAATTTATAGGATATCTATTTAAATCTGGTAAATATTCATTGTAAGATCGACTCAATAGCCCAATCAATCGACCAAGGCTTTGAAAAAATCTAAATGTATGTCACCTTTTATGACTCAGTAATGGCATGGCCACTTGTAATGATTTCCTCTATTTTGCTTTTTTTCATCCCAAATAGCAGAATATACTAACATGGGAAACATTCTATAACATACATTTGATTCTGAGGTGGTACAAAGTTCGCTGGGACAGCAACTTTTAAAAGTTGTAGTTCTATATTTAAATACACCGAGACTGGTATGATTATAAATCATTACATAGGTGTTGGATAATTTACAAATTGATATATATTACTGTTCGAAAATATTTTAATTGGAATTTTAGTTGGGAGATTAGTCTTAGGAGGGTAAAAATATTGTCATGAGCAAACCTTATCATATGGGATGGTCTTGAATTGCAAATTGGGCTGATATAATTTATTTTCCTTACTTTTATGCCAATGTTTTGTACATAAATTAAAAGTTAAGCGGTTTATACAGTATACAGCGGCCGTACCACGCGACGCACCAGTTTATTCAAAGTATCGTTAGACGATCTATACATTGCCTCGTACATTCACTCAGTAGCGAACATAGGTGGTACTTAAAGAGCCATGTATTTTGTACAAAAATAAAAAAGTCGTTGTGCTACATGAAACCTAAAATAACATAATAAAGGCATTAAATATTTTTTGATTTGTTGTTTTTAATGATTTTAAAGACGAATAAATAAAATACTTAATACTGGCTGGTGAATTTGTATAAATTAAGCCTTATTTTCGATCATTACTCTCAAATATTTTTTCCTTTTTGCTTAGGTTTTTATCAAGATGAAATTATTAAAGCCCCTATGGGTGTTACGTCGCGGTCGCAAGAAGAAGATCGGCTGCAACGTCAGCACCTGGTCACCATTGGCAACGGCATTTAACACTAGACCAAACACAAGGCCTATTTTTGACTCCTTGAGGGAGCGAACGGTATATCTATTCTGTCAAGTTTGAGCAACTTGCCTGAAATTGTGATAATATTGAAAGATATATGTAGAAAAATTCTTATAAATCTGCATAAATCTCTGTATCTCTCATGTTTTCTGTGCTCATGTTTTCATGAGCAACATTTGAGCGACTCATGCAGTAACTCTGACATACCTGTAATTTATTGATAGGTATGCTCATTATTGGTTAGTAGTTAGTACGTTGCTCAGACCTTACGTATACATGTTAAGTAATTTGTTGCCTAGAAAGCATTTCTAACATCTCAAAAATATTTCAGGGCCTATTCAACAAACCAGAGCTGACGAGCTTCGAAGGGTTCTATACACTGAAAGAACAAGCTGAATCTGCAACAGACCGTCTCATTGAAGAGGCCACGTCCAACCCCTCCAGGCCGATGGTGGAGATCTTTGATGAGCTCTCAGACACGCTGTGCAAAGTTGCTGACCTGGCGGAATTCGTGAGGATAGCACACCCACAGTCACATTTTGCTAGTGCTGCTGAGGAGGCATGTATTAGCGTTAGCGGGGTCGTGGAAAAGTGAGTAACATGCAAAGGTTTTTTTTTTTTTTTTTATTACGATATAGGCAAGTATTTGATCTCGATCTCACCTGATGGTAAGTGACGATGAGATCTACGATGTAGCATACTTGCCTAGAAGGTACCTGTTCACTCTCGACTTGAAAACACCCAGATTATAGTCGACACGGGGAACAAAGACGCCGGTAGCGTGTTCCATTCCTTGGCAGTTCGTACGATTAAAGTAGAAGCAAACCGCTTAGTACGTACCGAAGGAATGTCCACAGTGTACGGATGACACTTGTCCGTGCGTCTTGTTGACTAGCCTTGAGTCGTTCGCGATTGACCGAATCAAATGATCCGGATCGCGAGAACCACGCGAATGATCGGGTCGCCGCGGCGAATACGATTCGTTCATTCGAATTTTGAACTGAGCCGCGGCTGCAATCAGACCCGCTGTCACGGATCCTACAGATCGCGATCTTATCGTGCGACTGAGATAGCAGCAGATTAATTTGAACGAGCGAGAGCGAGCCACAGCCGATCGCGGTGTGACCGCCCCAAAGAAAAATGCATTATTGGCTGTAAATTACAACGAAATAATCTACCTTATATTAACTGAACTAAGGTTTATTTTTGGAATTGGCGAATGTAGTATCCTAGAATCATGAATTTTATATTCTTAGAAATAAAGCTTAAAATAAAAATATAGGTAAATAGTTAAAACGATCTGCAATTTCATTGTTTTCAAATCAATTGCACTACTCTACTCGTCAATTTAGTAACCCGGCGACCTGCGGTCATTGATGTCGTGTCGTGTTTTTGAAACCGGTAAAAAGTTATATATTTACCTATAATACCTAAAATATATACTTGAGGAAACATTTGCTTGAATGGGAGCTTAATCTAATAGGTAGATACCTACGCAATAAGTTTTACAAAACATGGTCGAAATTTGTAATTTGGGTGACCGCCCCTAAGAAAAATGCATTACTGTAAATTACTACGAATTCGTATGTCTACCTTAAATTAACGTCATTAAGGTTTATTTTTGGAATTGGCAAATTACGTAGTATCGTAATATCATGAATTTTATAACCTTAAAAATACAGTGACCCGGCGACCTGCGGTTATTGATCAGTCGGATCGGATCTGACACTATAATCTGGTTTCCGAAACGAAATCAATCAATCGATTACATTCCTATCCGGAACTGAACCAATCGATCAATTGATCGGGTCGTACGAACCGGTTCGTTTTGACAACGGATCAGTATTGATCCAGATCGCTTAAATTGAACGATCGACACATGCATATTGTTGACCGATGATAGAATGGAGATGGGGGAATTAACTCGTGTAATTCCGTCGCACACTCTCCGAAATTTATTCTGTTGAAAACTGATAGGCTGGCAACCCTACGTCGGTGTTCTAGGCTCTGTAGCTTGGCCTGCACTAGGGTCTCATTGCCAATGAGCTTTCTAGCCTGCCTGTCTATGGAGTCCAAAGCCTCAAGCTGATACTTAGCAGACCCATCCCAGAGATGGCTGCAGTATTCCATGCACGATCGGACTTGAGCTTGATATAAATTTAGAAGCTGTCCCGGCGCGAAATACCGCCTGACCTTCCTCAGGATGCCCAACTTCATAGCAGCTAGTTTGGCTTTGGAATCAATGAAGGAACCGAAATTGAGCTTGGAACTGAGAGTCACACCCAGTAGCTCTAGGTGGTCCTTCACGGGCACAGATACATTACGGAAAGTCGGAGTCAGGTGAAATGGACTCCGTTTCGCGGAGAACAGACACGCTTGGGTCTTAGAAGCATTGAATTTGACCAGGTTGGCATCGCCCCATTCGGAGACTGCCTGCAAGGACAAATTCAAGCTATCGACTATGGTCTCTCGATTGGACTGTATCAGCGCTGCTCCGGCACGTGCGTCAGACATGTCTCTCTTTGATACTGTGCTGTCATCTGCATACCCAAAGATACCGGGTCCAAGCAGTTCGTTTATATGCAGCAAGAAAAGAGTAGCAGAGAGAACGGACCCCTGAGGTACCCCGGCATTAATTGCCAATTGGTCGGATGTGGAACCGTCCACGACAATTTGTAACGACCGTTCCCTCAGGAAATCTGATATCCAAACGCATAAGCCTGCTGATATACCATAGGTTGGAAACTTGCTAAGAAGGCTGGGTAAGGTAGCCAAATTCAGCATTGGTTGTGCCAATGTGCACAACCAATTATTTCCTGGCGCACATATGCATAGCGTAGTTGCGTAAATCTACGCAGCTTTTTTACTATGTGCTATTACATTTTAGTTGATGACTATTGTATTCTATTCTATCAGCTGAAAGACGTCCACTGCTGGACATAGGCCTCCCCCAATGACTTCCACACATCACGGTCCTCCGCCACCCGCATCCACCGGCTTCCTGCTACGCGTGTGATATCATCGGTCCACCTTGTGGGGGGCGTCCTACACTATCATTGTTGATGACTAACGTAGATAAATTATTTCACAGACTAAATACACACAAAGGTTTATACGAAGCTCTCCGTGACTCAGTAAAACGTGGTACGTCTGGCGATCAGCACTTAGCGGAGCTGTTTCTATTCGATTTCGAACAGAGCGGCATCCAATTGGAGGAAGCTAAGAGAAAACGAGTCGTGGCGCTCAATGACGTCATCCTGCAGACTGGACAGCAGTTCATGGCTGGAGCTGCGAAGCCTAGGAGAGTGCCGAGAAGCGCAGTGCCTCAGAATGTGAGGCAGTTGTAAGTTATGGTACAATCAATAACGAATAGTAGGTATATCTATGGAGGGGGGGGGCTTTAAATAAAATATCTACGGAGGTGTCAGTTTGTAGTTTACGTACCAATTTTTAAACTCTGACCCACGCGTCTTTTTTGTGAGTGTATAATCTAAATAAAGGCACTGGTGGTTATCACAACAAATACAGTTCGTCACAAACGGTGTGTCATTATACGCAGTTCGTCATACCGCGTATATTACGTGGTCACTGACGCAATTTCTCATGTTTTTTGTAATAGCTATGAAAAATAACAAGACGAGAAATGGAAACAAAACACAAAAATAAATTACTAAACGACGACGACGACTAGATTGACTATTGGACATAAAAATCTCGCATTTGCTTGATAGATCTCACTACTATATGACACAACATTAATAAAAAACTAAACTATAGACCAGTGTCAGTGGGGCAACATTGCATTGGGATGCGTAACGTAAAAAAAAAAGGTAATTCTGCTGCTTCTTCCAAACAGAAGCAACAGCAGAATGACCCTTTTTTTTTTACGTTGCGCATCCCTGCTCTTCCAAACTGAAGCAGCAGAATGATTTTTTTTTTTTACGTTACGCATCCCAATGCAATGTTGCCGTAATATTTTGCTAAATCAAGTGTTGTCATTATAGAAATATGGACACGGACGAAATTACGGTAGATTTTGACATGTCTACGGTAGGTGGTAGACCTAGAAAAATTACGTAGATCTACCGTAATTACGGCATGGTTGGAGACACTGCTATAGACACACACAGATGACAGCTTGCCACTTAAAATAAATAAATAAATGACGTAATGTTCGAACTCAATTGATACTAATTTGATACGCAGCTTCAGCACAGAAGGCGACAACATAATAGTGAGCGGTGTGTACGCAGAGTGCGGCGAGGCGGCGGCGCGCGAGGCCGCCTACCGCCTGTACCTGGCGCCCGACGCGCAGCAGCACCGCCTGCTCGCCACCACGCTCGAGGCCCGCCACGACATGGCCTCCATATGCGGCTTCCACAGCTACGCTGACAGGTCAGTATAATAATAATATAGAATCATCGTGCGAACTGCCAAGGAATGGAACACGCTACCGGCGTGTTTGTTCCCTGTTGACTATAATCTGGGTGTTTTCAAGTCGCGAGTGAACAGGCACCTTCTAGGCAAGTATGCTCCATCGTAGATCTCATCGTCACTTACCATCATGTGAGATCGAGATCAAATACTTGCCTATAATGTATATAAAAAAAAAGAACCACAGAACCACCACTTTTGACAGATATTGTATGGGATATCTGTCTAAAGTGACAGTTAATGTGCGGTTGTTGTTCGATTATGAATCAATTGTGTTAGCAGACTTGGGGCCCTGGAATGAGGAGTCATCCTAATTCAGAATTAGAATGTATTTTATGCATAACAACTATTAGGGACTTATGAATCGTCAAAAAATTTAAAAATGCAAAACTACAACTTTACCACCGTTATTTATTATTCACTAGCTGCCCCAACAGACGTTCTGTCCATATCCCATAGAAAAAAAAACCGTTTTCAGTTTCTCGCGAGTTTTCCGGACAACTTAAAAAAAATCGTTTCATACAAACCTGATTTGAAATATTGCGAACATTATGAATTAGCCAAATCAGTTATGCCGTTCTCAAGTAATGGGCTTACCCACGAACACGACTTAATTTTAATTTTTATAGATCTTTGTATAACATCCAAGTATTTCATTGACATATTTGTACTTAAAATCCATACAGGGCTATAACAGCGAGTACAATGGAGACTGCGTCCAACGTGCGTCAGTTCCTGGACATACTCTCCGATAACCTGTACGACAGAGCGAAGATGGACTTCGATGCGATGCTCAAGATGAAGAGGCAGGAGACGCCCTACCAGGACACCCTCATGTGCTGGGATACCCCATATTATACCCACAAAGCGAAGACCCTGCTGCTGAATGTGGCCAACTCAGATTTCAGCCCTTATTTCTCGCTCGGCGGGTGCATGGAAGGCTTAAACATGCTCTGTGAGGAGTTGTACGGCATCAGTTTGAAGTCTGAGGAGATGTTGCCAGGTGAAGATTGTGATTCACAGTTATCTTTCTGCATACTGACAAATGTGTCATCTTTTCCTTCTGATTTTTTTTTATTTATCTTTCTATACAAGACTGTAACTTGACGGTGTATTTTGAAGATTAATTGGAAAAAAATATCGTATGGTATATTATTATCGATATAGAAGCCGTATTCGCTATTTTTTTTTATATAATCGCGAATCATAACGAAACTGATGAAAGGATTTCGATGAAGCTTAGCATGGTGACAGTATACAGTCTGGGTCAACGCTTAGGATACTTTTATGCCGGGAATACCACACATTTTCTAGTTAATTGTACGGAATCCAAATTAAAACCATTGCTGAGTTTGGGACAATACTGGGTGTGCTCGTTTATTGACTTAATTGATTCACCTAGGTGAGTCGTGGTCACCGGACGTGTACAAGCTGGCCGTGGTGCACGAGAGCGAGGGTCTGCTGGGGCACATATACTGCGACCTGTACGAGCGGCCTGGCAAGCCGCACCAGGACTGCCACTTCACCATACAGGGTGGGAAGCTGCTGCCTGATGGCACTTATCAGGTATGGGCCGAGCCAGGATAAGGAATTAACCATTGTTGAGTCCTCATCATAACTTTCACTTTTGCTTGCATTATTACAGTCATCAGTATTTTCATTTACAAAAGTAGTTTGTAAATGTGGGAAGTACATGTTAATTTTTTTACTAGCTGCTAAAGTCTGCCTAGCTATTCCTACATTGTTCTCACATACCTATAACAATGTGCTGCTCAAAAATGTAAAATATCTTTTTAAAAAGAGTAACCATGGAGTTTCTTGCCCGTTATTCTCCATAGGAACGGCATTCCGAACGGGTGGTAAAACTATTTGGACGATTCATAAGTACTGTACTTAATGGTTTACATGAATATAAATATTCTGATTCTTTTAAACATAAAAAACTTTTTCTTCTTTTTCTTTAATGACACGTATTTGATAAAACAGTTTTTCAGCACAGTTCTTAATTAGAAATTTTGGTTTACGGTTTTACGGTTCACCAGCTTTGTACATAAATTTCTCGTTTGTTTTCTGTCTCGATTCGATGACTTGGGTGTAATGTCGAAAAAATTTTTCACTGTTAGTAATCGTAAATGACATCATAGGAAATGGTCCAGAAGCCCAATAGTTAAGGGCGATGTGTCTGTCGCACAGAACCCGATCGTGGTGGTGATGCTGTCGCTGAGCGGCGGGCACCGGTCGGGGCCGGCGCTGCTGGCGGCGGGCGCGGTGGACAACCTGTTCCACGAGCTGGGCCACGCGCTGCACTCCATGCTGGGCCGCGCGCGCCACCAGCACGTGGCCGGCACGCGCTGCGCCACCGACCTCGCCGAGGTGCCCAGCGTGCTCATGGAGTACTTCGCCAGCAGCCCCGAGGTCCGTATACACTAAATTTCGCACTACACGATTATACAAATATACACAGATTTTATTGATTTCTTATGTTTACGCGAATACTACACATTGAAATAAAACTATTTTTTTACGAATTTTATCGCGTTTGTTATACTTTTTTACGTCGTTACGTCGGGAACGTAAAAAAGTATAATAAACGCGATAAAATTAGTAAAATTAGTTTTATTTCAATACTAGCTGTTGCCCGCGACTTCGTCCGCGTGGTATTTAACAAAGACAACCGTTGACAACAGCCTGCCCGCCAGTTCTGAGCCCGCGGGACGCATTGCAGGTTGTTGCTATCAAACAATCAGGCGCTGCGCTGCAACATTGTTTTTTTTTTTTTTCGTGAGATCCTATTTTTTTTTCTAAAATAAAAGTAGCCTAAGTTTCACTGGCAGATAGCCGATGTAACAAGTACATCGGCTATCTGCCAGTGAAAGTCCCGTCAAAATCGGTCCAGCCATTTCAGAGATTAGCCGGAACAAACAAACAGACAGACAGACAGACAAAAATTGTAAAAAAATGTTGTTTCGGTATAGGTAACGTGTATACATCCAAATGCACTTAGTAATATTAGCGGTTATTTTGATATTACAAACAGACACTCCAATTTTATTTATATGTATAGATATACAGTTTTTTTTTATGATAGCTATAAACACTTTACTGTTACATAATTCTAGATACATTTTGAACCATTTAATGGGGTGATACTTGACTAATATGCTTATTTGTTCCTTATCAAAGGTGATCCGCCGGTTCGCGCGTCACTTCCAAACGCGTGAACCGATGCCGGAGGACATGCTGCACAGGCTGTGCGCCTCCAAGTACCTGTTCGGCGCCAGTGAGATGCAACTACAGGTAAGACCAAGACAAGACTACACACATTACTTCCTGCTATTGCTTAGTGGTACAAAACAGACCAATAGGGATCTCGAAAACAAAAAAACACCCGTTCGTGGCCCGAATTTCTAAACCTTGAAGGTATTTTTTTCGAAAAAAAAAAAATCCATAATTCGTAATTTTGATGTTCGCGACAACGGTATATGCATTGAATTAGCTAAAGCAATAAAAATAAAAGAGCACAGTCTGTAGCGTTTCATCACATGACCATTTATGGAAAGAATTTTCGACCTAGGTTGAAAATTTAATATTTATCAAAACTTTCTTCAAATTGAGACAATTCATATGAATTTTAAACAAATCAAAATCAACTTTTTAGGCCTTTAGTTAAATGTAGTATAACGTATAATATATTAAATAGACAAAAGGATAACACTAAAGTTGTTTTTTAATTTCCGAATTGTTACCAGAATAATTTTACTTTGCGTAATTGCAGGTGTTCTACTCGGCGTTGGACCAACACTACCACGGGCCGAATGCGTCGTCCGGCGGACGCACCACCGATGTCCTTCAGCAAGTACAGAAACAGTATTACGGACTGCCCTACGTTGAGAATACGGTACGTTATATAACGATAAAATAATACTTGTAAATGTTCGGGGGTACGTCTACTCAAAGTCAAAGTCAAATCATTTATTTCGTACAGGCCTACGGGGGCACTTACAAATTGTCATTACATTATTTTTTTCTTAACTCTACAACCGGAACGCGACCTCAACTGTGAAGATCCGGCAAGAAACTCAGCGGGCTTGTCTTTTTTTCTTTTTTTTTTACTTACATTCGAAATCGTTATCTTTATTTATTTGGCCTATATAAAAGCACTAGCTACAACCGATCCGGAATGTTGGTTCCACGGAGTTAGCAAGGCATTTCAGAGCATTTTCTTAAGAAATAAGACTATTTGGTGAAGGATATCTATACATATAAATAAAATTGGAGTGTCTGTTTGTAATATTAAAATAACCGCTTTTTACTAAGTGCATTTGGATGTATACACGTTACCTATACCGAAACAATTTTTTTTACAATTTTTGTCTGTCTGTCTGTTTGTCTGTCTGTCTGTCTGTCTGTCTGTCCGTCTGTCTGTCTGTCTGTCTGTCTGTCTGTCTGTTTGTTCCGGGTAATCTCTGAAATGGCTGGACCGATTTTGACGGGAATTTCACTGGCAGATAGCTGATGTAACAAGGAGTAACATAGGCTACTTTTATATTAGAAAAAAAAATTGGATCTCTCGAAAAAAAATTAAAACCAATGTTGCAGCGCTGCGCCTGATTAAAGTTTGATAGCAACAATCTGCAATGCGTCCCGCGGGATCAGAACGCGAGCAGGCTGTTGCCAACGGCTCAGTCTTTGTTAAATACCACGCGGACGAAGTCGCGGGCAACAGCTAGTCTTACATAAATTTGTTGCATAGTGTTTGTTGTCATATCTTGTTAATCAGTAGGCCAAAATTGCAGACAACCATAGTCTAAATAAATAATAGATTTTCATTAAACAATAAATTATCATCATCAAAAGTAACAATTCTATGTGAATGTAACCCACCTTTTGTGATTTCCAAGGTATCTGGTATTGCTCTCATATTTTTCCCCAAAAACGGGCACATTGAGAAATTAAAGAATTCCTCATTTACCAATATTTATCACGAATCAGTTGCCGTATATCCATCAAGAGCCCGTGGGTCCACCGGTAACCTAAGAATGTTTGAATTGTTTATTGTTGAATGTTTTAGGCGTCCTTATCACGTCCCATTAACCACGAAAATAGGATTTCTATTATTTTAATGTAATGTGGTGGCAGGCATGGCAGCACCGCTTCAGCCACCTGATCGGGTACGGCGCCAAGTACTACTCGTACCTGATATCGCGCGGCATCGCGTGGAGCGTGTGGAGCAAGTACTTCGAGCGCGAGCCGCTGTCGCGCGCGGCCGGCGAGAGCCTGCGCGGCCAGCTGCTGTGTCACGGGGGTGCTGTGCCGCCGCAGGTACACATCAGCAATATATATGTATACTAGCAGGGACGGTGTCTGTACACACGTACATTGAAAATATTACAAATTTGGGCATTAGCAACGGGATGTTTCTGAATCAAAAACAAGTGTTTTTTTTTTAATTCTTGTCTTTGTGTGTGACAAATTTTAATGGGGTTTTTAATATTGGATAGCCTGTAGAGACTCACCCCTTAATTTATAGACGTTCTATAATTTTATCAAACGTATATAGTATTGTGCACAAAGATTTTGCTTTGCACAGTACTATATGACGTTTGATAAAGTTATTAGGCGTCTATAAATTCGGTGGTCCAAAGATAGGGTACTTATATACTCACGCTATAACCATTGCAGTCATGCTGCAGAACAAAATCAATTGGTACGCAGGCGAGCGGAGTGGGGATGAACGTATGATCTGTGACATTGTCATTCGATGATGTTAACACTCGGGACATTGAATCGCTTTTCTCCGAAGAAAGTGTATATGTGATACCTGTATGAATGGTGTACATCACCAATTATATGCCTGATCCAGCTATCTGGGTGTATGCAAGTGATGATAAATACTCAACTTTAGTTCCCTAACTCCAGGTGCTGCTGCGAAAATATCTGGACACGGAGATCACGCCCAACACGTTGGCGACGGCGTTGGCTGAAGAACTGGACTACCACAAGGACCATCTAGACACAGTCTTCAAAATACTAGACAAATGATACTCGGGAAAGTACTTGAACTTGCACTTGGAAGGGCTGCAAGCCTCGGGAAACTAGTTTTATGGCAGTAGCTTCTTCGCTTCGCGTCGAGGCAAACTTGTGCCTCGCAGTGAGTATTTTAGGTAGATTTTATGGTAAATATAGCAAAAAATATTTTTACAGTTATTCGTTTTTTTAACAAACTTTGATTTAATAATAGCAATTAGATTGGTACACTTTGGGTATTGGAAAACACTCGGAAACATACATCTCTTCCTCGTTTAGACTATATTAACATCTTACATTTACGTAAATGTTGATCTATTAAATGTACTTATCGTTCTATTGTTAATAATAATAGTGTTCTGTAGTGAAATTATTTTAATGAAGATACAGACCATAGATAACTCGATTTACAGAATCCTCCTTGAACATAAGTGATTGTCTCAGTTCTCACGTACCCTTTGGTAGGTAGAAGTATGTTTGACTGTATTGAATTGTCGAGACATCTCGACTGACGACCAACTCGGACAGAATTATTTATATTATTTATACTTGTTAGCCTAGTTCTTTAGTTTAATAGATTATCTTTATAAATATCTACAATTCCTGCCCAATTATAGTTAGGGAGATATTACATTATCATATGTCTAACTTGCGACAGTTTCATGCATTTTGTTGATGATTCCTAGATACATGTGGAGAAGTTATAATGTAACATCGCCCTCACACACTGGCTAAAATAAAACAATGAATGAAAATTATAAATAGTTTTAATTATGTAATGATCCCTCCGTAACTGACACGCCGAGAGAAACATCGAACACACCCGAAACGTCACAACAAAAAATAAAGTTAAATTAAAATTGTACATCGCTCACATAGTGAAGTGACATGAACACATGGCCTTTTAAATATTGACGCACGACAAAAATGACAATATAAATATTAAATCACTATATTCAGAACGATAATTATTTTACATATTTTGTAGCCAATCTGAAATTATTCACGAGTAATACCTTTATGAAACAAATAGAATAACTCTTTACCAATCAGTACGCAATCACTAAGTTTTGACTGCCGGAAAAACTACATTATATCATGCCTCACAAAAATGATGACTGGAACTAGGTCAGCTAACAACAAATAAAAACATGAAATGAACTGTTAAGTTATACTAAATACTTTTCCTATAATGTATTCTGATTTCTGCCCACATGGCCCGTTTCGTGCGGAGGGTTATCATTTTCTAATATCACACTTTATATTTCTAAGGTGTTATTTATACTTATATAATCATAGCGCAGACGCAGGAAATGGGTTGCAGATCGCTTGTATCCTCCACTTTTTTAAGAAGCAGAAAAAAATGCTCTCGTAGTTAAATTTACAAATTCAGAATATATGGTATTTCAACCGTAGTCTTACTACACTAGTATAGTGAAGTCTGGTTTTAAAATCCAATTGTTGATTTTTTTCGCAAAGCTTTGAAGATGCAAAATACCAGTTCATAGGATGAGTTACTGATACAGTTTCAGTGAAATGTGTTTTATATGACAATAACGCCCCGAGTAACTTTATCCAATAGTCATTAGCTGTCCATTGGTCCACACTCAATTCAAATAACTTTACACAATTCAAGTTGCCGAAAAATATTTTTAAGTTGACACGCTACATGTCAACTCAAATCGTGGAAACAGAACATCCGTTTAAAAAGTGTGTATACATATCAGAAGTTCCTATCGTATCTCACAGAACCATTATAGCCAGCCTAGTTGTCATTACTACTATAATCTCATCAGCATTCTGGTTGATAAGGTATTTTTCCACAGTGCTATGTTCAATACTATGTAATAAGTTTTTATGTTTTATATTAATTGTAAATCAATTATTGGTACTGCTAGAACATGTTATTACTTTTGTGCTTCTAATATACTATTTATTTCTATAGAGAGAAAAACAAATCGAAATATTATTGCTGTATTGTTGTTAAGTGTATCGTTGCTTTGGAAATAGAAGACCACATTTTTGGAGGTGTGCCAACGCTCCAAAACCATTGTAGGGTAGGGAAGCAGAGGGTTAAAAATCCTAGTGTTGGGCTTGTAACGAATATTTGGTATGTTACTAGAATAATATTTAGTGTAAGTATTCTAGAAATGAATAGATGCGTGAGCTGAGTACAGCAAACTAAATAAAACCACATGACAAACTTTTAAAACTATATTTCCCAAATCAATTTAGTTTTCGATTCGCCTAAATAGAACAGTGCTACTATTCGGTACTCGGCGAAAAAGAGCCGAATACCGAATGGTTGCCGAACATTCGTTACAAGCCTAATTTATTTACATACACACGGTGTGTCATTCCATACAAAACACGTTCGGTTGCGATTTTGCCATTTACACGTTTCAAATCCTGTAATTATCTCTAAAACGCAGCCTACAGGTACGTCACGTGAAACAAAATAATAGCAACAGAATACAATGAAGTGGAACTGCGCAGGCGCAGCGGGCGGCGGGCATTACGCGACGTAGTTGTACTGGTTCGGGTTGTCCTTGTCGCGCTCCATGTAGTCGCGGTCGATCAGCGACTCGATGCGCTTCTTCAGATCCGCAGGCTGCGGGGAAACACAGGGCATTAGACTACATATTTCATTCAACAACATGGCAGTTGTGAAGAAATAAATAATGAAAAGGGCGAAAATGATGGTTACTAAAGTTTACATACACGTTCAATATTCGCATTATTATGTAAAAACTGACACAAATTAGAAGGTAGGCAGCTGTGTCACCAGATCCTAACTAATAACCCCGTGCCATACTCATGAGACAGACGATATACATGTTACAGACAGCCCCCCTAGCGGAAACTAGTATCAAACGATATTTCTAATCTCGTAGCCATTCCCTGTAATTTTATACTTAGTACTTCTTGTTTTTTTGACCTACTGCTAAAGTCTGATTAGCCGTTCCTACATTGTTCTCACATACCTATAACAATGTTTTGCTCAAAAATGTAAAAGATCTATTTTAAAACAGAGCAACCATGGAGTTTCTTGCCCGTTCTTCTCCATAGGAACGGGTGGTAAAGCAGTAGCATAATATTTTTGTAACTTTTGACGATTCATAAGTACTGTACATAATCGTCTACGTGAATAAAAAATATTCTGATTCTTGTAGAGCGCCGCGGGTGCTGGGGGTGGTAGAGCAGTACCTTGACGGGGAACTTGAGCTGGTTGTAGAGCTCGGAGATGAGCAGGTTGTGCGAGAGCGCCTTGCGCATCTTCATGACGCGCACGACGGCGGCGTCGATCTGGTACTGCCGGTCCTGGAACACGCGCTCCTCCGTCGCCTTCTGCTCTTCACTCTGCGGGAACACATACCAATTATTTACATTAAACTGACTTTAATAACTTCTACTTTTCTAATGTATCCTAATGTCTCTCACTAAGATGGCTTCTTAGTTAAAGTGAACCTAAACAAGCTTTAATTTAACTTCAATTGTTAAATACTACTTGATTATTATTACTTAGTATCGTATGGTGCTGCCTGCTCAGTTATTCTGAACCGGTGATAGCTTTTAATTATTCGTAAGTGCTTTATGGCCTACCAGTTTTTTTTTATTTTGATTTATATACGATGGAAATATTATATTACTCAACATTCATTTTTGTACTAATAACTTAAGGTTTGATTTCGGCAATTCCTTTTTAAACCAATTTAGACCTAATGTGACATTATTAGCCGTTACTGATGTATTTGACGATAGTACTCACAGTCTCCTTCATCTGTATCTGGTTGATCTTGATGCGGAAGAGCTTGTTGGTGAAGTCGGGGTTGAAGGCGAAGTGGTCGGAGTCCTGCACGTCGCGGCCGCGCGGCGCCTTGCCCAGCACGCGCGCCTTGCCGCACGCCAGCGACTGCAGCGTGCGCCGCAGCTCGCCCTCCTGACACCACCCACACATTATAACAAGCCCTCCCAACATCCCACTATACACTGGCTGATTTAACCCTTAATAGCCTAGAGTTTCAATTTTGATACCAATCTTTTAAACCGAATGTTCACATTACTATTAGATTTTTTTTATAGGTTGGCTGTACGTATTTTACTGTTGTATAATATTCTTTCCAACGAAATTTAAAAAAAAATCAAATGTCATTATTATTAAACACAGTAATATTAAAAATAAATCACTTTCGTAAATCAGGCTACTAAGGGTTAAAACATTATAAAAAAAACTAATTCAACATGTTAGTAAGTACTTTTTTTTGACCTGCTGCTAGAGTCTGATTAGCCATTCCTACATTATTCTCACATACCTATAACAATGTACTGCTCAAAAATGTAAAAGATCTTTTTAAAAAAAAGAGCTACCATGGAGTTTCTTGCCTGCTCTTCTCCATAGCACCGGCATTCCGAACGGGTGGTAAAGTAGTAGCACAGTATTTTGTAACTTTTGATGATTCATAAGTGCTTTACTTAATGGTCTACATGAATAAAAAAATATTCTGATTCTTGTAATTCTTGAGATTTTTTTTATTGAGTTTCCGTCGATATAGAAAAATCTTAAAAAAATACGAACGTCCACGCTCTCGTTCTCAGCCTTTTGGTGACGAACACAATTACATTTTAATTAATATATATTAGTCCGCGAGCGCGCTAGTGCCAAAGCACAGATTGATTATTGCATGTGTAATATATCAACAGCTACACACCTCAATATTGGTGGCAGTCTTTATTTCTTCGAACGAGAGATTGTCCCCGTCGTTGAACAGCATCAGCACGAGCGCTTGGAATAGTGACACTTGTAATTCTTTGTTACCCTGTAATGACATACAATATACATCATTAATGTATGCTGACACATTACATACATATTCATATATATATCCCCAGTTCCTGCTAAAAGCTTTTCGAAGAATTAAACAATAACGCATACAATAATTTTATATCCATACAAACGACGACTACACCCTGTCTCTCTTTACCCACGCGAGGGAAAAAGGTTTGATGTGTTGTGTAGTGTGTAGAGAAAATCGCACTGGAGATGTTTACACTAACAAATATCGAACACTTCAATCGATTTTATGTTACAAGTACTTCGGCTCTAGCATGGTCTTACGTACAGTAAGCATCTCCCGTCTCACTCACACAACATATTTTACAAATAAGAATGACAGTGACAGCATGGTTTGTCAGAGATAACACCCTACTGATCCTGCTAACTTTATTTGTGACATGCTGGGCAAAGGTTGCTCTATGCACGGTATAAAAATATGCTACGCCAGGTATTCTCTTTCGACGGCGGCCCAAGACCGTGTGAAGTATTCACACAGGTACAGGTATGTTAGTAGTATACACGAGACACTCGTACGAGTACCATCACTCAAATAGGGGCGGCATGACCTATCGTAGATGTTCTCTGGCTTGCCAGGTACAGTGTGCTTCTAGTATAATCCTCGGGTTGGGTATAAGAGGCCAATATAATAAAGAGGTTAGCATGATGAAGGAGTGGTTCTCACTAGTAACTGTCACTTTTGACAGATATCCCATACATTATCTGTCAAAAGTGACAGTTACTATGCGGTTGCTGTGCGATTATGAATCGATTGTGTTAGCAGACTAAATAAAAAGGTCGGAAGTATGAAGGCGTGTGACCTGCGTGAAGTGCGCCCGCAGCACGCAGTGTCCGAGCGTGGCCTGCCACTGCAGCTTGCGGCCCGAGTGCTTGGCGAGGTAGAACTTGGAGAAGTGGTCCTGGTGGCGCGTCAGCTCGGCCGGCAGCCGCACCTCCACCGGCGGGTACGTGGGCCAGAAGCCCATCGTCAGGATGTACACGCTCAGCTCCAGCCCGCCGCAGTCCTGGGAAGCGGCTAAGTGCTGAGAACACATTGGGTTGGTAAAGATGCCACGTCACAACTGGATACTCGGATCATCTGATAGTGATGCAACAATGATTGGTTTTTTTTTGTAAGTAAACAGTTGTACCCGATATAACTTGCAATGCCACAGAAACCTTTGCGGGCGTGCGTACAACAACCCACCAAAGTTTCATCACAATCAGATGAATTGTATAGGAACTCATGCGGTATAAACAAAGAGACATTTATTTTTATAGGCTTGTGCCTGATCGTAACATAAAAAAATATTTCCAATACAAACTTTGTTCCCCCATATAAACCCCGTAACTTAAAAATTAATATTTCTTTTACAAATATTATTCCCCTCAGGAATCGAATTTCCAAAAATCACTTCTTAGTGCACCTCTACGGCACTCAAGGACATTTCAGATCTCGAATTACCTTTGAACATGCGCTTGTTTAGCGCATTAAAAAAACGGAAGCAACCGCAATTGTCATATTGTCGGTAACAAATTCTTATGAGCTCTTACTCTGACTGATAACACAGCTCTAATAACAGTAAGCACAGAATCTGTCTCGTACCAGCCAAGCGGGTTTCCACTAGATCGTGACAACATTAATACCGTATCGGTAGAATAGAACCACAGTGAATAGCAAAAATGTCATTCACAATGATGCGATTCTCTAAATACTCCTGTCATATGGGAGATATTACATTATCCTATATCTAGAACGTCCTATGTCATTTGTACATTTGATTTTATCTATGATCATAGACATAAGATATAATAATAAAAGTAGAAACCCGCTCACAGTAAACAGACTAGATACAAACCTGTTTATAAGTAATATTAATATCCTTGGACAGTTCCATGTCCTTGAACATCCCCTCAAGCTTGCAGGTGAAGCCGCCGCCGCACTCTTGTTTCAATTTGCTAAGCATCGATTTCTCGGCGTCGACGGAGGCCGACTTGCCGACCAGGAGCCGCTTGGCGAGGTCCTTCTTGTAGAACGCCTCGAACACGTCCTTGCCGTGGATGAAGCGGAACAACACCATTATCTTGTCGAGAAGTCGCTCTAGCTCCTCCTCGGTCGCCTCCTTGTTGCCGGCGCGGAGTTTCACGTCGACAAATTTGGCTGGAACACAAATTTATAGATTGGTGAAGAATACATGTAAGAGCTCAATGGTATTCAAACCATGGTGTATTAAAAGTTACAATCCATTTGCAACGGCTATTACACCCATGATAGTGGGTAACTACACGCTCACGTGATAATTACCAAATTAGTGTAAAAATATGGAGATTAATATATTTGACTAGCTGTTGCCCGCGACTTCGTCCGCGTGGTATTTAACAAAGTCTCAACCGTTGGCAACAGCCTGCTCGCGTTCTGATCCCGCGGGACGCATTGCAGATTGTTGCTATCAAACTTTAAGCAGGCGCAGCGCTGCAACATTGGTTTTAATTTTTTTTCGAGATCCAATTTTTTTTCTAAAATAAAAGTAGCCTAAGTTACTCCTTGTTACATCAGCTATCTGCCAGTGAAATTCCCGTCAAAATCGGTCCAGCCATTTCAGAGATTACCCGGAACAAACAGACAGACAGACAGACAGACAGACAGACGGACAGACAGACAGACGGACAGACAGACAGACAGACAGACAGACAAAAATTGTAAAAAATGTTGTTTCGGTATAGGTAACGTGTATACATCCAAATGCACTTAGTAAAAAGCGGTTATTTTAATATTACAAACAGACACTCCAATTTTATTTATATGTATAGATATGTTGTTACTAGCTGTCCCGGCAAACTTCGTACCGCCTCAGAATCAAATTATGATAGTTATTTTTTCCCATGTTTCAATCGTTATTCTGCTATTCGGGACGGAGTCAAATTCAAAAAATCAAACGCCCTTAGAATCGGCCCACCCGTTGATATTTTATGAATGGTGTAACTAGTATTGATCTCGAGTCAGTCAGTCAGTCAGTCAGTCAGTCAGTCAGTCAGTCATTGTACGGTGTCCATAATACAAGCGTTGCTTAGTGTGGGACCGTATAGTTGGTGTGTTCTTTTGGCGATATTTATTATTTATTTAAATCGCTCACCAATAAGTTCAGCGGGCTTGTTCTGCCGCTGGTTGATGAAGTGCTCGAAGGCCTCGCGCATGGAGTACAGGAACTTGTCGTTCCGCTGGAAGCAGGTGTTCACCACGTGGTCCAGCTGCTCCTTGAACTCCAGCAGCTCCGACACCATCGTCTTGTCGCGCTCCGGCTCTATCACTATCGTGCGACCTTTTTTCTGAAGGATTTATAAAACATTATTGACTATAAATATGATGAAATGCTGTTTGTTAGTAAGCGCATCACGTGAGATCGTTTGGACCGATTTGGCAATATTTTTTTTATTTTCGTAGTATTCCGAATATACTTTGTAGGGAAAGAATAATTTAAAATCTGTCCAGGAAAATTCAGCTATTCAGTCTATAAAGACACTACAATACTATTATTAATAATGTATTTAACCATACATATTTATTAGTGTAGCGACATCTTAAACCTCGCTACGAGAGACATGTTCTGCGAGAGAGACAATGTTGCTTCGAGTTTGATAATTTTAATAAATAAATAGATAGTTGTTCACTACGCCACTATATAGACGGCGCTGTATGCGACATACAAGAACAAATAACGATCCTCCAGACACTCGCGAGTTGCAAGAGTTTGCACAGATCGTAAACATAAATAAAAGAACCGGCAACCACTATCGGGGCATACCGGCTGGAAGCAATAAAAATGTCATAAAACTGCAGATCATTTTATGATACTATATCCGATCACAGTCTCAGTAATTAACTTTTAGGGACAGTTTCCTTATCCACTGATGTTGTAGGAGAAAACTATCAAAAGTGACTATTACGATGCCATAACTCTTCGATTAAGAAGTGATAGTGGCAAAACTGTGGCCTAGGTGGTGTTGTATCGTGCCGGCCACTAACCTTGATGTACGCGTTGAAGTGCGTGCACAGCTCTGTGAGGCCGTCCTTGACGCGGCTGAAGAGGCCGTACAGCGTGGACAGGTCGGCCAGCCGCGGCCCGTCCATCAGCGCCTCCAGCCCCTTGCCCAGGATGCCGGTCAGGTGCTCGCTCAGCAGCTGCCGCTCTATCGTGTGGATCAGTTGCCATCTGGATCGGGGAACACAAACATTATTTTGCTATTTGTGTAAACCAAAAAAGTACTGGTGAATAGTTAGGTAATGTAATTCTTGAGTTTAGAATCTACCGTCATCATCAGCAGTTTGAATGTTCCTCTAAGAAGAGCCGGCAATCAATGGTTACTATTTTCAAAGAATGCAGTTGGTATACATTTCCAGAAACGTCATGCTATAGCATATATATAGTTGACTATAAGTACGTTGTTTTCACACATTGAATGAACTACCGAACTAATTTCGCTCATTGTGCAAAGACCCCTAAAAGTAGTAGTAGTATACTAAGTAATTATCTGTATCAGCAGGAAGCTTTGTGAATTAGATTTGTCTGCGTATTAGTAGTGTGTGTTTGTGAAGTAGATGTAGATGTATGTGTGCGTGTTTGTGCAGTAAAAGTGTGTGTGAGCTCACTTGGTAGAAGGGTCCAGGTAGTGCAGCAGGCGTTCGTTCTCCTCGCGCAGGCGCTTCTCCACGTGCGCGAGGTACTGCGGCACGGCCAGCTCGCGCATCAGCCGCTGCCCCTCCGCCGCGTACAGGCGCTCCGTTGCTTGGAGGAATCTGGAACCAAATTCATTATATATAATTTCTGGGTATACATTAGTTGTATTCTAGCAAGTGTTGCTGTTATCCTTCATTAACTCTGTTACATCTATGCTGAATATGGTCTTGCACACAATTTTGGAAATTTGATTAGCTCAGTTGGTGGTGACCCTGCCTTGTGCACTGAGGGTCCCGGGTTCCTATCCTGGTACAGACAAACTTAGTGTGATGAGCATGAATGTTTGTAACAAGACATGGATGTTTAATATCTTAATAAGTATTATATATACTGCCTTTGCCCCCAGTGCTTAGTACAGTACCAATAATAAAAGCGTTGCTTAGCGTGGGAACATATAGTTGGGTGTTCGTCTAGCGATAAAAAAGCTGAAAGAAACATACTTAGTTACACTTCGTTTTTTTTTTATAACAACAATCCGGCTAAAAGTCTTATGCTGTCATGGCTCCAAAATCACATCACCTTCAATGTAAAACAACATAAAATAGATGTAAGCTGAAGGTTGACTTGAGGTTCACTTATACAATCCATACAACCTACTTGTGTTCAAACGCGTCCTGGTATATCTGGAGATCAGAGAGCATCCGCAGCAGACTCTTGAGCAGCGAGATGTCGACAGCGTCGCCGCCGCGTTCCCGCTCTATCAGCAGCAGCAGCCCATCCACGGTTCGCGTCTGCACCAGGGTGTTCATTGCTATGTGATGCCGGAATAGGTCCAAACCCATGTCCCTGCATGTGACATATTACGAACTTATTATGTTATCCCTACTTTTGTTTAAAGATTAACCATGGAATTTCTCATGGTTATTCTCATTGGAACCGACATTCAGAACTCATGGTAAATTCTGACTATATAAGTGCTTTTATGGCCTACATGAAAAAAAATAATTATTTAATACTATAGTAATATGAGTCTTTGCTTGTAAATAAATTAAGGAAGGACCCACCCTCAGCTTGCCAACTTGTCAAATTATAAACCAAATAATTTAGTAGAAGAGGCTGTCAAAATCAATAACTCTCTATGGTCTTAGTTGGGAGTCAACCTGCCATGAGTGTCTGAGTGGTGCTAACTTAAGGCTAACTATACATGAGGAGACAGACACTATTGTTGCCAGACTCAAAGTTACACTGAAACAATGACCAACCAAACAACGACTAACCAAGTTAAAGCTCTTTAACTTGGTCAAATTAAAATACATACATAAGAATGAATAAAATGTTGACTCACCATATAGAATGTATACTAGGGTTCTGAAGCACATAAGTGCGGTCTAGGTACAGAAAGATGCTGCGGATCATGATCATCTGCCTGCAGTGGGCCCGCCAGCAGTCGTCCATTCGCTTGAGGAACACCTGCCGGTCCATACTCTCGGACAGGAACTGCTCAATATTGGCCTTCACATGCCCCTCTACTAGGTTTGTTAGGTTTACGTACAGTTGTGATGCCATCTGGTGATTTGCCAATAATGTGTTAGATATTAGTGGTGCATGATTTATAAATTAATAGTGTGGTTCGAGGTAGGGTCCCCACTTGTATCTGAGTTTCTGGCTTCAATCATCATATTGACCATTAAACTATATTATATTGATGTGAGCCCACCCCTGAATCAAATTTTGGTTTAGTTACATGGGCTAATGAGTCTATAAATAGTGTTAAGCATATAACAAAAAAAATAACAAAGATAATAATAAGTAAGTAGCAGGGGATGGGCCGGTTGCCATTACTATACACATTCACATTCTTCTCTCCCCCTTAGCGTGACGGAAAATAGTAGATAGTCTACCATGCTGGCACATATGTATTTTCTTAAAAATGTATGGGTTTTATTTTGTGTCAACTAAAATCTTGCATTTATACATGTTTGACATTACTAATATATTTTAAAATTGAGCATATGGATAATATTAATAATATTGACATCCAAAATAGGAATTAAGTGGTACTCGTAATAAAGCAAACTAAGCAACTCTTGTATTATTGGTACCATTAAATGAACTGTCGGCCATCCCAGTACCACACAGACTAGAGCAAATCATGAATAGATCCTTTATGAAATTTGCCCAGTTGGACATAGAACCCAGAAATAATTGACCGATAAGACTCTGAAGTGAAATAAAATATTAAGTTTCCATTCCATATTGCCTTCATAACCTAGAAAGCTTTGATTATAAAACTCATAGAAAATACTACATAGTGGCCACTCATGCATGGCGATGATACGCTGACCAAGGAAATCCCTTTTATGCTAGTTGATGAATAAAAAAAAATTATGCTACTGCTAGTTGACGGACAAGATTACCAGGCATGGCGTCTGGAACAGAAAATATATATAAATAATCTGTTCCTTTCTCTTACATGTATTTAACAGCTACTGATCTCTGTCTCACAGTTCAAAGTTGTCAACTTCTTTACAACATTTTCATCATGGAGAGCAGGTTTGGTCATTGACACTGTGATAAGGTTGGTTTGTTTTTGTTTTCCTACCTTGTGGCTACACATGTTTTCGACGGCCTGGTACAGCTCCTCCAGCGAGTAGTCGATCGCCTTGGAGGTCTGGATGGCGATCACCGCCTCCCGCAGCTTGCTCCATGTCGTCTCCTGATAGTTTTCCGGAAGGTTCGGCTTGCCTGCAAATGTAACGCACTCGTTACCTTCGCAGATGTCAAATAGGTTATGAATAGGACAATCGAGGTGATAGCGTAAACACACTTTTGAAATTCTTTATAACCAGTTTCTTCGTCGTCGCTCCTGGCTTGTTCATTGACGACGACGTCATCTTGATAGTCCCATTTGAGTTTGGGGTTATCATGGAAAAGTTTGATTTCTTCTCATTGGCACTCATATCGTCCGATTTTGTTCTTTTATTATTGCACTGTTCGCTCGTCTGAAGAGAACGTTTTCTACACTGATTGTTTCCGCCCTCCTCGGCTAAAACTGGCGTTTTAGCTACACCCGACATATGAAAGCATGATATGGCCGCAGCCACAACACTAATTATTACGATTTACGCTAATTATTTAGAAAATATAAATAAAAATAGAAGCAATCAGTCGGTAGTTTACGAGCACCATCCACCATTACGATGAGTTTACAAATTTCGTTTATAGGGGGCGTTGTAGTACTCACAACTGTCATAGAAATGTCAAATGAATGGACGAGTTCAGTATCTTGTCTATTTGGCCAAAAATACCATTATTACCGTAGATAGCGAATAGATTCTCCGCCTACGAATATTATACCTTTACGACCGACGGATGTCCAAGGCACTATTGTGAATTCACATTTCACCAATAGTATCAGTATCTAAAAAAGATACATCTATTAATATATATTCAGGAATGGTAATATTTATTTTTAAAATTTCACTAAATATTTACAAAAAGAAAAAAAAAAATAATAATATGAAAACAAACTATTTATCAAAAACTATGTATTAATATATGAATATTCATGACTAGTATTATTTTACTGACACTTATTTTTACGGAATATGTCGTTCGAGCAATGTGCATGGGCGTGATATTGCGTCCAGCTTTAATACAGGCGTTGCAGAAAACTATGTTATATACCTCTATTTGCACCTGCTATAGGTTTATGTACATAATTGTTATATATACTTCCATAATTTATTTAAAGCCTATTTCTACTAGTCCCATCCACCCCTGCTGCGAGTAAGGTAAGACCTTCGCAAGTACTGCCCCCGCATTCTGCTTTTAGCAATTCTTGAGACCGTTATCTATCATATTTCATCATTAACCTGTGTGATAGGGCTCACGTTGTTTGTTGCACAAATTGAGATTTATTTCAAATTGAATTACAATGGATTTACGAGGTCGGAGGTGCGTTGGTCGTCTAATCAAGTTGTTACATGGTGTGCCCTAGCCGGCTGCTTGATTGGGTATTGACCTCAATTTTTGACAAAACGCTCGTTCAGCCATCCTATTGATCGCTATGAAGAATGCAATGTCTAAAATCAGCCTATTATACAAATCAGTTCAAGATTAACAGTAGGTACTATAAAGCACCGAAATTCTTATTTTAATGGTGCTTCGATTGGGAATCATCCTAATTAAGATCTCAAAAGACTCAAAACATGTTAATTTATAGGTAAGTAGGCAGGTGTAATATGTTTTACACGCACGCAGATCATGATTTTCAGACATAATTACTTTACTTACGTACTATAATACACTGTACTCTCTTTACCCATTGTTAGTGTCTATCAATGGCTCTCGGAGTAATCTTCTTGACTATTAGGTATATGCATGTTTAGGCGCTTCTTTCGAAAGACAGATAAACTACAAGCTACCAATTCAAATGCAGTCGAACTGCATTAAAACTTCTCACCAAGACGGTATTACTTAAACCCGGGAACAGCAGCTAACATAGTTAAAAAACCGATTGCAATATTGTTCGTCTAATTAAAAGCTATTGTGATAGAGCGGTGGCAAGTTTTCGATTTGATTACACCCTCGCTGAAACTGCAGGTCCCTGTCCCGGGGCGGGGTGTAACAAGTGTCGGCCGGGACATGTGCGGCGCCCCCGCTCGGCGCCCATTCACCCGGCACTTCGGTACTCACTCGCTCCATTCAGTCCCTTGCCGGCACACAGCGCGACGGTCGTAGGTAGCACCGCTCGCGGACCACGCCGGCTTATCCCGAACTAGACTGCAACCATTCGCGCGCGATAATATTTCGAAATGTACAGATTATAAAAAAGAGTAATTTTATTTTTTTAACATGGGCGAGCAAACGTTCAACATATCGGATGAGAATCTGGAACAGCATATTGTAACCTTATTCGAAAAATTGGAGTGTTTACGAAAGGATGCGAACTCGAACTGTGACGAGGGTCTGTCGGGTAGAGTTCCGGCCAGGTTGGAAGTGCGGACCCTGTCGTTGTGGAAGGCGGTGCTGGCGGAGTGCGCCGCGTCGTTCCTGTACGTGTTCATCGTGTGCGGAGCGGCGGGCGGAGCGGGCGTGGGCGCGTCCGCCTCAGCCGTGCTGCTCTCCACCGCGCTCGCTTCCGGCTGTGCCATAGCCACATTGACTATGTGTTTTGTTAATATATCTGGTAAATATGTTATGCTTACTTTAGTCCGACAACCTAGTGTCTAAGACAAATAAAGTCTCTACATCCTATTTTGTGCCCTATTATACCCGTAAAGTACATTCTTATCATGGATAGTAATGATCAAACTGAACAAAAACAGTAGAATATGGGGCGTCAAAAACCGTAAACGAAGCTTCTACTTACTTATATACATCGCTTTGCAGCAGCAAGAGACAGGCTATAAGAAGAAATAAGACAGTTGTCATTTGTCTAATCTGTTATATTCATCTTCATTTATTATATTCTCAAAGCTCCGACTCTCTCTTTGTTAGGTTGTTGATCCGATCGTTGGAGAAGATATCGTACGACTATAGGCGATTATAAATTAAATTCAAACCGCTCATTCTGTGGCCGCACGCTAAAGGTGTTTGTTATCTCTCAACCTAGTTACTCGATCGCCAGAAGTAGGTAGGTACAACTTTACATCGAATAAAATTGTACAGGTACCTAGGGAGTCCTAAAATAGCATTCGAAAGGTCTAAGGAAAATAATAAGATAAAGTAAGTACTTGTTCCCAGAAGATATCGGCTGGAATATGCCACCGCACGCACTAATTAGCTAGAAAAAAAAGCCCACGTGCTCAGACTAGAGTCTGTGCGAGACGAAATATAGAATAGAACATTTTCATCAATTTGCAATGGCTTTACAAAGCACTTGGAAATATGTTTTTTTAGTCCGTGATAAGTTACATTAAAGGTAAAAAACATTTGACCAGTCTTTTCTTTAGTCTATTCCCAATTTGTATCAGGCTAATAATCGGCTAATACCTACCGAAAATACATATCTAACAGCTCTAAAACTATTGTGATAATAATTTTATAAGTAACGTAAGGTAGGTATGTAGGTAAGATTTCTGTTCAATTTAATGTAACTTAAAAGGTAAGATAAGTTACATTAAATTGAACAGAAATCTTACCTACATACCGACCTTACGTTACTTATAAAATTATTATCACAATAGTTTTAGAGCTGTTAGATATGTATTTTCGGTAGGTATTAGCCGATTATTAGCCTGATACAAATTGGGAATAGACTAAAGAAAAGACTGGTCAAATGTTTTTTTTTATTTCAATTAATGATAAAAACACAAATATACCCTAAGGGTTCTACTCTTACTGACCGAAAGCATCTTTTATATACAATGGAGAAGGCTGTTAAAAACCATCATGATCTTTATACCCGCGAGCGTTCAACCTAGTTTGTTTTTTACTATATGGCGGCAGTCGCCACACAAAGTTGCGCTCATTTCATCCTGCGATCGCTTATTTCTGTTTTTAATTTGCACGCATGCTAATTGCCGCGTTGAGCGATAACAAAGCCAATTCAATTTTATTTCTTAAGTCATTTCGACATATTTCAAATTGGATATCTTAGAAGTTACAATCCCTCTAGATACCTAATTAACTTAAAGCATTTTTTGTAGAAAAAATATTAGAGTATTACCTACCTACCTACTTAATAATTGTATAATTCGATTACCTACAGAAGTCTAATCAATTAAATAACTATCTTTATACTTAGAACTAGAATCAGAATATGTTTTATTCCTGTTAACCATTAAGAGTTCAGCAGGTATGTATGAATCGTCAACATTGTCACAAAATGCTAAGTTACAACTTTAACACTTTCGGAAGCCGTTCCTATGGAGATGAACGGCCAAGAAACTCCATGGTTGCTCTTTAAAAATATCGTATTTAGTTTAGTAATTCAACTAAGTTAGATCAGCCTATAGGCGGTATTTTTTGCATAAAGCTGCACATCAGAAGTCATGGCAACTCAATGAAAATAAGCTTTTTTTAATCTAAAAAGAGCGTTTGATATTTCAATATATCTCCGGGAAATATTATAAGAATATTGTCCAATAAAATTTTGTTATAGGAATATCGGTATAGGTGTTATAAATCCCTGTCGGATGTTCAATAGGTATTTCCTAACAGCAGCCAAATGTGTCGGTATTCTTTTACGACTCATTTCGTCTGGGTATTTGGGATGGCGCATAAACCGTGAAAGAATTTCGTTTCGGAGGGTTTCCTGTCAGGTGTTCATTTTTTTTGGGAACAGACCGTAGTGTTTAGAAGGTGCAATTAAATTTAGCCGTATTGTAATTTATAGCCAATTGATAGAGGTCGCTGCATTCGCTCGGACGAGTTACTGCTCGTGACGTGCAGATGTTCACTATTATTTTTTTATACGCAAGGGTAGGCGGCTGCGAGGCGAAAGTCGGCGTTATTTTATCTTGTCAAGTCGGTTTCTCTTGAGTATGTGTAGGAATGTATGATAGGAAACTAAGTTATTTTGTTTAATTTTATAGTAAATGCGCATGTGGTACCTAGGTCAGTTTTAATATTTGAATATAAATATATGGTCTGTATAGAATAAAGATAGACGAGAATCAGGTATCCTAGATGTGACTCTACTGAAGTAAAATGTAGATTTTATACTTGTACACGTAGATACCTATGAAATTATAGGTGCCTAAACGTAATAAAACTAGAACATTTTTCACTCTAAAGTAATTAGGCCATAGTCATAGTTGGGTACATTAAGTACGTTAATAATAGCAATAGGAACAATACAGTAACTTCGGTTATCTGACTTGAATATCTCTAACTTTCAAGTTAATAGACGCAACCGACTCGATAAGACTACATTACGAAGTTCCCTACAATATCTGGCATTAATCCCGATTATTATGACCTACACGTGCACCCTTCACCCTTTTGTCCCCTCGTTATAACTTTATAATAGCTATCACATAACGCCGGGACAATGACATTTTAAATTATTATCATAATAACAATAACTTGGTCGTGTCGCCTCCACTCTCACAATCGGGTCTAATTCTTGAATCAACAATGTTCGCGAGTTAAACCGTGATCAATTTTAGAATACGCCCCTGTCGCCCTAATTTTCGCTAATAGCCGGACAGTGGACATCCCTATTTCGAGCGCGGTCTAATGTGGTCTCGATCGATGCACAGAAGAGATTCATCCATTTCAGGTCTAACTATTTGCGGTTTTGTTAGAGGGATTGAAATGGTTACACCGAGTAGAGCTTATTACCATAAAAGTATTATTTAGAATCCGTAGCCACTGATACTAAAAGTACGTATTAGATATTATTTATCATTGCTATCTTGTAAGATGAGCGGAAAGAAGATATTGTTAGATGCTTAGTAGTAAACAGAGTCAGAAAGAGGACTCTAGGAGAGCTACTACAGTGAGTAAACCAAGTATCTCTCGTCTTGTTTCATTTATGGCACTATTATGCGACTCCTTTTCAATTTTTCTTGTATTTCATGTGTATTTTTTATGTCGGCGCTCGGAGCCGTATTCATTTATCAATGCGTGCTCAGGAAACGGTGAATGTATGGAGTTGTATTGTCCGACCAGTCTCTTTTATTACTTTTGAAGATTTTTATACCATATAATTAGATTTCTTGGAAGTACTTACCCAGAACTACTATGGAAGGCCTCCGCCTCAAGCATACTAACACAAAGTTGATTTGCAATGGAATCATATTGCCATCTTAATTGTCGATTTTGACAGTTTTATTACCTATGAGAATATATTCAAAAGTGACAAGACGTTCCATTGCCATTCAATTACGAGTCAATGGTGTTAGCAGACTTGGGTCCCTGGAATGAATCCATTGCAACATTGTTAGTAAACAAATTGTACGGTTCCGAAGATGGGCGCCGCATGCTGGCTGGCCTTCATAGCCGGTTTACACAAGGTTTGCTTTTTATAAAAAAAGACTTGAATTCGCGATGTAGACCCCGCCATACCTAATTACTTATGTATGTACATATAATAGCTGTGTTGTTTCTAATCTCATATCATGATATGACGAAAATGATGTGTATTCACAACGTGGAGATATGAATTCACAAAAATAAACACTTCCCCCAAATTTATAGAATATTTAAACATTTACAATGAGCGCTACAAATAGCGCTTTTTTCTAAATGCCTACTGAGTTAAACTACTTGCTTTATACAATGCGCAGCAGTATCGATGTGGTTCCCCGGTGCTCTATCAGTATTCCCGCTTCATCCCCATCACGTGGCTCTCGCAAAATATCCGTCGGGAATACGAAGATGATCGGATTATTCGCTCATCGTTTGTTATTCCGGACGAATTTCACAAGAATGTTGCTTAGTCTTTTGTTTAAGTATATTTTAATCTGGGCCGGAATAATCATGCGGCACTTACTCAGCCCGCGACAGCTGGTCGACGCGACGGGTTCGGGCTGGTGTGGGATAAATAATTCGTCTCTACCCGGAATACGGTGTTCCGAATACGAAATAATAAGACGCCTCGTTTATTTTTGAGGAGTAATTTTTTTCTCCCTTATACTGTTGAGGAGATCCCCCTCGCATTGATGGGAGGCCCGTGTCTAACAGTGAGACATTTAATAGGGCTGGTATATACCACTTAGGTTTCTTTGAGAGAGTGAAAATTTGATGTAGAGGTTTAACTATTTAAGATACTCTGGGTCCATAATTTTATAGAAAATCTTTCTAGAAGATTGGTCAAAGCAACCGGCGACCCAAGGGCTGAGTATTTCCTCGCTCAGCGAGTAGCTTTGGCTATTCAGCGAGGAAATGCGGCCAGCATCTTGGGCACGCTACCGCATGGGCCAAAATTTTAAACTTTTTGTAGATTTTCTATACTCTTTTCAAGTTATATTAGTTTGTAAATATTTCAGTTATTGGCTTTTATCTATCTAAGAAGGTCCTACCTACAATACCTATCTAGGCTCTTTTAGTTGCCTACCAATTAAGAAGTAATGTAACCATAATCAGTTAATTAAATTTTGGGGTATTTTACATGATCTATGCAACTGTTTGTAGGTGCGCACGTGAACCCCGCGGTGTCCGCGGCGCTGTGCGTGCGCCGGCGCGTGTCGCCGCTGCGCGCCGCGCTCTACGTCGCCGCGCAGTGCGGCGGCGCCATCGCCGGCGCTGCTGCCATATACGGGTGAGTAATGGCCTACACTAATTGTAATTTGACATTATTTTTCCTTACCTCTACAACGGAATGCGTTGCAACGCTACCTCAACTGAGAAAGCCATGTCGCCAAGCGGCCTAGCCGTGTTCCGGCATGATGTTCGGTGTTGCCATTTATGGATGGCGGGTCAGATCAGTTGCGCTGCATGTGCCTAGTGAATGTAGCGTCTCGATCTACTGCCGCCTTCCTACCTAAGCAAGTATGCTCCATCGTAGATCTCATCATCACTTACCATCAGGTGAGATCGAGATCAAATACTTGCCTATAATGTAACAAAAAAAAAGAAGATCCAGCAAGAAACTAAGCCGAGCCGGCTCGTCTTCATTTACAGAACCTTATTTTTAATCAGTATGTCTTACGTTCAGCGTGTGCCTTGCAGCTAACACATACTCAAACATCTCTACCTTTAGTGGCATCCGGCATTTTTTTTCGATCCGTAAATCTCGCGTGACTGTAGACTCAATTCTAAGCTCAAAATAGAGATTTGGACACCGTACCTTCAACGCCGGAGTAATTTTTACTCCATGGTGTATGTCTACCGATTAAAAATTACTCCCCACATCCGGCTTTTATTCTTCAAATCTGTGATTTAAAAAACGACATACGTAATAAGATTAACATTCTACCTACATCAACAAGTAGAGTTAATAATACACATGTATGTTTACATACATACGTATAAAACATAGATGACATTATGCAATCTGTGGCAACCGCTGATTAATCCGTGCAGGTGTAACGACAAGCAAATTAATTATTCAACGCTGCGGCAACATGAATAAATTAACAAACAAAATAATTGGATGCAGAAAAATCTTCTCTCATCTTGTCATTATTAAGAGTGTGACCCTGTAAATAAGTGCCGTTAATAAAACTCTACATGACCTTGTCGAGAGCAGCGTCTTTCATCTCCTCTACGAAATGATACCATGCAACCTTCTCTTTTACTCATCAAGATCTCATTCTTAGCCGTCCTCTTCCGCGCTTACCTTAAATTTTTCAATATACTACTAAGTTATTACATCCTAGTACAAATGACCGTAGCTCTACTCTCTTGACTGTAGGTACGTGATGCATCCCTTTAATAGGTACATTGGAAGCTCGATGAATATAGGGTTCAAAATTGAGAGCCATGAATGCTAAGCCAAAAAATCGTCAGGTCGATGTTTTTTTTTTAAATTTCACCTTCCTATGTGGCCCTTACCAAATTGTGGGCCTGTAACCGAACTGTGTTAAGACATCCACTGGTAATCTATTAGTCAGCAGCATTATTTTTGCTGCATAATAATATTATTTATATCTAGTTTGTTTTTATCGCCCACGATTGTTATCTTTATTTGTGTTTACACAAAAAAATGTGAAGCTTAGACGGCGAGACGTGATGTGAAATTGATATTTCTTGAAATCCATAAACAAGATAACCCTATTCATGCCCTATCGAGCGGTGTATCGCCCTGACGGGGTCAGACTTCTCCAAATATACATATATATATATAGTGAAATATTTGCTCTAAACTTTAAAGTGACATATTGGTGCAGACTAATATATTGTTGGTTTGGGTTTGTTTGATTTGGGGCAATTTTAAAGTTCTATTGAGGTTAACTCGCTCAACTTAATTGTGGCTATATGCAATGAAGCGCCACAAAGCTTTATGCTTGGCTTGGTTTAGAATCAGAATCTTTTTTATTCACGTACCTGAACCATTAAGTACAGTACTTATGAGTCCTCAAAATTGTTACAAAATACTAAGCAACAACTTTACCACCCGTTCGGAATGCCGTTCCTATAGAGAAGAATGGGCAAGGGTTGATCTTTTTAAAAAGATCCGCTACATTTAAAAAAAATCTTTGGTGTGCAGTAAGTATTTTATGTTCATATACCAGCCTATCCATTTAATTGGCAGGATAGAGCCGGTCTTATGGCAGTCAGTTCACGTGTTGTCTTAAGACGATGTAGTGTCTTATAGCGGGACATTAAAACTAGATTATATGATTACTAAAATATCTCAACACACTTTGCGTTAGATCATCATTCTGAAAGATGCGTAACCAAGGTGACCAATGTTTTTTTTTTTTAATTTTTATTTGGCATCACAATAGGTATTTTGCCAGTGTCAAGTAATATATTTTTTTCTGTTTTCGAGCATATGAACAGGCCCAAAGGCTAGGCTCAAGTTAAATACCCCCCATCCCTCAATCAGTAAAGTGATGGATACTTTACCGAAAGATTTTTCATGGATTTTTTGTGAGAAACTGAAAAGCCATGTTTCGTCACTCTGTTTCAATTACCTACACTTGTGCACTTTACCGAACCCATAATGGTTAATATTCCACTTATATCACTCACTATAACTCGCAGGAACACTAGTTTTAGAAATTAAAACACAACTGACACCATGACTTTTCCGTTTCCCGCCAAAAAGTCCGTGACCAATGTTGCTGACAACAGAAATGGAAGGAATGCGGTATAAAGGGCAGTTATTAAAAAGAATTGATTCACCTCGAACATTTGTCCCCAGTGTACGTCATTGTCCAACACGCCTCTGATTTATAGGTGACGGTATGTGACAATACATGTTTCACAAAAAGCACTCCGGTTACTAGCGTTCGAGAGAATTCCTTTATGTTGCAACGGAATTCTACCTGCCGATGCCAACAACTAACAATTTGCGCGCATCAATGAGTTTTTTGTTGAAAAAGTTTGGGATAATGTGTAGATCCTCCAAATAGTTTGAAAGAATGTTTAGCAGTAACAAAAAAACATTAAATTATTTAAGAAATGTGTGTGTCCCATATTGATAACTGCTTATAAGTAGGTGTTTTAAGATCGAGTTGACGAAACGACTTTTTATTATGGGTTCAGACCTAAATTATAAAAAAACTTCGTCCGCATTGTTCTTTTTTATTCTTTTCTAGGTAATAGAATTCCCAAAATCCATTATTTCTCTCAAGTATTCAGCAGTGGGTATTGTTTATTCGGTTTTCGTTTGCACGTCCCATTTACCAAACTTCTCGTTATAACTTGTTTATTGTTTTACTGTCTCGTATACTATTGTCGTTGTCTAGTTAAACTTGTCCCATGACTTATGTAAAGTTTGCGAATAAAATCCAAGTGCGTCGACATTTGTTTTAAACGCGAGTGCCGCGCTCCTTTGTCCAACTTATCGCGGTAAACCGGAAATTGTTTTCGTCGAAACTTTCAAAATTCTTATATTTTTGTTTAGGATTGATTTGATTAAAACTTTATGTATACAAGTATAATTATCCTACTGAGCAATAGATGTCGTAATACGCAAACGACCCAGTTGGTAGTGACCTTCTGCCCTGAGAGTTCCGGCTTTAAATCTCGGTAGGGGCAAACTTTGTGTGATGAGCACCAATGTTTGTATTCCATCATGGATGTTTAATATCTATATAAGTATTATAAACTGGGCTCGCCCCCAGTCCAATACCCATAATACAAGTGTATTTAGTGTATTATTATTATAAAGTCACGAGCTAAAAATGATACAAAATAATTATATCTACAGACCTTAAAAGCTCACGACACACGAGAAGCCTTTGGGGCGCGGTGCAGTGAACTTGACTCAGCAGATGTTGCATATCCTGCGCGTGCAGTCCTGACGCGAGCACGTGTAGAGCACGTTCAACAAACTTAACCGCTACCATCGAAAAACTCTTAACTCTACACACACCAAGAAATATTGTATCATACTTTTCCCGTTACGACGTTATCTTGGTATTTTTGAACGCTACGTATGATGTCCAATAACTTTTTTGTACCAACAAAAGCTCTACATCTGCTGTTTCGACGACTGCATCGCTATATTTGTGTTATTCACAGCTTGTGGAGGAAGCCCGTTGTCAGCTATGCAGCCGATTCAGATTATCTTGTGTGAGTTAATTAATTTATATGTCGAACGTGTTTCTGCTGATATGATATGCTGTTAAAAATACGTATTCAGGAACGAAAACAATAGATAAAGTTTACGAATATTTATAAGAACGTAGCTCGTTAATGTACCTACGTATCTACGTGAATATTATTATTAATAAGTAAGGTATTATTGTATAAGGATGATGGAAAGCGACTTTGATCGATGCACGCACCGTACAGACAATTTACATAGGGTTTTTTTTAGCTTTGACTTTTATTTACATATACTCTTGTTTGTTATATGCGAATATATTATTAGGGAGACTGTAATGTTATGGTTAAGGCGCCATCTCACTGCGACCGACGAACACACTACGCACAAATGCGTTGGCGATGATACCATGGAAACAGGGGTTAAATTAGGTTTAATAAAAAAACAAGAATATTTTAACAGGGCTAACGGTTTTAAAAATAACATTTCTAAAAGAAAAATATAAAATTATTACACATATAGAAAAATTACACCCCGTACAGAGCGCATCGCTAAATGCTCTCGAGGTGACCAAAGAGCATTTAGCGAAAAAAAAAATTGTTTAAAAAAACATCATTAACACAATAATTATATGCATCAACGTGATCCATATAACTGACTGGTTCATCGGTTAAAATATTTTACACTATTTTTGTTATACCGTATATAAATAAACGTATCTAATTGACTAACGCAAGTTTATTACATGAAATGGCGGTACCTAGCTGTCGCGAAGGAAAGTGCTATAACTTATTCCGTCTCGTGCCCCTCGCGATTTGAGTTGAGTATCTATCATTAATAATATTAAATTAATTAAGAAGTTCTGAGCCGCTGGTATAATGGCCAATACGAAGACATTATGGAGATTACTTAATCACTTGATAGGGAGTGTTTAAATAGCTCATTTCTTAATGCAGAAGGTATCACTGAGCCCAGTCCTAAGTCCTAAGTGTAATTTACTATAGAGCGCTATAATCGTGTATTTTTAGAACAGCTACTGTTAACATTTTGTATTAGATACGGCGTAGCTCGTAGCTATAATAAATAGTTGTTAGTCTACGGCGTAGCTATTACTACGTTATGCAAACTTATACTTCCCAAGAGCGAAATAAAGATCTAAGGCCAATAATAATGTTTTTAAACTACTATATATTTGTTGTGAAACTGTGTGCGATATTACGAACTCATTATTTTGAATGTCGGACCATTTTGAATTGTTCATGTGAACAAATGGGATCAATTTTGAAATTCAATAAGTAGTAAATATTATTGAAATTCTCGACACGAGCAAAGGGTCTTATTTTCGGACTTTACACTGGAAGTTGATCCAGTTTATAAGATGTAACAGTCATGTAGGTTGGGGAAGTTATTTGAGAATAGTAAAAAAAAGAATACGACATGAGAGTAAAACATTATTCTATATGCTTCTTTACTTAAGAGTCAGAATGTTTCCACAAAAAAAAAATAAGCCAAATGGAATACGCACATTACCCTCTGCGTATTGTTTGTAACGCACGGAAAAGGCAAGAGCTCACAGTAATTTCTACTCAATGGAAGTACAAATAACAAAGTAAACGAGCTGAAATCTCTATACTTGTACCCTACATGCAGAGCTTTTAGTAACCACGACCTACATTATAGTCCACGTACTTACAGCGGAAAGATACTATGTGGCTTAATAAATTTTGTTAAACTAACTAATTTCTAAACCTGGGAAGCACAAGCTTTGGCTTAGTTGAAGAGCCATATGGGACTACATCTGTATGCATAATTCAAAATTACATGCTAATTACGAATGTCACAGCCGGAGGACTAAAAAAAAACCAAATTGTTATAAAGGAATTTAATAAGATTTTATATTAAAATTACAAGTTCTTAAACTAACTTATGATTAGACTCGGCCGATGCTAGAACCGAAGTGTCGTATTAATAATTAATTAAACCTAAGTAACATGAGCGATGGCGATCGGCGTGGGATCCTAAGTCAGCAATTACCTAAGTAGGTAAATTTCCATACACGAGGCGCCGACTCAGCATGCCCTGGTTGCGAAGTCCACGAATGACGCAAATCATATCATTACACCTATCAGCGGTTTTGGTTTAAGCAGGGCGTGTAACACCTCTCCCCTTAGATCAGCAACTATTTGAGTGCGTTGAGCGAAAATATTGCTGAAGACCTATCTTTAGGTTTTTCAGGAGTGGCATAGATCTCATCTGTGGGCGGCTTCTTCACTTTTGGTGTTCGTCGTCGAGATAAATGATGTAAGACGGCAGCAATGATGGCTATTAGCATTCCAGATAGCATGACATAAAAGGGTATAGTCGTATGATACAGCGACTCGTCATATCGAATGTGGTCCATCTCTGGTGGATGCTGGTGCAAGATTTGGCTCTCCACGTTGTGCAGACTTTTCAGGTTTATGGAGTTTAACTTGATGTGTTGGACGACGGCGGAATCGTTGAATGTGTAGTTATGTATCTCAGCTATCTTGAGAGGCTGGCCTGTTATTTGGTCATCTTCGTTGATGATTGTTACTTCGTCAGTGCGCAGGGAACATTTTTTCGGGATCGTAGCGAGATAACTTCCGTGTAGCGAGGTGAATTCTCGACGTTCGCAATTCAGCTCCGTTTTCGTCGGCTTTGAGAAGATTAGTGTATAGTGCTGGTCATCTAGCTGTTCCAGTGCTTGTCCGGTGAGTAAGATTTTAGTCGGCTGGCAGGTGTTGTCCACAGCTTGGCTGAAGATGAGGTTTTGTATGCAGTCCGGATGTTCTCTCGGGCGATTGTTCGGTGTTACTTCACAGATATGTTGCTGGTTAAACTTCGGGCATTCAGCCTCCATGTACATGAAAGCTTTCCCATTGGTTGCTATATAAGGATAAGGCGGGATGATGGTTTGCAAGGATTTGTTGGGTACAATTGCTAACCTATATAGTTGAAATATATCAGGAGAGATAACCGGAATTTTAAAAATGAAAACTATTCTTTTTCCTGTGAAATAATAACCTGGTTTAATTATTTTATAGTACTCTCTTATATCGGATTCTAAAATATGATCATGTCCATATAAAGATTTAAGCCTATCGATCATGTCTCTTAAAATATTAAAACCTATCATACTATGATGTGCGCTTGACGCACGTACAAATGCTAAACTATCTTCTATCTTATTTAATCTTAAATATAAATCTTCAGCGTTTTCGCTGATTATGGATAATATCTGAGCGAACTTAATAAACTTCGAAAGATAAAGTTTTCTATCCATAAATAATTGAATGGTATCGTTAATTCTAACCTGATTTTCGACAATTTGATTTAATAAACTATCGTGCTGAATCATCCATTCTTTATTAAGACTCATATGTTTGCTCAACTCAGATGACATCTTATTTTCATTATTTTCTAAGACTTTAATCGCGGAGTCGTATTTTAATGCATCTGCATAATCTAAGTTACCGGTAATACTTTTTATAATAGACCCTAGTCCGTCAACAAGGCTTCTTTTACGGCGGTTGGGCTCAAGGCTGTTAATCTGATCTCTTATTTTAATTAGTTTGTTCGAAAGGTAATTGGTCTGTAACTCATATAAAACTATCGTATTATTATCCAGTATAGATTCGAATGATTTTAATTGGGATTCTATGGAGTCTAGTCTGTCTTCAATGTCGGTAAGTTCAAGGTACTGTATGAAAGTATGGTAATGTGTTATAAGTCTCGTTTGTCCAAGATGAAATGGTAGTAGTCCGGGTCCATTGTCTAGATTCTCAAGTCTTATCTCGTGCGCTTTTGTCAGGAGGAGGATCGTCTTCAGGATTATTCTGTAACAATTTAGGTATACGTTTAAGACGATTTTTGGCTATGGGGCCTTTCTTTTTAGATGTGTAGATATGAATAGGTAAATCGGCTAAAACTGTATCTTGCGTATAGCGCGGTGCGGTTTTCTGCCTACTGGCTATCGGGTTCTTAACGAAGATCTGTTGATCTGGCTGATACGCTATTTCCGATTCTCTAGTTTTGTTGCGATTATCAATTAAGTTGGTTCGATTTGTAAGCGATGACTCGTTAATTAAATCATAGACAGATTTCATCTGGTCTTTATGATTTATAATGTATTGTTGCATAAGATGCTCGGTCAGGTCAATGTCAAGTGGGTCTCTAGGATCGAAATGTCCTCTTATTATGTCGTGAGGTCGGCACTTTGTGAAACTGTGCACTGAGCTATTGTAACCTAATACGGCATACGGCATTAATTTTATTATTGGTTCATCTTTTTGTTTCAGTTTCAAAATTCGTAAGTGTTCTAACAGGGTGGAGTGGAATCTTTCAATCATACCGTTATCGTTAGGAGAGTGAGGTAAGGTTTTATGATGAATAACTTTGTGTAATCTCATGAATTCGGAAAATAGTTGGTTGGTAAATTCCGTGCCGTTGTCGGTGATGACCGTTAAGGGAAGACCATGATGAGTACAATAGTTTAAAAGAGCTTGGACTATGCTGATTGCGGTACCATCTCTTAGGTGATAAGCCTGTCCGTATTTAGAGAATGCGTCCATGCAAGTTAGGTACTTTTCGTTTTGGACTGTGAACAGATCTAAGTGAACTATCTCGAGAGGTTTGGTCGCGGGTGGAACAATGTTAAATTGGGGTCTAATTGGGTTTCTATCGTATTTCGATTGTCCGCATATTGTGCATTCGTTAATATATTTAGTAATTTCGTCTTTCATTTTAGGCCAAAAGTATCTGCGCGATAAGGCTAGATAACACTCGTTTATACCTCTATGGTTAGTTTTGCCTTCGTGATAGTGTTTAATAATTTCTTGCTGTCTTAAATACTCTTTAACGTCTTCTAATTCAGTTTTAGTTAAAACGAGATTCATGGATGAATTCTTAAAATGAGACTGGATAATTGGAATGATCGAATACATACCTATAGGGGGAGTGATTTTGATAGCAGTTTTGACTTTGGGGTTGACGAATTCTTTAATGGCATTGATAACATCTTGTTCCATATTAGATTCAGAAATTTGGACAAAAGTACGTGTGTGCGTGTCGAATACTTTGGTGGCGGTCGATTTACGTTTAAAATCTCCTACTATCGTTAGACATAATTGTCGGTGAAATTTATTTAAAGGTTCATCTGTTATCGGGATCTCAAGGATGGGATTTTCGTTACTTGTGTGAGCAGTGGCGGTAGTAGAGCCGTTAGGTTGTGAGGGAGGTTTCTCAGATGGGTTAGCGATCATCGAATCGGTTTCTTCGTTATTAATCTCGATTCGGGATAGCGCGTCTGCGTTCGTGTTACACTTGCCTTTTTTGTAGACAATAGCGTAATCGTATTCGCTAAGCTTAAGTCGCCATCGAGTCAAACGAGAGTTTGGCTCTTTGATGTTCATGATCCACTGTAGGGGTTTATGGTCAGTGAATATTTTAAACTTTCGACCGAAAAGGTAAGGCCTAAAATATTTGGTGGCCCAAACTATAGCTAAGAGTTCCTTTTCGATCGTGCTATAATTAATTTCGCTATCATTAAGGGTTCTAGATGCGTAACAAACGGGTTTGTCAGATCCAATAGGGCCCTGTGAGAGTACGGCACCTATTGCCAAATTTGAAGCATCTGTGGTTAGGATAAATTCTTTTGTGAAGTCGGGGAACTGCAGTATGGGATCGTTTGTTAGCAAAGATTTACATTTTTCGAAACACTCAGTGTATTCTGAATTCAGGACAATTTTATTGTGTTTTTTCAGGCACTTAGTCATGGGCTTGGTTATCCGTGCGAAGTCGGGAATAAATTTTCTATAGTATCCGAGAAGTCCTAGGAATTGTTTTATTTCCTTTACAGTTTTGGGAATAGGGTAATTTTTGATAGCCGAAATTTTTTCGGGGTTTGGTTTTACTCCTTCGCTGCTAATGATATGACCTAAATACGCTGTTTCTAATTTAAGGAATTCGGACTTGTCCATCTGGATCTTGAAATTTGATTCACGTAATCTACTAAATACTTTTTCTAAGTTAGCCATCATTTCTTGAAGAGAAGTGCTGAAAACAATAATGTCGTCGAGATAGACGAGACAGATCTCGTTCTGGAGACCTCTGAGCACGTTATCCATAACACGTTGGAACGTGGATGGAGAATTCTTTAGGCCCATAGGCATACGCAAAAATTCGTAATGCCCATGCTCAACATTGAACGCTGTTTTATGAATATCGTTGGGATTCATCTCTACCTGGTAGAATCCTGAAAAAAGATCTAAAGTACAAAAGTACTGGCATCTACCGAGCTTATCTAGAACGTCTGAGATGTTGGGGATGGGGTATTTATCATCCACAGTCTTCTCGTTCAATTTCCTATAATCGACTACGATTCTCCATTTTTGTTTGCCTGATGAGTCTGACTTTTTTGGGACTACCCATATGGGCGAACTCCAAGCAGAGTCGGAAGGTCGTATGATACCTTGGTCTAACATTTTAGTCATTTGGTCTCTAACTTCCTGTCTGTGTATATAGGGGTATCGATAGCTTTTGGTGTATGTGGGAATTTCGTCGGTTGTCCTAATGTGATGTTTGATTTTATTAGTGAAGCTAAGAGGTTCATTATCGAGATAAAATACGTCAGCATATTTACTGCATAGCATTTCTAAATTAGCTCGCTCTTCGGGATTTAAATGATCTGTACGTAAGCGCGATAATACTTCGCGTACACGCTCCGGGTTATGTTCGGTGCGCGTGCACTCCGTATTAAATAACTGCACCTGCACTGGGTGGTTGAGTTGATCGAATGAAATAGTTATATCGCGATTTGTCGGGTTTTCTATTTCGATAATACCTGTCTGATCTGTGACCTTGGTAATGCATTCATGAATTATGCAATTACACATGATCTGCGCTTCAACGTGAACGTCTCCGTCGGGATTAAAAATTGGGGCAATAATTAATTTAGATGTGTTTGCCGGAATAATTTCTTGTGCGTTAATCTTTCTGCACTGATAAAATTTCATAGGTATGTGCGCGTTCTCAGTGATCAAAAAATTATGTTTCAAATCGATTTGGCAATTATCTAAAATATCTAGGCCTAACAATCCATCGAAATGATTATGAAATTTATAAACGAAGAATTTGACATATCTCTTATCGTTAAATTCGGCAAAATTCGGTATAGTGATAGAGTGATCATGTATGCTAGTTATTCGAGAATTAGTTACTTCGAAGGGGTCTAAATTCAAACATACGTGTGGGAAAAAATTTTGGATGGCTTCGGGACTGATAAAAGATTGATTAGCGCCGGTATCTACTAGTAGTTTAAGCGGAGGGTCCGATATCTGAATATAGCGGAGCTCTCTTTTAGCTTGTAAGTTAAGCTCTATTCTGGTTCTGTTTTGGGACTGTCCTTGGGAAAATCCGATTCACAAGGTTCGGGATGAGAGGGTTCTAATGTATTGCAGATAGGTTGATATTGTCTGTCACAGTTATAGTCATATGCATAGTCGTTTATTCTGTCACTATAGTCATAATTATTATAGTCGTTATAGTCTGAAGGTACGTCGTAGTAGGGTTCTGGATAGTAATACGCATCATTGTATTCGTTAGTCTCGTTGAGATTCATTTCACGAGACTTAAAGTAATTAGTGGGTGGCGGGTTTCCTGCTTTACGCCAATCGTGCCCTGACATGGTCGGTGGTAATTGTTTCGCGACGTAGTGACTAACACCGCTCATATCTTTGGGACCGGTAAATTGGGGTGCATCGTTACGGGGTGGTAACCTAAACGTGTTACTACGGGTATTATAATTAGGCGGGGGTGCGCGAAACATTTGCTGCGTACGAGTCTGCATATTAGGTCGCGGTGGAGGCTGATTAAAACGGAATGCTGGTTTCCAATAAGGTTGTTGCGCGGGCAACTGCGCGGGTATCTGCCAACTCGGACCTGGCTGTGAGAAATTAAATTTAGGTGGCATCTGAGTCATACCTGGAGCTTTATAAATTTGGAAGCTGGATGGCTGCGCAGGCGGCGGTCGCCTTTCTGCTACAGATTCATTGCGTTGCTGTAGGTACATCACGTTTAATTCGTCTTGTACAAATTCCAGAGCCTTTTCTATAGTTTCGGGTCTCATGCACCGAATTCGGGACCCGAGAGGTTCTTTAAGACCTCGGACATAAGCTTGCATAGTTAATTTTTTATATAGGGTACGTTTCGCTATGATAGTAGTAGCGACGTCCTCGTGCAACGTAATGAAAGTCATTACGGTGCTAAAAAGGGTCTGGCATTTGTCATAAAATTCCTGAGGGGTGCTACTTCCTTGACTTAGCCTATTTATGTCATTGTACAAGGCGGCCTCGTCCCTCTGGTCGGAGAAATTATTAATTAAAGAGTTGCGAATACCTAACCAATTTTCGGGTATGCCGTTCGAATTAATCGTCCTCGCGGCGGAACCGGTAATCTTATTAAGTATACTATTAATTACACATAAATTCGATAATTCATGACCTGGACCTTCTTTCATATACTGAATTACTACCTGATCACAAATTCCGATAAATCTGGTGAGTACATTAGGGTTACCATCAAATTCCGGTACCACGCGCATAGCCTTATAAATTGTATCTGGGTCTATCGCCATGGTTGGGTTACAAAATAGTCTAACTATACCTAAATCTTCTAATTCTAAATCTCTATATTCGTCTAACTTATTAAACCTACGTTCCTGTCGATATGAGACAGGGGTCCCCTGGGTTTTCCTAGGATGGAAAATTTTGACGGGAAAAAGGAAGCAACTCTTGAGAAAGATTCAAGGTACTTACAAATATTTCATATCTGGTTTCTTCTTGTATTGACTGTTAAATACGCCCTCGGCTGCGGCCCGTAGATTCAGGATACTCGAAGATGCACTTGAGAATGCAGCCAGCGACTATGCGGAGTCAGCAGAACAACGAATTTGGAAGTTCTAACCGCCGCGCACTGACTCGAATATCCTACCGACTGCGCCAATTACGAATGTCACAGCCGGAGGACTAAAAAAAAACCAAATTGTTATAAAGGAATTTAATAAGATTTTATATTAAAATTACAAGTTCTTAAACTAACTTATGATTAGACTCGGCCGATGCTAGAACCGAAGTGTCGTATTAATAATTAATTAAACCTAAGTAACATGAGCGATGGCGATCGGCGTGGGATCCTAAGTCAGCAATTACCTAAGTAGGTAAATTTCCATACACGAGGCGCCGACTCAGCATGCCCTGGTTGCGAAGTCCACGAATGACGCAAATCATATCATTACACCTATCAGCGGTTTTGGTTTAAGCAGGGCGTGTAACATGCTGAATAAAAAACAAATGTTGTTCGGAAAATTATAATTAAAAACCTGAATTCAAATTGCTTTCTTCTATGAGATTTTGACAGGACAACGTCTGTTGGTGAGCTTGTTATACATACAACGCATATAAAAAGATTTCCTTCCATATTTTATGGGTAGTTTTAGCGGATTGCTCTATCTATGACAAGGTTTGATGTTGGACGGCCAAGTGTACTGGGGTTCAAGCTACATATTTATCTCCAAGGTGTACCGTGTGCGCGTGCGTTGCAAGTATATCTTCATTTCTTAATTCCCACAAGCCTTGCGGTGATTTTTTATGGACGTGGAGAAATACTAAGGTTGGGCGAATTCTTGGATAAAAATAATTCCCACATTTCAGTAAACATATGATGATACGGACAGCTTTCCGAGTAATCCCTGCAAAAAAAGAGCAACCATTGCCCGTTCTTCTCCATAGGAACGGCATTCCGAACGGCATAATATTTTTGTAACTTTTGACCATTCATAAGTACTGTACAATAATGGTCTACGTGAATAAAAAAAATATTCTGATTCTGATTCTGAAATCAATGGGAAATATTTTGCCATAATAATTTCATGTTAAGAAAATTACATAATGGATACATAGCGTATCTAATATTTTTTTTGGAATACTTTTAATTTATATAACTATCAGAGTATCTGCTGAACTATTTGTTTTTTCATGGATGGCTTAACTGCCTTGCAAATAGGCTCTTTATAAGTCAGCAAAAAATACCTAACTTTGGAAAGTTCAAACAAATGGCGCGTCGGGAAAATTTCGCTATTCAGCTATTGTCTGCTTTTAGTGCTTATTTTTAACTTAAATCTGATTTATGATTTTTATAATTAAGATATATTAGAATTTTCTGTTCAATCAGCACGAACGTGCTTAGTAACATCAGCTAAAAGTACGAAAAGCAAAATCTTGAAATTTTCGTTGTAGACTATCTATATAGGTATACGGTATGAACCGCTTGCGACGATTCGACCTAAATATTATTTTTTAAGTGAGCGCCAAGGATCTTTTAATTTAATTCTGTGGTGCCAAGCCAAGTTTAAATTCTATGCTTGGTATTGACTCCAAAAATTATAATTAGATAGGTACTAAAATGCTTATCTTAATTTTTTTTGCTTTTTAGTCCATTTTTACGAACGGCGGTTCCGATGGTTTTTGTATCTTTTTAATGTTAAAAATGTTTGTTCCTCAAACTCAACTTTATTTACATGGCATATTGCGTAACAAGCTAAAACACGAACGTCGACCACCGTGTTGCATCATACCATATAATTATTTTTTGCTTCACGCATCGTCGTATACCATTCCTCGGGTACGGTAATAAGTAGTTCGGTCTCAAGTCTCCACATTTCATGGTAATTGCTGCGCGGGGCCAAATATGTGCATACTATGGCGCGGGGGTGCGGCGGACAGGCGGGTGGTAGGGGCGGTGTGAGGGGCTCCAACTGTTACAAAGCATTTACAGGTGGTCGATGCCACTTGCACAGATAATAAAACTTTGATCTGAAGAATCAATTGTGTGTTGAACGTTGGAGGTAATTGTGTGTTGAACGTTGGAGGAGGATGCAAGTAAATTCGTCGATTTAAGTTGTCAATTTTGTTTTATTTTATAAAAAAATGTGTTACGTTGATATATAATGTGTAATATTATGGAATATTAACCATAGTGGGTTCGTAAACGTGCACGAGTGTAGGTTTTTAGCGGTAAAGGGAAGATCTTCCAGCTAGGCGGGTGGTATGCCTGGCGGGGCGGCCGCTATGCCCCGACGGTTACTGTCGGGATCTTGTATATATGTTACTTGCTCCGAAAACTCTGATAGCGCGATTCAGGATTGTGACGTCACTTGTCTATTGTTCTGATTGCGTCTGTAGTGCCATCTGCGTAGCTTGTGGTACGGTTGAAGTAGTCGCTACAGGTTAATAAAACTAAATATATAAGTAGTCATGTTTTACACATGACTTTTCCAGTTCTCCCAAGAAGTCCGGTAGTTTGTCAGTAAAGTATCGTCAACTTTACTGATTGGGTTAGGGTGGGTTTATTAGGTCTACTCTACGGATTAGGCCTGCATAGAATCTCCCATGGTTGATATTTAAAAAAAAACACTTGACGTTGGCAAAATACCTACCCAAAGGAGAGAGAGCCCATTTAAAAAAAAATAAACCTTAAAATATTATTTGTCTTAAATCAACAACTTACCTGTAAGTGGTCTAGCGGGACAACAACTTACCTGTAAGTGGTCTAGTGGTCTTCCATCGCGCGAAAGAAAAATAAGAACAAAAGTTTGCGTATGGACACGGTGAGAAAAATGAAGTGGCACGTACGTAGGCTCGGGCACAAGTTGCTGGCAAGACTGACAAAACTCAAAATCGTAACGACCCCGTTCCCCGCGCGTGCCCTATGAATGGCGCCTCGCCATTGGACAATGCGCGCCACTCCAAATTTGCTCACCCGCATTTTATTTCAATAAACATTAAAAATACAAACAAACTTAATACTAACATGCATATCGCTACGCATCGCCTACATTCCCCTCCCCAGTGCTGGTACAGCACTCAATCCCCGTTGGTATAGGTGCGACGCGCGCTGCTGACCGTCGTAGTCCCCGACTTTGTCCGGATATCAACCACTCGGACTCGACCATCCTTGCCGGGAAATACGGCCTGAATAATGCCTCGTGGCCACACATTTCTATAGGCGAGTTGGGGTCTACAATTTCCACTTCAGCCATCACTGTGTGGAGTGTTTCGTCACGTGGCGCTTGCTCTTTCATTATCACTTTTAACACGCCCTTAACGCTCCTTATCAAACGTTCCCACGCCCCTCCCCAATGAGGACTGGCAGGTGGGATGAAAGTCCATGTTGTAACCATGCTGTAACTCTTAATCTCTCTGTTAAGTTTCTGTTCATCTAGCTCCAGGACACACTTCTTTAAATCTGTGTCGGCTCCTCTAAGATTAGTTCCGTTGTCCGAGTATAGATGGCGTGGCCAAACCCTTCTAGCTGCCATGCGTCGCAGGGCCATAATGAGGACGTCGGTGGTAAGTTGACTCACTATCTCAACATGAACGGCTCTCACGGTGAGACATGTAAATAAAACTCCATACCTCTTTTCTCGCCGTCGGCCAATAGTCACATCTAACGGCCCAAATAGATCTACGCCGGTGTAAGTGAACGGGCGCTGATGGTGAGCCAGTCGCGCTTCAGGTAGGTCACCCATTCTAGGCGGTTGGGGCTGCGCTTTTTTAATTCGACACAGCATACATTTCGAGCTTATGTACTTTACAGTTGGCCGTAAACGCAAAATCCAGTACCGCTGTTTCAACTCGTTAACAACCATTTCTTGGTTTCCATGACATGCTTTTACATGATAATACTTCACGATCAGGTGAGTAACGTGACAGCGACTATCTAGAATTACAGGCTGCTTCACATTGCTCGAAACATCCGAAGCGGCATCGATGCGACCTCCCAAACGAAGAATACCGTCGGCATCGAGTATCGGCGTCAAGGTAAGTAGTTTGCTTTTCTTGTCTAATGCTTTCTTTTGTTTCAGGTTATGTAGATCATCTGGGAACGACTTCATCTGCGCGTATTTCATCAACAGGTTCTCAGCGCGCTCAATCAACGAACGGTCAGCGTCACAGGTACGTTTTTTACATTTATCGATGAAAGACAGGACCACACAAGTAGATCGTATCAGGCGAAGCCACGAAGAAAACCGTTCAGGTTCAGGCACAGCAGGTAAGCATACAGGTGTGACGTGAATATTATTTACACATTCTAGGTCCACGTCACGAACATCAGGTTGCTGTGTATCTGATTCTCTAGGCCACAAGTCTTCGTCTTCATTTAAAAATGACGGCCCGTATAACCAATCATTTTGTAATGTTTTTATTTCGCAGGATTCACGCGTGGCGATGTCGGCGACGTTCATCTTTGTAGGTACGTACCTCCACTCATTTGTTTTCGTAAGTTCGTCTATTTCACCGAGGCGATGAGCAATGTACGCTTTATAATTTCTGTTATCGTTGTTTATCCAATGCAGAACGGTCGTAGAATCGCACCACACAAAGCGTTTCTGTGGCTTTATTCTTTGTTCATTGTTTACAGTGTCAATCAATCGTGCAGCCATTAGAGCGGCCTGCAGTTCCAAGCGCGGCATTGACACGTACTTCACTGGTGCGACTCGACATTTACTGGATATAAATGCAACTTGTGTTTGTTTGTTGTGATCGATCCAACGCCAGTATGCGACGGCGCACATCGCTTTCGTCGAAGCATCGCAAAAAACATGTAATTGTAGGTTCACATAGCGCGCAGCGCTTGCGCGGCTACTTGAAGGCGTATTAGCTTGGCTCGGTGGAGGGGCCGCGGGGGCACGCGGCAGCTCGCTATTCAGTTCGTTTGCACTAAGATCGTGCGTCTCGCACACGCTGGCACCCCGCGGGTGACGTGCACTTCTAGTTGCCGATGCATAGTATCTCGGTAGACGTATACAATCTATAGTCTTCATTACGTTTAGCCAATCTATCCATTTTGAAAATATCACGTCTGGTATTTCGTCATCCCAGCTGATACCAGGTTTCCACGTATCTTGAAGCATGATTTTTCGTTTGATAGTGATAGGTGATAGGAATCCATAAACATCAAATATGGACATCAGTACTCGTAGCATCTCAGTCACATCGGTAATGTTGACACTGTTACACTGTGGCGAAGCTTTGTTTACAGTGTATTGTAACAGGCGTTGATGATCTTGTCGACAGGCATCAATATCACACAAGGGCGCCCGCGCCGGGCAGTTATTTTGTTTATGCTGTGACATCAGATACTTATAACATATACCATTCCGTTTCAAATAGGTCCATCGATAACGTAAGCTTGATACACTAACGAATGGCTTTGATATTTTCACAGCTTCTTCATTAAGGAACTCGGATTGAATCACAAGTTTCGGCTTGGTCCTCTCGCTGATAAGAGGATAACTGTAGTCAGTCCCTTTCGAGATCAGTATTGTCGGCAGTTTCGAGGGAATAACCGACACCACGCTCGTTCCAGAGTACGATGGTAAGTCCCTCGGTGTACACAAGCGGTTGACCATTTTGTCGTTACATACATTGGCACCGGTAGCGGAAATAGCAGCTAGGTCCTTTAGTGCACTCGCCAGTACGTGCACGGTATCATCAGTGCCACCCTGAGCGGTTGCTGGTGGTGGCGGGCGTGCTTCGAGTGCGGGTTCAGCGACCTCCTGCTGACTGCTGTCTAGCCAATCTTCCACTAAACGGTCATTATGTTCACTAGGTTCCTTCGATTTCAAACTGCAACTCTCCTGGTCCAGTTCCGCCAGGTCTAAAGCTAGTTTTTTATCTACAAACTCCATCCTAATGCGAGCCTTTTCCTCTGCGGCTTTTATTACTAAAAGCTTTTTCTTTCGCGCGATGGAAGATGACGTTGATAGCTTTTTATTCATTGGTTTTCGAACACTTTTTACTGTAGAAGTTCCAGAATTATTTTTATTCATCTCGGTCCTGGTATCATTTGTTTCTACAGCTTTCGAAACATCCGGGCGTTTGAGCTTGCACGGTTCCCGATCGCCATGTTTTTCTTGCGCGTCCATCATTTCTTCTTTTTTCCTAGCACTTCTAGTGCTCACCATTGTTCGTGGCGGCGTGTGGTACATCCGAAGATCCGGCCGAAGACCACCTTATGTAAGTGGTCTAGCGGGAAAAATAAGAACAAAAGTTTGCGTATGGACACGGTGAGAAAAATGAAGTGGCACGTACGTAGGCTCGGGCACAAGTTGCTGGCAAGACTGACAAAACTCAAAATCGTAACGACCCCGTTCCCCGCGCGTGCCCTATGAATGGCGCCTCGCCATTGGACAATGCGCGCCACTCCAAATTTGCTCACCCGCATTTTATTTCAATAAACATTAAAAATACAAACAAACTTAATACTAACATGCATATCGCTACGCATCGCCTACATTACCCTTGGGCCTTCTCTAAGTAACTCTAAAATCAGAAAACTATAGCTTTTGTATAGAGATAAAAAGGTTTTTTTAATAAATATTATCCATTCGCTTTGATTTGTTGCTGACAAACCTGAATGTTTCATCCCTCGCTCGGTAAGGGTCTAACGAGTTTGTATGTTTTTTCAGCCCTTCAGCAATATTAACACTGCTCAAGTCTCGTTGCCAACACTGTAAATATAATTTTAATTTTTCTTCGTTTATTTTTAATTGTCCCTGACGTCATTGTTTCTGGATGCGAAACTGAATGCTGGCTGCAGTGGCGGGTGGCGGTCGATACCGCTCCCCCTGTGCTCGCAAATTGTTCGGATTTGATTGAAATAATATGAAACCTGTGGAGCCAAACGCCTGATTTATTCATTAACTGGAGTTATGGCTGAAACCGTCTAATTGGTTGCATCCAGAGAGCTTTTGTTCATGTAGTACAGGGGCTACCAAACTTATTTTGTCTACTGCCCACTTTGAGAATGAATTATTTTTTTGCGCCACTATAAATTCAAATTAAATTAATTATTGTAAGCCTGTACACAACGCCCCATTTTTCTGGTTCTCTTACCCTTTAGGCCTGCAGCGCCCACATGGGGGCGTTATCGCCCACTTTGGGAAAGGCTGATGTAGTACATAAAATAGCGGTGGGATAAATAACCGTTATCGGGAACGGATTGAGAAATCTTGCTTGCTTGAAAGTGTTGTGGAGCTTTCCCGGAATACTGAACTCTCCTTATATGTTCTGAATTGCTTAGATATAGGGTATGCTTAGATATAGGATATTTTATACTATTTTAACGAAAAGCGATTACTACAACAGCGAAAGGTTATGTACAGTTTGAACGAGGATGTTTTGACAGATTTTTCAGCGATTGTCCGGTATGTTTACAACTTTGAATGATGGATCGGTTTCAGAAACGATAATATTGTAGCAAAATACTGATCGTTGTAGCACGTAACCTGAATAGTATTGGAATTTTTGGTTAGAACGGTTGGTGTTGGGTTGGTTAGATCAGTTGTAGGTAACACATGGAACACAAAGAGTAAACGCTAGATATCTCCAAACTAATACGCCAACGGGACGGTCCCGAAGTAACCCACATTTGTACTATGGATACCGTTAATATATAATACGCCCATGACTCGGTACAGACATTCGTTCTAACCACACAAAGATTACTCCTACCAAGATTCGAGCCCTTGGTACAAACAAGCAGGGTCAATATCTAATGTACCAATTGGATCGTCTAATCAATCTTAATTTTGAAGATAACTGTCATCAAATAGGTAGCGGACTTATGCAGACAGAGACTGGTAATGAGATGAGACATTTAATTAAAATGGCAAGCACATGAACCGAATGCGTATTGTTGAGGCAAAATCAACATAAACAATTAATAAAACATAATATAAAATCCATTTATTAGAATGATTATTAGAAATTAACATAAAATTATTGTTAGTGCTTCGCGTAATGAGCGTGAGAGAACAGAGAGAGAGGGCGAGAGTTGCCAACTCTCAACATAAATATGCCATAATGTTGCCAATTTGAAAAAAATATTATTTATGTAAGTACGTTGTGTACGCGTCTATTACAAGATTGCCATCCACTTGACTCGTTCTATATTTGCCGCGGATGAATGAAGTTCCAAGAGCCACGGCCGGTTGTTGTGCTCGAAGGCGCTTCCAGTGAATGCGCACACGCCCACGGCTCTCCCACGCGATTCCCACGTCTAGATCAACATCGCCACTGTGCGCAACACTGTACACACGTGAATTGTGATTCCCACACATATTTAGTGGTATTTGAACATGTTATCGAGTTTGCTCTGGGAATTTTCTCACTTTTATAAACTTTCTGTTACATTTATAATTGTAAGATGGCACTATACAAAGGTCTTGCCTTCTGAATTCATAGTCACCTGGTCTAACAAACAAATATCTATGAATTTGGGGAATGGCTGTATATAGGAATTCCCCACACGACCGGACATATCCTTTCATAACATACCCCATCTTTTTGCTTTTCGCGAGGGACGCGGACGGCGAGTGATTTCACATTCCTGTACGAGAGTTTTAATAAGTATAAAAATTGCTTCGCCCGTCGTCGGCAGAGCCTGAGTGACGTTTAATCTATTTCCTACGACAAAAACTTAATTTCTGTACTCGGCACGGCTTGAACGTATACTTTTTACGGTACATTTGCCGACGACTGAAGATTTATGATGATACTTAGCGAAAACAAAATCATACTATCCACTGGAATTTCAGCGTGAAATTAGTTAAATTATCATTCATTGACGGCGCTGAAAATTAGAAAAAAAAATTGTGTACAATTTCGTCTTGTAGGTTACCCACTTATAATTTTATTCGTACAGCTGCTACAGTAGAGCTATTATACTCGATAATAAATGTTTATATATTGGAGTTGAATATAGATATCTCATTATTAAGTCCTAAATAACTAGAAAGTTATCTGTAACTGTCAGATAAATGTTACATAAACTCTTTTAAATAACATTATATTATCACATTGAAAGTTTAATCTTGATGATTGATTTGTACAGTAAGTGTGAGAGCCCGCGGCGGGTTCCCACGGTGGCGCGGACGGGCGCGCGTCGCCCGCGAACTTGAACTGAGCAAATAATAATAATAAACTTGCCCATTAGCTCCCGCCTACCATTGGTTGGTACACAAAGGATGAGTAATAACATTGAATGAGCGTATTTGTAGTGTAATTAGAGTGATATAATACCTACCTATGTTTCTATAGAGCTGGCAAAACAAAGTCCGTATTGAAAGAGAGTTTTATCTTCTTGTACTTCACTAAGAATGTACTTTATTACGAAGGATAGGGGTTAATTGTTATAGTGACCGTTTGCAGCTTGTTTTATTACACATATATTGCTTGTAGTTACTTTTCAGGACGCGTCGCTTTCAAAGGCTTGATCTATCAAATAAAAAATACTACGCTCTACTGAGTATAATGCCACTGAATGAATCTAAATCTATGGCATTATATCTATTTATTATATTATATTTTTTATTCCAATCTTTGGATAATACCTATACCTACCTACGCGTAATTTCCCAAGTGTATATTTAAACCTGTAGAGTCAAGCTGAATCCCTTCATTACAGACACGTGAGTGCGGAGTGCGACTCGTGTGTTCAGCTCCTAATTGAATATACCACTGCGTGAGGGTTCGCAGACTTAATGAAGCCTCTTAATTGCTTCAAATAATTTACATTATTACGTCTATTTACACTAATACTCAATTGAAATTCAATACAAACATATTAATTAATTTATTGTGGATTGCAAACACAAAACGGCATATCTATCTAGGCTGTGCTAAAGCTTAGAGGCTTAGATAAGATAATGCTTATGGTATATGTAGAGATTACTTGTTAATTGCAATATGATAAAAAAAAATATGACAATTCAACCCAGGTGCAATCAGATTGAGGCAATATCCAAGGACCAGCGACATCTAGTCACCTTAATTAATTCGAGTAAATAAAAACCTAATTTAAATAATATTAGAAGCTCATATCGGTAAGTAACTCAAAGCACATCTACATTGGTACCTACCTACTAATATTTGCTCAATGTTCCTGGTGGTGTTTCCAAAAATTAATTAAAGGAGGTTTTTGTTTATAATTACATTACGTTTCATTTCTTCTTCTAAAGGAAATATCTAAAGGTTGAGGAAAAGTCTCTTTTAATTTGATTTTGAGTCACGTTAACCATATTTTCTAGGACTTGGAAAAATTACGCGTGGTCTATTAAGTTTTTAACAAACTCTTCACGGTTGAGAATTTATAACACTGCTGGGCGCGGTCCTCCCCTGAATGCGAGGGGGATTAGGCCATTGTCCACGACGCTGGCCCAGTGCGGGTTGGCAGACTTCACATGTCTTTCGAGGGGTTCTCTCAGTCATGCAGGTTTCCCCGCGTAGTTTTCCTTCACCGTTTACTACACCGCAAGTGATAATCATGGTTGAAAATGATATTAGCACATGAAATCCAGAAATCCAAGAGGTGCGAGCCAGGTTTTGAACCTGCGATCCTCGTTGGCGGGTTGGAGGCAAGCTTTCTACCAACTTGGCTATCACTGCTAGTAATATGAATATGATGAGAATTTACGTGTCCATAATTACCTCGCGCAATTAGTTAAATAAATTATTGCGATAGGAAGTGACTCCGCCAACAACCCTCGAACGAGTCCTAGCTACATATTTGATGCGCGCAATGCCGAGCACCTATATTACTTATTTACGAGTATCATACTTCTAAATGTAAAGCTAATGTGTCTGTTTAAATTCAGAGCTTTCTCCTGTTTATCGGATTAGATGGCTGGGACTCGGTACGCATTCGCTTTGAAAAATCTCCGCCAGCTCGCGTAATCCCATATTATCGCCAAATGAAAAGTGAAGCTGAAAGTTTTAGGTTGTAGATTGTAAATGACGTCATAAGAATGAAAAGTCAACACCATGTACACCGGTTGATGTTGATAATTCAAGAGTAGCAATCTTATATCATTTGGGAATAAACGTAGGGTCATCATTCCTTATTGAAAAAAAAACACTTGAGAAAGCTTATGCGAAGATAAAGTGTAGGTACATAGGACATTACATATTACACACATATACATTACATATTATCATATTACTTGCTTTTGCCCGCAGCTCTGCCCACGTAACCATCGATTTGCTTGAACTTGTCTCCCAACCATATATCTGTTGCACCATAAGCTGTTCAATAGTAACTTAAAAACCCGATGAATACGTTCTATAAGATTTTCTTTGATGCTTCAACAAGCTGATGGACATACAAGAGTTCAAAAACTCTTGTGTTCGACTCTATGGAGTCAAACATGTCCAAATAGCCTATAAACCCATTTTTTTTAAATATTCTCGCTGAACATACACAGCCGAACTCCTAATGTAACCGTAACGTCATCGAGAAAGCATGCTGGCACTGTCGTACTTTTTATGAAAGCTGTGGTGTGAGTAGGATGGATGACGTTACGTTACCGAACCGGTACGTAAAAAGGATTGTACTCGAGGCACAGATACAGTTTCCTAAGTCTGCCTAGTCGTTCCTACATTATTCTCACATACTCATAACAATGTACTGCTTAAAAATGTCGCGGATCTTTTTAAAAACAGCAACCATGTAGTTTTTTGCCCGTTCTTCTTCATAGGATCGGTATACCGAAAGGATGGTAAAGTTGTAGCTTAGCAATTTGTAACGTAACTTTTTTGTCGATTCATAAGTATTGTACTTAATGGTTTACTTAGATAAAAAATATTCTGATTGTGATTCTGATAATAGTAAAACTAGATAAGTACCTACTCGTAGACTCGTAGTAGCATATTTTGTAACTTTTGACGATTCATAAGTACTGTACATAATGGTCTACGTGAATAAAAAATATTCTGATTCTGATTATAGATATATTTTCGAGATGAAAATCTAATCAAAGTTTTTGGGCAACATCACGACATGTGGCTTTCAAAGAATAATTTAACTTAATTAATAAGTTTGGCGGTAAATCTCCGCACATGTTAGGCACGACGTGATTCTCGATGATATGTTGGCGTCATGTGCCCCGCATGTGTTCCACGTGGACCCTAAATTGAGGGCCGATGTGTAGACTTTGGTATTTGTTTGTATACTCAAGTAAGTACCTATATACAAGGTGTAACTAATAGTGTAAAATATTTTAACAGGTCCATCAGTAGGTTATAAGAATAACAATCACTAAGAAAAAAAATAATAGTACTAGGCACACAGTGAAACGCTACTGGTTCGCTTTGTGTAAAAAAGTCATACATCATTTGCATTGTTATTTTATACATCAACGTGCTCCATATAACTCACTGATTGACATGTTAAAATATTTTACACTATTTTTGTTACTGTAATTTGAGCGGAACAGTCGGAATCTGACGGGAACGAGATTCGCAAAAAAATATGTGATATTTTCGATCTGGCTGTCTGTCTAGACAGAATGTTTACTGTGATTTGTTGCCAGCCTTCCTAAAATAATAACGGTTGTATAGTTAAAATATTGGGATCCAAAAAGGTTATAAATCTCTCGTCTAAATTCTCCTAAAGCTATTATTTTCATTTTCTTTATTTTCAAGGCCACATTTCTGTCTACATCTTGCAAAATGTACACTGCCCTAATTAATGGAAGGTCTAATTTTAAATAACGCATCTTTCGTTAAGGACAATCTGGCGTAATTGGATAAATGATCGATTCTAAGGAATGCGATCCGCTACCTGACCAGGCGACCGCACTAATAAGGTGGAAGCGATCCTTTCCACCTTATTAGTCAACCCCATCAAACTATTATTTTACAACATCAAAGTGTCCGTGTGGTGTACACGGTCATCCTTATATGGTTAAACGCTTGGCTACATTCATGTCTCTCTCTTGCTCTTAGTGTTCTAATGGCGTAATAAATGAATGTGTTAAACTATTTACCTGCTTCGTGGCATTATATTAGTGCACTAAGCCATAAGTGTGGCCGAACCATAAGGTATAAATCCCGTTACCGTAAAATTTTAAAAAATTCAATTCGCTACTCTATAGTTTGCAGAATCGAAGTCTTGCATTGAAATTGGTTTTTCCGATCTAGTGAATACAATTTTAGCCTCGAATACTTTTTAATACTTTGTATTCTTCATATACGTAGAAAAGGCAACGAAAACGATGGAGCTTGATTTTTTTAAAAGAACATTCTTAAGTTTTGATAAAAAAAACCTTTAATAATTTTGTTTATGCGTATATGTTTTATTTTCTTATACTTATTCATGTTCTCCAAGATTATGTAACTACGTTGTACACGCATGATTTCATGACAAATAATAAAATTAAGCACTATTGCAGATGCTTCGATTTCTGTGACATATCGTCTTAGTTTTGTTGTTATAAGTAAATTGTTGCGATGGGCAAATATCGCAGTAGGTAGTAGTGAGATTTTTCGCTAAGCGACAGTAGCAGAGCAGCAGCAGAGTATTGGGCCCGCCGCACTAAATGATTTTGCCCGCCACCGCCCGCGCCGTGCCGGGCGGCTTGGTCGGGGGTTGCGGAATGAAAGCCGAAACAAACGAAAAAAGCGGCCGCGCTCAAAATTGTTACAGCTGCTGAATTCAATGCTGTTTTGTATTTGTAGCTATAAATTACTTCAGTCCACGTTTTTGTAAACCCTCAGCTTTTTTTTTGTATGTTGGGGTAGTTTCATGTGAGTATTATCGAATAAAGCTTTTCTCAAGTCTAGCGACTTTCTTCAAAGTACTTCCCTGAGTCAATTCTTTTTATTATTTTATATATTGAGCGTAAGCGAGCGTAAGTCTAGTTTTTTACAGCATTTAATTCCAGCCCTTTTTAATGTCCCACTGCTGGGCACGGACCTCCCCTCAATGCGAGGGGGATTTTACAGCATGTTATACTATAATTACATGATACCATCCACTAGAGGTGCTGTTCAATTTGTGTTCAAAAATACGTAGACTATAAAGTATACGGTTAGCTTACGGATAATCTCGCACTGACGTATATTTTATTGTGAAGTTAATTAATGAGTGCCGGCTGCACAGTTCAGCAATCAAGAGATGCTTGCTTTGCCGCACGTCTGCCCGTACGTACGTAAATAGGACGTTCTGATGAACCATTTGTTTTACTTATTAACTGCAATGGATAATTCACGACGTTTTTAAGAATTAAGAACAGCTGCTCGTTTTTTGTTTGTATTAGCCTACTTTATGAAATATTGTCTTCTACTTGCTCCATCACACATGCATGAAGTAGAATCAATTGCCATTCACATGCAAATGTCTATTTAAGAGTCAAAGTCATCAGCACTCATTCCTTGTAACTTATTCGTTCTTGTTCTTGTAAGGAACAATTCATGCATTTGATTGTATACGATTTTCAGTAGGGTTTTCATTATTATAAAGCACAAGTGGATTTGTAGTTTTTAGTTATACAATTCCTTGACTGTGAAGTGTGATGTGTAAGCAAATTGTCGATAATTGGGGTTGATATATCGATATAGGATGCATCGATGTAGCTCCTACTGAACTGTACCAGTTAGGTATAATTAATTTGGCCAATCGGGTGACGAGAGAAGTCTCCCTTGAAAAGACCCGTCACGTTACGAGACCGGATTAACTGTCGTAATCTCTGATATGGAGTTACCGTGTAAATTGTGCCCATTAATCACCTCCTTTGGTAAGTGGTCCGTGAAAACTAAAATGTGTGCTGGGTGAGTGTCGTCCAAGACAATTAGACGTGTTGTCAATCATTCCTGTCTCCTAGGAATCAAATGGTCTCGATTTCCTTTTTTTTTTCTTTTCAATCTGAGTGCATAATTACACGAATGGTGTGGAACACGAACGCCAATGGTGGTGGGGATTTTGAAAGGTGAGTGCATTCCTGAGTGCATTCCGAAACATGCCTTATTTTAATTTTAATCTTAGTTTAGACTAGCTGTTGCCCGCGACTTCGTCCGCGTGGTATTTAACAACGTCTCAACCGTTGGCAACAGCCTGCTCGCGTTCTGATCCCGCGGGACGCATTGCAGATTGTTGCTATCAAACTTTAAGCAGGCGCAGCGCTGCAACATTGGTTTTAATTTTTTTTCGAGAGATCCAATTTTTTTTTCTAAAATAAAAGTAGCCTAAGTTACTCCTTGTTACATCAGCTATCTGCCAGTGAAATTCCCGTCAAAATCGGTCCAGCCATTTCAGAGATTACCCGGAACAAACAGACAGACAGACAGACAGACAGACGGACAGACAGACAGACGGACAGACAGACAGACAGACAGACAGACAGACAAAAACTGTAAAAAATGTTGTTTAGGTATAGGTAACGTGTATACATCCAAATGCACTTAGTAAAAAGCGGTTATTTTAATATTACAAACAGACACTCCAATTTTATTTATATGTATGTATGTATAGAAGATATATAGCGGATACCTGCGACTCCGTCCGCGTGGTGTTTAACATAGACTCAACCGTTGGCAACAGCCTGCTCGCGCGTTCTGATCCCGCGGGACGCATTGCAGATTATTGCTATTAAACTTAATCAGGCGCAGCGCTGCAACATTGGTTTTAATTTTTTTTCGAGAGATCCTATTTTTTTTTCTAAAATAAAAGTAGCCTAAGTTACTCCTTGTTACATCAGCTATGTGCCAGTGAAATTCCCCTCAAAATCGGTCCAGCCACTTCAGAGATTACCCGGAACAAACAGACAGACAGACAGACAGACAAAAATTTTAAAAAAGGTTGTTTTGGTATAGGTACCGTGTATACATCCAAATGGATTTAGTAAAAAGCGGTTATTTTAATATTACAAACAGACACTCCAATTTTATTTATATGTATGTAGATTATAAATTATACTAGCTGTTGCCCGCGACTTCGTCCGCGTGGTATTTAACAAAGACAACCGTTGACAACAGCCTGCCCGCCCATTCTGAGCCCGCGGGAAGCATTGCAGGTGTTGCTATCAAACGTAATCAGGCGCTGCGCTGCAACATTGGTTTTAATTTTTTTTTGTGAGATCCTATTTTTTTTTCTAAAATAAAAGTAGCCTAAGTTACTCCTTGTTACATCAGCTATCTGCCAGTGAAATTCCCGTCAAAATCGGTCCAGCCATTTCAGAGATTACCCGGAACAAACAGACAGACAGACAGAGAGACGGACAGACAGACAGACAGACAGAAAGACGGACAGACAGACAGACAGACAAAAATTAAAAAAAAGGTTGTTTCGGTATAGGTAACGTGTATACATCCAAATGCACTTAGTAAAAAGCGGTTATTTTAATATTACAAACAGACACTCCAATTTTATTTATATGTATAGATTGGTTTGTGAATAAATTAATTAAGCAGTACTAGGACAAAAAAAATACACGAAAAATCGATTTCTTCTTACTTTGTGCGGTTACACGGTTTTTAATCGAGGACATCAAACTAGTCTAAAACGAGATTTATTTTTTAACAGAAAATCTAAGAACATTTATCTTAGAACCGATCGCCAAATTAATATTTATTACCCACCTGCCCTTACGTTTGTCTATCTGAAACATGTTTGAAGGAAGTAGTAAGAACAAGTTATCCGCAATGAAATGGGCCAAAGCAAATTGAACTGAGGCGACGGACGGTAACCAAGTTTTAATTAAATTAGAAATTGCTCTAATTAAGAATTTAAATGGGCCTTTTAATGATCCAACTTCAATACATAGGTACATACATCAAGTTCAATATCCAGGACTGAGAACGACGCCCACTGGGGTTTATTGATGTTGAAATTAAAGTTTCTGTTCGCTTTCTTGCGACGAAAGTCAACTTCAACTGGCTCAGGACCTCTTTACACTGAGCTCAACCTTTCCTTTTCCGCGAAAGATTTATGAGTTAACTACTTTTTTTTTGTATCGATAACTCCTAAAGATAACGTCAACCCTACTCTTATTCTATTTACTCTATATGTATTTCCTTGATTAAAAACGATATAGGAATGTCCTTTAATACTATTCAACTGTGATTCTGTCTCACTATATACCTTTCATTACCTTCTTCTTTCTTTACTTATGTTTTTTCTTTTGTTTTCCCTTTGTTACTTCTTCATCTTTTGTTATTCACATTATTTTTATTATCACTCTGTTCATTCGATTTTATTTTATTTTCTTGCAGTTCTAAAAGGTAAAGTAAACCAAAATTTTCTGAAACCGCTATCATGAATAATTGCGAAAAGAGCAACGTTTATCCGAAGCATATAAATTATGTTCGATGAAGGGCGGTGGCACCTATCTTTGGATCTTGCTTGTGGCCCCTGATTAGTATGTATGTGGCATCTCGTTTTATATAGATTATGGGGATGGGTGCTCCACGTGTCACGTCTAGCTCCCATAGCTTGTAAGCGCAGTGAACTAACTAAATAAGATGTTATAAGAATTTCGTACTAAGTAGTAGTTATTACTAACCTTACTTGGTTGTTTTTATACGAATAGAATTTGCCCCAAAATGTTGTCTCGATAATATACAAGTCGTCAGTTACTTGTCTTTACTGCATTTAGGAATATATTTATAACGTTATACATATAGGATCAGAATCAGAATATTTTTTATTTATCTATATTTTTTATTTATTAAATTTTTTTATCCATTAAGTACAGCACTTATGAATCGTCAAAAGTTACAAAATATTAAGTTACTACATTACTACCCGTTCGGAATGCCGTTCCTATGGAGAAGAACGGGCAAGAAACTCCATGCTTGCTATAATAACTAATGACTAACCTAATGAGTCGTAAACTGTAATGAATAACATTAAAGACGGTACTGCAACGAAACATTTTCTCCAAAATAAATACAGCGGGGACCTAAAAGTAAAAAATATGTGTTTCAAATGAGGCTGTGCGAATGGAGCGGGCTGAATGGTGCCGGCCGCGGACACCAGCCTGCTGCGCTTCCTTCACGACCTTCGGCATAAACAGCGCTTCATAAACGTGTAATTAGGTTCTTCAAACCTATCCAAGGTATGTTAATATCTACGCTACGAGTGGAGGTTTCGTAAGCGACGGGTAGTACTTACTCTGAGTATTTGTTGTTTAGGTAAAAAAACAGAACATCGTTTCCAGCGGACGGTATATTTAAATCTTACAATTCTCCATGTAAAGGGTACAAATACCTAGATATGTAGGTAGGTTCTCTGAACAATGATGTCTCATCATAAAAATAAATCAAATTGTCTATACGAAACGGACAACCCATTGTTGGCAACCCAACAAAACTAATCTCTTTAATTATTATAAAAAAATGTAAAGTGTGGCAACATTATTACATACAAAATGGACGCGATTTTAGACAGTTTGTACCCTTATAATTAATAATTATTGTATTGTCAATTATCATCAGTTATTACATCCACATTAAACTTTTTCTCATAAAAACGGTTTCTCTATTATAAACTACAGCCCTACAGTCCACAGTGAAACACCCATAAATGTAAGGAATAAGTCGAAATACCTAGAAAGGTTTAAAAATCTGGAAATCCCGTCTTTATTTCGCAGAGTCAGCTGAAAGAATTTTACTAGCGTAACATTGGGGCCTGTATAAAATGATTAATCTATGTAAAGTGGTCCCGCGGGATGAGGCCGCACTAGCGCTGGGGCGATAACCCACTGCCCCTGTACTTCTGCGACGTTACATTATCATTCCTTATAATTAGAGCAGACCTTTGAGGGCCAGTTTTTTCGTAAGATACTATATAGCCTGCGTATTTGTATTTTTACCGATAGCGCAAATTGAACATCGCCTTTCACATATATGTCAAACTAGCTGTTGCCCGCGACTTCGTCCGCGTGGTATTTAACAAAGACTCAACTGTTGGCAACAGCCTGCTCGCACGTTCTGTTCCCGCGGGAAGCATTTCAGATTGTTGCTATCAAACTTAATCAGGCGCAGCGCTGCAACATTGGTTTTAATTTTTTTTCGAGAGATCCTATTTTTTTTTTTTAAGCAAAGTAGCCTAAGTTACTCCTTGTTACATCAGCTATCTGCCAGTGAAATTCCTGTCAAAATCGGTCCAGCCATTTCAGAGATTACCCGGAACAAACAGACAGACAGACAGACGGACAGACAAACAGACAAAAAATTTAAAAAAGGTTGTTTTGTTATAGGTACCGTGTATACATCCAAATGCATTTAGTAAAAAGCGGTTATTTTAATATTTCAAACAGACACTCCAATTTTATTTATTAGTATAGATATAGATAATAATTGGATCAATAAACGTTTATCAATTTGAAGCTGGGTTTCGTTAACTAGACTGCTCGTCAAGTGCGAGATTATTCGTCTAGTTTGGACAAATGTGACAGCGGCTCTAGCGGACAGAAATGAAAACTTTTAATTCTCTATAAAGACTATGAAGTATACGATTATCTTACGTCATTGGTTATATATAAATTGTTAAATGTTGTATAAATTGTTAAATGTCGTATTAATTGTTAAAGATAATTAAGATTGTACAGACATCGGTGGATAATATATTTGGTATCAATTCAATTCTACGATGAATTCGATAGTAAATAATTTAATTTAAGTGAAGTGGTCCTCTGGGGCAAGTCGCGCTATCCGTAGACCCATGTAGTTGCGCAAGCGACGTGCACCGAACGGCTGCTGACCCAATCACTGCCATGTGTGCTATGTGTACTATATTTGTATTATTCATCACCATCATACTCGTTATGATTAATGGCATAGAGTATACCAATTTAGGAGAATGAAAAAAGGAAAAAATACCACAAGTTTTCTTTAAAATCTAGTTGATACCTACATTTTGTCCAATGATAAATAATGTTGCGCTAGTTTGCTACACCAAATACAACCTTATTATAGAACGTTAATTCAGAATATAATCTATTACTGAATTTACCGACTCTCCTAGGCCATTTTGGTGTGAGTAATATTGTTACATTTCGATATATATTATACCTACCTACTGGTGTACCGACGCGGCGACGCGGCTCGCGGACGCAGCTGGCTCACCAATTGATCAAGACTGTCTGCGGCGACCGCTCTGCGCACAAAGAAATTACAGCCACTTATCACGTTTCCTTATCCCTTCAAATATCTCTACAATATTTTCATGATATTTTTTTTTTGATGCCGAAAATATCTACTTATAAAATAACTTAACACAGTTTTGGCCAGGCGGCCATTAAGCTCTGGAGTTAGTTATGTTAAGCCGCTTTTAGGCACCGGCTTAGGGCTTACTTCGAATCTATAAGATCTAAGTGGTTTATGTTTTATATGTATAAGTATTTGATTACTTTATATTTAGTAAGATTTAGAAGTTGAATTAACTATTCATAATGATAAGATTTTTTTTTTACTCATAAAAAGACTTAATTGACTGAGATTCATTATAAAAGTTGGAACCGTCATTACCACGATTCCCGACCGGCGCAAGCCCGCGCTTCAATCAAGCCTCTTTCTAAATTTAGTAAAGCATTGGAATGACGAAAAAACACGTCATCAGCTGCAAGAGCCAAGAGGCGACGAAAAAATGTGGCAAAAAAACTTTGAGGGTGAGTTCTACCTAATTAGGGTGAATAAGGGTTGAATTCGGAAAACATCATATTATTAGATATTATCTACGTAGTCTGTGAGTTTATTTAATTGGTTTTAAAAAAAATAGCTTACCCTGACTTCATTTAGCATTAGATTAGAGTTTCTATGGTGATTTCGATAAAAACAATAAATGTAAATTAGTTATTTTTTATTACATTATAGGCAAGTATTTGATCTCGATCTCACCTGATGGTAAGTGACGATGAGATCTATGATGGAGCATACTTGCCTAGGTAGGAAGGCGGCAGTAGATAAGAGACGCTACATTCACTAGGCACATGCAGCGCAACTGATCTGACCCGCCTTCCATGAATGGCAACACCGAACACGGCTAGGCCGCATGGCGACATGGCTTTGTTCAGTGGGTGGTGACTAGCCACGGCCGAAGCCTACCACCATTAGAGTTGTCACCTGGTTGGCACCACCCAGGGTTACGTGTAGGGTATCTCGAGGGTACTTAATTCTCCTACGGACGAAGGTGACTCGACCCCAAAAGTAAGTCAAGTAGTCATGATTGGTAAGAAATGGCAGGTGATTCCTTTATGAAAGCAGATGTTTAACACGCCGACAGAATATTATATTATAAAGATACCTGAGTTCCTATATAAGGGGTAACAATAATAGTGTAAAATATTTTAACAGGGCTAACAGTAGGTTGTAAAGATAACATTCCTAAAAGATATAAATCAAATTGCCTTATATAATAGAGAATTAAAATCAGACAGACCCAATGAAAATTGCAACTAAGATTTATTCAAATCTCAATTCTATTCAATGAATAATAAGTGATAGAATAAACTCGGCTGTACCAATAAGTAACGAAACAATAGATATCCAAGACAGGTCTATTCAATTTGGTTCTAGTATTTTTATATGGATTACATGGTCGAGGTAAAGAAAAATAAACAAATGTAAGTATACTAGGTACGTACTACGTGAGGAGCTATAGCGCTACGTCTGTATTCCAGACTGCGTTGGTCTCCAATACTACTTAGATGTGACCGCTTATTGGATATGTCGATCAGTATGACCAGCTGACAGCCCTTTTGTAGAGCAGGTTCATATCGTGATATACATCTGTAGCCTGCCTTACGGTTGCGTATATACGCCAAACAACTTTGATTCTTATGTCTAAAACCGTAAATAACACATCACAACACTCATTTATATTGGGTGTGAAGTGTATGAGTAAGTGATATATTGCGCTCGCGCCACTCCGCTTTATCGCGGTGCAAACTTTTAAAGGCTATGCATATTTCAAGTCGGATGTCATTGTAGTCCAAAACTCCTTTTAGTGAGCTGACGGGGTACTTTAGATGTCGCGCGTGTGCCGGGAATCTTGAGTATTCACTTTATGAAAAGACTAGCTGCGCCCGGCGGTGTTACCCGCGATAAAAAGTATGAAAAATTAAAACATCTATCCCACGGGAACCATACATTTTACCGGGATAAAAAGTAGCCTATGTGCTATTCCAGACTATAATCTATCTCTGTGCCAAATTTCATCCAGATCCGTTCAGCCGTTCGAGCGTGAAAGAGTAACAAACATCCATCCATCTATCCATCCATCCATCCATCCATCCAAACTTTCACACTTATAATATTAGTAAGTATAGATAGAAAGTTTCATATATCATTGGGCGTATAGCAAGAAGGTAAATATTGGGGGCGTTATCGCCCACTTTGGGAAAGGCTGATTTACACAATGATTCAAATCCCCATCGTCTTCATTGAAGTCTCCTAAGTACAATATATAAAATGCATTAATAACTAAAACAGCCTGAAAGCTTTGTAGCACTCTCCCCGATACATACGAAACTATTTGAATTAATAATGCATCGCAGCTGAACAATAGCAATACGTGGGCGAAGTTGTGAACTTGTGATGCCTGTCATGATTAGGTATATAAGCTAACTCCGGCCTAAACTAATGTGGCCCGATACGTCGATGTGTGAGCAACCGACGTCTGGGAAATTTAGAACGTGGATTTAGACCTACACTTCCGTTGATTAATGGAGATATATGGCTTAGAAATTGTTTCTGCCTGGGGCGATATGAGCTAAATTCAATTACGTGAAAGGCGCTACACACACATTTAGATAACCTCTTTATAAAGACACTGGGTCATGAGCCTCCCAGGAGAAAGGGCACGTAAATAAATTATGATATACGTTCGTTTAGTTCCATGCTAATTGGGTAATATAGGTGTGAACCTTAAATATATGTAGGCTTAATTGACGTGTACTGAGAAAGCATTTTAGAATATAAGCTATATGTTATCTATAGGAGTAATTAACAGACAGTAACCGAACAGAAGTGATAACGGGACCCAAACCCCGAACTTTACAGATGAATACGATTGACCAACGACGTGTCGCTAATAGGTGTGCCTACTTGTTTTTTTTTATCCAGAAGTAGCCAAGAGTTTGTCAAAATATATATAACGAAACATTATGGCATTAACTCATTTAAAGAATAACAGGTACTACGTTTTCTAATTAAATATGGGTCCAATAATATCGAGTTGTAGGTTTTGTGACACTGCGTCAGTATTTTTTTTACTAATGCACCCTTGAAGTACAGGCTTCTCTTGACACCTATCTAATTTGTATCTGCTGTTTATCAACTGATTACTGAGCACACACAAAACTAATTGTGAATACATAAATTATGTAAATATTTTAAATTTCAATTGGAAGATCTTATCTTCCCATTCATTTATTTCTTACTATCGCCGTTCGAATAACCAAGTCAACTAATTAAATCTTAGTTACTTATTTAAATGATAGCCGGTCAACTAACAATTACTTAGTAACAGCGCTCTGATTTCCATAAACCAAATTGGTTGGTTTCCATTATCAGGGAATCTGTGATCCACTCTAATAGCGTAGTAACATGTAGATATTTGGCTCAACAAGTTTATAAATGCAATTTTTAGAAGTGTATTCTAAAAACAAATACCTACCTATTATAAAATAAGGGAATTTAAGTCCGATTAAAAAAGATTCCTTTTGTTTCCAACACATAATCTGCGACCACATTATCTAAGTCTGCTCTACTTTTCCACTTCACTTATAGAAGGGCCATACTTAGTCATTTTCAAAGTGAATACATGGCATGAAAGCCTTTCTGTGTTACATCAGTTTCTATTCAGTTTTATTATAGATTTGGTATCTTTGCGGTTTCAGTGAGACTTTGATGACGGTCTGACTGTACCGTAGTGTGGTGTTGTGTGACTAAGTTATCATTGTACGTAATGTTCTATGGAAAATACATAGAGTATACATTATTGTTTGTTATACTTTAGGCATAATCTATGATCTACATATTTTGTAATTTGATCAAAATCTATCACCGGTACGGAATGCTCATTCCATTGAATCATAAAATAATAGCGCAAAGGAATTTTTCATTTCACTAGCGCCGCACTATTCTCCAAAGCAGCTTTGCAATTATATATCTATACTAAGTAATATTGTATTTGGGTATAGTTTATAAATTTAGATGTAGGGGCACAGAATAGGGCACAGTTAATGTAGGGGAAAATCTCTGGATCTACTGAACCGATTCCGAAAATTCTTTCACTAATACGAAGCTACATAATCTTTGAGTGCTATGGCCTATGTTGTATCGGAGCACCGCGGGCGGAGCTTGTTATATATAATTCACTACTTACCTTGTTAGTAACTTTTATAACTTGTTTTCGGTTTTAATTGGCATATCACAATATCGTTATAAACGTTTGTTTGTTACCGAATTTCAAAGTGGGGTGTTCGGGATAACTCCATTAATTTCGTGTGCAGTAGCAGTAATCCGGTTTGGAACTGAGGCGGATTGGCTTATGCGGTTATACCTGGCACAACCGGATCCGGTTATAGGTACGCCGATTGAATTCGGGCGTGCGCTCAGGCAAGCGTGGGATGCAGTTTTAGCTAATTGCTATTATGGGAACTGTTTGTTTTTATTAGAGTACGTATTACATATCGTGCCGTGATCAACTATTGGTTAATCTGTGCCGTGCCTCCGTACACGTCGACTAGAGACACCGTTTTCATTTTACTGCGGATAAACAATATAATTGACGTTCAATGTACTTGTATTTATTTATTCTATTATCACTATTATTTATATTTTTTATCACCGGGCGTGATTGACGCCAATAGGCATTGATCTAGATCAAAAATGGTAATGAAAAATAAAATAAAAAATGATATAAAAAAAAAATCGTCACGATATATTTTTCCAAATTATTCAATCAAAGTAAGTACCTACATGTAGACACGACCAAGTTAGACTTAAGATAACTCAGGTACCCACCTACTTTCTTACTCTAAAAATGTTCGGACATTCCTTTGTCTTCGTTGTTGCCGACCCGGCTAAGCCGTGCGTAATTAAACTGTAGGTAGGTACTTCCTAACAAATTAGGTTAACATCTAAACAAAGTGTTTTGTAGACAGAGCTACACCGGCCTCAATTACTGCGAGTACCTTGAATTTTTAAAGTGAATTGTCTTAAAAAGGGAGAGCCGCACTTCGTCGACGCTCCGACACAAAAGCGCCAAGTTATGAACCGTGATATTTATTCAACAAGGCCCCGCGCGGCGCGGCCGCGGGGAAACTTCTAAACTTTACAATTTACCTACAAGAGTAAATTCTTTCAAGTTTCGTTTTATAGTGCGCGAGATAAGGCAAACGGAAAATTTATAAACTAATAAGAATGAGATCGGATGTGGCTGGTGTATTGTGTACATATACTGTTCGTTTTATTAGGAACTAGTATCCCCGCGAACTTAGTATCAGAATCAAATCAGTGCTATGGTAAAATGATTGTTTTTTGTCAATTTTTCCCATGTTTTAATATTTATTCTGCTTGGTTTACGGCCCTTGCGCTAAAGAAGCGTAGGAAGAGTAGGTATAGGTATCCTTTCTAGATCAGTATGTATATATCTGGGACATAAACATGGCTTTAATATCTCAGAAGATGGGTATGATCCTGATACCTGAAAAGGTCTTTGGTTATGCCTACCTATTGCGTGTATATGTGTGTAAGTATGTGTGTGTACATCGCATCCACATAATCCGCTTATTCACACTTGGATTCTGTCGCGGCTTAGCCACTGCTCACGTCATAGGTATCTCATATTACTTTACCATTCTGTTACTGATTTACTGAGGAAAAATACAGTAAGTATGTAGCTATCTATACGTCTTCCTGTTGTGTAAATAGCATAAACACATAGTTACATACATATAGTTAGATAGTTTCAAGTATGCTCCATCGTAGATCTCATCGTCACTTACCATCAATTGAGATCGAGATCAAATACTTGCCTATAATGTAATAAAAAAAATAAAAATAAAAATAAATAAATAATACTGTATACTGCCATACTAACCGCCGAATACTCAAACGGAACTCAAATAAAATGTAACATAAACGCTTATGAAGGACTAAGATATTTGCGCAGCGATCGATTATTCGGTACTTGGGAGGTAAAAATTGACCGCTGTCGGATAAATTCCATCTGAAAATCCGAAGCGTACGTTACCAGTCTTACCGATACGTATATCCGACAGAAAGACGGTTCTTGAATATATTGATATATAGAATATGCTCCTGCCTCCTGTGGCCATGTTCGCATCTGATTTACGATCATTCCTTTAGCATAGCGAAATGATCTACGATGAAATCACATATATTTTACTAACATAGATCTTATATAAAAGGTATACTCTTGGACCTACTCCCAACTACGGTCTACGGCGTACTAAAGAGTCTTTTAGCCGACGGGATAATAGTGTACCGTCCACAGAAAGAGCCGAGACTGACGAATAGATGGATTAAGTAAGGTCACCTAAACTTGGTATATCTGCACATTAGGTCAAGGTCGTAGGCAGGGAGGAGGTAGTTGGGGGTACAAACCGTCCCTCGAAATGCCTTAGAGACCCACCGTGTTAAACATAGGTACTAACTAATGTCTCCAGGGTAGTCAAAAGCTCGATCCCACCAAGTGAACTTGACCTCCCCCCATCCCCGATGTAAATTCCTACACTGAGAAAAAAATTAGGTCCCGGTTACCTAATATTTAACCTAATATTGCGTATTTGTCGGACAACGTAGTGCATTAGGTAACAACAACCAAGTGCACTAGTTATTACATAAACTTATGTTCTACCGACTCATTAGGTTATTTTAAACTATTTCTAGTAAGGTAACTATCACCTAATAGTAGGTTAAAGTTACGTAGTGACTAGGTTGTCCGACAAAAACCTAATATTAGGTTCGATACTATAACCTAATAAACATTTAATAACACCTAGTATTTTACGTTAATTTTACCTTAATATACGTTAAACTTGACCAAATAAATTTTGATATATACCTAATAAATGATTTAATTAAACCTAGTCTAGATGATGGTTAGATGTCTGTAACCTTTTCAATGTGTATAAATAACCTAATTTATAGTTTCCGGTAGTGTACTGCGTAGGTATTGGATACCTAATAAGTGCTTTAATATAACCTACTGAGAATTGTCTGCACCTTTTTAGTTGCGTTAGAGTTACCTTATCGATAGGTGTAGGGTACATAGGTAGTAGGTAGTAACTAAGTATTTACTTGATTATAGCAAAATAATTAATAGGTAACGGTAATCAACTGGATACGTTAAAGTACATTAATAATGCCAACATGATAGGTATTATGTACCTAATTAATTTTTTCCACATTTTTTTAAGATAATCCATTAAGTATTTCCCTGCCTTAAAGTCTTCCACTATTTTTAAAATAGATTTATTTTCTCTGAAACAGCAATAGTTGTGTTTAATTGACACAAAATAAAAATAAAATAATAATTAAGGTTGCATTTTTAACTTCAGCCCCTTACTTTTCATGCATCACATTTTCAAATACTTCTCGTGCTTTCTCTAAATCTATTGACATATTTTCCATATTTACATCTTAATCAAATGTTGGATTTTCTTCAGTAGTTGAAGATGCTGTACTTTTGCTAATATTCTGAAATCACATTAAATCAATTAAATATGTATACACCAGCTGTCACAATCTCATCATAAACAAGAAAGCATGCCAACATCAAATTTTTGTTTCTCTATTCGTTTTGTAATTTAGCCCGTACTCTGGTGCTTGGAATCAGCGCTACCAAATCTTCCTCGATAAGGTGTTCTATTGCATTCAATTCAATATTTTCCTCTGTAAACAGCAAATACAAGAACAATGCAGAAACCATGCAATGACAAATAAGTATCCCAAAACCTCAGGCTTTATAATAAAATTTAAATAACCTACAAACAACCAAAATAAAGCCATATAAAGCTAATATTGTTGGAATCCCTAATTTACCTATGCCATATTTTTATTTACGCAGACGTTTGTGAACCACCCAGGAGGTATCTGATGTACCGGGGTTAAATCCTAAGACCCCATCCATACCATCCGATAAGATGACGCGTAATATTTGTTGGAGTTTGCTGCTCTAAAACCACATCAATATTAGCAGATACCAATATAAATTGAACCATATAATCAATACCCAAATCATATTTTACCATCAATAACCTATCAACATTTACAAAATAGGTAAATCTAACGCAACTAGGGCTAAATGTAATTGGTTGTGAATAGCTTACCAGTAATTTTACAATAATTTCTTCTGGCATTTGCCAATCGTTGAGTAGCACTTCCATGACTTCACTTCACAAACCCAGTACATATTTTCACGAACCCAGTATAATGAAAGCAATAAAAAAGGCGCCACAACAGCACAGCGCGCTGTCGCAGCCGGCCCGACCGAAGCGAACGCAAAAATGACTGTCTGTCTATACAGTGGCCAGTGTTGCTAGCACAATTTTTAAAAGATGGCCAGATCCGCCGTAAAAAACTTATTCTTGTAATTATAACCATATTTTATAAATGAAACATGTCTTTATCACCAATAATAAATATGGATTATGTCATGTGGCCACTGGAACCAACTACATCTGTTTTGTTTTCGGGAAGAAAGCTATAACAAAAAATGACATATGCACTACAGATCAATCATGGTTTATGTAATACTTTTAAAGCAAAAAAATATGTATAAGTTAAGTATTTCAATAATAAAAAAAGATAGCATAGAGTCTATTCCATTGTGGCGCCCTATCCATCATCATTTATTTAGTGTCACAAAATTTTGTATATAGAGGTAAATTTAATAGAGATGTGGCAACACACAATTCGGGTAATAGCCAAAAAACTGGCGTCAAATGTTGTGTAACGAGATTGGCCGTCTAAATAAATTAGCATGGTAAATACATACCAAAAGAAAAACATAGCATAAAAAATATGTGCTCTCCAAATTATGTACCTACTTGATAATCTGTGACTGTGCATATAATGTATAAATGTGATTTTTGCTATGCTCTTGCCACAGAGTAAGTAGGTATAAATAAGGCCATGGCGTGGTCCTAATGAGCCGCACCATCTCCATTTAATCCTTAAATGTATATCTTATATATTTTACCTATGAGTAGGTTTTACTTAACTTGTGCATAACTAGGTATTATTAGGTTTTATATCTTAAAACCTTATAACAAATATATTATAACAGGATTGTGTTATTTCAACAGACTTTTGTTTTGCATATTTACCTAGTACCACAGGTTTTCATTACGAAAACCTTTAAAATGGCTTATTTAACCTACTGCCAAGGTTAATTAGAGACAACTGCAATCAGTTGCGATAACTTTATGAAAATGTTAATGTAGTTGGTTTATACAAAACAATTTATTGGTTATTACAACCTTTTATTAGGTTATAGGAACCGAATGTACAATTTTAATTCCAAATAATTATTTAGGTTAAGTACAATTTAGTCGAAGCTACCTATTATTAGGTGTTTTTAAGCTATGTGTAATCATACTAGGTAGTATTCACTGATAGTGATAGGTAAAATTAAATGTGTATATTAGGTGACGGCCCGTTAACGTAACAGTTAGGTAAAAAAAAAGGTTTCTTTAACGTAAAATAGGTTAAAATTACGTAATATAGTACGCTACCAAACACTGTAGGTTGTATTTACCCAATCGAAGGTAAAACTATTTACCTACACTAGGTTCAGAAAACCTAAATTAGGTTGTTTTCAACTATTTTTTGCATTACCTACATTATTAGGTTTGAATTTACCTATCTTTTTTCTCAGTGTAGCTACGGTCTGCCTAAGGCAGGATATCTATTTGAAATACAGACGAAGTGGAATGTTAGCTCCATCTTCGTTAGGGGCCATCCATAAATTACGTCACACGTTAAGGGGGAGGGGGTCGACGAAGTGTGACATTGTGTGACAAGGGCGGGGAGGGGACCCAAATTTTGTGACATCACATTTTTTCAAATTATTATATTTTATATTTATGTATTACAACTTGCAAAATATGTGACATCACACTAGGTGGGGGGGGGGGGTCTCACAAATGTGACCAGTTGTGACAAGGACGGGGGAGGGGCCAAAAATTCATGAAATTTGTGTGACGTAATTTATGGATGGCCCCTTATAGCATGTCACAGATGATCTTATCTATCTCTACGCTCAACCAGTCGCATACAAGTTTAAATTACAACTTCCTATTATTGTTCTGCAAAGGAAAATAACTATCTCATCCGCATTAAATTAGATTGCGTCTTCTGCATCGCGCAATCAATGATTTAAATTAATATTAATCTGTGGATCGTCAAATTGAACAGGATATTTCAATTAAGGCAATATATTTCAATGTTATGGTTCGCATGCGGGCTGTTACTAACCGCCGCCGCCACTGCTCGAATTGACCGACATCTTAGTTTTGCTATAAATTAATTCGGGGTTCGTCTACACAGGGAGCCGCGATCTAATCTATACATCTATACATATAAATAAAATTGGAGTGTCTGTTTGTAATATTAAAATAACCGCTTTTTACTAAATGCATTTGGATGTATACACGTTACCTATACCAAAACAACCTTTTTTAAAAATGTTGTCTGTCTGTCTGTCTGTTTGTTCGGGGTAATCTCTGAAATGGCTGGACCGATTTGGACGGGACTTTCACTGGCAGATAGCTAATGTAACAAGGAGTAACTTAGGCTACTTTTATTTTAGAAATAAGAATAGGATCTCTCGAAAAAAAATAAAACTAATGTTGCAGCGCTGCGCCTGATTAAGTTTGAGAGCAACAATCTGTAATGCGTCCCGCGGGATCAGAACGTGCGAGCAGGCTGTTGCCAACGGTTGAGTCTTTGTTAAATACCACGCGGACGAAGTCGCGGGCAACAGCTAGTGCTACATAAATATCTCATTCTTTGTTGAAGGGAATAGATTTTATTCTTTGTTCTGTGGGATCATTTTTCGAGGGTATGACAATTTATATCTGATAGTATATTATATTATATTATATGTAATTATTTATTTAGTTAAATTGCTGTTAGAATCTGTAATAACGTTCGGTGAAATGACATATGTATCTATATAATATAGGTATATTAATTCGGTCGCTTAATTAGCGCAGTTGGAAGTGACCCTGCTTTCTGTGCCTAGGGTCCCAGGTTCAATTCAAGGGACAATCTTTTTGTGAGTGAGCACGAATGTTTCTATACGAGTCATGGATGTATAATATCTATGTATGTTTATATATTTAGTTCGCTCTCAGTCCATTGTACGGTACCCATAATACAAGTGTTACTTAGTGTGGGACCGTATAGTTGGTGTGTTTGTCTGGCGATATTATTATTATTATATTTATATATGTAGTCTTCTATTAACCAAAAGGGTTGCTCTTGCCCCTCGACTCCCGCGACAGACAATCGATCGATTACTTTGACATCCGTAAAATTACATATCGCTGTTTATGATTGATTCATAAACATTAACACGCATCATACAAATACCGCACTTATGCAAGGAAGGCATAAGGACGACTAGTAAACGATTTGACATTAATTATCTTCTCTAAAACGATCAATGTAGGCATATAGGTCGGTCTTTTAAAGGCTCTTATATAGGTAAGGTGTAACAGGGGGGGGGGGGGGGATTATATATATTTTACCTGAGGCTTTGGCATATCGTCACGGTGATAAGGATATCTCCGTGACGATATGTAATAGCCTCAGGCTATATAGGCATATAGCCTTTTGCGATAGCGAGATCTAAATGGGTGTTTGTGTAATCTGGTATGAAAACTTATTTAAGATTATATAAAAAAATATTATTGTTAATTGGGCCAAAATCTTTCTATAACATAAAATTTATTGTCGTCATTCTACAAGAGCAGATATATGTATAAGTATATAAACATTATTGCCGTCCCTCTCGTAAACTGAAGCTAATAGGTGCAATAAACATATCATCTTTCCATATCTATATCTATACATACAAATAAAGAAAATTGGAGTGTCTGTTTGTAATATTAAAATAACTGCCTTTTACTAAGTGCATTTGGATGTATACACGGTACATATACCAAAACAACATATTTTACAATTTTGGTCCGTCTATCTGTCTGTTTGTTTCGGCTAATCTCTGAAATGGCTGGACTGATTTTGACGGGACTTTCTCTGGCAGATAGCTGATGTAACAAGAAGTAACTTAGGCTACTTTTATTTTAGAAAAACAGTTTTTGTTAAATACCACGTGGACGAAGTCGCGGGTAACAGCTAGTATTATAATATATACTCAATCTCGAACTAGAGAAGCTCGTATTTATGGTTCCAATCCAAGTCAGACGTGCCAGAGTAAGGGTACTAACATAGTCCAAATCTTTAGAACGCTGTTGACGGCTGGTTGTACAAGGCGGTACACTGCATGGCATATGACTGTAACATTTGAAAATATATCCAAAATTGTCGCGATCCTTAGAATTGAAGGGACGACGAAGGATAATAAAAGTTCGGCACATCATAGTACCAAACTTACAAGTTTAACGAAAGGTCGGCACTTAGTACCGACGTAGAAGTTACGAAATATTTAAAGGCCAATTTGTCCAAAACATCAAGGCTCTCCAAAACAGTTTGATGATGATTTAAACTCTCGTCTCATTGGGGTACACAAGTACTTAGGGTATCATTGTGGCCGGCCCTTATCACCGTTTCTGCGCACTCAAACGTTATGGTCGGACCCTAATTATATGTAAAAAGTTAATGCTGCCTTTAATATCAATTCTTATTCGCTTTGAGAGTGCGTCGTTTGTGTTATTTATACCTACACTGAGAAAAAAATTAGGTCCCGGTTACCTAATATTTAACCTAATATTGCGTATTTGTCGGACAACGTAGTGCATTAGGTAACAACAACCAAGTGCACTAGTTATTACATAAACTTATGTTGTACCGACGCATTAGGTTATTTTAAACTATTTCTAGTAGGGTAACTATCACCTAATAGTAGGTTAAAGTTACGTAGTGACTAGGTTGTCCGACAAAAACCTAATATTAGGTTCGATACTATAACCTAATAAACATTTAATAACACCTAGTATTTTACGTTAATTTTACCTTAATATACGTTAAACTTGACCAAATAAATTTTGATATATACCTAATAAATGATTTAATTAAACCTAGTCTAGATGATGGTTAGATGTCTGTAACCTTTTCAATGTGTATAAATAACCTAATTTATAGTTTCCGGTAGTGTACTGCGTAGGTATTGGATACCTAATAAGTGCTTTAATATAACCTACTGAGAATTGTCTGCACCTTTTTAGTTGCGTTAGAGTTACCTTATCGATAGGTGTAGGGTACATAGGTAGTAGGTAGTAACTAAGTATTTACTTGATTGTAGCAAAATAATTAATAGGTAACGGTAATCAATTGGATACGTTAAAGTACATTAATAATGCCAACATGATAGGTATTATGTACCTAATTAATGCGTAGATGTAACCTGATCGACAAGTGTGCGGTTAAATAAGTACTTACATGGCTGTTGAAATCTTTCTTTATAATAAGTACAAGTATAGGTATACTTATAATTAACCTACGTCTATTAGGTCTAGGTATAAAAAACTCGCTCCTTAAATTTCCTAGAATGAAATGAGTAAATCGGTGATATAACTGATTAATAAAAATAGTTTTTGAACGATCTTATAGAAATGCGATGAACTTTAACTTATGTATCTAAGTGTAGCGACCTTTTCAACCTCGCTACAAGCTACACAGATGGCGCTGCAGACGCATTGTGAACAATTGACAATTCCCTCATACAATCCTGAAACGCGCTATGAGAGTTTTCGGAGCACGTAACATATATACAAGATCCCGACAATATCCGTCCGGGGCATAGCGGCCGCCTCGCCAGGCATACCACCCGCCTGGCTGTAAGGTCTTTCCTTTTCCGCTAAATAAGTAACAAAATTAAAAAGCTTTTAAACAATGCAATTCGCTGCGATCGCTATCCAGACGACGATTTCTAAAGAACATTGTTGCTTCTTCGACCGAGATTGCTTTAAATCGAGTCGCTAAAAGATCTATCTTTCGCGACTCGATTTAAATTGTCGTCTACGACATTGTTATCTAGAGACGAGATTTACGGAAATAGAAGCTGCTTTATTAAAGTAATATATGTACCCACGAAGAATGTAGAATATTCTCTATAAGGGTCACAATTGCAGGGCAAATTTCCATAGGAACAGTGACGTACGCGGTTCACCACGTGTGGGCATCATGAGCCCAACAATCCGGCTAATGCGCGCGCAGACATTCGCAATAAAAACCCCATTGCGAACACAATACGCGAAAAAATACACTCCACATATTTCACCGTTTTATGACAACAATGATTGTTCTCCCCATAAACCTTACCCACTACACAATAAGGGTGGATATTCGCGTGCTATTCAAACGCAACTTATCATAACTGCTATTGAGTGTCATGAGCCGCGGTCTCGCGGTGCGTCGACATGTGTTCCAAAGGGTTAACTAAGGGTTAAAGCACCGTTGTTTTCTTTATGGTTTAGCAAAACAAAGGGCAAAGGGTAACAAGTTCGCGCCCACCGCCCACCGCCCGCTGCGTCCGGGTTGCGCTTTTTTAGCCAAAAAAGTATTAACGTCCGAAAAATGATATGATGTCTTTATTTCGAGGAGTCGTATTGTTATGCTACGGTCACACCTGCGGATTATAGCACTAATTACTGCCTTAATAATGTCACTAAGCAGATGTGGCCGACAGTTTAGCACATTAGTTTGCAGCTAAGCGCTTATCGTGGTCATTTTTATTGCCTTAATCAAGGCGTACATTGGCATTAACACTAACGTTAACCTAGATGTGGCCGAACCGTTAGAGGGTTCCCAGGGGAATTGCGGTTACAAGATTATACAAAATAATCACCCTGATATAATAATATTCTGTGCATAGTCTAACCTACATCGATGGCTACCAGCAGAATAGGACAATAGGCAGCCCCTTTTGTTCCTTTAGTTAACAGATAAGATACATGGCCTACGATTATTGATACAAGCGTTAAAGCAATCGCGCTTTGGATAGCCAATTTAAAGTCAAAGTAAAGACTGAAAAAAATAATTTAATCATCGATTTTAAGTATTTTGAAAAGTTGCAACTTGCGCTCAACCAATCAACCAGTGGACGTCTCCGAATGCATGAGATTATATGATACAACTATGCAAGCTCTTTGCTCACACACACATAAAAAGAGAAAAAATGTGAGTATAAAAATAATTCTTCGACAGTATATCAAATACCACATTCAGATCAGTAAATCATATCGTACTGTAGGTGCCTTTAGACCATTTGAAAATTAACTGCCCTCACATGTTTCCCCGCATTCGATATTCATCAATTTACGGACAAAACCACATAAAATTAACCCTTATGGTGTTCTAGTAAAGCTTATAATGCTGGCGACAATAAAATTTACTGGATTATACAGTGTGAGTGGCACTTCATGACAATTGAATTTTAGAAACAGTTCGCGATACCCATTTGAGTGTATTTTTTAACAAATGTCGCAGTAGATTATCCCCATACGAAATGATAGTGGTAAACCTCGGGGTGGGTCGGCGGGGCCATATTGGAACACTTTAAAAAACTCATCCGTAAATTAAATGTAATTGTTCGCTCGTTAACCACACCGGAGGGGAGTGTTGCGTGAGCTGTTTTTTTTATATTTTTCTGTTTTCCTGTTCAACTGATTTTAATAGGATTTTGTGATTTAAGTGTGTGTGTAATTTTATCTATCTTGTATGAATATGAATACTTTTTGATATTTTGGTTTTATTTTTGCTCAACATGCTGTTATACCTACCTACCATTACACTAACACAGAATGAATTATTTACGTTAATATGTTAAATTGTTAATGAACTAATGAACTATAATGAGTTAATTAAACCAAAATATTTGTTTTTATTATATTAATATTACAAGCACAAAAAAACCGGTCGTTAGAGACGAAGCGGGGGAACTTAAAAGAGATGCAGTTTTACAGTCATTAAGGAGTCGTAATAACATGGACGCTGATTACTGCGGTGAACCACGCAATGCTGTAGCCCGACGCTCGCAAGATGTTTCCCTTATAAATCCGTAATGTGTATGTAACATCGGAATAATTACGAGAACGTTTAGCAATAATAATTTTTTGGCATACGGTTGTTTGAATAAATACGAGGCTTTGCCCGAAAATCATAGCTGGCGGAGACTGTTTCCCTCCTACTCTAGTTGAGTCAAATGCCTTCCTGGCACACCTATTTTTTTAAAAGTATAACTGGCCCTGTTCTTTCTCATTTAATTGTGTATTCTGTGGTCTGTGCTAAATAAAACTTTATTATTTGAATTATTATAAACGTAAAAAATGGTTATTAAGCATTTACCAAATAAACTGGTAAGACTTAGGTACAATTTAAATATTATATTTACGAGACATCTAGTCACTATGTAGAAAAAAAATACTAAATAAAAACTAATCACAATGACACTCAAACAGAACATTATTAGGGAAACTAGTAACTGACAAAAAAACCGCAAGCTTACACGTCCATTGTTCTCGAATGATAAGCAAATATCATCCTAATCTGACAATAGGCCAAAATGGCCACCCGGTCACGCCATAAGGTGTGAATGTTCACCAATTTACTGGCCATTCAATAACAAGTATAAAACATGTGCCCGCGCGCTCCGTTCGCGCCCACTTGACCCTAACTCGTGCGCATAAATTATGCATAATCATCTGCCGATATCGACCGCCAACTGAATTATGTTCGGGGATGTATAATAAGTGTCCCTCCCTTATATCGTTATGTGCCTTCTGACGATTTAGTTTCATCCGCATCGTAGCCACATATATTTTTATTGAACTAGTTGTCCTTTTTTATTATTACGATGTACTTACGTACGTACCGACGCAGAATCAAATGTATGAGAAAATTAATTATCTTTTTGTGATTCGGGGCGGGGACAAATTCAAATATGCTTCAGTCTTAAATGGTATAACACGGCTTTGTTTTATATATTAAGATTAACGTTTAGTTATGCTCCCGCCAAAGCCATACATTTTAATATTGAGCTAGATATTCCTACTAAGTATGACTTATATCTATATTATTAAGTCCATTAAGACGAATGATGTCATTCTGAGGCTTATTCAGAATGTAATACGCATTTATTTTTATAACTAACAAAAACATTAAACCCTCTAACGGCTAAATCTTTTTATCACTCAGGAAATCGGTCGTTTTGCCCCCAAAACTCGTCCCTAAACCTTTTTACTCATATACTTATGCACACACGAATGCTAATGCCGCAAAAAACGGTATCAACGTACAACAAGAGGTATTAAAGCTGCCATTAGAATATATTTGACGATAGCATCGGACGCAGGTGCAGCGTTTTGCATATTAAGCCCCGTAGATAGGACAGAAAGATTTGTTAGAATATCTTTGTTTGGGCAATGCGTTACTATTAGATGTTGTCAGTTCAATATATTGTTGTCGATCCCGACTTTTGTAGGACTCTTTTTTGCGAATGGTTTCTTTGTTCATTGGACACTTGTATTTAAGCATATTGAATGTTCAAATTTTCCGAAGCGTAACCCAAAAATATTGCGTTAGTTAGTACATAGGTTTAAGATAGATGAAAATTGAGTTTCATTTCAAGATGGAATAATGTTAACTAGGATCAAATATATAAAATTTCGTATCATCCATAATCTTCTCAGCGCGGCAGTTCTTTGATGACTAATTGAAAGTAATAAATATAGGGTCTAACTAACGCTATATATTTAAGAACATGAAAGCTCTAATTTCCTCAGTTCATTTACAAACAAGTCGCGGACGGCGGACGACGGCGCGGCGGCGCGGCGCGGCGCACATTTAATTTTTAATTAAAAACCGCTAAATTGTTCGCCGTCTCGGTTTTTTTCCATTGAGCAATAATGAGTGAACGCCGCGATATAATGAACCATTTACCATACATACTGATGAATAGGCACCTCTATCTATATAGCTACCTCTACCTATCTAGATACCTCTACCTACTATTATCTAGTAAGATATGAAGCTTAAAACTGTGGTTGATCTAGGGCGGGGTTTTAAACTGAAATATAAAAGGTTGGCTTATTTCTGGCTTTAAAAAAGCAGCATGATTATCATTCATAGCTCCATTCCACGCGGACAAATACTTTTTGATACATAATTTGTTTTCAATACATGTTTTTGTTTAGCTATTTATTTTAACTTTAATTGTAAATATTACCATTACATTATATTCTGCTTATGATATATAACGAATTCCCTGTAGACTCTATGTCTAGCTGGAACAAGTATCAGACAAAGGGGCAAGTTCGCTTCGAGTTTACCCAACTTAAAACTAATGTCAGTCCGTAGTAAGTTAGTCCCAGAGCAAAATAACTATTTATGAAATGTACACTCTTCACGTCACGTAATTAGTGTCATTTTATCTCGCGGTTCACGATCGATAGCATTCTTAAATGTGTCAACAGTAAGTGGGACGAGCACAGCGTGGTGCTATCACGCTACATTTCCAGTGTCGACCAACTTTGAAGTGGTTCAGCTGTTTTAACAATAGCTATTGAGTCTGTGATACCAGCCTCAATGGAGGCGGCGGGATGCGGGCCATGTACCGTCGCGTTAGTTTTATTTTGTGAAGCGTAGCCATCTAACCGAAATGTGTAGGTATCAGACGTGTGCGGTCCCAGTGATTGGAGGGTAAAAAATATAAACATTTGGTGGATGGTGGAAAGCAAATTAAATCTAGTTTATTCATTGGTATTTATTTTTAATCTATACTAATCAAAATGGACATGCATGGACAACAAAACTATTATAAGCAGATATTTCCAGCTCTGTTAGCAGTAATAGGTCCCAAAGATACAGACTTAGATTATATACACAAACATTAATACATATACTATATTACAGATGGATTAACATTTAGATCTTCTTAGTTTGTTCTTTTGTCTTGACTAACTTATTGTAGGCACAGTATCCTTCACGTCTGGCATCACGCAATGAACAATTCGCCGTTGACCTCGTTGCACTGCGCGCCGGCCGCGGCCTGCCAATGCTTTCATCCCATTAAACATCATGTAACGCTCCTTGCAGGTCAATGACCTGTACCTATTGTCTTATATACCACCGTTAATATGTCGATAAAGTTGCCTTTTGTTGTACATTATTTTTTTGTTTCTCTCTAGATTTCTATGACTCTTCGAGAAGAAAAGGTTTAAAGGAAGCCACGCGACTGTATGTAGAGCTTTAGACTTTAGGTGCCTACTTATTGTAATGGAATTGATAAAACGAACAAATAACATTCATAAGATACTTATATAGAAAATTAACACCTTGACAAACACACGATACGTCCCAAATTGACACAAAGAAACCAACAATAGCTATATTTGTATACAAATAGAGCAGATATTGTATAAGAAAGCTGTCTCATATTTTCGGTAAATAACTGTATTACCCAAATCCGCATAGGTAGAGTTGGGTTACCCCGGTCTTAAGGGATATTCATGCGATGTCTGTAATAAAGGGAAGGGAAGGGAACGTTCAATCCGCCGAGCCCTTTATTGGCATCTTAAGCATTTAATTAAAAAATTTACTCTTGCGCTCTTACGTGATGTTTATACTGCTACTATATTCAAGAGATATATTTTCATACTAGCTGTTACCCGCGACTTCAAATGCCGCGCATTCAACACATTCAACTCGGGCCCTATTTCCCTTTGGATTCGTGATTTGCACCCATTTGGTACCCATATCTATTTTCGATCAACTCATTGAGCTCAAGTGATGTAAAACATAGTGTATAATGTTGATATCTTGTGTTGCAGTGTTAGCGTGCCCGGCTACGCGGGTAGCCTGGCGGCGTCGCTGCCGGGCGGCGGCGCGGCGGCGTGGGAGCGGCTCGGCGCGGAGCTGGTGCTGTCCGGGCTGGTGTCCGCCGCCTACTTCGCGGCCATGGAGCGAAGGTGGTCCGGTGGCGCGCCGGCGCTCCTGGGCGCCGCATATTGTGCCGCAAGCTTCGTCTCTGTGAGTATATGAACCCCCAACCACGTGCTTCTTTCAGCCACATTGCTGTAATGCGTGACTACTAAGCTATTCGCGGTTTTTTAGTTCTGGCTTCCTGTGAATGTCGAATTGGCGTATAGTGCAGGCCATGCATCTCACACGACACTCACACTACAAGACTATATTGCAAACATTTAGGTTTAAGCGAAAAAGTTATACCCAAATAAGATGTTGCCATTAACACTATATAAACGTATAACAAGAAAGTGAGAATGGTTTTATTCGCTTTCATACATTTCATCGCTCTGACGAAATGTTAAACCTTGTCTTAACCGTTGAATTCAATATACGGTACACCATTCAATATGTCATGTACGGTACCATTGTGGGTGTACCGGCCATTATGTGTAATGTATTACGGAGCGCTACCTGTGTATTATGCGTCGCATCCTCAAGGAGAGGACAGCTGCCGCCGCCCCGCTTTGTGCACATCTGTCTCGTACAAAACAAAACGCGTGGATCTGAAAAAATAACTACCTACGCAATACAGAACATCCCAATGTCCATTGAAATGTCTGCACAAGGATAGGCTTTGATTGTGTTCTTTTTTTTGATGAGAGTAGTTTTAAATCAACATTTACAGTCTAGAAAAATGTATAATGCCAAAAAAAATAATCTAACCAGTATACGTTAAGTGCGAGATTATTCGTAAGCTATTCAGACACATTTTATGGCAAATTCAGCGCCTCGAGCGGACAGTATTTAAAACTTCAAATTCTCTATACAACGTATACGTAAACTATATAGTTATTTTACGAATAATCTCGCACTTGACGTAGTAGACTGAGGTCCCCTAGTCGTACTTTTCAGCTAAAGCCATCATGAAACTAGTGATTGTGTATAGATTTTTCGTAATGATTTTATTTTTCACGAGTATGCAAGCATACGTAGTTGTGTGTTATAGGTGCATGTTTACCGCCCTACAAAAAGTTATTGTTTTTAACGAGTCCATTGTTAGATACCCAAAACTAAAACGCATAAAATACCTATCTTTATATTGTATAACTTTCATACATATCATATGTATACTTACACAGGTTGATTCGGAATGCTTATACTAATCGACAGATCGAAATACTGACTTCACATACCTAATGATTACAAATGTGCAGTGCTTAGTATACCCTTTCTGAATCAACCTGAATAATATAATCCACCAATAAGGGATGGCGTAAGATAGCTTCTTACGACGCAAAAGTCTGGTTTCCTGACTTAAACGATACAAATCTAACAATCGTCAATATTATCAATAGATGCCATCCCTGAACCCGGCCCGCTCGCTCGGCCCGTCGTTCGTGCTGTCCCGCTGGGAGAGCCACTGGGTGTGTTGGGTGGGCGGCCTGGGCGGCGGGGTCGCCAGCGCGCTGCTCCACGAGTGGGGGTCGCGGCGGGCGCGCTCCGGCTCCTCCCGGGCCTCGTCGCCGCGGGACCTGGACGAGCTGGACAAGCCGGTGTTCCCGTCGCATCACTACAGGCACGCGCCCACGTACTGCGCGGCCGCGCCGAGGCCCGACACCGCTGAGCCTCTGTATTCAGGCACCAAGTCGTTGTACTGTCGGTCGCCGCCGCCGGCGAGGCATACGTTGCACAGGTAGATACTATATCCTCTGTTGAATTTTTCTACTTTTAAAAAATACATATTGTCACCAGCCTCGGTGTTTTGTGAGTGTCAAGTAAAGCTATTTAAAAGGTTAAAATCAAAGCATGAGACATTTTTAATTTGGAATGACAGTCGGAACCCATTAAAAATCTAGACGGGCTCAAATCTTCCCAATAATGGGTCCCGACTGTTAAAGTTGCTACTGAACTTGTTTATATTGTTTTAATTTAAAGATTTTTTTCTACACAGTCGGTTTTTTTTTATTTCTTATAATTCTGGTCTTCGTTCGACCAAACGTGTATAAGCCATCAGATGTAAATTAATATTAAGTTGGGCGACTCATTTATGGTAGCCGATCCTGAGATGAAGCCAAATACTCTCAAACCTACCTTTAATTTTACAATAAGTATTTTGTCACATTACAGATCACAGTCAGTGTACAGCAAGGGCAGCACCGTCACCAGCACCGCGGGGACCGGCGCGGGGGCGGTGACGAGCGCAGGGGTGGGGGCGGGGGCGGGCGGGCCGCTGGTGACTGCGCAGTCGCTGGTCCTGCGCCCGCCCGCCCACCAGCACCAGCACCATGCGCTCGCACACAACCAGAACGCACACAACGCACAACGAGACCCACCGTATGGAACAGCGAATGGAGTCCGACAGGGACCCGCCGGTTAGTACCGGTATATTTACATGTTCATAAAATATTTGCTAGTGAGTTCTTGTCATCGCAAGAACGCACTGTATTCGCTTCATAAAAGCGTTCGTTAACGGGCTGATTTTGTGGCTGTCAAGTTGTGGTCTACATCGCGTAGCACTTGCTCCAATCAATACTAAAAGTGTGGTACAATAACATAATAGCTTGCAGCAAGGTACTCTCTTGTTCTTGCAATATGTACTCTCTTGCAGAGGGTATCGGTAGCAATATTGCTCAGCTAATGCGAAGCTAGACGTAATTTATATAGCCTGTTTACAAGCCCTTCTATAATATACGAAGAAATTGGGAGATTATATCACCTATATATTGTTTTTTTTTAAATTAACCGTCCGATGTTTTTCCATAACCAAATTTCTACTTACCTAACCGATCTCAATGACAGGTGCAGCAGTAGCGGAGCGGCGGGACTCATTGTACGGCGCGAGCGGCGGCAACTCGACCTGCAGCGCCCCTGCCGGCGGGGGCGGGCGGCGCGCGGCGCTGGCGTCCGACGACTCGGCGTACGGCACGTACACGCGCGCGCCGCACGCGCACGCGCACGCGTACCGCGCGCCGCACACGCCGCCGCACGCGCACGACCACTACTAGCGACGCGCCGAGCAGCACAACATCGCGCTGCTGTTCGACGTCTGAGCTCAACGACGACGTATCCAAAGACTCGCATTCCTCAGGATCGTATCGATCCTAGTGTTTTAAACTTTTTTGTTGGAAAATAAAAGTTAATACACGTGAGTGTCGTACCGTATCATCGCAATGCACTCCAACCTCAGATAGACGACATATGTATGTATTTGCTGTAAAGACTCGCATTTGCCGAGGATTCAATCGATATAGTGTAGCGAATCGACCAGTTCGATAATGCAAAGTTGTGATGAAACACTGACGACAGCCTGGTCAAGTAGTTTGGGTGGAGGCCGCCGCATCGCCGCACCGGGCGGTTGCGGTGTCGATTCCCGCCACAGAAAACTTCGGTTATTTTCGTAGCCGAGGTCTATCTTATAATACAAGCATTGCTTAGTTCGGGTTATATGTACAGTTGGTGTGATCGTCTAGCAATATTGTGCTGCTAAGTGGTTGCCAATGAGTTGTAAACTTTCAATAAATTGCAAGAGTTGCCAATGTGCGCTGACGAAAATATAATTATAATGTGGCTCTCTGCCGTAAATACCAAGTAAATCGCACAATATTACAATTACATACCTACTAATAGTACCTAATCGTAATCGTATCTACTACCTAATCGTAAGAATCTATTGCGTGCTAGACGAGACCTAAAACTAAAATCGTACCCCTGAATTTATAAACGTTTTATAACATTATCAAACTTCATATAGTGCGCAAAGCATAATTAAATATACTTTATTGTTCTGGTGTCGATAAATTATAATTAGCTAATAATGGTATAATAATTATTATTAACACTTTGTAAATACGAATATTTTATCGTAACATATCTACTTACCAATTATGAAACAAACAAATCTTAATTCTATGTTACGAAACAACATTTTAATCAATAAAGATTGGTTTACATTAGTTGAGTAGCGAGTTAATTAACAGAACTGGCGAGTTAATTCCTGATCACCGTTTGGACAGAACACTCCAGTTTAGTAGTAAGTGCAAGTACTCGCGTGTCTCCCTCACTCAGACAACTAAATTGCCCGCGTGCGTGGACAGGAGAGTTTAGTACAGTACATAGTAAGTTAACACATCACGACTTGTATTGTTGATACTAATTCAAAGTACTTGAAGCTTAACTCGCCTGCACCACGTTTTGACACAAATGACTACTTAACGCAATAAACCCGCCATGTTTTTACTAAACTCGCTACTGATCTAATGCAAATGTAAACCAGGCTTAAGATCATCCTATGAACAATGATCAACAATGCACGACTGACATGAGTCAAATCAGTAGGTAGGTACTTTATACCTATCTAACTAATATTATAAATGTGAATGTTTGGATGGATGGATAGATGGATGGATGGATGGGCGTTTGTTACTCAATCACGCCAGAACGGCTGAACGGATCTGGATGAAATTTGGCACGGAGATAGATTATAGTCTGGCATAGCACATAGGCTACTTTTTATCCCGGTAAAATGTATGTTTCCCGTGGGATAGAATTGTTTAAATTTTTCATACTTTTAATCGCGGGTAACCGCGTGGCGCAGCTAGCTACTATATAATTTCAATATTGTAATGCAGTAAATCGTTATTATGCAGTAATTTAATATGAAAGCAAATTTTATAGTCAATGTTAAATGTGTGCTCTATTTAGTTGGGTATGAGTGTACGTGTATACGCATACAGCTCCACTTAGGGAGATGTAATTATTAACAATAAAAAAGCTCATTTGGCTATGTGGACCAAATAATTGCCAAATATAAAAGTAAATAACTTTGTGTTATTTTAATTATAGTAAGTACCTAAATACGACATAGTGCCATGTGTTAACTCCATTTACACACAATGTTAAAGCTTAACATAGCGTATGTTAAAAGTCTTATTAGTATAGATAGTGAAGCTTCGAAACTCAGCTACAAGTACGGTGTTTACCGAGTTGGTTTTTGTAAATAAAAGTAGATAATTTTTCATATAACTAATAATGCGAATACGACTTCTGAAATTTGCGATGCTTTCACGTGGTAGGTGTATCTTACCTTCTCCCGACAGAAATTTAGCATCGAGATTAAATTAAGATTTGTAACATTTTCCATTACACTGTTTGGGCCTTTTTATTATATTTTGATGGATTTCTGAATATAGAATGTTAAAATAAAGTGCTCTCTTTTCATAAAATATAAACTAGTCCTGTACTTCCACTCGAACATTTTGTAAATATTTTGAAATAAATTTACCTAAAGTTTTATGTGCAGTTTTATTAGCAACTAGCTGTTGCCCGCGACTTCGTCCGCGTGGTATTTAACAAAGACAACCGTTGACAACAGCCTGCTCGCCCATTCTGAGTCCCCGGGACGCATTGCAGGTTGTTGCTATCAAATTTAATCAGGCGCTGCGCTGCAACATTGGTTTTAATATGTTTTTTGTGAGATTCTATTTTTTTTCTAAAATAAAAGTAGCCTAAGTTACTCCTTGTTATATCAGCTATCTGCCAGTGAAAGTCCCGTCAAAATCGGTCCAGCCATTTCAGAGATTAGCCGGAACAAACAGACAGACAGACAGACAGACAGACAGACAGACAGACGGACAGACAGACAGACAAAAAATGTAAAAAATGTTGTTTCGGTATGGGTAACGTGTATACATCCAAATGCACTTAGTAAAAAGCGGTTATTTTAATATTACAAACAGACACTCCAATTTTATTTATAGATAGAAGATAGAAGAAGATGTATAGATATATCAAATAGCGGGTTATTGCAAGTAAATTAAACAGCAATTCAATTTCCATTGGTGTAGATATATTAAAAAAAACTTACGCTAGGTACATTGTATTGTAAATCGATATAAAAATACATGAACCTATTTGTTTATGTAATATATGCTCCGTAATTTTTAGTTCTCACATTTTAACTTCATACACATTACACAAATATTGTGTTTGTAATGTGCCGATGAACAATAATTCCGAAATCCTGGTCGCTTACCAATATTGCCCCTACTAGGTGGCACAATGGGATGGGAGATAATTATGCTTATTTCATAAGTCAAAAATAAATATCATTTCCTTATTACCTCTAGTGTAGGTACATTTTAAGTATAAGTATAATTTTATTATGATTATCACAAAACATCGATTCAGGGTCCCAAGTCTGCTAACACAATCGAAAGAACACAATAGAAATAGCTAATTAGAAAAACATTACAAAAGAATATAAACGTATAAAATACAAAATATCATTAAAGCAATATCACTGACAACGTGTTCGTGGTCTCTAAAAATAAAAGAGATAAAAACACTTAGCACCCACGCAGAGAACGCTCGCTTTACTTAGCTTAGTAACAGGGTGTTTTGTTGCTACAAATTAGCATATTGTTCTCACTAGTAGTAGTAACACAAGCGTGCTTCTTTGGTGCTCACGTTTTAACAGCAACTTAATTAAAGAGCTTGCGCCGAAGATGCGAGTCTTAGCTTCGGCAGTCGAGAAAGGAATGGTCATTGGAGGATTATCGTGAGAACCTTAACTACCTTACACAGCAATCTACACACGTCGTTAGAACTATTTTTGCTGATAAATAGCATTTGCTAATAAGCAGCAGTTTTTCTTAGTTAGGTGTAGGCAGACCTAACTCGCGGATGATCGCTTGAAGTGGGTGCTTATAGTTTTCATACGCGTCATCAATACTCTGCGAATAAAGAACACAAGTCATGATATATTAAGTTCTCGTGAAAACGTAAGTTACACTAGAATACTAGAATAACACACGGTATACCTAGGTCCCATCAAGCATTTGCGTGTTTAAAGAGTCATTTTACGCAATTTCTGTTACACTTTACATAATGTGCAATATTTGTGGGATATTAAGTGTTCATAAACGTGCACGAATGAAGGAAATTAAAATAAAACACTAGAGTCTACATTTTAGAGTTCTTCCAAGATGTCTGGTAAAATTTCAGTGAGTATCCATAGCTTTAGTGATAAGGTTAGGGGATTAATTTCATCATCAACATCATTATTATCATCAGCAGGTCCTTATAATTAAAATAACGAAGAAACATTTAACTTAACTCTAGCAAAAATTGCACTATTTCGTAGCCGATTGCCAACATAAAAAAAAGAAGAAAGAAGAACATTAGGACTTCAATTACCGTGGGTAAAGGGGAAATCTGGTGTGATTGTGTATTTTGTACATACCCTCTTAAGTTGGTCGAGGTATTCATCGTCATCATAGCTCGGTCCTCGTCGGCGCCTCGAGAACTCGGCGATAGCGTCGGCCCGGCCGCGCGAGTGGTGGTGCGGCAGCGCGATCAGCAGCTTGACGATGAAGGGCCCGATCAGGAACGAGGAGAGCGAGGGCGCGCTGTGCTTGTCCATCCGCCGCGTGTACTCGCCGAACGCCGCCGACACCGCCTGCTTGTTGTTGTACTCGTTGATCTGTTGCAGCTCGGTGAAGCGATGTTCCAGCGCCTATTGGGGCAAAAGCAGTGATAGCAAGACACCGGCCACAGGTTGAAACCCTGGCTCGCACTTCTGGGATTTTTAGATTTCTATCTATCTTCTGTCTATCTCATTTTATTAACCATGATTTCATAAACGTCGTGAGGACTACCTACTTGTCTGAGAGAGCCTAACTGGTTCTCGAAAGACATGCGAATTCCGCTATAACCAGCACTGGGCCAGCGTAGTGGACTATCGCCTGAATCCCCAACACGACTGACTCGCAACTCGCAATGGAATGATAGTGGTATCGTAATACGTAGTCAGTTTTAATATTGGGCAACTGAAGAGTCACATATTTCATTGCAATATAATTATGAGTTAATTGTCTAAGCAGACTTGGGACCCTAACCTAGTTGAATAAATGCATGTGTTTGTTGGACTAGGTAGATGATTTTATTTTGTGTTATATGAAATATATGGTGTGTTATGTTATATGATCGGGATACAGGTGGGGAAGAAGATACCTCGACAAGTCGGTCCTTATAGTCATCGTCGTCTGTCTCAGCGCGGTTGGCCTGGAAGTTGTCGAGCGCGACGCGCGCGGCCGCGGCGTGCAGGTCGCGCAGCGCGCGCGGGTGCAGGCAGCAGGCCGCCGGGCCCCACACGGACGACACGTGCGTGTTGTACGTGTGCTCCGCCGCCTGCATCGCCATCCTGTTGCTTGTCATGTTCAGACGCTCCAACTCCATATACTGCTCGGTAATCTCCTGCAGAATGAGACGGAAATTTCACAGACTTTTTTTATATAGGAAGAAATAATGTCATATTTCAGGTAGTCTTGCAATGTAAAGTATTTAATATACATAAATACATGGTAAACAAATAGATGATGGATGACATCCTACACATTTTTAAGGCAGTGATTCCTGTAGATATTTGGGTTTGGTGTCACCAATTACAAATCCACGAGTCACTGCTTTATAATAAAACACTATCGGGTTATAAATCCTTAGGTTAGCCAACACATTATTATGTAGAGCAAGCATATAGGTATGTAGCGACCTCTTCAACCGCACCACAATCTACACAGATTTTTTTTTTTTTTATTGCAGTATAGGCAAGTATTTGATCTCGATCTCACCCGATGTTAAGTGACGATGAGATCTACGATGTAGCATAATTGTTGTAGTCAACGGGGAACAAAGACGCCGGTAGCGTGTTCCATTCCTTGGCAGTACGCACGACTATGTAACTTGCTTACCTGAAGCAGTTTGTCCACATATTGGTCCTGGTACTGGTCGGTGGGTCGGCTCCGTCTGCTCGCGAACTTATTCCTGGCGGCGAGGATGGCGCGCTCGTGCTTGTCCTGCAGCTGGCCGGAGCTCATGCCGGTCTGGTACGCCAGGTCGCTCTTCATCTGGGTGATGTACACCTCGCGCGCCTCCACCACGGCCACGCCGTTGTTCTGCTCGTTCACAGCACACAGGTGCTCATACTCCTCGGTCAATTGCTGCTCCAACGAGACACGAACATGTTGATTAATAATAGTAAAAATAATACTAAGTAGCCCTTTTTGTCCATGTTGAGCACGGGCTTCACTTCAATGTAACTGAGATTAGGCCGTAGTCCACCACGCTGCCCCAGGGCGGGTTGTCGGACTTCACACATCTTTCAAGGTGATCTCTCAGTCGCACATGAAATCCGGAAATGTCACAGGTTCGTTGCGAATATAAAGAGACATACCCTTAGTAACGTTTCTCTCTCATCGTCCTGTTCGCCCTCGGCCATGTCGCGCGTGGAATCGAACATGGCGAGCACCATGGCTAGCTCGTCGGCGTGCAGCTGCGCGAGGTCGGCCGGGTGCAGGCAGAGCTGTTGCTGCACTTCGCAGACGCGCTCGATCGCGTCCGCGTACGCGCGCCGCGCACTCTCCAAGTCCTCGCGCACACGCACCTCGTTCCGCCAGTTATACAGCGGGAGACGGGCCTCCAACTCCTGCCGAACGTGGTGATCAATGATACGGAATGGCCAGTGAAACTATGTGTAGTTTATTGTACCTATACGTGTGTGTAGAGATAAAATTACTACCTACAAAGATGATTAAGAATACATATGAAAGGCTAAAATACCATCAGTCCAAATTAATCAGATTATCTCTGTTTTCCTCTTCCACACTTTCTTTTTACCTTCTCCTCTTTCCAGATATCCTTTTGTAGCGACCTCTTCAACCTCACAACAAGCTACACAGATCGCGCCAAACTATTATTAATCATGGATGAATTAAATTTACTCCCGAAAATAAATCGAACATGCTTCCATATTATACAAGTGAATGATTTAGTAGATGCAACATAATAGTTTAAAGTTCATTCACCTTGACAAGTTTATTCAGGTGTTCTTCGGCGTCTTCCTTGGAGCCGAGTTTTCTCTTCCCATTGAAGAGTTGCTTGGCGGCGCCGAGCGCGGCGTCGTGTCGCGCGCGCACGGCGGCGGGCGACACGCTGTGCGCGCCGCCCGCCGCGTCCTCCATGGCCGCGTCGTACGCGTCGTGCGCGTCGCGCGCCGCCGCCACCAGGCACGCAGTCGCCGTACCCTACCCACGCAAATACTCTTCAGGTGTCCATGGCAAAATTATAGCTTGGTCGTATCATAATCGGAAAGCATGCTAACACTTCCATTCTTATTTATGGATTCAGTTACATGAGCGGAACAAAACAATGACATTAAACGTAACGCTGATCGAACGTACTTTTCTACACGTAGCGTTTGTCCGAACGAACGACACGAAAGACGACACGAAAGGTAACTTATTTTAATGGAACCAAATGAAAATAATTTAGCTTTCCTGACTCTTTCTTTCAATTGGGGTTGAAATTTAAGCGACGGTTGACTCCTTTGTTCCCTACAGTGTTTTAAGACTTCAGCAGGGGCAACTACAGGGCGGCATGCGATCAGAATGCCATGGTGTTAGCTGATTTTGGATCCAGATTATATTTGTATATCAATACTTGCTTTTAGTGCTAAAGGCCCCGGCCAAGGCCCCGTGCCTGTACTGTTCAAACGATAATGACCCAAGTGTACTTGGGAATAAAGTTCTCGACAGTACCTTTAGAATGCTGACGGCGGGTGGCATTTCCTCGCTGTTGAAGACGTCCGCGTAGTTCTTGAAGTACAGCGCCAGGTCTCGCGCCTTAACGCTGCTTCCACCGATAACTTTGGGCTTGAGATTCTTCGGATCGAACATCGACGGGACCAGTTCAAGCAAACCCATTCTGAACTGTTCGGTAATGTCTGTAATTTTATATATTGGCTACTTTGAACGCTCGTTCTGAATGGCCAATCTTCAGTTTGATAGTTGTAAGAGCATCTGTCTGATATTTGCAAGATCTAACTACATATTATTGTTATAACCTAGATACATTTTTGGATTTTCATCTGTTTATCTGTTCGCCTCTTTGTTCATCTTTGTCTATCAAACTGAATACGCATCACGGAGAAACTTCTAGACAGTTTTTATGGTGATACTTATCATACAGAGCAACGTTTAGAATGAATGGGGTCCAACGGTATCCCGTTGGATACGGCTATCGCCAAAGGCTATGAGAGATTTACCCGACAAGCATCCAGCAAAGTCTGCATTCCCGACGACGAGTCCAGGATGTGCCATTAGGAAGCATTTGATTTGTTCGAAGCATGAGTGGATGTGCTGGCGCACCTCTCGTAGCTCCGGCTTCTGCCCGTTTTTCATCTGTCAAAAAATAAATCAGTACGAGATTTTATAAATCTGGGAAAAATATTGTACGCAGCTACTTTATTGGGCTGGCATAGGAAAATCATTCGATAGTCGAAAATCCACAACTGAAAGGTATCAAAATGCGGAAATAGGCGCGGGGCAAATATCTCTGAGACACCCAGTCTGTTGAAAGACTTAGTTATGTCGGATTTGCTTAAAGAACCTAAATAATTTCCGGCAAGTACGTTAGATGGGGTCCGAACTTATGATACTGGTGTAATTCATTGCACTGACCTCAAGTCTTCGAGCTAGCAGTGCCTCGCCTCCCTTAGCTCCGTGCGCGTACTCGTGGGCATTAGTCCAGTCTCGGACCAGGAACTGGAGTACTTGGAACGCCTTGCCACCTTCATCGCTGTCACCAGCGGCTAGGCGGCCATAATCCGTGAACAACTAAAATAAATATGCGCAAAACTCAACAGAGTTCTTTTTGGAAATAGTATAAAAAGAGTCAAAAACAGAAGGGCCTATAGGGACATTATTTTTCTACCGTTACTACGATATTGTACTAGAGGACTTTAGCGGTAAAGGGAAGAATATGCCTGGCGGGACGGCCGCTATGCCACGACGGTTATTGTCGGGATCTTGTTTATATGTTACGAGTTCCGAAAACGCTCATAGCGCGTTTCAGGATTATATGGGGAATTGTCAACTGTTCTGAATGCGTCTGCAACGTCATGTGTGTAGCTTGTGGTGAGTTCGAAGAGGTCGCTAAAGGACCATAGCTGGGAATGGGATACAAAATATCTCCAAATAACCATAGCTCATTAAATCCACAGCTATCATTTACATATGACTCATGAAATTTGTCGCTACTCACATGCAAATGTTGAAGATCGTCTTCTTGAATATTCCTAAAGATATTATAGATCTGTACAGAAGAGATGAGGGTTGACAGCGCGAAGATGGTTGAGCTGTCCTGCAGAGTGCTCTCCGTGTCGAAGGTGCCCTGGGTGTCCATTAGCAGCACCACCACCTGTGTGGAACCAGTAGTAGCTTATTGATCTACCGAGACAACCATATGTATAAGTACCCACAATGAACTTTTAACAAAGGCATCGGAACTTCGAACGAGAGTGTCATATGAAGGCGTGCAGGAGCGAATACCTCTATGGTTGCGTTAAAGATATGTAGACATTAAAAGAAAGCCACCTCCAATACCTACCTCTTGACCGGTTTCTGATCTAACCACTACCGGCTTGGACCACAGGTGGATGCCGGTCGTTTCTCGCTCGCAGCCCGCGCGCCAATTGAAACCCTTCAAAGGCTCGTCCTCTCGACCCAACCACTGGCCGTTCAGCTGACTCGTCCGCTGCAAGATTTAGAAGTAATTTAGTAACATACGTAAAACAATCGCTGACTAACAATTAGAGTCTGCACACGACGAGCCGACGCAAACTTGTTTATATGCTGATGAAGCGTCAATGAACCTTTCGGTCGGTGACAGCTCACGCGCGCATCGCCGCGTTATGTGACTGGTCGCAACGTTGCAGCGGACTGTTTGTATATAGTTGGTCTCTGTTAGGAAAGTATCGTGGCGTGCCACTACACCTCGTACGGCCCACGACAGCGCTTGCTAGTCACACTTACTGAAGCATTGAGGTATCGAAGGAAGAAGCCGAGCAGAAAGGACTTGCCGCCGCGAAAGGAACCAGCCACGCTGACCACCATGACGGGCTTGTCGCGCAGGTCGGCGCGCACCAGCAGCTCGTTGAGTGCGGCCACGTCCACAACGTAGCGGTCCCCAGGCTGCTCCGACACCTTCACCACTTGGATGGCGTGACCGTAGTCTTCACTACTCATCATGGTCGACATCACTTTAACAATACAACGAATAACCTTCAAACGCCTGATGCGAGTGAAATCGGCTGAACTGTTTGCTTACAAACAGTTCAGACTCTCGCCATAATTTATCAGCCTTTTTGACATGCGAAAATCTCGTAAGGAGAAGCGAGCGGATCCTTCAGTCTTAGTCACTAAAACCTCACCGTGTATATACCTTTTTTTTATTACATTATAGGCAAGTATTTGATCTCGATCTCACCTGATGGTAAGTGATGATGAGATCTATGATGGAGCATACTTGCCTAGGTAGGAAGGCGGCAATAAATCCTACCGGCATCGACACGTTCGACGTCGAAATCTCCAAAAAGACATCGCACCTCAGATTTATAACCAACCGTCTGGATCCAAGTACAGACAAAGGGATCAAACTTGTTTCATAAACAATATTATTGACGCGCTTCACATATCATTTTGTTTCTTGATCTGAACAGTGCGGGTGACCATATAAAAACTATCTATCTACTTAAGTATTTTCATTTAGTTCATATAAGACTGCGAAATCCCAAGAGTTTTCTCTCAGCGCTGAGATTGGTTTATAAATACGTACCTACGTAAGTTTCAAATTGATAGCAATGAACGGCAATTTATTTTAAAACTACATTCTGTTGATATAGGCGCGCGTTTACATTTTGCAAACCATAGAGGTGAACTGAACCGCTGTGCTGCAGTGACTCACTTTCGACAACATATATGTGTATTAGTATGTACATAAATAAATCTGTTTATTACTATTACTATTCTGGAATGGTGGATGATAACGCCGAGAAGACTGGCTTGCGACGGGCGAAGCGATATTTTTTTCTATGCGGTATCCTCTTAGAGAGTCAACAGGGGTGCGCAGTTTGTGCACCCACAATTTTTAGTAGTAGTATAGACTCGAATGTAATAAGGCGCGAGCCTATTGCCATAGGTATACCGGGTTCAATCCCTCTTAATGCGGAGGGGATTCGGAAGTAAAAATAATAACAACATAACTCTTGAGGATTCCTCCACTAAACGAACATCATATTGCTTTACCGTTGAATTCCACCAATTTTCTATCCGATGCCAAGATGCCAAGACTTAATTCAGAGTTAATTCACTTTTCAAATCACAAGTGTAGGCATTAATGTTTGTTCTTTGCAAATCCCAGGGTCAATGACCTCCGGAGGTCATAGAAACTGATTGGCATAAGCGAGTAGGTTCTGGCGCTTTGCTGACCGCTGCCGCGGCACGTTCGCAAAAAACGAAAAATTGACGACTTTTATTGAAAAAATGGTCAGTCCTCCACTCCATAGAGCCCCTAAGGATACAACCCAACACAAATCCTTGGTTGCCTGGAAGATCCTGCATCGCTATACAGGAGCGGGCGCTGATACAGCATTTAGTTTAGGGGTGGGAATCAGGGTGGGCTACATTTTGTATGATTTTACCACAGATATATGAGATATGTTATGAAAGCGGTGGGCTTGCGCACACAACTTGCCAAAATTAGGCTAACATAGAGTTTTCGCCGTCAGTCGACTGCAATTGCACGTCGGTATCGGAGCTCTAGCTTTTTTTAAAACGCCGTGTTATTCCGTGGTTGTGTGCAAAAATACTAGCAGCAATGTGAACTACGCGAAAGATGGAATCTCATTTCACCAGCCAGTATTAAGTATTTTATTTATTCGTCTTTAAAATCATTAAAAACAACAAATCAAAAAATATTTGATGCCTTTATTATGTTATTTTAGTTTTTATGTAGCACGACTTTTTTTATTTTTGTACACAATACATGGCTATTTAAGTACCACTTATGTTCGCTACTGAGTGAATGTACGAGGCAATGGACAGTTCGCCTAACAATACTTTGAATAAACTGGTGCGTCGCGTGGTACGGCCGCTGTATACGGCGACGACGCAGCACGCACTGAAGAGACTTCGTATTGGTTGGTTTTAGCGAGTGGTGGGGAACAAAACGGAGACAGCGAGTTCCCATACATTTTGAACCGCACGGCATATTTATCATGATCTGTGGATTTTACCAAGGTATCTTTAATACATTTTGTTATAAAAAAATGCACCCATTACGCTAGACAAGTAATTACATACCTATATCTACACTGAGAAAAAAGATAGGTAAATTCAAACCTAATAATGTAGGTAATGCAAAAAATAGTTGAAAACAACCTAATTTAGGTTTTCTGAACCTAGTGTAGGTAAATAGTTTTACCTTCGATTGGGTAAATACAACCTACAGTGTTTGGTAGCGTACTATATTACGTAATTTTAACCTATTTTACGTTAAAGAAACCTTTTTTTTTACCTAACTGTTACGTTAACGGGCCGTCACCTAATATACACATTTAATTTTACCTATCACTATCAGTGAATACTACCTAGTATGATTACACATAGCTTAAAAACACCTAATAATAGGTAGCTTCGACTAAATTGTACTTAACCTAAATAATTATTTGGAATTAAAATTGTACATTCGGTTCCTATAACCTAATAAAAGGTTGTAATAACCAATAAATTGTTTTGTATAAACCAACTACATTAACATTTTCATAAAGTTATCGCAACTGATTGCAGTTGTCTCTAATTAACCTTGGCAGTAGGTTAAATAAGCCATTTTAAAGGTTTTCGTAATGAAAACCTGTGGTACTAGGTAAATATGCAAAACAAAAGTCTGTTGAAATAACACAATCCTGTTATAATATATTTGTTATAAGGTTTTAAGATATAAAACCTAATAATACCTAGTTATGCACAAGTTAAGTAAAACCTACTCATAGGTAAAATATATAAGATATACATTTAAGGATTAAATGGAGATGGTGCGGCTCATTAGGACCACGCCATGGCCTTATTTATACCTACTTACTCTGTGGCAAGAGCATAGCAAAAATCACATTTATACATTATATGCACAGTCACAGATTATCAAGTAGGTACATAATTTGGAGAGCACATATTTTTTATGCTATGTTTTTCTTTTGGTATGTATTTACCATGCTAATTTATTTAGACGGCCAATCTCGTTACACAACATTTGACGCCAGTTTTTTGGCTATTACCCGAATTGTGTGTTGCCACATCTCTATTAAATTTACCTCTATATACAAAATTTTGTGACACTAAATAAATGATGATGGATAGGGCGCCACAATGGAATAGACTCTATGCTATCTTTTTTTATTATTGAAATACTTAACTTATACATATTTTTTTGCTTTAAAAGTATTACATAAACCATGATTGATCTGTAGTGCATATGTCATTTTTTGTTATAGCTTTCTTCCCGAAAACAAAACAGATGTAGTTGGTTCCAGTGGCCACATGACATAATCCATATTTATTATTGGTGATAAAGACATGTTTCATTTATAAAATATGGTTATAATTACAAGAATAAGTTTTTTACGGCGGATCTGGCCATCTTTTAAAAATTGTGCTAGCAACACTGGCCACTGTATAGACAGACAGTCATTTTTGCGTTCGCTTCGGTCGGGCCGGCTGCGACAGCGCGCTGTGCTGTTGTGGCGCCTTTTTTATTGCTTTCATTATACTGGGTTCGTGAAAATATGTACTGGGTTTGTGAAGTGAAGTCATGGAAGTGCTACTCAACGATTGGCAAATGCCAGAAGAAATTATTGTAAAATTACTGGTAAGCTATTCACAACCAATTACATTTAGCCCTAGTTGCGTTAGATTTACCTATTTTGTAAATGTTGATAGGTTATTGATGGTAAAATATGATTTGGGTATTGATTATATGGTTCAATTTATATTGGTATCTGCTAATATTGATGTGGTTTTAGAGCAGCAAACTCCAACAAATATTACGCGTCATCTTATCGGATGGTATGGATGGGGTCTTAGGATTTAACCCCGGTACATCAGATACCTCCTGGGTGGTTCACAAACGTCTGCGTAAATAAAAATATGGCATAGGTAAATTAGGGATTCCAACAATATTAGCTTTATATGGCTTTATTTTGGTTGTTTGTAGGTTATTTAAATTTTATTATAAAGCCTGAGGTTTTGGGATACTTATTTGTCATTGCATGGTTTCTGCATTGTTCTTGTATTTGCTGTTTACAGAGGAAAATATTGAATTGAATGCAATAGAACACCTTATCGAGGAAGATTTGGTAGCGCTGATTCCAAGCACCAGAGTACGGGCTAAATTACAAAACGAATAGAGAAACAAAAATTTGATGTTGGCATGCTTTCTTGTTTATGATGAGATTGTGACAGCTGGTGTATACATATTTAATTGATTTAATGTGATTTCAGAATATTAGCAAAAGTACAGCATCTTCAACTACTGAAGAAAATCCAACATTTGATTAAGATGTAAATATGGAAAATATGTCAATAGATTTAGAGAAAGCACGAGAAGTATTTGAAAATGTGATGCATGAAAAGTAAGGGGCTGAAGTTAAAAATGCAACCTTAATTATTATTTTATTTTTATTTTGTGTCAATTAAACACAACTATTGCTGTTTCAGAGAAAATAAATCTATTTTAAAAATAGTGGAAGACTTTAAGGCAGGGAAATACTTAATGGATTATCTTAAAAAAATGTGGAAAAAATTAATTAGGTACATAATACCTATCATGTTGGCATTATTAATGTACTTTAACGTATCCAGTTGATTACCGTTACCTATTAATTATTTTGCTATAATCAAGTAAATACTTAGTTACTACCTACTACCTATGTACCCTACACCTATCGATAAGGTAACTCTAACGCAACTAAAAAGGTGCAGACAATTCTCAGTAGGTTATATTAAAGCACTTATTAGGTATCCAATACCTACGCAGTACACTACCGGAAACTATAAATTAGGTTATTTATACACATTGAAAAGGTTACAGACATCTAACCATCATCTAGACTAGGTTTAATTAAATCATTTATTAGGTATATATCAAAATTTATTTGGTCAAGTTTAACGTATATTAAGGTAAAATTAACGTAAAATACTAGGTGTTATTAAATGTTTATTAGGTTATAGTATCGAACCTAATATTAGGTTTTTGTCGGACAACCTAGTCACTACGTAACTTTAACCTACTATTAGGTGATAGTTACCTTACTAGAAATAGTTTAAAATAACCTAATGAGTCGGTAGAACATAAGTTTATGTAATAACTAGTGCACTTGGTTGTTGTTACCTAATGCACTACGTTGTCCGACAAATACGCAATATTAGGTTAAATATTAGGTAACCGGGACCTAATTTTTTTCTCAGTGTATAAGCTGTCATTTTTTTTTGCACCAAACCACTTTTATGGTGCTTATCTAATCATTGTATACCTATATATAGATAATCCGGAACTGCAAACGATAAATGAAACTTCAATACAAATGTAACAACGAAGTAAGTATTCAATTATTCAATAAATTAATAGTAAAAATAATATTATTGCGCTTGGGCCGTTATCATTTAAAATACCTGCATAATATTGCATCATATTGGCCGCACATAGGATTATACCTGCGTTTATTAATTTAATTACATTTCATTCATTCATTTACCACGAAATTCTGATAATTCCGCTTTTTTTATATTTTATACGAAGCGATTGTCATAAACTAAAGTTGGAACACACAAACTAAGAATTAGAGCAGTTGACATTTTCAGACTTCTGACTGGTTTTAGACTTCTCTCTCATATATCTGTGGAAAGTACCAAGCGCGAAAGTATACCCCAATCCTAAAGCTTAAATAAGTTTCCACATTTGACACACCCTGGGCTACGGACAACCTCTGAAGTTTTAGTTGTATACTTACCTTACTATACTTGAATTTACTTTGGTCAAATAACTTCACTGCTAGAACACACAGCACAGTAAGCAATGGGTTCACATATAATACTTGATTTTACGTCTTTGTGCAAGCACTTTTGTATGATATGTAAAATAAAATGTGCCTTCGATTTGTCTGTCAGACAGACGCGTTGAGAATAGGTACTATAGTGCAAAAGAATGATTCAGTTACCGGCGATTATAGGCTGTATTTATATATGTTTTTGATGATAAATTCTTTTTCATTGTGTGAGCGTATACAGCTTATGGCCTGTTATCTGTTTCCGAAGCTAAATGTATAATACTAAGGTCTAGGTTTATCAGTTTCATACGTGTCTGTTGTTACCGTTTGGATTCAATCTGTTTTATTTTCGGACGTTCGACGTAAACGATAGGGCTACCATACCACTGACATGTAAATGTTTTGGTAGATTTTTGCTTCTTTAATATGTTATAAACATATGCATTAGGCATACGATTGTTCATAAAAGTAGAAGTTGCAGGATTACCACGGATGAGTAAACTAAGGTGGTTATCATAGTTTGTAGTTATTTAATGTAAAAAAATAAAACAAAGAGTCCCAGGTATTAGCCAGCTATACTTATAATATTCCTGTAAAATGTTAATATAGGCACGTGGAAATGTATATAACAGGAAAAAAAATGGTAGGGATATCTGAGTAAACACTTAATACACAAATAAGTCAAATATGAGGTATTTAACTAATAATGATGATTTTATTAAATAAATAGATAAATATTGTATTTCTACAGTAGACTACGAAATGGTAGATTTCAGAGTATTCATGTGGCAACATTGCGCTCATCGACGGGTGTGCCCCTGATATTATCGTATCGGTTTCGTTTTGGTCGTAATGTATGAAACTGTTGTCTATTTAAAAGTATGCTGAACCTGAGTAAATGTTAAAATATTATTAAATAGGTATTATATAGGAACATAGGCGTATTGCGTACCCTTATTGAAGTGCCTACAAGATACAAAATTATTGTGCAACCTAGATCACTTACAATATTGGATGCGTGTTGTGCAATTCGTTGCTCAACAATTCATTTTGTGAACTAATACTTAAAACGTGGCTATGTAATTTGTGTAGGTACTTCGAATACTTTAACACTTTATATAAATTAAGTCATAGAATACCTAAGTCTGATACCTATAGCAGTGATAGCTAAGTTGGTAGAACGCTTGCCTCGGTAACGAGGATTGCAGGTTCAAACCCCGGCTCGCACCTCTGGGATTTTTCATGTGCGAATCATGATTTTCAACCATGATTATCACTTGCTAAACGGTGAAGGAAAACATCGTGAGGAAACCTGCATGTCTGAGAGTACCCCTCGAAAGATGTGTGAAGTCCGCCAATTCGCACTGGGCCAGCGTGGTGGACTATGGCCTAATCCCCCTCGCATTGAGGGGAGGCCCGTGCCCAGCAGTGGGACATTAAAAGGGCTGGAATTATTATACCTAAGTCTGAGAAAAAATATATCAGAAATCCAGCGTACAGAATGCCGCGCCATTGTGACAAGGAAAGGTTATGCCTGCCTACCACAAGCGTTAAATCTGGGCGGACACAACGCCTTCAAAAGTTTAAAACAGAATTTCTTCAGATATGCCCCTTCACTATGTCTTCTCTGGTACTATTTTAAAGTCTTGATGCGGCTATACCACACTCCGGGGGTTTCCGTGAAGTTTTATATTATTCGTTTTTCCTGCTGACAGCTAGTGGCGTCCGAATACTAATATTACTATAAACTGTAAAATAATTATTTGTATGTATACTGCATGGTATAGCAAATCTTAAAAATATTTGATTTCGATGAGAATTCGTCTAGTAGTTATATCGTAGGCTGATTGCATTTCGATTCCCGCCTGGGCTGATTTCGTAAATTGCAGCCTTTTTTTTATTTTGTCTGAGTTACTCTTCGCCCCTAGACAACTGTCCGGTACCCAATAATACAAGCATTTATTGATCTCTTATATTTACGCGAACACTACACATTGAAATAAAACTTATTTGTCTAAAACTATTTAATAATAAAAACTAATTACGTCGGGAACGTAAAAACATAAAATAAACACGATAAAATCTGTAAAATTAGTTTTATTTCAATACAAGCATTACTTAGTTTGTAACTAAACAGAATGTACGTCTGGCGTTATTTAAAAAAATATTTTTTATGCGGAAAATACGAATGGCTCATTTATATTGGAGACGAGTTGTGAACTTCGTTGCACAATAGTGGACTTAAAATTGTTATACTTCTTCGCTGGTAAGCACACGAGAACGACGGAAACAATTTGGCTATTTTTGTGTTGATTGAAAAGGAGTCAGAATGAAACGATGACGAAAAGCGTGGCAATAATGATACAATTTGTGATGAGCGCGAGACATAAGTATATTGCGCAACGACCTGTAAATATATTGCGCAACGACGTGTAGTTTGACTAGTGCAGTACCTACCAGCAAGGAGACCAAGGGAGTCGTCATCATCTACCCTGTTCCTACCAGCCGTCTTATACAACGCGTATTGTGTAGGCGCGTTTGGTTACTTAAGTCAAATAATTTGTTTTGTATAGACCTACGGGGGACTTTCATTGCTTTACTGTCGAGAGTAGGTACAAATAATTATAGGTGTTAGATTCGTAAGTACATACCTGTAAACCAAACTAATAGGTAATAAAAACAGCACGTGATTGTAATCAAAACGCATTTATTATTTAGAACATCATTTTATTTTAAGCTAATTTTAAGTTTTTTTTTTTACAAAACAAAACGTTCTCTAAACGGCCACAAAGCATTCCTAAACCACATTGCGATATGAACTCTAGTAAAGTACAAATTCTGTCTAACGAGGCAGCTTAAGCCAACATTCGTATGTAAAATAGTGTTTATATAATACGTGATAAATCCTTACTTATAATTGTTGCGGTATTTTAATATGGCTATAAAATGTTTTTTTTTGTACAGACGTGTAAACATTATCCCCAAATTAAACTCCCAAATTAATAGACAATTATAATGGATTACAATGGCATTATAAGGGATAGGTGTCTTAATCCCAATGGACATACTGGGTTATTTTTTATCTTTCGCATGACAATTTTATGGCTCATTACATTTCTCCCGTTTTCATTTTATCAAAGCGGCCTAATTAACTTCAAATTGCATGTTCTCTTTACCAAGGGCTGTTATCACATAAATAACCCTAGTTACTTGTAACATAGAGCTCATATTTATTTAACAAAAAAATCACAAGAAAGAAATAGCGCAAATACCTAATAAGCAACATTTATAAGTAAGAAGGTATCACCCCTAGTGTCCCGATATCCCGGTAATGTGTAAATTGAGCTTACATTTCGGTTTTTAGTTAATAAGTTAGTTATCAATGAACATCACGAGATAAGCTTATTTTCTTTTTCATCTGACCGATTGATTGTGTAAAGTAATCATTCAATATGGATCAAGCACGAAATAAATGTCAGCATTCGTCATGCAGAATTATGTAGGAAACTTATATATATATATATTAACCCCCAAATTTATAGACGTTTTATAACTTTATTAAACGTCATATAGTAATGCGCACAAGAGTTTTGCTTTGCGCAGTACTATATGACGTTATTAAAGTTATAAAACGTCTATAGATTCAGGAGTTAATATATAGTTAAAATAATACATGATAGTACATAGTATTTTGAAAGTATACATCGTTTGAAAGTATACATATAATATTATATTATGTATAGGAGCATATACTTTGCAGCCACATAACCAAAGCTGGAACGAATGCCGACACGTTAGTGGTGAATGCCTTTCAGGAATGCAGAATGCTGTAATTATGTGATCACATTTTTTACGGCTAGTTATCATGACTAAAAGATAACTGACTTGCGATTATCACGAAATTAACTGCAATTGCAGCTTCAAATCAATTATTCAAAGATCACAGAGCTATCACCAATAAAAGCTTAGGTGAAGCCAAGAAATAACGGCAGTGATCTGATCGTTTTAGACTGAAAGCTGTTGGATTGCAAGCAGATATTTATTTACTCATTCGTTACAATAAAACCATAAGGTCACTGAATATTACAAGTCGTGATTCGAAAGAAACCATTTCACTATTTCAACTAGGTATCATATTAAGGTGGAAGCTCAGGGTCAGGGCGCGAAATTCAAAATGTCGATGGTTTTTATTTTTTTACGAAAAATTTGGACATCTTTACGATGTAATTTAGTGTTTTGCGATATTAACATTTTGCATTGGATGTCTCGATGTATTAAGTTTGCTTACAAAAATACCTAAAGCGATACAACACCATAAAGTTAGTAAAAGTAGCGGTTATTACAAACCTTATGGTATTGTATCGGATTAGATACTTTTTTAAGCAAACTTAATACATCGAGACATCCTATGCGGAATGCTAATATCGCAAAACACTAAATTACATCGTAAAGATGTCCAAATTTTTCGTAAAAAAATAAAAACCATCGACATTTTGAATTTCGCGCCCTGACCCTGAGCTTCCCCCTTAAAAAGAAATAAAGACATCATCAGAGATATATTGATTCCAAAATTAAAAGCCTATTCCACTATTCGCTAATAAAAATATATCTACTACTTGTCTGGCAGAATTTGGACAAGTGGTCATGGTTGGTAAGTTCTATATAAGGTTTATTAATAAAGCTATAAGGAAAAAAAAATAGCAGATGGTGAAATAGGCCGTAAGCATATCAAAGGTGCATGTAACTTATACATCAAAATAAGTAAGTAACGAATAAGTGAGATAACTTCTTAAAATTATAATCAGTTAAGATATCCAAGGAGGTTTGGCGTTATGTAACTAACACGTTGTATAGAATAATAGATTCAAAGCAGATAGATTTCATAGATAACGTTATAAACAATTCATCAACCAAGCACAACTCCTGAAGTACTGAAATATACACAACTTTTTCTTAATAATACAACACATCAATTATAAACGATCATTGGATGAACAAAGACTATTTGCTCCAGAAATACACGTTGGAAACTAGACTTTAGTCCCTATGGTCTAAATACAGAGAAATGCTTAGATACTTTTAAAATGCACTAATCGCGTTACTTTATTCCTACGAGTTTATCAGTAATGAGGGTAGGATTAAAAATAAATGATGATTTAGTCCCAGTTGTCTATAAGATTTTCGACAGCACCATTATCGACTGCCTCAAAAAATATCAAAACAAGACAAACCCGTAGACTTCAATATGTTATCGGTAGCGATTAATTACTAATTAATAAAGGAATGATCTTACTGTTTGCTTGCAAAAAGGTATTGTTACATTTAGCACCTTTTCGTGTTTTTCGTTTTATCAATGCGTTGTTTGGGGCGGTGTTTTGTGATTTTCTTACACAATTTATTTGTGTGCTCCGATATCAAAACGCTATGTTGCGAGAAGGAGACGATGCCGAAAATATTTTTGATATAATTACTTTCAATAAATAAATATACTTAAATGTATGTACAGATCAAAATAAAGCTTCGACTCGACGCAATTTTCATAACACACAGCCAAGACGAACAATGGAATATTTTTAGCTCACTATAAGTAATAATATACCCTAGTACGCTTATACATAATAAAATAAACAATTTGACTAATAATATTTTCGAGACACTAAGCAACTTTTATAATCATAATCAATATGACCAAAGATTGTGGCTCATTTTCTTCAACAATACGCGTGAACACTAGTCGTGAAAACGGCGTCAAGTCAAGTAATATATACGTCGGGCCTGAATATGAACTAAAGTTAGCGAAGCCCGTCGTATTTCTCATCTTACATTGCTTCATTAACACAGTGTTCCCAGCACATGCCCCTGCCCAGACCGGCGAGCGATAGATAATCTATATAACAAACTTCCAACACAGATCAAATATTACGTAATTAAACTAGGTATGTAATATAGATATTTTAGGTAACTATAATTATAGCTAGGCTAAGACTCGTAATAATCTTTTTAAATAGATCCAACATTATAGGATTACTCGCTGGGTTGCAAATGAGATACACACCTACAACCATATTGCCAGATTCTGGGCTTATATGAACACGATCAGTTTTCCACAATTTATCAGTCTATCGAAATGTGTTTACAACTTCAACATCATCCGGAGCCAATTTGAAATAAGTTTCATTACCGAAGTGATGATTTTAGAGACAGGCAACGTTAATTATATAATTGTCTAGATAATTATCAAAAGCAATTGTGGCGGCCAGCATCAAACAGATCTCAGTAGTAGAGTAAACCCTGCTTATACATTTTATGCCATTTTTGTCATGGTTCATTAGAGCCTTCACACACGGCGACTTTTTCACGCGAATTTAAAATGTGTCTTGACGAAACTAGCACGATCTGCAAACGCAAAAAATTCTTCCAAATACATCAGGTCTGTGTTCATATAATATGATCCCAGGTCTAAGTCATAGCCCTTGCATACTGGCCAATGGGCCGTTTGCAACGCTCTCAAAATACGTCGACTGCTCGCGAAAAGTTCGCTTTATGCACAGGCGCATAGAGTCGAATGTGATTTATCCAACTGTATTGTAGGCCGGTCAGACTTTGCGCGCGTGTGACAATTAAATATTATCATGATAGCCCAGTTTAGATTACAATAATTAATTCCGTCGAGCTACTAAGTCATGAGCGCTTGGTATCGGTATAAATCAATCGTTCGATTCTTACAGTCAGTCTGATAAATCGATACACTGTGCGTTGGAAGCGGTGCGGGGGACAGCGGGGGTGAGTGAGGGTGTGCGCGGGAGTGTTGCGCGGCGCGGTGCTCAGCACACGCAGCCGCTCTCGTTGCCTTCCTGCTCGGAGCCCATCGGCGACTGCGTCTGGAGATCCACAGCTGATGACGATTGAGTTAAGGACTTATCGACTTTTACGTAAGATACTAAAATTAAAAAAAAAATCGGCACCTATCGCACGTAACTAAAACTAGCTCTCGTAGACTGACATCAAATAAGTTATTCTATGCAGCAGCAACTGGGCCATTAGGTAAACGTAATTCTTATTCGAGTCGCAGTAACACATTTATGCATCGAAAATTATTATCGCATCATGAGCAGTGATAGTGTAGTGCACACACATAATACGGATTCATTTTTAATATGAATGTCTTATACATTATGTACACTTCGGCGACATAGGTATGCCAGGATCTTAGCATGTGATAATCAGTGATCTCTGCTCACCCCCGTGTGCCGTCAGAGGCTAAACCTATTTCAACAAGGGAAAATAAAATTGGAGAAACAAAAAATTTTTGTGTTTAAATATTTTATTTTAAAAATAAATCAGCGCGATACGGGTATTTACAAATAATAGCTGTGATCGGCGCACACGCATCACTTCGACCATATACGTAATACACATCATTAATTAAACGTTTGCTGTGCTATTTTAAACCGCACGGGAGTCTCATTTGCAACTAGGTTTTCGGATGCAATTTATATTTTGACAGCAGAGGAATAGAATTAAATTTCCAAAAAAATATGTCGGTTACCACGATAAATGGTAGAAGTGCTACGTGAAACTGGCTTGTATACTACAACATTGGGGTCTTCAAGATAAATTTCGAGGTGTTGGGGTGTTTTACCGTCCTGTGATATTGCCCGGGAGTATAAAAATTGTTTGCATCTTACGCACTTAAAATATTAAAGCCATATGCTCACTAGGAAGCGAACGTTACGTGCGCGCGACATGCGCAAGAGACCGTTAAATAATTCAACGCTTAATCAACATAGAAAGAAGAATGCTACATAATTTCGTCCCAATTAACATATGGCCTAGCATTATAAAATTTATTGCATTTTAAATAATTTATTTATGTATATAAAAAAAATAATTTATAATAATTATTAATTAGCATTACATTCATCATGAGGCCGATCATTGTTCAAATTAATATTGCTATTAAATAATTCGACATTTGATTGTTAATGTTAAACAAAGCACATTGGAATGATAAAAAAAAATTAAAATCGAATATGTGATACATATTTCACAGACACACAGACATGATGAAAGCTAGCTGTGAATCTCACTAAATACTTATAGATATACGAAAGATAAGTTTTAACTTAAGTGCTACGGTAAATAAATAATACTAATGTACAGACGCCGCGGGATTTCATGTTTACTTAATTAGGTATTAACTTTCAAGTAAACACCCTACACGGACGGCCAAAATTGCTTATTAGTCACGTTAACCATGCTTCAATTAACCATGGTTCACCATGGTTCACGTGCACAATGAATTAATAAACATTTGTCATTTCAATTTGCGTTGGGCCACACAGCTTGACACACGATTTTGACCGTTTCACGAGTTCTTAAGAATTGATATTTATCCATAAAATAAGAATAAAAGTCTAACCCAATTTTCAACCTCAAATGTTATCCATTGAAGCCTAGTGTTCTGGATGTTTAGATACAAGTTTAGTGTCTGTGACACCGATAAATATTTCAAGCAACAGATGTAACTGGAGTCATTGGGTATTTTAATGAATGTGTATGCGTCATTTCGAAAGCTACCTTACCTTTAATATTGTCACAATCAAAATACTCCAAAAAAACTTTAGGAACCGTAATTTTCATATATGAAATCTCGCGGCCGCGTGCTATGTACAACGTAATCAGAGCAGCACTCGACTTCTTTAACATAACTTCGTATATACAAGATGATTCAGAAAGGGTATACTAACAATTGTTTATGCGCTTCTATAATGTGAAAAAAAAAACTGTGTAGTCCCCACAAAATGCTGACTTTCCATAATGTTAACAAAATAAAGACACGCATGTTCAAACGTTAGTATACGTTTTCTGAATTATCCTGTATATATGATGTACCAAACAGAGTGTAAAGTATTTTAAAAGGTTAACGATTTAGGTCACACGATCACATTTAAGGCATTAAATAAATGAGTAAATGATTGTATTTGATAAGGGAGCGAATCAGCTGCCTTCCACTGTGCGTGCACGCATACATTATTGATTTATAATTGGATAATTTTTTAACCAACTAAAAAGCGAGGTTTTCAATACGACACAAATATTTTTACATGTTTAACCACGCGTAACTTATTAGTGGATATTCAGATGTTTTTGGGAACTTGCAGAGTTATTTTAAACCATTCGAAATCGATATCGAAAACGGAATCGAAAACATCCGAGCTAGATTAGCGCAATCGCTATTCAAATTTCCGAATATAATTATCTTCGATGTATATTGATGACAATACCAAATCGTTTTTTGTCCCAAAAACGTTTCCGTCGGAAAGCTCCTTGGGAGCGACATCAACATCGGAAAGTTTCAAATCCGTTTCCGATGCCGATTCCGAATTATTTACAATAACCCTACTGATCCGAACATACCGATGGATGTTTGTAAATATTTTAAACTTCTTGTAAGACTTGTATAAATGTGATATTAAAATAAACATCGCACGCACCCTAGCGACGAATAGTTACGACGATCGGACTCATCGGTACCGATTAGTGTTCTCCAGTTCACGATAACAGATGTGTCAATATACATTCACAACGGGAATATTGAAATTTCAATAACAACACAATAAATCGGTGTTTAAAGCGCGCGCGCATATTTCGTTTTTTTTTCACAAAATCAATTACAAATTCGGAAATAGACCAATGAAGGTGGTAAATACCATTATCATCCTATAGACTATATGTTCCATCCGGCGTTGATATACAGAATGTTCATAAAGGTTATACTAAGACTATGATTATGACATATCGAAATTCTGAATTAACATAGTGATTACAAATGCTCTAAAGAAGCCCAGGTATCAGGCTTATTGTACCTTTCGAATCGCCTTGTATAATACAATTGGAATGAAAATATCGCCAAACGCTGTCGCTTTCACTCCCATATACAAACTAAACTGTGCGAACGGAGGGGCCGAGTTCATAATCCATTTAATATTATAAGGCCAAAGCCCATGACGTATTTTAATATGACATTTATACTTCTTCACCATATCCTTTTAATTATCTCTGAGTAACAATATGGCCTCGTGTTCACTAGGCGACAAATATGACGCATCATCGGTCATCCAACGTTGCGCAACTGTTGCACCAAATATTATATCGCGAAGTTAACACACGGCCTGTCTTGACAGTTCGCTATATCGACAAGAAATTCTGCGCACAACCCTAGCGAGGTTAATAATGTTGGTAATGAGAATAGAAGGATGTATATGCAGCTTCAGTCTCATACGAACTTAAATATAAAACCTGCCTAAAATATATTTATCATTTATAATAATCAAAGTGATAAAATAATGACGGCATTTATTTATCACTTTATACATACAAAAAAATAGGTATAGCACAATTATGGCGTTATAGCAACGAAGCACTGATAGTACGGTAATCATCTTAAGACTTTAATGCAAGCAGTGATAAATAAATGCCGACTTAGTTAAGTTTCAATAGTGCTGAGAATACATAGTGCTTTTGTGGTAATGCATAGTCTAAATAGCAGATGACCGTTTTTAGTAGACCTTATTTCGTTGACCGAAGGTTTACATTATTTTAAATTTATGGGTCGCTAACCGCCTGTTGTTTGCGCGGCCACTATAAAACCCGTACGTTACAAAGAACGGAGAACGCTGAACGTTCTGCTCTTGGAGTATGATGAATATAGATATCAAAATAGCGGAGAATGAGGTGCGGAATTCTACTCCAATGTTTCAAGATAACAGATTACACAAGCACTAAGAGCATACGCTCGTGTATATTTAAGCTAAATTTGTCTAACCTACATCCCAAGGTCTACTCGAAACAGTTGAATTATCTCGTATATAGTCATAAATATAATTTAAAAGGACTCTAATCGAATGCACTTTAAGTCTAATATCACTTGGACACACAAAAGCACGTAAGCACATATCAGATCGGTTCGTGCGCTTCGCCGTCGCGGCGCGGCCTGCCATCGAATCAACTGCGAACAACCTGCGCATTGTATACCATCTTCAACTTAATTGCGTTGAACAACAATAGGACACCGCGTACACTTCATTCATAAGATTTCGAAAGGCGTCATGATTTAATTGACCATATTGTAATAATGTCAAATAGATAAGTACTCGAAAAGTTGATTGTTTCATGACATACTTATATTAAACGTTATTTATGTGAGTTAATACGATTATAATTAGAAGAGCGCAATACAAAAATAATCGAACGGTAAGATGCGTGAACCGGTGCCGCATTCAACTAACATGTTTGTTACGACGCAACTTCAAATCGATATTTCCTTGTCCCTGAGGTACAAGGTACCTGAGGTACAGGATCACATACGCAGCGCCCCGTGCGTGGTGTCCGCGGGCGGCGCCGGGCGGCGCCACTAGCACGCGCAGCCGCCGTCCGGCTCCTTGCTGTCGCCGGGTGCCTGCCTCAGAATCACCTCGTGCACTGTACAACCACATTAAGGAAAATAAAATAGATCAAATATAAAACGTGGACTCATTTTGGTCAGATACAGAAGTTGTGTAAAGCGAACTTGTACGAGAAATAATGGATGGGTTTCTATCAAACAATTTCTAAAACTATTTGTTTTATTTTTATTCTAACTGAAGTCGCCGTTACCAGCCAGCGACATGTTAGCATTGTGATTTAATACTTTGGGTACTAAGCATGCAGCCTCACACATCATGTCCAGAGTGACAAATATTATTTACCTACATGTATTTTCTAATTTAATGGGCTGAAAATCAAAATTATTTTCCGAGTCAGCGACCTAACTAGACGTTATAGAATCCCGAAGTACACCAATATTTTATAATGAATACACCCGATACCGACCCAATGGCATGCAATGCATGTTGCGAACATGATTCTAAGTAAATGTAAGTGAGTACACGAATGTAGCCCTAAAAGCGTAAATAATAATAAAAAAAAAACATAGCAATACCTTCAAAATAATCATGACACATGCTGTTTATAAAAATAAATAGGAGTACAGTCAGCAACGTCATGCTTAAATACGATTTTAATGTAATTTAAAACAATTTTGTTTTAGTTTAAATAAATCACAATAATAAATCAATGATAGCCGAAGCTGTAATAGTTATGATACAATTTTTCCCAGCAAATACTTTGAAATTCAGTAGGTATTTTTGAAAAGAATAAGAAAAAAAATCAAGGCAGACAGTGTTGACTGTACTAATATTCCAAACATGCTCAAAAAAAACAATTTTAGTACGACTAGAGCGAATCCGCACGAGCCATACATGATATAAGTACACATAATATATAATACTAGCTGTTACCCACGACTTCGTCCGCGTGGTATTTAACAAAGACACAACCGTTCTGAGCCCGCGCGACCGGCAGCCTTTGTGATATTAAGTCGCTGGCGGGGGTTGGGGGCTTTTTTTCCAAAATAAAAGTAGCCTAAGTTACTCCTTGTTACATCAGCTATCTGCCAGTGAAAGTCCCGTCAAAATCGGTCCAGCCATTTCAGAGATTAGCCGGAACAAACAGACAGACAGACAGACGAAAATAGTAAAAAAAATTGTTTTGGTATATGTACCGTGCATACATCCAAATGCACTTAGTAGCTTAAAAAGCGGTTATTTTAATATTACAAACAGACACTCCAATTTTATTTATTTGTATATAGATAATAGACACAAATATTAGTAACGTTTAGTTTACTTACAACACTGACGTTAGACGTTAATTACCACCACCGCGACACATAGCACACGTCCGGGACACGTCACTGGTTTACGATTCAAATACTCAAACGCGTGCGTGTGGAATTAGCTACGCGTATTTTCAACGCTAGGTCCAAACGACGAAACGTTCCTTGTTACTCCAACGAACTTAAAAGTTTACTAAATGCAGGTACAAATATTGTTAGTGAGTACTACACATTGAAATAAAACTAATCTTACGGATTTTATCGCGCTTATTTTATCAAAACATTATGCAACCCAAGACACACAGTGAGCAATTTCTGCATAGATCGGACCGCAAACAACAACTACATATGAGGGTACCCCAGTTCAAACATTCACAATAGGACATCAAACACCTCAGTCCTCCAGTGACCACGGTTGCTGTAAAGCAGCCGTAACGTTGGGAACGTAAAAAACATACAATAATTATTTTATTTCAATAAGAGTAGGTACTCATCATTTTGCGAGATGACAACAAAAATGCCGTCAAAAAGTTTAAAAAAATGCGCGGAAACGTTTTCTAGGTCTCTTTGGCGGTAGGTGAGGGCACAACGCAGGAGCGTATACCGTTTCAACCGCGCTATGGGTTTATCAATCATCTCTTGCACCCTGCAAGTAATTTATACTTAAGATTGTTGCCGGCGACTGTACATAGTTATTTTTCACCAACGATTGTGATACCATCATGTTCCTATATTAACGTTATAATCATTTATGTCTATTACAATGCACCGCCAAATAGTCAACCTTACAAAGAAAAAAAATTAAAAAAAAAATAGCAGCTGATTCCACACAGCAAAAACGGTTTTGTTAATGAATTCCAATCAAACATTCCGCCAATATCCACCCGAGCGCTGTCCGAACAAAACAACAGAATATTCTAGCAAATGGTTCGTGTAACACCACAATATAATTATATACTTAAATATCTCATGTAATATATAGATATATATGTACGTGCGCGTGTATGAACGAGCGTGGCGTCATCCAGTGTGTGAATTAAAAAAAAGTTTGTCGTATTCTTTCTCGGATTCTGGCCCAAGGGTTTGCTCAAACTTTGATAAGTTTGTGGCCGTATCACGTTAAACGTCAAAAAAGCTCAATATTTCTCGTCTGATTCAAGTTCTACATTGAAATAAAACGTATTTTACAGATTTCTTCGCGATTATTTTATACGTAAAAACATAAAATTAACGCGATAAATTCCGAAAAATACCAATGTGTATTATTCGCGTAAATATAAGAAATCAATATTCAATTCTAGTTCGAAATTCAATATCGATCTTTTAAAATAAATGTTGTCCCCAAAAAAATGACAATAGTGATTTTTGTGAACAAATTTGTTTTTTTTTTAAAAGACTTTTTTAATTTTTGCAGCAAAACGTGATACGACAAAAGGGTTATGTTGTCCACACTACAGGACTGTGTTAGAAAAAGCGATCACACCTAACTTAATGACTCATAACTTCAGCCTCAAAAAAAGGTTTATCATCATCATAGATGAAATGAAATGATTATATTGAAAAAAAAAAACTATTGCATGAGGCAATCGCTGTCTTTATCACAGTCCCATTAAGTGGAATGCAAGTCCTGACCATACTTTTATTATTGTTAATATGTGTGTTGACAATGTGTTTTATTTGTAAAAGGATACTGTCTTCTGGGGGCTTATTTTCGGCGGAGTCCATGCCGGGCAGCGCGGCCGCGACCCGTCGGAACAACTGGAAAATGTAGTGACAATCTCTGTTAGATGCATGGTTTAAGGTAAAATTCAGTAAGAATGTTTACCTAGTCTCTTTAGTGCATATTATTAAGAAATGCAAAAGAAAAAACAAATAGTTCCGAACAAGGTCTTAACAAATCATATTGCGTACGATTTACGTATTTATAGATGATCCGTTATGAAGGCAATCAACAAATGTATATATATTGGAAATAGCATATGTATAGTCTTACTCTAAAAATACAGGAAAATTAAAGCAAATATTAAACAATTAAATTTATCCGTATCAAAATATACCTGTTCTAATGTTATATACAAATTTGTACAAGAAATAGACAATAGTATTCATCAATCAACATCCATACCACCGTAGTTTTTGCTATATCTCAAGACTGTCCTAAAGAATCTATACTAATATTATAAAAGTGAAAGTTTGGATGGATGGATGTTTGTTACTCAATCACGCCAGAACGGCTGAACGGATCTGGATGAAATGGCACAGAGATAGATTATAGTCTGGAATAACACATAGGCTACCCGGTAAAATGTATGGTCCCGTGGGATAATTTGTTTCAATTTTTCATAGCGCAAAGTATCGACATTATTTTTTCGCGGGTAACACCGCAGGGCGCAGCTAGTTCTGTCATGAGTATCAATATTTCTCACCTGTTTAACATTGTACCCGGCCTTGGCGCTGGTCTCGATGAACATCACGTTCAACTCCTTTGCCTTCCTGTCGCCGTCCTCGGTGGACACCTGCCGCTTGTCGGACAGGTCCGTCTTGTTGCCAACCAACATGATGATGACGTCGGAGCCGCGCTCCGTGCGCACGTCATCGATCCACTTCGACGTCTGGTGGAACGAGTTTGCGTCTGAGGATGCAAATAGAGGTCAACATTCAGTACCAGTTAAATTACTTAAAAAAAAAAACTCTAAACCTAATGCTATAACCACATGATGGGCCAACCTGAAATTACGCGAAATTAGGCCAGCGTCGTATGCGGGATGACCCAACATATGGTTGCAGCATTGGCCCAGTCAATTAGGGTGGTAACTTAATTAATTACAATATTTTTTTATGAATTATTTTTTGCTAAGCGTGACGTTTATCTATGGAATCAAAACAGTTTTAGTTAATATTATTTTCTGTTCAATTATGGGTCCAATAACTGTTGTACCAAAGTAACAATGAACTTAGTAAAAAAGACGCTAAATATATAACAAGACGTTCATTCTTTATTCCCACCCAGCGGGTTTACGAGCAATTAGCCGGCTTTATCGCCTTATCCACAGCCTCCCAGTGCTACGGACTCGTTAAATCTCCTTGCAGAATAATCTGATCACATTGTTAAGCGTTTTAGTAGTCGCTAGGCCGGTTAAAACTGGATAGGAACTAGACTACTCTTTGGGGATGGTGTTTATGAGTTGCGAGTTTACATCCGAAATGGTTCATAAGTAATAATGATGATATTTGTGCAGCTGCGCAGTACAGATTTCTTTTAAACCATAAATATTCTAAAGATATAAAAATATTATTTCGATCCGCTGATTAATTTGTATATAATAATATGTCCCGACGAATCGGAAGACGAAGTGTAGGACGGCCCCCCACAAGGTGGACTGATGACATCACACGCGTCGCAGGAAGCCGGTGGATGCGAGTAGCGGAGGACCGTGATGTGTGGAAGTCGTTGGGGGAGGCCTATGTCCAGCAGTGGACGTGTATATCGGCTGATAGATAGATTGATAGAATCATATGTCCTCCAAAATATGTTATAGTTTTGGACTGAATGCCCTTTTTAGCTGGATTTTTAGGGAATAAGGCCTAACTAACCCACGTGAAACGCGATGGCCTACGGATATATATATTTTGTTGAATAACTGTAAGTATATTTTATAAAATAGTTCATGATAAATATAATTCGCAGTCATAAATACTTTATTATAAGCTTATCATCGAACAGTGTAACGATAAAGAAATAGGTAATCATTTGTAAGTACAAAGTAATGTTTAAAGTCCACTTTACGAGTTACGAGTATGCTATGTTGTTCTACACAAAACGCCAGATCTATCAATAGATAGAACTAGTGTAGAACTAGCGTTCGTTCTATCGATAGATAGAACCAGCATTCGTTCTATCGATAGATACAGGCTTCCGCCTAGTGTAGAACCGCAACTTAACCTGCCATGTCAAATGCCTAAACTGAAATAAAATTTACTTAACTTTACTTTAGTTAGTGTAACTCTCTAGTTAGACTTTCACTCAGGGTGATAACTCTAAACTTTTAGTTACAGCTGATCATCGTATAAAATAATAAATGGGCATATAAGTCCTAATATGCATCGTATTTTCAATAAGTTTGATACCTAATATGTGGTAGATAAAAAAACACCGCGCCGCCGCCACCGTTATATATGTGGGGTATAGGTATTATGTACCTATATAGATGCAAACAGCTCTAGGGCCGAGGTCTGAGGGTGGGCGCGGAGCAAATATTGGCACAGACGACACGACTAGCCCCTCTCCGTAAACACACCCCCTTGCGTGGTCTGTCCATGTTTGTATGGGCACATCTCACATGATTACTTTGATTAAATATTTCACTTTTAATTTCATCAAATGTGGACGGTGCTGCTTTTGGTGCAGAGGGTCCCGGGTACGAATCCTGGTAAGGCCAAACTTTGTGTGATGAGCACGAATGTTTGTACCATATGTACGGTACCCATAATACAATCGTTGCTTAGTTTGAGACCATGCAGTTGGTGTGTTCGTCCGGCGATATTTTAATGAAATATTTCAAATTGTACGCTGCCATCCACTGTGCAAAGGACAAAGCTCAATAATGATTACTGGCAGAGTTGGTAGTGACACTGTTATCTGTACCAAGGATCCCGGGTTCATACCCCGGTTTAATTTCTATATTAGTAGGTGTAGTCTAAAAAAAAACAAGATTGATTTTGAGACAACTTGGTACGGAGCTCGCTAATGTCGTGGGTATATTGGAAACTACTTAAATATAAAAAAAGATTTAAGATAAAGATAAACGAATCTACATTGACATAGAAAACCAATAAACAATAAAGATAACGTAATAGTTACAAGAACCAAGGTCGACGTCCAATTATGTATTTACTGAACATTTGCCGTGAAACTTCAATAATTCTACAAGTACGTATGTTATTAGTTCAATGTTAATAAAATCGATCGGCATTTCAGCCGTTAATAAAGTGGATATACGATCGCACGTAAACCGGCAACCTTCGTGGCTGCGGCCGCGGCGGCGGCAGGGCATTGGCACACTTTCAGTCGCGTCTGAAGAACGCCGCGCTACATGCAACACAACACTGTAATATCTTCTTTTCATTTCCACATCGCTCAAATTTTGTGAAACGCGATACAAATAATCGTCCACTCCGATTGAAATATTAAGAAACTGAGAGTGGCCATTTGAAGACACTGAATAAGGAAAATATGCAATGAGTTAATTGGATCTGTTTCAAGTTGTACCAAAGTATAAAAATTTGAAAGCCGTAATCACACCCGGGTGATTCTGGGTGGACTAAGGATTTATGGGACCTTGTGAAAAGGGGATCGGGTCTCCCCGAATCCCATTATACTATTACCTTACGTGCGAAGTTCTAGAGACAATGATAAAGGGTACACCAAAGTACCTCACAAAGCTTCGCGCAAATATTTTTTTACTGAACCCTACATATGGGTTTAGGCTAAATGCCAAGTAAATACACCTATATAACTTTATACGAATTCTACATACATTTATTTTACTCTTTGTAACTCCAAAGGACGTATGTATGTGTCAGTGAAGACTAATGTACAGAACGAAGAGTCAAAGTTACTCCATAAAAAAAAAAAAAAGCTAGCTAGCAGCTAGAAGGCGGTCTAAAATATGGGTACCTCGGGATTCAATTTACATAATACAAATTATATAAAGGATATTTTATGTACCCTTCGTAAACTTTGCAATTCAAATTACAATCCAGTCTGCAAAGAAAAACGGTCGAATGTTAAAAAAGTTTGTGCCTTGAGGACTTACGGCCGGTCTTCCAATTGGATATATTATGTTCGGTGGTGCTTTAAGACCAAACTATGCACCTAATATTTGAAAAAAATAGGGCTAGAGAGATGCTTATCTTGATAATATTAATTTCAAATTATCAAATACCTTGTTATAAGTTATCACCAGGCAAAGTTCTATGACAATCGGACCGGTAGTCTTCCCGTGATGCGCGACCGGGGAGACACAATATAAAAAATGGCGGATGCAGCTTCTCTCCATAACGTCCGCTACGAGCTTTTTTATTTTTTTATTTATTGGTTTATATTATTAGTTACACGTTGCGTTTTTTGTGGCTCGATGGTAGCGATGAGGCTAACTGAAATTGAATCTGAATGGCATAAGGCAAGTTGAGTCTAGAGAACCCATTGCGACCGAGCCAGATGTACATTTTATGCATTCGTATAGTCTTATTATTAACACTAAAAATGTCTTCATGTCTTCCATGTTTTAAGCCCATATATTTCACGGACAACATAGTTGGACATGAAAAGTTAACCTGATTAGGTTCAGGTCAGTGTAAACGTGTATCATTATCTACCTTTTAACGTATCCCTTTTAAGGTCCATATAATGGATGATGCGGTTTTTTTTTAAATCTATGGTGTTGGCACATTTTCTTTCTATTCTATAAAGGATCTAGAACAAAACTCACTAGTGATATCGTAAACGACGACCGCGACGGTGGAGTCCCTGATGTAGGATGGTATGAGCGAGCGGAACCGCTCCTGGCCGGCGGTGTCCCAGAGCTGCAGCCGCACCGTGCGGTCCTCCAGGTACATGGTCTTCGACAGGAAATCGATGCCAATCGTCGCCTGTTAGAAAGTAATAAGTTCATGGGTACATGGTTTCTATTCCACATGGTTGCATTTACAAATTACTTTTATAAATGAAGATAGGAAGGAAGAGGAGAAAAAGTTAACAGGCTGACTATGAAATTGATCAACGATTCGGGAGAACTGTTGGGAATAGTTAAATTGGAAAAGCACCATAGAGAGTGTATTGAATGAAAGTGGCCACATTGAGTAATGGTGGAGATGAAACAGATCAGAAAGTCGTGAAGCCATTTAAATTACAGGGGAATGTTATTAAAAAAAGCATATATATTAATGAAGCGGACTAAAATATTGTATAACGTATAATCATTATGGGAATGACGGAACTTTTTAATTTGATTCATATGACACATCAACCCGATATATGAACAAATACAGCCATGTGGATGGAAACAAAAAAAAATACGTGGGCCGCAGTTTTTTTGTAATGATAATAACCTTTGTACCCGGTTTAGACGAGGACAATAGACAAGTGACGGCTTGCAAGTGTACTTGTGTAAACAGCGAATTCACGAAAAAATTAGTAGGAAGGTCCCCGAAATTATTTCTATGCATTTGTCGATTTCACAGACAGCTAGCTCTTTGGTTACTTGAGTATTGTCATTATAAATAATAAATTTATATTTGTGACCAAGACAGTGAGAGAGACTAATTATTAGTAGAAGTAAGGTATGTGTCAATATATAGGTATGTAAGCAAGCACGTACGAAACTAATAGCTACTTCTCTCTACGAGCACACTGACCCATAACGGGCACTGCCTAATCGGTAATGTGTAATACAGTCATATTGTCACCAAGCCGCGCGATTACTGTTTTTTTTTTTGGAATTTATAAGTTTTCTACTACTGCGCGTTTACATAGAAATGTTGATTTCGCCCTATACTTGTTTGGGTCACCTCGAAAAGTACGGACATGCTTTATACAAGATTTTATCTATTAGTGAAGATAAGTAAACTAAATGTATACTAATTGTTAATTAACGGATCAGGAAGTACACAGGTAATTGCTATCTCTGCTGTCAGCTGTGTAAATTAAACATTTTTGAGCCCGAGCGAAGAGGTCGTCTATGTAATTATAACAATTAATTTTATTTCCGTTTAGTGAACAATTTGAAGGACTGTCAGTATTAAGTTATGCTTGACTCAATGGAAAACGGCCGTTAGGGAAAAATCATTGAAGGACATAGAATTCTTTATGTACCTACAAATCTATAGTGTGAAGTAATTACAAACGTTAGTAACAGTACTGCATATTAGAAAAAGTAATTAATATTAAGTGCATAGTTAACTTCAGACGACATTTAGTTAAAAAAAACACCGAAAAAAACAAGCAATAAAGGAATATTTGATGCGCCAATTGCTTTTTACATAATACACAATTATAAGAATACGTTCTTGTTTATCAAAGTAGACAGTCTCCAGCCGCCTTACTTTCACAACTCGACTTGCAACAGTCGAAGAATATATTTTTTAAAATTTTATAAACTATTTCACGCTATTTCTCACTATTTCATTGTTGAAATCAATACCGCCTTGTATTATGTATAAGGTTCGTCTGCATAAACGAGCCTTCAAGATACAGCATCAATGGCGCATATTTTTCCAGACTGCGCAAGAGCAGAGGACAACTTGTATTTTGCGCGAAAAGCTTTTATAGCCAACTGCTATGTCTATTATTAAGTACACCCCCGTCGTAAACATCTCTGTAAAATCCTCTCCATCCAAAGGTTGCCTGGTAGAGATCGCTTTTAGTGATAAGGCCGCCCATTGTGACACTCGCTGTATAAGTTAAGTTTGTGTAATTTTGTATTAATTTTATGTGGTGGAACAATAAAGAGTTATCTATCTATCTATCTATCTGCTAGCAGGTCCGCCTACGCAACTAACGATTTTGCTCTGCTGCTCGATCCCCAATTAGTATAGCGTAATGATATGAAGCCTATATTTTAAGTTTACCCATAGGCTATTCATAATCCTTCAACATACGAATATTTATAGAAATTTACAACCTCGTTTTGAACTCGGAGAAGTACAAATAGCTCATTAAATAAATATCGCCATACGAACACACCAACTATACGGTCCCACTTTAAGCTTAACGCTTGTGTTATGGGTACCGTACAATGGACTGAGGGCGAACTCAGTATATAATACTTATATACATATTAAACATCCATGACTCGGGTACAAACATTCGTGCTCATCATACAAAGCTTGTGTCACTACCAGGATTCGAACCCGGGACCATCGGCGCAGAAAGCAGAGTTATTACCACTGGGCTAATCAGGCCGTCATTGTTTAATATCTTCAGCTTACAGACATACAACAGCTACAGAAACGATCTGTAGGTACATAGAATCGAAAGTGTTTAAAGTAGTTAACTAATTAGATACTATTTGCAACTGCAAATTGCGGAAATTATAGTGGAGCTATACAATTAATAATCTACCCTAATTGCTAAATATGTAGGTACCATTTTGCTTCTAACATATCCTGTCCCTTAATTATATTTATGTGTTAGTGATAAAAAAATTACAGATAAATGCTATCATCACTGATACATTTGATCAAACATACATTACCAATAAAAACAGATTAAATGGAGCCTAATATATGAGGTCCTATTTGACTGATTCACAATATCTTAATTGATAATATAAAACTATAATTAATTTTCTTCTGCACATTGAAGATTTTAATTTGAATTGATTAATTTGAATTGATTTAAACATTAAATAACCCTTTATGTGGAGGGGTCGAGTATGAGTTTTCCGTTTTAAGAGCTTTAAAAAATCTTCCCTAGTGCAGCTAAGTTAAGCTATTGAAATTCAATTAAGTTAAGTATTCTTAGAAACAGCTGACACAATTTTGAACAAAGTTTTTTAAAAAGCTATTAAATAAAAAAGTTTCTTAAAATTTGCCAATTGATTCTGGAGTTTGACTATAGACATATAAAGGTATTAAACTTATGATGCCTTTCTCTGGCATACAATGCATTTTAACATTTTCTACCGGTCTATGAATAAGATTTGTGTTATACCAACACATGAGTACATAATATACTCATGTGTTTAATAAGTATTGTGTATGTACAATTTAATATATAAATGGATAAGGTAGGTATATACATTAGTTCCGTGATCCACATTCATATGCTGGTTTATGCATTTACACTAATGAGTGACTATGAGTTAGAAAATACAACTTGGTAGAAAAAACATGTTCAACTTGTTTCATGAGTTTTTCTATATTTCCAATAGGCTTAAGATATCAGTAAATTTGTAATTTCTTAATAAACACCTTTATAACCATATCAATAGCTCCAGAATTAAATATGGGTTTTTATTATAATCAACAAAACATAAAAGCAACTGCCAGAAATATAACAATTGATTGTGTCTGGAGTATAAAGAAAACTTTCAGTTTTCAACTCGGTCGTTGATTGCATCTCATTTGAAACAAAAGTTATGACCATTATCTCACTGAGCTGGCATGCTGCTACAAGATTGTTCTTAACATACATATTCATGAGGTTAAATGAATAACCAGTGATGTAATTTTACCTGTGTATACCAGACATAACTCTAATAGGATTTCAGGAAGGGATGGCTCAGTCTAGCACAGCATTACAGCTGTTACAGCCCTGATGACTCACCTGATAAGTGTTGTCAAAGCTATCATACATGAACCTAGTGATGAGCGACGTCTTTCCCACTGCAAAAAAAAACAATAGAGTATGTCAATGTACTATCTTGCAGTACAGTTCATTTCTAATCAAGTAGCGTGATTGATAACGGCAGATACGCGTGAGAACATAATACGGAGGCGGTTCAACGCTCACAATGTACTCGGAGAGTGTAACCTACATCTTAGCTTCACGTAATTCGACACATATACGCGGCAGACGACGTTACGGCTGCAAAGTAATGACACCCTAACCGCGCATTAAAACCCGCAGCTTACACCTCCCCGGGCCTATGTAGGTCAATAATTCGATAAAGTCTAGACGAATCTATACTTACGTATCGTAAATTCAAAACTATATATTAAAAATGTACGACAGAGGGGCGATAAATCGCCATCGACTTACCGCTTTGTTCCCCTAGGAAAACGAGCTTGAACTTGCGTAAGGGGTTACCGAATTCACCCGAGGCGGACATCGTGTTTGTGTAAATTAATTCGCTAAACTATTATTTCACAGTAATTCTTATCACAGAAAACTACATGAACAATGACAGTTCGAGCCACTCCTGCGGCACACACACGAGCGCAGCGCCGCCACGTTACGACAGACTGACGGCGCTACTCAAAGCCAACTCAGCAAAATAATTTCTTCAACAAAATAAAAATACACTGACAGAAAATAGTGAGTAGTAGAAATGACATACAATTAAAATAAAACTGAAAATATTTTCCAAGTTTATTCAGTATTTTATTTGTTTTTAGCGTTATATGAACACTGATTTCAATTGATTCATCGATGACATTACGAATAATTTTAGTTTCAGAACGCACTTTCAAGTGTATAAGCAGCATATACAATGAAATCGACTAAAATAATATAATCGATTTAAAACATTAGAAACATTGAAATATTATAATTCATTATTTGTACGTATTCTGGGTTTGTTCATACGTGTATCCCTGTGTTGGGAGAAGTTAAGAATCCGCAGTGGCACTGTAGGACCGGTGGTAGGCTGCCAGTAGTTGGTATTTTAAATTCTCCCGAGATGTCGGGTAATATTTCAGTAAAATATCCCTCGCTTTATTGATTTGGGTATGGATGTTATCTCATTAGCACAATAATCACGTTTATAAGGGAAAATTCTCTATACAGAATGTTATTCGATACTGGCTAGAAGTAGCTATCAGTGATCAATCAATCATCATCAATCAAAGCCATCAAAAAAATTTAACACAGAAGGTCAAAATTCAAACTGTGGTTCAAACACAGATTCTAGCAAAGGGTTGATGCATCAGCATCCTAGTAGTCTGACGTCCAATCAAACTAAACTATTCAAAGCGTAGGATTCATTGCTAAGAACACATGTTACACGAAGACGGTACACGAGTAACAAACAGGGTCCGGACAAACCGTTCAGATCGGCTGTGTATTTAACGAAATTACGAGCTTTGTAGATGAAAGGCATAGGCGTGTGTTATTTGTATGGATCACCCGTTCGAAGGGGTTTTATCAGGTTTTGCGTTTAACTTAGCCGACTCTAAACTTTTTCGTGTAGGTATGCTAAGTAAATGGGTAACCATAAGTAGAATTTGACAGCAACTCAGTCGTTCAAAAACGCAATCAAAACCTAGCCCTGCTGTTCATAAGCTAACTGGGTTTCGGTAACAAACAAGTTAGTAGCGAAGTAACAGACAAGGCATCATGGAAATCTATTCCGGACACTTAACAGTCCGTATTTGCCAAACGCTATTTACACGAGGCAAGGGCACTTAAATTGTAAGCTCAGCGTGTAGCATAGTATGCTCCCTCAACGATTTTAGTTCCGGCCTTAGTCTAACTAAGGGCTGGTTTATACATACACCCGGAATTTCATACTTACTAAACAAAACCTCACACACATTCTGAATGTTTGCAGTAATATTTGTTTTCAGTTCGAGAAGAGCGGTATGAGGCGATCGTACGTTATTAAGATTCAAATTCAAGATGTATCTGGTCGCCCTAAATTTCTTACCAAAATCTCTTTGGCCCAAATCATCAAATTATCGCCCAACCCACTAAGCTACAAAAAATACCAAATAACAAAATATGTCCTGCAAAATCACTGAAATAATTAAGTAAGTACCTAATTAAATAAAGATTTTACAATAAATTGTAAGTAAAATTTAAGCGTTAGGTAATTCGGTTAAATTAAACATTATTCGATGATCACACTTTTTAATTCAATAAGTATGTACATTATATTACATATTTAATAAGTATCACAATTCCGTAACTCAGGATTTTATACTTTCAAAGATAAACTGCTTACGAAAACTAATGAGGTTCTGTTCAGACAGACCCTTTAGAACTTTATAGGAACAGTGAAATCTTTCAATCATCTTGACCATTTGTATTGCTCGCACTAATAGTCTACCTGTCTACAAAATAATAAGTAGTAACAAACATAATACTGATAAAGCATGACGATGCGCATGCCCTATAGAAATATTTCATACTAGCTGCGCCCCGCGGTGTTACCCGCGATTAAAAAGTATGTCCTTTTTACCGGGATAAAAAGTAGCCTATGTGCTATTCCAGACTATAATCTATCTCTGTGCCAAATTTCATCCAGATCCGTTCAGCCGTTCGGGCGTGATTGAGTAACAAACATCGATCCATCCAAACTTTCACATTTATAATATTAGTATAGATATCAGTTTTTTTTATTGATTTAGGTAATAAAATTTCTTTTTTACAAATAGGCATCCATAAATTGATTATTTTTTAAATTCTTAAATCATAAAATATAAGAAAGTAAGCAAAGTCTGATTTACTGAATATAACCAATTAGTTAATAGTGTTGCCAACTCATTTACTTTCCGTAGCATTTTGCTCTTGTGGAATTAAGTATCTCTTGACAAACATAATTTAAGCGTTTCTTTCATATACGTTAAGGAAAGAATAAAACTAAAATTGATGGACTTCAGCACTAGAAAGGGCAAGCATGACAAATGTGCCAGATCTAGTGCCAAAAGTACATTGAGTTGGTAACACCGGTAATTAGAAGGCTTTACGGACCGGCTCATCAGCATGAAAAACAGGATTTCATCACTCCTAATAGGATTTTCTAGGGTTTACTAGGCCTTTGCTATCTTGTTATCATTGAAATGTACTAAAAGCAAATTGAATATAAAAATTCATACTTAAAACATATATTATAAGTATTATAATAGATTTTTTTATATTACTCAAACCACACAAGCCTTGGGCACTACAATAAAAGTCAATTAAATTGCGTCTGTACTTTATCGCAGAATCTTTGGTAAGCCTAAAGTACAACTTGGACACAGATAGGAACAAACTAAAGAAAATTGTAACACCAAAAGTTTGTTTAATCCCTCCATTTCTGACCCAATATACCTCATTTATGGAACGTGTCGTCTCGGCGGGAACATGTTTTCTTCTACCACTATAACGCCGCACAGCAAATCGTATCCAGTGCGGTTGTGCCTAAAAACGAATAGAACGACACATAATGGGAATAATAGGGAAATGAGGAAATTCTTCATTAGTGATCGGACTAGGGCAACCATGAAAGAGAGTGGTCTGCCTGGGTATATCAGAACTGTTTCCTTCGGCCTCCCTTCGACGGGTATAACGGCAGAGGCGGTGACCACGCGTAGACCTAGTAACGCCTTTCCTGGTGTCGCGCCACCCATCCGCCCCACGCTTCCACATAAACAGAAGGCCTGAAAAACATAAAATTGAGCAACTAAGAGAAAAAATCCATCTAGATCTTGAAATACAGATACTATGATTTTCATGATTTGAATATGTGTTATACAGGGAAGCGAATAGGAGCCTTAGCAGATGGCTGCTTTTTATTAATGTAATATACTTAATAAAATAAGAAATTTGAGAAACAATTCCACCTGAGTTTTTGGCTAAATAGCTAACTATATGTTGTGTAATATGATAACAATTCTTGTATGCATAGTACAATTAAATAGGTACTCCCAATGTTATAAATATGTATTTGTTTTCACCTCAAAGATGCAGACAAGTATTCTGTATATAACTTCTAAGAAGAGTATTTCAGATGTCAATTCCATTGCGTATTTGTAGTCGTCATAGTGCTCACTGAATTTGTAGAAATCAAACTTCTCCAAATCTCTGTGAACAGTACATTCAAGTTTTTAGGAGTTGAATTTGTAGAATATTAAATGTTTGTGTGTTTCATATTCTATTCAATATATGGGTTTTCTGCAATGCATGCTAAGTGAGCAATGTATCATGTTTTTGCAGGCTCTATGAACTCCTGCGTTTGGGCTCTAAGCTCTGGGAAAAGTATAAAAGCTGTTATAAATAGTAATATTCTATATTCAACGGTATTTCTATAATTTTTGTCTGGGTTAACTTGATAACACATTGGAAATGGAATTGTACTCACATTAATTCAAACATATCCACAGCAATAAATGTTACTATCAATTTGACTATGAACAAGAGCATGAAGTCAATAAATTCAGCTGTCAGCCTCTTGTACAGCGGAGGTATAAGATACTCATATCCACCATGACGGGCAATTACTGAAATGATGTCAAATATATACTATTAATGCATATTTTCGAAAAACAATTTGTGTTTGTTAGGCAGTCTGAGAATTGTAGTATTATTAATTTGCATTGTTTCTATTACATTAAAAGAAATTAAATTACTTTTTTTCTAATAGAGTCTAATAGGAAGAATGGTTATTTTTATTTATGTAAATTGTAAACCATCAGAGTACTTTTGAATAATCAAAACTGGAACTAAGGTGCAAATTTGGATTATGATTCTTATTGAGAACCGATCACATTTGGGAAAGAATGGATTGCAAATCATTTAATAGTTTCGTATGTTTGTCATTATTAGGAAACTTGCAAGTCTTTTGAGAGTGATCTGAAGTTCATCAACTCACTTTGCCAGGGTTGTGGATTATGGCCGAAATTTTCCTTGGGTCCCAACCCTTCCTCATTGAGAGGAAAATTTCTAATATAATAACAACAAGTTGGTTCACCCTCAATAACTTTTTTGTATCATTAATTTTAAAGATAATAATGATAAATACATTTAAATCATAGTTCCAACACAAACATAAACCATCAAAGAGGTTACTTTTTCAACTTCATACAATATTATAACTATCTATCTAATTGGTTGGTTTGCTCTACAAATGCAGTGTTATGGTAACAGTACATCATACCTTCTGCTGGCGTGAGTGACTCGACCTGTGGCTGATTTTCTAGTACATTGCGAGGTGCATTTGGTACTTGAAAGGGAAACTGTTGTCCTTGAAACTGGTAGTTATTATTCAATAATGGGATATTCGTTGGATTGTTTTGGAGGCCTTGGAACGTCATCATGTAATATGGAAAGCATGTGGACAAATTCTGATACATTTGTGCTTGTTGGATCCATAGTCGTAGGGCTTGGAAATACGCTTCTCGTTCGGACACCACGGCCGATGCATCGCCTTCTCCTCTTCTGTCTGCGTTTTCCACCGACGGATCACCATTCTGTATGAGTCTTTCTGATTCCGACATTCTCAATTTATTATCAAAGCAACATTTATTTTTTCGTTTCTGTATCTAAACAGCAAAGTACACGTCAGTTTGTTGACAGCAGAACATTTTGTTTTCACCACAGACTAAAAATATAACGAGTTGTTTTGACATTTTATTAAGCCTCGGATACAATTAATTAATATTTTAGTCGATTTTTGTTTCTATACTAAAACTATGCTTACCTCTACTCTACTCCTCTACCGTCTTTTTTATAATGCTGCCAGTATTTTTTTAAATCCTAAGTAAGGTAAAAAATCAGTGTGATAAACCAACACGCACAGCGGAGCCCAAAATTAATGCTTGGTTTCAGCGAGAGTAAGCAATACAATTATATTGCAGTGTGTCGCAGTTAATGATATTATCTGGAACACGAATCAAACTACTGACGTTGGTTACTCAGTTTGTTGGTCACTTATCGAAATGTTATGTATCATGGCCTATGCTGGAAAGATGCTATCACAAAAAATGCGCATGAATGACACTTCCATTCATGCTATCTGGATATCTCTAGTATTTAGCAATTAGTGTACACATCATTTATGTCGCAGGTCTAAACCGTCCTCTTAGGGTGAGTTTATACATCCGGAATACTATAATCTGTCAGTCCTTTACTTTTTGGTTTAGTCGTCTTATTTTAATATTTGTAGGGAAATACTTGTTCTTTTGTGGCAACCAACAAATGTTATGTCAACCGCTGAAGTTCAGCCGAATGGCCGACCCGACCACAGAGTTCCTTGTGGGACCCGATAAAACGCGAGTTGTGAACGACTGCGTGCGCAAATAATAGTTGGTAATGTGAAATTGGGTGGAATGGTACCATACAGTTAACATTTATAATCCAAACTGAGGTTATTTACAACTATATTCATCACCCTGACGTTGTGACATATAATAATGGAGTGCTGTGTTGTATTTATCGTTGAATAACGCTAAGTTAAACGTCGGAGTCAGCTGTGCACCAAATTGTAATTTACTGTACTGGATGAATTCCTGTGTTCCATGTTGAACTTGTGATTAATAAAGTGAAGCGTACGCACATTTTGCTGTATAGTAAAACGTAAGTGTTTGACTGTATATCTAAAAATATTGAAAATTTACGGGTTCCATGTTATCCGGTGTATTTTTTCCTTTTTTTGGTAATAACATGGTGAATAGGGTTATATTAGCATATCATTCCTCTATGGGATAGATCTAGTCATTTAGACATATTATGCTATCAGATAGAATCATTGATTCTTTGATAATTAGTTTGTATAGGTTCAAACATTTTACCCAAGCTCACACACATACCTATACAATCCTTGATCTATGCCATTGACGTAAGAATTAAGATAAAGCAATATACCCATAGTAACATACCTGTCCCACATTACAGTTTTATTTGTGAGCGTCCATTTCACTAGAATATCAATATTTCACATGAAGACAAGCAATTCTGGTAAAATTCTGGGGATAATATATTTAAAATTATATATATACAGTAAACCTATACATTTATACCCTATTGTGTGATTTTTCCTTAAAATTGAGCATTATTGTATCAAAATGTTTGAGGACCACATTTAACTAGGTGTAATGATTTATTTTTTTCTTTAACACCAATGTGTGTAGTGTGCCAGACAAAATATGTACTCCCTTTTTACTTGACAGCACCAAAAGGATGGTAGTGTTTGAGTATCCATATGTAAGCACCTCTTTGGGCACATTTGATATGTTTTGTTTTGTTAAATTTCAAGTTTTTTTTTCACAAAGACCTTTCTTTTGATATGGTAGAAAATTGTAGCATTTACAATTTTGAAGGTTCAGATAAGGAATCCCTATGATATTGTAAATTCTCACTGAATTCCTCCATTCCTCAAAAACTACTCTATACTATATATATATATATTGACCTATATCTTTTCAAATTCAAGTCTTCAATATATAATCCTGTTGTGGCTTTCTGTGATGAAAAATATATCTGCCGAAGGCAGTTTGTTGTTGTTTTTAACAGTTATTTTTTATATATGACATGTCAACCCTGCTATTATTATCAGCAGTGGTAATGGCACACCTTGTTCACTCAACAAAAGATAACGCACATACAGTCTGAATCACTTTTGATAATTATTTAAAAATTGTACTTAATTATAATTTAATTAAAGCTTAATAATAAACTGACTGCGACACCTCCATTTTCCTCTCATGAAGCAAAGTTTTGTTTGTTACATAATGTAATAATGCACTATATTAATAGGTGTGTACATATTCATAATACTAAACATACTTGTTAATTAAATGTAATCATAACAATACCAAACTCGGGTGTGCAGAACTGCAAACTAGCCTTTCTCGTCGTATATTTAAATTTAGTTACGCTCTCTGTTTCCGCTTTGTGTATTTTTTATTTTATTTTGCACCCGCGTGTAGAACGGCGCCAGGACTGCTATTAATTAATACTAGCTTTCCCGGCGTACTTCGTACCGCCTCAGAATCAAATGTATCACAAAATGAATTATCTTTATTATAATTTTTTACATGCTTTTTTATATATTTTAAAAGTTAGCAATAGCAATAGGGGAGGCACTTCAAAAAAAAGTTCACCAAAAGCAGCACATCCGTTCTGGAGTTATAATAGTGTAACTAACACTCACTATGTTTTATATACATATATAGATTAACATCGCATACGATGCGGGCGGGTGTATGACGCGGAGCTCCCCTCGGGGCCCAGTCGTGCCGCGCATAGTGATAGCGACCGTGTATTACAGCGTGTTAAGCCCGCTCGCTTGCCGTGATTTCCGCAGGACGTGCCGACTATTTGATCCCTCTGAACTCGTGATCGTTATTCATCAATATTCTCTGAATGAATCTGACTACTCCACTATACTTATGCTCACGAAACGTGTTGGAAATTCTCGGTTAGCGTAGACTAGCAGTGGCGAAGACTCGATACAACCCGATTCGTACCGGCTTCCCTTTCGAAACATGGCAGCCACTATTGTCTATAATTGCAGAATAATGCATTCACATTAAAAGTGTGAAGCAGTGATAGCCAAGTTGGAAGTACGCTTGCCTTGGTAACGAGGCCCGCAGGTTCAGGAAAATCTCGGCTCGCCTCGCCTCGCTATGATTTCTACATTTCATGTGCGAATCTCATAGTCAGCTTCCTTTTTACTAAAGTTTACGCTTCGTTATCCCAACATAGATTAGATTTTCTAAGATCGCCTATACATCTTACTTGTCTAATGCCGTTGTCTGCGGTGTAATTGGAACTTCAACATGTAATCATATAAGCTCTTGAAGGCAACATATTGGTTACAGCGATCTCAATAACGCGTCTAACTAGGTCTCAGATCTTGTTAAATTTCGTTTGTAAATATTAGGGCAGCATAATAGGGATTTGTACCCGTAAACTCGTTACACAATGGAAGGGTAAGAGTAAGAGTAGGTTTGGTTACCATCCCCGTTAAATCTGTTAATTAGTTTGCCGAATATCAAAGGCGTTTTCTTAGAATATCTGTACCAACTATAAGGATATAATTTACTGTATGGTACTAGGTGACAAAATATCGCTATTGTTACATCGTATGGCTACAGACGACGCCGAGCATAGGTCCCGTTGTTTCGTGGCTTTCTTATAATGTATCAAAAGTACTAAATTAAAAAAACCCTGACAAGTTATATCAAACATGGCTAAGAAACTGCCCGATTAATCTGGTATTCAGTAATAAACCAAAAACATTGAAGTCCGTCCATCCGTTTGGGAGCTATGTTGCAACAAACCGATAAACAAACTAAAACTTCAAACACCCTCATTTTGCGTAGAGCGGTAAAAAAAACAAATCTTAAAGCGTTGCAACACCTAAATTCCAAGTTGCATGTAGCTTACAATTCAACTAAGTCGTAACAACTAAACTTCTTAGAAAATCACTCGCCACTCACTTAAGCACCATTAAAATACCACATAAACCCATGAATCAGAGTTAGCAGTCCCTGACTGCTATCTCTTCCGTGACTCATTGGGTCCTATTTGGTTTTAGAGCGAGATTTCATCGTTAAGTGATTAGTCATGCCCGATCGGCACTTCACACAGGCCTAGGAATGCGTTTAAAATAGATAAAATTATAAACACTGGAAGATACTACATACTTTAGGAGCAAATTACTAGTTTTATGACTGATAATATCTTTGAGTCATGAATTTCATAACATCCATAAGTATTACCTATAGTATTTTAGGTATTCAGCCGTCTTCTGCGTCTTCTTGAATCGGTCGGTCATTTCCCACGGGCGATGTAAACTAATGTATCCCTTCGCTTTAAAGGATTAAGGATGTGATTTGTTCGTGATTGCTTCGCGGTGCGACCTGTCCGCCTATCGGGAGACCCGACCGCGATCATTTATACCGCTTCGAATCAACACTTGAATTATGACATATTTCGTATTGATAAAATCTAGTGGTAGTGGTGTTATGTCTCTACTGCTTCCTTGTTGACCTTATTGTTGTAATGTAGATCAAACTAGCACGCTCCTTTAACATTTAGAATCAAAAGTCAGAGAATTATCTTGGCAACAAAACTTAAACGCATTTTCACTCCAAGACAATAACAAATGAAATATATGTAGTAAGTGAAGTATAAAAGATTCCATATTGATAATGATAAAATTGGAATGTTTATTCAGAACAATATATAGGGGTCCCGTATTGCGACTCTCCCAAATGTTTTCCCCGGGTTATGAACATCTCGTTCTTTATACCAACATACGCTTTATCTTTATGTTTTTCATTGTAAGAATAACAATAGCTCAAATCAAAGAAATTTCTGATATCTTTTTTTTTACCAAATGCTCCTACTATCTACTGCGTAGAAGCAGTATATACTATAATATAAATAAAACAAATGCTTTTCATTAAATAAAACGGCTACACCGATTTGGCATTTTTATAAATGTTCGCATTAGTCCGGATAAGATTTTTAGAGAAAGAAAAATTTAAAAAGTTGTCCGCAAAATTAGAAAATCGGGACAGGCAACGTCTGCCGGGTCAGCTAGTAATAAAAAAATCATACGCTATTAGCGAAGGTTGAACCATTTTGAACTAATCGTAGGATGAATCGGAGAACGTTTGGAGTATAACTTTGGCATTGAATAATGACAAAAAGCGGTGTTATGCAACCGCTTAGTAAGTTGAGGACCTAACAAAATTCGTCTCTCTAAGTATTCACAGCACGTAACATCCCTACGCCCTCATATTGCTCGCAAAACTTCGACGCGGCATTAACCTTAAGAAAGGTTTCAACATTGATGTGTTCGATTCAAATTCGGACTTTATTTAATCAGACGCTATAAATGTGCAGGCATCGCCATAAAATAAATTCGACGCAATCTGAACTTCTTAACGGATAAACGCTTGGCTAAACTGCATTAGTATTAGGTCCTGTCGGGGTGAAATAAAAACAAAATCAGATTCAGCTGTAACATTTTATGACAGGCATTTGCATTCTACACCTGTGTTTCATCATTGATTTGATTACACCATGCTAGCAGAGAACCAATTCTTTATCGGATCCGTCTAAGTGGTGCATCGGCCGTGTCGGCTTCCTTACAACTATAGTGTGTAGTATTAATTGGTACACGTGTCAATGGTCCCCCGACGGGAGCAAACCCTGAGGTTGGGTTGAAGGGGACCGGTGAGCGTCAGCCACGGGTCATCAAGTATGCATGAGCGGCTTCTGTAACGCCGTCGTCGATCCGAACTGATAAAAATACCAACGACTATTGTCTATCACGGTGTAGTAATTCGTTTATGGGGAATTGTTTTGAACATTCGTTTCATACGCGTGTAGTATGTCCTATCTCTTGATTCATGGCGTCGCAGAATACGGAAACGATTTATTTTTAATTTTTAATCTATGCTCTGTATATAATGTAATATGCATCTTAGATACGAAATAATATTAAATGCGCTGTATAGGGGTAGGCCCTACTACTACACGACTCATATTCCATTTGATCCAAAACTTTGTCGAAGCAGCCTACACGATAGCATTGGACTATAAATATAAATAGGGGGAGGAGTGCTTGCTGCGGAGAATGCGCCACGAACCGAAAACAGATAAGCGATGCCCGTCGAACGCTGCATGACCGGTGATGTCAGCCACTGGGTTACCATACTACTTACTGTATTATCGCCCTGCGAATCCTGGTCTATGGGTTAGCGACACTTTATTGACTCTTTTTCCCTGCCTTTAGCCCAATTTTATTACGACCGGCTTCCACTTTTACTTGATTGGGATATTCAGGATTATAAACCAGCCGGTTTGCCCATGCGCACCCTTACGCTTTCAACTCTCTCGATGCAAAAAAAAACATAATTGTTGCTATTCCAAGAAAGTTTTCGAGCTCAATGGTGTCATTGAGGATCAGGTAAAAATCTAATATAATAAACATCGGTTAGGGCTATTCATGCTTCCAAGTTCACAGTGTCAGGTATGTGTCATTATATTATGACAGCGGGCCTGGTAGATGGACCTTTTCATTATTAATTCGCTTGCCCAATGGCTTCGAACAACGACACTAGGTTTGGCGAGGAACACACTCGTCCTTCGCGTCCATTGTACCTACTAAGGGATTGAAGGATTTTTAAAATCCTTCTGTGATCTCGCAGGTTCTACGTTAAGTTTAAGAGATGTCATTTACTGAAGTAGTTTTTGCGAATTGGTTCAAATGATTTATTTGTTACGTCATCAAAACTATTTTTAACCGACTTCAAAAAGGAGAAGGTTCTCGATTAGTTTTTATTTTTTTTCTTTAAGGCATAGCCCAGGTATCTCTGATGCTTTTACACATAAACGATCCTGACTTAGAAGAACAATATGTGTAAGGTGTAGTGCATATAATTTTTCCTTTCAGTTATTATGAATAAATCGGCACAAAATAAAATTACTTAATCTTTTTTTAGAAATACAAGATCTCTACCAGTTATCAAACGCCGTTATCTGTTCAAAGATAAATAGCTTGAAGATGTTATCTGTTTGTTCCGGTTATCTTGCCGATTACGGAGATACCATGTGCCTAAAATACCTATTTTTCCAAATACAATATTGGAAGCTTAATATCTTTCCACTCGGCCTAAATTAGAAGCAAAACAGTAAAGATTAGTGAACGTAACCCAATCATAAAGTGAAGTAATATTTACTTTTAAGAAGAGAAAGAAGCTGTGGAATTTTTAGACATATTGGTTTTTCCAACACCTACATGAAATTTATTGAAATTGCTGTAGAAAATGTAGTAAAATTGATATTTTTTTTAAATTGTAACAGTTTTACATATAAGTTTCACCCGTGTCTACCTGTTTGGTGTTTGGCACGTCATAAAAAAAATATATAACGTAATTTTATTTTTTAAGATCAGGTATTTTTCATCCATCCGATTAAGGCCTAGAATTAATAGGCAACTATTTAATAAGTAACACACTTTAGGCATGTCGTTCGTTACAATGTTTTTAAGTTAGATAAAAGTAATAGCTTATCATAATAACATAATGTAGCCAGTTGCGTAGCAGCTGGCCATTATCAGAGGAAGTCATCCAGATAAAACTATGTAGTAATACCAAACACTCTCATAGAGATAATGCGGTTTGAGTAGGGGTGGACCGTCGCGACAACCGGAGTTGGAGAATTACATTTGCGAAGAAACACTAAACGAAATAAGTATACTTAATATTGATTTCTTATACATTGAAATAAAACTATTTTTTAAGGATTTTATCGCCTTTATTTTTCGTTTTTACGTTCCCGACATTTCGGCTGCTTTACAGCAACCATGGTCACGGGAGGACTGAGGTGGTTGACGTCCTGGTGTCATAGTTAGAAACGCGATGAAATCCTTAAAAAATAGTTTGATTTCAAGTATACTTAATATTTAGAATTTACAATATTTTATTTCGATTTTAGTCAGCGGGTTTTTTCAACGCTGGATTGCCATTTTTTAATAACAAAAAATAACAAATAGTTAATTGATACAATACAGTAACCATGTTAGTCGTAAATGTTACAAGTGAATCAATGTCCGAAGAAGTTTCTCATCTAATCATGATAACAGAAAGGATAAGGTAACACATTACCTTTAAAAAAAACTAGTCCTGAAAATAACAGCACTGGGCTGGAATAACAATAAAAAAATACTTTAATTTACTGAGTAGAGACCTTATGATATGATGAACGTGTGTCTTTCAATTTGAATAAAATAAAATCAAATGAAACATATTGATTTCTTATATTTACGCGAATACTACACATTGAAATAAAACTATTTTCGTCGAAACGTCGGGAACGTAAAAACGAAAAATAAACGCGATAAAATCCTTAAAAAAATGTTTTATTTCAAATGTTTTTTTTAAATACAATCGGTATATTATTACCTGCAAAATGTTGGGTTAGTACAGTTTGTGCATTAATAAAAAATAAGTCAGGGTCAAAATTTACAACGTACAATAATGAATTGTTTTTTTTCTGACAAAAACAATATTTTATGTGCAAATAACATTGCTGCTGCATTACAAAAATTATAAACTACAACCTTGGAACTAACTTTCCATCTAGTTACTCTATTTTTCGCGAAACGTGAGTGACACTCCAATGCGAAGTGACGCACGCGCTTCGTATAATAAGCTAGAATAACAACGGCTAACATATGCCTATGCGCAGTACGCACTACGATATGTTAATTCACTATAGGGGTGCTATCAGCAATGTTGGCGAAGCACATTAAAGTAACTATAACCTAAACTATATGTACTATCTATATTAATAGTAGATCAATCAATCAATCAATCAATCAGCCGATAGACGTCCACTGCTGGACATAGGCCTCCCCCAACGACTTCCACACAACACGGTCCTCCGCCACTCGCATCCACCGGCTTCCTGCGACGCGTGTGATGTCATCAGTCCACCTTGTGGGGGGCCGTCCTACACTCCGTCTTCCGATTCGTGGTCGCCATTCTAGAACCTTTCTGCCCCAACGGCCATCGGTTCTGCGAGCTATGTGCCCTGCCCACTGCCACTTCAACTTGGCAATTCTTTGAGCTATGTCGGTTACTCCAGTTCGTCTACGGATCTCTTCATTTCTGATTCTATCGCGTAGCGAAACCCCGAGCATAGCTCTCTCCATTGCGCGTTGAGCGACCTTGAGCCTTCTTATGCGGCCCATAGTCAGCGACCACGACTCGGCACCATATGTCATCACTGGCAGCACACATTGGTTGTAAACCTTTGTCTTCAGACACTGAGGTAATTTGGACGAGAAGATATCATGCAATTTCCCGAACGCTGCCCATCCGAGTTGGATTCGACGGTTGACCTCTTTCTCGAAGTTATGTCTACCTAGCTGAACAATCTGCCCTAGGTAAATGTACTTGTCCACAACTTCGAGAATAGAGCTCCCAACGGCTATTGTTCTGGGTTGAACATGAACGCTCGACATGATCTTTGTCTTGTCCATGTTCATTTTAAGACCCACCTGTTGGGAGACTCTATTGAGGTCTTCGAGCATTGAGCTTAGGTCCTCCAGCGACTCTGCTATGACTACGATATCGTCTGCATATCGAAGGTGAGAGATATACTCGCCGTTAATATTGATGCCGGACCTTTTCCAGTCCAGAAGCTTGAAGACATCTTCCAGTGCAGCGGTGAACAGTTTCGGAGATATGACGTCTCCCTGTCTCACACCTTTCTGCAACTGGATGGGATTCGAGCTCTGATCCTGGATCCGGACCGACATAGTGGCGTTTCTGTACAAACATCTCAGCACTTCGATATATCTGTAGTCAATATGGCAACGCTGGAGGGACTGTAGTACTGCCCATGTCTCGATCGAATCAAAGGCTTTCTCATAGTCCACAAACGCTAAGCATAGTGGTCGGTTATACTCCTCGGTCCTCTGTATAACCTGCCGCAGCGTATGTATGTGGTCTATGGTACTGAAGCCTTTTCGGAACCCGGCTTGTTCGGGTGGCTGGGATTCGTCGAACCTGCGCGTGAGACGATTCGTGACGACTCTCGAAAACAACTTGTAAACATGGCTCAGAAGTGAGATGGGTCTATAGTTCTTCAATAGGGTGTTATCACCTTTTTTGAAGAACAGTACCACCACACTTCTATTCCATGCTTCTGGCGTCGTACCTTCGTGTATGACGGAGTCAAATAGCCTCTGAAGGATTTTCAGAACTGGTGTTCCACCCGCCCTCAGAAGCTCTGTTGTGACTCCGTCATCCCCTGGTGCCTTGTTGTTTTTAAGCTGTTTGAGAGCCATCCTAATCTCATACAGGCTGACGTCCGGGATATCTTCGGTATAGTGTCGGGTAAGTTTAGCCCTTGGGTCTTAGTTATTAATAGTAGAAATATACCTAAATATTATAGTCTTTAGCAGAGTGTACCTTTGACAGGACATGTTGATATTTATTGACTCTCGACTATGCTCCCTCTTTTCCTAATACTTAAGTAGCAACTTACATGAACACAATAAGACGTACAATAAACAGAAAATCAGTGCCTCCAACACGGCTTCAACGTTTTCTGCAGAGAATAATTTTTTTTGCGCTGCACGTTTAATTTTTATTTATGCATCCCCTTATTTTTATTCAAATGACTTAATTTAACTTCAGCTAAACTGCGTGTCTGGAATCCCCAATTCAATTCCCCTCTAGGAATTTTGAATTATTTAAAGCTTTTCATCGTGACCATTCATTATTGTTTGTTCTTATTCCAAACCCTTGTTCCATATTTTTTGTATTGTATCACTACGGGGCCCGCTTGTGGCAGTGTAGGCAGTGGTAGTAAGTATGGAAGAGGCTGGAGTTTCGAGTGTGAGATTTTCCGTAAACGTAACGCAAAGCCTGCGTATTTGTGTATAAAATTCATGCCAGCAGTGGTATTTGTTTAATAGCAATTTGTAAAACAGTTAAAGGGCAATACGATACTTATTTGCATGGGTTTCTATAGGTATTTTTCAGGATATCCTATCTATCACAGCACAATCGAACAACGTTTCGCGGAGAATTGCATATTCATTAAGGTCCCGACACTCGTGTCAGGCAGTTTCTCGACTAACATCTCAGAGGAGTTCGGTGTTGATGACTTCTTTAATTATCGATCAACTTGTTTGGTTTATAATTGGAAAAGTTGACATGCCGAGGGTCAGTAGTGGGTACCTCTTCCCCCATTTGTCGAAGAGCGTTTGTTTTTTATCAGTTTCAAATAGTTAAAGGAGTTAAAATGGTCACAGGGCTGCTCATGATCTAATTGTGCTTCGAAGCTATTTCCCCATTATTAAAATGAATCTCCCACCCACCCGACGTTAATCTATCATCGATGCTAAAACAGTTTCACGATTAATCCGAAGTAACGTTTTCTATCTATCTCGCATACCGCACCGATAGGCCACCACAGAAAATGATAGCAACAGTTTTATATTTGTTTCTGTTCATAATGTGTTATAGCACATTCCGTCCCCGTAAATGGTTTACTGCCTAAAGCCAATTGTTGCCTTTATAACTTTTATATAATATTGTGGGGCGCTCTGAGTAAATAATTAGAACTTCTCTGTTTTGGATATTTATTATTTTTTCCTGGAATGGACAGACAAAATGTAATTTATATTTTCTAATAATAAGTGATATTTCATTTGAATTACCCACATTTACACAATAGTCCAAGTACGTAGGTAATGCTCGCTGTTTTTAAGGGATTCAGTTATTGTTTCAAATTCTCAACTAATTGCGATCAAATATGGAATTCTAATGAAAACGTTCCTATTTGTATGTATAGCTACATATTTAGGCTATATAAGTCCTTAGTTCTTCTAATAGTGTATCTCCACGTTTATCACGTAACTACATTTGTAATAGCTTTTGTGATCCGGCTGCCAGACACTGTAGGCCGGATTAGAATTATTTTTGGTTGGTTCCAAGTGCCAACCCTTAAAATAAGCCCTATTTTTATATAAATAGATATTATATTTGTCAGCTTTATAGTGCTGGATTTTTGTAAAGTATAAGTGAGTAACAGTAAAATGAGAGAGGCACATAATGAATACATAAGTTCAGTTTACCTTTGAGTCTTAAGATACTTTCTCTTAACATTGAAGTTATCTCGGCAATAATATTTTTTCTTAAAACTTTGTCTTCCAAAAGTCCTGGAACAATGAAATACAATCTCATTTCACTTAAATCGTTGATAAATCAAAAGCGACTTTTCCTTTTACATGTTCCGTAGAAAGCCAATTTTGGGACGGGAATGTTATTAATAACGTAAGCCAATAGGCATGATGACTGATTTTGAAAAACTGTTCTATAATATTCTAAGGTATCTACTATTTCCAAAAAAATATATTATTTCGGCAGGAAACTAATTTTTATTAGAAAAAAACGCTATTTAAATTGCAATTTTAAAATTCGCTCCAAAACGATCGCCGGTGTCATGGCGTCTGCTAGTGACGTCACTAGTATGCAAACTGACCGTAAACACAACAAGTAAAGAGTATGGAGTTTATCTTATTACTCTTTGCAGATAATGTTGCGGTTGCTTAGCAACAGGTTTTATATGTTTGTGTCAAAAATGGTAAATCCTTGTTACATGTTTTGAGAACACAAAACTATGTAATTGATCGATAGAAATCACGAAATACTTTATAAACGCAGGTAAAAACAATTACTAGGTGCAGAGATCGTCGAAGTTCGTACGAAACTTAGCGATGTTTACAATGTGTACATGCTCGTGACGTAGTTCACTCTGATTGGTGTTCAACTTATCATGGCGGACTGCTGAATTTTGTAGTTTTATTTTATTAAATAAATTATCAATCTCGCCCTAAATCTGTAAATAAATACATTTTTCAGAACCTATTAATCCTATCTCATTAGATAAACACATTATTTTAGTGATTCTTAGTTACTGTCATCATGCCTATTACGAGAAAAGATTAGTCAGTTTGTGGCAGATATGCTGTGTAGGTGTGCAGATATCGACGCACGACGATGAAGTAGGTGTCTTATAACTCGGAGTAAACGTTTACACATTATGTATCGTTTCGACAACAGGTAAGCTAGATTATTACGGCAAAGGGCAGTAGCGTTTGAGGCAACTCAGCCCAATGAAATAGTCCAGATAAGTCTTTCATAATGCTTAATGGTTGATTAATATTCGTTAGTAACGTTTTCGTTCTCATCTAATATTTGAAGTTTTGATATTCGAGAGAAACAGTACATCTGATGCTTTAAACGTTTATTTTTGGATTCATTGAATGAGTGAATGAGGAGATCTTACCTAATATTGCCAACATGGTTATACTTAGGAGTAGAGTAGGTTAACATTTTGATATTCTTTTTCCTAATTCTCTAGCTACAGCTCATTATTGGTCCTGATTGACTGACGTCGATCACCTGATCTATGTACGTACCAGTTAAAGCTGAAGCTTAAAAGAACATGATATATCTGCAATAAACGCTATGACCAGAAATATACGGTCGAGCACCGACGAGAAACATGAATACTGCCATTATTTTTATTCACTGACAGAGATTTCATGTCATTAAGGAAGGCCGTCGTCTACGGTCTTATTCAAAGGGTTTTGAAGGACTGTCTTAGCGTTGTGACGTTTCTGTAAATTCATTTAGGTGCTCCAAATTTGATGATTTTTTATTTTAACTACACGCAGCAATTAAGTGTTTAATTTAATGTTAGCTAACGCATCGTTGCATATTCACATATCACAGATAATCAATCCTGATCAGTGCAGTTGGTAGTGATCCTGCTTTCTGTGCCGAGAGTCTTGGGTTCGAATCCTGGTAGGCACAAACTTGGTGTGATGAGCACGAATGTTTGTACCCAAGTCATGGATGTTTTATATCTGAGAGGTAGATTAAACTAGGTTAGCCCCCAGTCCATGGTACGGTACCCATAATACGAGAGTAGCTTAGTGTGGGACCGTGTAGTTGGTGTGTTCGTCCGCCGATATATGTCTGAGATTCCACAAAATCTTCAATATAGTCCAAAACGTGTTCATAGTATCTAGTAACTACGTTGATTCTAACCTTGACCATACAGAGATGAGCCTTGACATGCATGGCGCACACGTGCCACCAGCTGTCGTTATTATGTATGAAAATATTGTTTGTCCACATAACTTCATTAGTGTGTACTATTATTAGTCTGTATGTTTACACGCCCTCATAATTATTTTAGCACGCACTTATTATACTAATCGTAGGTAATAAGTATATTAAATGGTCACGTTTGTAACGTTCTTTAATTAACTGACTTCAACAAAAAGGAGGTTCTCAATTCGATATATCCATGGATCTTTTTTTGGAATAAGGCGAGTTTTGTGACTGTTTTAGGATCAAATAGGTGATTTAATTAAACTATGAAATAAATGATTTTATTAAACGATCACTACTTTATATATGCTACTTATCCGCCAAATCAATAAAAAAATGCTTCATTTAAAATCGAATTAGATAGCTCTTTTCTGAAATATGCTTTGTAACGCTATTGTAAGTGAAATAACATTTGTATTATGTGTTTGGGTACGTGTTTGGACAGTTAACACTTCATTATGGTTTCCCCACCCAATTACAATTTTAACGTCGAGACTTTGATTCTGTTTATGCGGTCCTCATAAGATCATCAAGATAATATAAGAAACATACTACAATGTTCCATAGAATATAACCTTGAATACCTTGAGAGCGTAAAACAAACATCTGACGCGCCATGACGTAGGTACTTAATAGACAGTGAAAGACTGCCAAAACTATTATTTATAGTACCTATCAACTTCCTTATTAAAACCATACCTGTTATTTCAACAGTTTCTTATCAATGGAAAATGAATGGGAATGGAACATGCCAGTATTGTTATTATAGCTATTGAGTACGAAATACTAAATCGCTATTAAAAAGAGAACGCATCGGTGATAACAGTGTGTATATTATACATTCGACTGATAAATGCGGGTTGGATTACCGCGCCTACGCGGGCGCCCGAGGATTATAAAGGTTTCGCTGTTAACGACTAATACCGCTTCTATTTTCAAGTGGCGTAGGTTCAATAATCACGGATCGATATGGAAGGATTGCCTAAACACGGTCGTATCTTTATTCGATAGGCAGAGATAATATACATATGTCACTCATCGAGTCTTTCTCGGAAAGTGAAGTTGATGTTTTATGTTCAAAATTTTTTTTTTCTTTTTATGCAAGAATTTAAAATAAAATAGTGAAACATGTATTTTCATGTTCTCCCAAGAAGTCTGTTAATTTTTCAGTATAGTATCATCACCTATACTGATAATGATGGGGGGGGGGAGGTTAAGAAAACTGATAGATAGCATAGACGTAAGATAAGATAAAAGGTAAAGGCAATTTCATTATGTTCCTCTTCCTATAGTCGTACGAATATAGAATGATCAAGCACGTGTACACGTGCCATATGATAAACATCGTCACTTATGTATCAAATGTGTTAACAGATAACATGTATTTGCTCTTCCTACCAACTTTCGCGATTCATCACAATTATAATATGTGTTTACTTACCTAAAACAATGTTATCACAGAATTGTTGGAACTTGAGGCCACTGATTGTCAGTTGTCACTGACTAATTGTCTAATCATATTCCTGGCATTATTTTTAAATTATTTCATTAGTCGGATGTTTATGTAAAGTGGGTTCTTCTTAAGTTTTTCTTTGGATTTTTCTGTGCCTCAGAAAATTCCCAATAGATTGGTATGATTTACTACAGATTCATATGACGCTGTCAGACTTTATATGTACTGAGTGTGTTTATTTCATTGAGTCTTTCTAGGAACGTCATATTCGAATAGTTAAACAGGTATTGGTATTATTAGAACTAATATCTGAGTCACTCAGTCGAATTTGAAGAACAGGCTGATTCCCGAATATTTATTGGAACGAATAATGTTCATATCGTCATATAAATTAGAACTTCAGTCGTCTGCTATATTAATCGATATGAAAATTGTATTTATAAATCTGTCACGCTGAAAAGACGAGATTATTTGTTCAAATGAGATGTTAGTAGCTATATAGTTATAATTGAATCGAATATCTGAACAAACATAAGTAAATAATAGGAGTAGTAAATTATATATTTACGTAAATTCACATAAGTAAATTCTTATATTTACGCGAATCTACCCATTGAAATAAAACTTATTTTACAACGTAACATAAACTCATAAAATAAACGCGATAAAATCTGTAAAATAAGTTTAATTTCAATAATAAGAGCATGTGTGAAGTAATTAATAGTGATGGATAACAATCAAAATGGCAGTACGTACAAGACTAAAAATGGGTCAAGTTTCACTGGGCGCCGAATAAAAACATATTGCTATTGATCTAATTATGAGCTATTAAAATACTTTAATTATCATAACGTTGTTGAAACAGCGCTGTATTGTTATCAGCGGACGCGCAATATTATACACTAGTGATACCATTGTCCCGATATACGTGGAGTAATTTGTCGTCAGCGACGCCGCTGATTATGAACCGTTGATACATAATTCATGAGGTACCAGCCCGATTGACCGGCGACGCGCGGCTCGCCCTTTGAATACTTATCGTTACTGAATATACATACAATAAAAATATTCTTTGGCTCCGTGGATCGCTAATTAAATACTCGCGAAGCGTGTTTTTAACGTAGGGCACCTTTGTCGTACGCGATCGATCATAAATTATAGAGCTCGGTACTCGTATCGTATACAGAATTAATTTAGCTGTAGATCTATCAATATCTACATTTATACATACAATAAGACTTTGGTTGTGGTTATATACATTAAAAATCACATAGGCGACATTACTTTCGATATAGAGGCCAAATTCGCCATGGAATTTTCGTTTGTCCGTCTGTAGTTTGTTCGCGCATTGAACGGCAACTTGCATGAAAATTTGCATGATGGTAGCTCTTATGAAAATCTAGGATAGTCGGACAATAGAAGGGTTCCCAAAACTAAAAAAAAAACTGCCATATTAGTGTCAGAATAATGGTGCTCACTTTATAAAAGCGCTCAAGTCGTCTCTCGAGAAAGACAATTGCCATCTTCTATGTACTGCTAGCTAACTGAATTGTTTATTTTTACACCTTAATTTTCATCTCAGAACTTTCCGTTTATCATATAAGCGGAAAGGTCTGAGTGATTTGAGTGATTTTTCAGAAAAACACTCGAAGTGCTCGAAGTAGGCTGTCTTCAATGTGTTAAATAGGAAAAGCTATTTCAGTTGTAGAGTTGTGGGTGTGAACCAGAATGCGGTGGACAAGGCGGGAGAATTTCTGTAAATATTTAAAATTGACGTGTGCGATTCATTGCCGCCGACACCTTCTGGGTGTAGTTGTTTCGGGAAGGATTGTAAAATGTATAACATTTTAAGCAACCAGTAGTACCTATTAGGATTTAAGGTCCCTTTCTGAATTATTTACAAAATATGCCTTTGTTTCTCCGTAGGTAACCCTTGCTTAATTTATCCAAAACATTAAATATTTATAAATAGTGTTTAACCGACAAATCGATGTCAAAATTAGTTCTTAACAATTGCTCTCTGAAGTAATTCCATAACCGTTTGTTTGCCTGCGATGTGCGCAACACAATAATAATGGGCGGTGCAGCGCCAGCCTTCGCTTCAATTCATTATTCATATTGAATAAAGACCTGTGTTCACTGTTATTTGTCAGTTATTTCCCTATTGGGGAAGCTTACCCTGCGGAAATTCTTTTCAGCTATTTACTCAAGTGAGGAGATTAGTGTTCATTAGGTAATTCAGCCTTGCTCTAAGGAATTCATCTATATATAGTATAGTAATAGTTTGACAACATATTCGAAGCAATTTATAAAAGTACGTCGAACAGATTTGGCTGAGATGTACGATTGGAGTCATGATCTACAAAAATGTTCAGTCGGTTCACAAGCATTGTATTATTGCATGCATGTTACAAATTCATATTGCGAGGACTGCAATTAAGTTTTAATCCGAATTTACCCCGAGTTTCATTCAACCCCAAATTGGACAATCATTAAAAAATAACCATAACCATATCCCAAATGTATTACGTTTTCTACCCTAACAGTATTTTTTAATTTTATATAATATAGCACTTCGTCTTGTCCCTCGCTTGCTCATCCCTCGCCACACTGAACTCTCCTGGAAACTTCCCAGATTGTGGCGTGTTTGCGGACGAATGGAAGATGGTCTCGTTAGTATGCCTGTGGTTTTACGAAGTCTGTTGCTGGTTGTGTCCTTAATTAGTTTCAGTGACCTTTAAGCCGTTGTAATTAAAATGAACAAACAAACAAAGATTCCCCGGAGCATGTATCCATAGAATTCGCGGTATCTAAAACGCTATATATCATTGAATTAGTCTTTTAAAGACCTAGCCTTTATCTGTTTCTTAGCCCACCAGTTAACGTTCTAATTGGGTTGCCAACAGATTTGGTTAGATAATAGCATTAAATTGTTTTTCCTTGAACTTACTTTAGAAGCAATTCCTCTAATCTGCCCCACAGAGGGCCGGTCGAATTGATTTAGGATTTACAAACTGCCAATTCGACATGACTCAACAGTTCAACTGGGGTATATGGGCAACTTGGCACACACACCGGAAGGTGCTCGTAGGATTTGGGGGAGATTGACGGAAGTTAAGCGGAAAGGTAACTAAATATCAATCTTGGCTAGGGATTGCAATCTCACATCACAATATAAAACCCGGTAGTTGCGGGGCAAAGGGTTCTTACCCCGACGATTCCGGTGTTTGCCTTCCTCAAATGCCTCTGGATTTTAAACGTAAAACGCTTTAATAAATCCTGTACAAAATATTGCATGGATAAATTATCTGGTAACAATTGACAATGTCATCAGCTGAACGGCATAGTACTCAACGGTCAAAAAACGGTTTGCTCCTGCATGCAAGTGGTCAATATGACTTGCTGGCCAATGAGGAGACTCAACAAATTCATCCCGTAAGATGAGCTTCGAGAATATTAGCTCGGGGTGAATGGCCGAATTTTGAATTACGGATATATATTTTCAATATTATTGTCTCTACCTGCGAGTTGGGTCGGATCCAATTTTGATAATGATCAATGAATTAATTTAACTCATATTCAGTAAATAATCAGTTATATTGCACATCTTTAGCGGCGTAAAATTTGAACGATCATAAAAGGAGAGAATCATTATTTGGGAAACAACGGACGGTCCACATGTTGCAACATTCTAACGAATAGAGATTGCGCAATGAATGCACGCCCTTTGATAGCATTGCATCGCCATCCGATGCAGTGTGCATGCAATTTAAATCATCTGCAAGCTGTTTGCGTCACAAGTGTTTATTCATCGAGGTCGTTACCTTATGTATTTGCTGTGCGTGAAATGCGTTTAAAAGCGCGTGACCAATGCGTGGGTGGTTCTTTTCGCGAGGTCGTAAGTGCGAGAAACACCTTTAAGTATAATATAATATATCCCAAGAGGGGCATAAAATTCTACAGAATAAAATATATATTCGGCCTCCCAGCACCATTGCCATATAATTTATTTTAATTCGCGTGGCCTTGTAACCGGTTATTCAAGTTTCTATTCGATGGGTAATGACGTCAATGCATAGAGAAGGGCTTACTCGTGACTCCATCGCCGGAGGCACGAGTGAGCCAGATTTCAATAGTTACTATTGATCTGGCATCAAAGAATCGGGATTATCCTGTCTCTAGGGCAATGAAAATGAAACCCTCCAGTGACGAGCTACACGTAAAAGGTAATGTGTCACGAGCCATCAGTAGGGTTGTCGTTGGTCCCAGCAGACTGATACATCTTAATTCGAATACACTAATATGTTTAAGACGCCCATTATTATTATCGTCACTCACTTGTGCATTTTAAGCAGTGTTACGTTGTTAGACCGATCGCGTAAAAAACTACTCAACCTGGACCACTGAATTCCCCTAATCGTATGTGCTTTGAAGGAAAATCCCACATATCCAAGATTTTAAATCAGATAATCAATCCAAATAGGTCATCTACCTATTTGGATTGATTATCTGATTCGTACTAGATTATGATCTATAGTTATATTTATGTATGTGTTTAAACGTAATTCATTGAATTTTCTTTCTTAATTTACCAAGGCATCTAGAGTTAATGAACACTAAAGTGCAGATTCGCCCACGGAGTAAATACAGAAATTCGCTCATCTAGACAAGAACGTCGCGTATTACTTATCATAACATTATTGATGGTTCCTTACGATCCGCTTCAAACGTGCCATCCGGCCGACACATAGCTACAGACAGCCCTAACCCGAAGGAAAGGACGGTTATTGGTTTTCCCCGGTAAAAGCCTCTCGGTATTGATGTAACGGAAATCTAATAACAAGCTCCGAAGGTGACGTATGTGCGTAATATTACATAGCTATATGTGCTAGCTGGTTTCGTGGGCGAGGGTCGCCAGCTCCGGAGGGTAAAGCCCGTACATCCCGGCACGGCTGACCTGTGAAGTTTTAATTAAACCATTGTCATCAATTCCGATATTAATTACGTTAGCGTAGGTTTGAGAGCGCGAAGTTGGTGATACATTACATCGAAAATATATATAAAGCAATATATTATTTGATAGAAATAATTATGTTTATTTGTAAAAGCTGATTGCAACAAAATTGGAATAAGGCTACGTTAGCGTTATGCAAGATTTTTGCATGCTAGTTGCAAATGCATTCAGCTTGAGTGCGCATGCAAGTTGCGGGTGCATGCAGCTAGTTTTGGACAATTATGAAAATGCAAAACCTTGCATAATGGAATCGCAGCTTAGATTAAGATTGCTATCTTGACGCAAGTAATCACTTCAACGGAATTTTAGGAGGAAGTGGGTAGAATCTTCCTTGTAGTCTTATACGTGGATCAACCTTATATTTGGCGTCAAATAATACTGTTTTTTCGGCCCAGCAGTGTGATTTTGAAACCTCGGAAATCGGATTCGGATTCGGAACGGTAGTTTGCGTCTACGAAGTTAGTTTAATAATGGTAGGAAATAGTAGAAAAAATATTGATCGCGAAATTTTAACTAATACGGGTTTTTTATGATAAAAGGCTTCAAACTTATAACCACACACAAGAAATATTAAGTCAGACACTTGTTATTTTTGATATTCACGTTTCTAGGCCTATATGTTTTTATTATTCTTTTTGGTGTACCGAACTTCGTAAACAAATATTGCTATTTTGATTTCCGAATTCGAAGATTGTTGACGATTGTCGACGGAAAATCATTCCGATCCGACCATAACTTTCCGAGGAGATTTATGTGTAGGAAGTCTTTCCGATGGCATTTAGTTTTTTTTTTTACTCAATTTGATATTATACGAATTATTGGATATTGCACTGGCTTTAATAGCATAATTAAAGCCGTATTTTTGGATGAAACAATAAATACAACGCAATCCCAGTGTAGCTAAATGTATTTAGGTACCAACCTACTTATTTATTTACTTTAATACAATTTGGTCATTATACATTTAAAAAATATTTCATTCGCATTATTAACAAGACAAAAGCACATACTCAAACTTTATAGGTACAGACAGGGATGAATACGCAGGTTCGGTTGCCAATTTTTTTCAATAGATGGCGCTGTAGCCTTGCAACCTAGTTTTTTATTTTTACACGAATATGGAGCATCTATGTGACATGATGTTACAAATTATATAGGTAATCAACGTTCATTTTAGTTATTTGTAAATTTCTCGTCAACAACAATAAACAAACCTCAGACATAGATTAAACAAACTTTTTTTTCATTGGATTTGTCAGTTTACAAAGATCGGTACAAAAAATAAAAAAACTAACACGTAGGCTTAGAAACGTGAATATCAAAAATAACAAGTGTTCAACTGAATGTTTGATTTATGTGGTTATAAGTATGAAGCTTTTTATCACAAGAAACTGTAATAGTTTAGATTTTGCGTTCAATATTTTTTCTACTATTTCCTACCATTATTAAACTAACTTCGTAGACGCAAACTACCGTTCCGAATCCGATTCCGATTTCCGAGGTTTCAAAATCACACTGCAGAATGTGATTATGACGTGTAATTTTCCTCACCACTACATACTTATATGTCTCGACGAGACTGATCTCTGTCTTGAATCGTAATGACATTATTTTCAGCCTAAATAGATACAAAAAATAGGACCCAAAAAAACCATATTTCCTGGTAATACATAACAATATTTTTTGAATCTTACTGTGTTTGCAATACCAAAGCTCTCTCTGCAATACAGATAGCGGCCTTAACCATAACCTTTTTTTTATTTTAGGTGAATGCAGGACATACGAAGCAGGAACTCGCGGGTAACCTGCGCCGCCTAGCCGCCAGCTCACTCGTGAGTATCAAATGCAATGAAATATTCAAAGAGATCTCAATAACATTCAACGGTGCTGAACAAATTTGAACCTATAATCTTTATTATTATTACCGATTCTGCAACGGCACAAACAAAAAGTTAAGAAGAAGTATTAGCGTTTTTTCATGTTTATACTTACTGCCATTAACTACGGGACCGTACTTTGTACATAAATGTGATTGGTGCCATATGGCCCATCAAACTTATTTTTGCAGACTGTTTTTACAAAGGTTGGCAAACAAACAAGTCATACAGACGGAGACAATTTTATTATGTGCGCAGCATTGATATAATATTTACAGTGAGTCCTTGTTAAACTTATAGAATGTATGTTTTTTTTTATAAATTTTAGACGCATTGCCAGTTATTTTCATCACACAATATTAACCAGCGACTAAGACGCTTAAGGTTGTCAGAAGCTTGAAATATCCTGGTCAATGGTCTACTCTTAGCTTCCCGGTAGTCTCACTAGTTAGGTCTCGGTGGGCAGATATCAATCGTTTCGACTATTATATAAGCAATCACATTAGAAGACCACCGCCCCTAACAATAATGCGAAAAAGATCTAAAAATAATAATGTTGAACACTACAAATATATTTGATATTCACATACGGTTATTAGCGAGCAATCAACATTAATGCGCATGAAATCAAAGACTCCGTGTGTGTGTACGTTTCTAAATCACGTACCATGCTATTAACAGTATTGGGCACACTGCCAATCGTATCAACTGTTTTATTCGGAAGACAAAACCAAGCTGATTTACTGCATATCACTCATTAACACTGTATATGAGTCGTAAACGTCTGTATGCATGATATACTACGCCAGTTTGTATCAGCGTCTGTACCTACTAGGCGTGTGAGTACCTAGAAACTAATTTACGTAGTCCCGGTTTCGTATTATGTAAACTAACTCCGTTGCCTGCCGGGAGCTTTGATTGTATTCGTCAATCAATTTTATTCAGAATCTGAGCCAAATTTATCCTTATCGTCTTCATAATAACGCCAAAGTCGTCCTAGTGATTGATATAAAACTCAATCTGCATAACCAATGTATCTTATATAAATATATATGAGATGTAACTTTTATAGTGTAAAATATTTTAACAGGTCGATCAGTATGCTATAAACACAACATTCCCAAAGAAATAAATCAAATTATTAGTAATTTAAAATGACTCCACGTAATAAGAGCACGTTGAAAGGCTACACTGGTTCGCATTCATCTTACTCTATACATACATATAAATAAAATTGGAGTGTCTGTTTGTAATATTAAAATAACCGCTTTTTACTAAGTGCATTTGGATGTATACACGGTACCTATACCAAAACAATTTTTTTTTCAATTTTTGTCCGTCTGTCTGTCTGTTTGTTCCGGGTAATCTCTGAAATGGCTGGACCGAATTTGACGGGACTTTCACTGGCAGATAGCTGATGTAACAAGGAGTAACTTAGGCTACTTTTATTTTAGAAAAAAAAACATAGGATCTCACGAAAAAAAATTAAAACCAATGTTGCAGCGCTGCGCCTGATTAAGTTTGATAGCAATAACCTGAAATGCGTCCCGCGGGCTCAGAACGCGCGAGCAGGCTGTTGCCAACGGTTGTGTCTTTGTTAAATACCACGCGAAGGAAGTCGCGGGTAACAGCTAGTCAAAAATAAAAAGGCTTATATTAACATAATTGTTTTATACAATAACGTGATCGGTTTGACATACTTGTTTACGTTTATTTTTTTTACGCTGTTTGTCATATCTTATCTATAAACAAAGTCGTATTAGTTACACTATTTTTATACTGAAGAAATGGTAGGCCGATATTTAACGATCTTTGATTTATTGAATTTGTATCCGTCTCGAATAGCAGAATAATTATTAAAATATGGGACAAAACACAAAACGAAAATTAAGATAGCTAATTTTCTCATACATTATTTTGATTCTGAGTCGGTACGGAGTTCGCCGGTACAGCTCGTTAGTTATAGATATTGAATTGTTGTCCTGCTCAGAAAGAGTGTCGATCAGCGTGATTAATTTTCGGTAAGCACAAGGTTTAAGGTTTTTTATAGGGTTTATAAAGGTAATTCAAACACATTTCGGAACAGGCCCTTAAAGTAATGAAACCTGCAATATTTTCGATGCCGTCCGAGTTTCCATTTCTTTATTTTTTTGTATTCATGTATACTGCTTCACTGGCGAAATTCGCTAACATTGTAGACAAAGGCTGAAAACGGAACGCGCGGAGGTCGCCCGTGGCTTCCGCGCCGGGGTTTTACAGATAAACCTTGCCTCTTGATGCTACCAGGTACTGTATAATGTTATACACGGTTCTCAAATCATAGTAGGGAAATTTTAACGTACCTTAAAATTATTGGTAGTACCATGTCTCGAAAGTCATTTGAGATACATTTATGGACTTATATGTACCTACCAAATCTAACCAAATTTCATTAAAATGCGGTCAGCCAGCCTAGAAGGTTCAGTCGAGAGTGAACGGGTACCTTCTAGGCAAGTATGCTCCATCGTAGATCTCATCGTCACTTACCATCAGGTGAGATCGAGATCAAATACTTGCCTATAATGTAATAAAAAATAAAAAAGCCAGTCTTGCATGATGTTCAAACTTACAAACTAATATAAAAACAATTTCACATTTATACAGTAGGAGGGATAAGGATGGTATTTGTATTAACACATTCAGCATAAATAATACCGGCCTATGTTAAATTACCTCGGCCTCGCGTTCCACGGATATATTAATTTTGACCAAGGGTAAACTTATTTACTTTGAAACTGGCTTTGATTGTAATATTACTCTCGTGCGTTATATGTCCATTATTTAAATCGCGTTTATTGAGATTATGTAAAACATGGTGGCTGCGGGTAATTTTCGGACGTTAGCGTCTGGGGGCTGAGTGCTTACGGAATATTTAAATAAGCCATGCTAAAAGACCAAGGTACCAAGATACTGCCTGTAGTTTATATTGAAAAAGATGTTCTTTCTTGACAACCAAATATTATCATATTTAAATATGGATAGATTTAATATAAAATCTATCCAATATTTAAATTTGCGCCGTTTCCAAATAATTGGCAATTATTTCTAGGTGATTAGAACTCCAGGGACTTTATAGTCGGATTTTGGTTGGTTTTCAATAAAAATAATTTTACCCACTATATAAAATTTTTATCAGTTGGCACCTTTCAACAAATCCAATGTTAATATTGGATTTATTCCTTAAAAAAAAACCAATTAGTGAACAAATACCGGAGATATCCGTAGACATATATCGAAGAACACAAAAATATATACGGGTCGAATTCATAGACGCCTTCTTTTGAAGTTGATTATAAGAAAATTAGTTCTTTGTGGCTATTTTATAAATCTTCAACATGTAAATAGGAGTAGAAAGTCTTCTGAAACACAAAACGATTAAATAAAATTCAAGCCTTGTTAGGCTACGTGTCTACGCCCATCGCCCGGCCCGCTCCGTAGCGCTACGCAGCGGGATTAAGTATGCCACGGACGCGAAGTTCTGAAAAGCGTGGTAAGCCAATTAGAATAAAGCGACTTATCGTTACAGGTTATCAATCAAATGTATCATTGTATTGCGGAATTCACAAAAAAAACGAATATTACTAGAAAGTTTACTATAATTATCTTGATAACGCCATTGGAAAAGGAGGCGAAGTGAGGTGTTATCGATATAGATGTAACGATCCTGCCTTCATTTTATCCAAATCCAATAACCGTTATGGCATTTCATTCCATGAAGAGCTAAAACGGAACGTTACGCGGCAATTACTTACTAGATATTGGATATTTTACGCAAATTGAATGGAATATTTAAGTAATAGTCGGATGTCGCGCGCGTCCCTTTTAATATTCGCCAATGTCTGTCGATGTTCACCTTCATACTGCTATCTTTAACTCAAAGCACAGGTTATCTAAAAGATATATCACTGCGGAAAACACTTAAATGAAAAGCCACTCTTGCTACAAAGCAATAATGTACACTTTAGCTCGCACACCGCTGCATTTTATGTGTTTTAAAAATGCGCTTCTCTTTTTATCGCGTAACTCTATCTCTTGCGAGCGCTGTTTGCCCCGACTAGGTATCTCCTGCAGTAGGATCGACGAGGGAAGGATGCCTGCGGCAATAAAATATCCGGGTCTGATAAATCAGTTCAGGTCTTAGGACATAATCAGGTCCAAAGATAGCAGGCATGGTGCGAGTTACTTGTACATATACTTACGTGAACTAATTCGCACTTTGGCTATGCATCAATATTAGATTAGCATAGCAAATACACCAAGATCTATCCTGGACAACTCACTACATAGTCAACACTGACGGCAGCCACTTATGCACTTTGAAGGAATAATTGATATTGACCTTACAAATATGGTGGGCGGACACGTGATCGATTGCGGTCATCACCAGGGGCTGTTGACACTCAGATATCAAGTTGGATAGGTAAAGTGGGATCATTTACGTGGCAACAATGACTGACCAAACAGACATTTGTTTTTTTAATTTCCCTCCCTAAGGATGGTTTTCCTTTCATGATGGTAATGTCTAATGGTGTAGGGAGACCTGCTCAGTCCAGAATTGTAGACAAGATAGACGATGGTGGTCAACTACGTTAGGTACTCGTTTCTCTGCTTCACTGCTAACTCATACATTCCCCTGGTGGGTACTTAATTCGATCAGAATTCGAATCTATTCTTCCCATTCTATCCTGTAAGTTAATATATTGAAATTGAGTGTCCTCTATTGGCATGGGGTAAATAACCTGGAGTGCTATAATCATAAATGCCTAATACACGTGTTGGTACAAGGTATATCAAGAATTCACGAGTGTATGCTTATCCGAATTTGAACACATATCCACTTGGGAACCTGACGCAATTTCAGAATCTATGTATTTTGAATTAAGACTGATTTTAGTATAAATGTGAAGCGTTTTACAGGGGCGCTATTTAAGTTAATCTTAATAACTGAGCTTCGGTATAATTAAGCGGAGCATTTTGCTGGAAATAATTCCCGTTCTACTAGATTCCTTCTGGTTAAAAAGGAGTGTGGTGATTAAGATTACTTAATTACTTTAATGATGAGCCTTGGAAGGAGGTTTTCTAATTAGTTCGAGAATGACAGAGAATCAGCTGGCTGGATTCATTGGGAAAAAAAACCAATAGTGCCTTCCAATACTCCCTGCATACCCCGTATTGTGCAGGTACTCTATGGAATTATACTTTTTGTTTCATTTTAACTGGTGAAAATTATAAAAAAAAACTCGAAAGTACCTTTATTAGTCTATTATTCGCGTGTCTTTGGTCTTCCTTCTTGCTAAATTAAAAGTAAATAAACTTGTGATTCCACAGACTGGTTCCATGAAACCCTTAATAATGTTTTATCGACAAAAGAAAATAAACATAAAAGTACTTGAAAAAACATTCTTTATTTTGCTTTGTTATCGAGAGTATTTAGGCAGAGAAATAAATTTTCTTTACTTAGATTTTAGTTATCTCAATTTTTTTCCTTATAATATAGAAAATTGGTGTTTACTTACTTACCTTTTTATAGATAATTCAGCATAATCAAGCTATTTAGATACAATTTTAGATAATACTATCGCTTTGTAATTAAAAAATATATCACTATCAGCCAGTTTTGCATTCAACTCTTTATTGTTCTATAACTACGCATAGATACAGATTGGTGTCATGTTAATATTTTTAGATACAGTTTATTTTGTTAATATAGCTCACTTAAAAGCTTATTACAATAAATGTCTGCCGGAACATTTATTATAAAAAATACGCGTAGCCTAAGTTGTACGAGCGCGACGACAGACGTCCGAACAGATGTAAGGTACTGAGGCAAGTGTGAAAATCCATTGTGATGTGTGCACGTCGAGCTGATGGTGTGCCCGATGAGAGAACTCGTTCGGATTGTTAGTCCGTCCTGCGGGGTTATTTTAAACCATTCGAAATCGATATCGGAACCGGAATCGAAAACTTACGAACTGGATTACCGCGATCGCTATTCAAATTTCCGAATTTGATTATCTTCGATGTATCTCGATGGCAATACCAAATCGTTTTTTCAAAATGTTGCCATCGGAAGCTCGTCGGGAGCGACACCAACATCGGAAAGTGTCAAATCCGTTTCCGGTATCTATTTCGAATGGTGCGTTGTTTTTAATGTACGTTACTGTGATTTAAGACTTCCTTCGTTTTAGTTGATTGATTGACCCACACTGCAAATTGATTAAGCCTTCGTTAACCCAATGTATAGAAATATCATTTTTGCATGTTACTTCAACGAATTCTAATTTTGAATATAGTATACATCTTTACGGAGAAGTGTATTATTAGCATGGAGATTCCGAGAAATTCTTATGATGTAAATAATAAGGCACATTAGAGAACAAGGATACTCAACTGTTGGGCCGGTTTGACTATATTATCCAATCAGAAGAGTTGGCGACTTCGTAAGCGCTGACAATAGTTTTTGACTACCCTGGGAGACTATCTAACTAAGGAATCTATGGTAAAATATCTAAGATATTGATGTTATGAGTTTAATTAAAATAGACTTTATGAATTTTGGGATACAGTGTTTTGGCTATCCCGCTATCTGCTGGGAATTAATTTAGGAATCTGCTCCTCATGCAACACATACTGTAGCTATTACAACTTTAATTTATTTTTTGTACGAACAGGCCTTACAATTTTCGATAACCTGTTTCATCTGTTATCCTCAAAGTCGATCTTTGATCTTTACTTTGACGACGCTGTATAGTCAGTATGTCTTATTTGATTAATACTTTCAACTAGCTGCTACCCGAGACTTCGTCCGCGTGGTATTTAACAAAGACACAACCGTTGGCAACAGCCTGCTCGCGCGTTCTGAGCCCGCGGGCGCATTGCAGGTTGTTGCTATCAAAGTTAATCAGGCGCAGTGCTGCAACATTGGTTTTAATTTTTTTTCTTGAGATCCAATTTTTTTTCTAAAATAATAGTAGCCTAAGTTACTCCTTGTTTCATCAGCTATCTGCCAGTGAAAGTCCCGTCAAAATCGGTATAGCCATTTCAGAGATTATCCGGAACAAACAGACAGACCGACAGACGGACAGACAGACAAAAATTGTAAATAATGTTGTTTTGGTATAGGTACCGTGTATACATCCAAATGCACTTAGTAAAAAGCGGTTATTTTAATATTACAAACAGACACTCCAAGTTTATTTATTTGTATAGATAGAGGTTTGAAAATATTGATACATACACATGTATACGTTAATAAAAATGCTAAATAAGTCAGTGAGATGAACAAAAACGTCATTCGTATTTACCCATTCGGTGCATTTAAAAGGGTAAACCACTCGTGTGGTCAGTGTTGTATTGTGTGTGGCGCCAACTTTGACGTAGATAGACCACATTGGTTAACCATTAATTATAATGAACATGACGTAAATATATTAATGATTTTACGCAAATCAGCTGTGCAGTAGGTACCTACTCGAGCCGTATCGGTGCGTGTGATTTCGTCATACTTCAAATGACAATATGTCCTTTGATTATTTAACAAACGGAGCCACCTACAGCCAACATCTGTACTGTATTTTTATACTAATTCTTGAGGTTTGGGGGGGGGGGGGTAAATATTCAAAGCAATTTAAAATGATAGCGATCGAGAGTACACCTCGCGCGTATAATGAGCTATATGTATATCTTATGGTCACTGTTTTTTGGCAAAAACCTACGCCGTTTATTTAGAAAACCGCTAGGAATATGAAATAAGTAGTCATTTTTTTTTATAATTTTTGCGGACCTTCATTCGCGCGTGACGTCGCCGACAGTTCAGCGTTTACGCATGTCGTGGGAACGCTCGGAGTACAAACCAAACAAACAATGTCTTTTATAAACTGACCTCGTTCTCTGTACTCTATGACGTATTAGTGAACACATGCCGCGTTTTATAGCCTGGAACCAACAGCTGAACACCTCCTTACACGAGTCGCAGTTATTTTTATACTTTTTATTTACATTTTAACATTTAAATTTTCTAAAATCGGACAGTTTTTTAGTCTACACTTCAGTTTGCCATAAAGCAATTCATTATTATCATCAGAAATTGATGTTTTTTTTATTGTGGTAATAAGTTTAGTTTGTATAACACAAATAATATAAGACATGGCAGGGGCACTCCCGAGCCCCCAGATGTTTCTAAAGGACAAATCCCAAACATAGTAGGTAGGTATCTACTAACCCGTGCTTCAAGTTCCAATTAATATAAGTAAGTAACTAATTATTTTTTTAATTTTTACATCCATTTGCAAAAGGAATGTGGGTTTCGAATAGGGAATTTAAGCTATGGATGTGGTGTATTCAAAAATAAAATAAAAGTAAAAAAAATACAACCGAATTGAGAACCTCCTCCTTTTTTTTGAAGTCGGTTAAAAACAACATTGATTTTCATACAACTTGGTAATCTTGGTCCATAGCTCCGTGGGCATTGTTCTTTAGGATTTTGCCAATTTGGTATATGGTAAAACTGTAAATCCGACTGTGGAAACACGAAACGAGGGTTCCCTTGTATTTTTGTTGGTACTATCCTTCTGAAGTTTCATATTCTATGAATGACAGCACTGCGTACCGCGCGCGACGCTTGAATAAAACATTCTAGCACCGGTTCGGTGTTTATTTTTTAACAACCTCCACGGCGTTACATGGAAAAGCACCATTTTTTTTCCTGTAAGAATAAAATAAAAGTCCCTTGTTACAGCTTAATAAGCCATAATGTAGAATCTTTACTACTATATTTATAATATAATAACGTGTCCTAATGTTGTTGTCTCCTTGGGTTACCTTCCTTTGTTTTTCACAAAAAAACCTCAAAGCGATCCAAATGTAATGTTTAGCTTGAATTTTTTGGAATCGATAAACGATTAAAGTCAGTGTATGAGTTCGTAATATATTTGATGAAATTCCGACGAAATAACTGTCATACAAAACAACCTTGGCTCTACCTCTTCAAATATTTAAAGGGTTATTTAAACAACCCTACATTTACGTATTAAAATGTCGATAATTTCCAACTCTAATTGCTTTAGCCAACCTTTTTTTCATGAATGTCAGTCTTAAGATGTCATAGGCGGTAGTCGGATCTCATCAGTTGCCGGAACAGTCCACTGTTCTGAATCCGGTCTGTGTCAGGCCCATGACAAATCCTCTTGTCCGGTCTCTATCACTTGCCAAGTTTATTTTCTCTTTGTTGAAGATACCCACTGAATCAAAATGATATATGTTTAATGAAAAAACTTAATATTTTTCCTATAGTAATGTCAATTTCAGACGGTAGGTGTAATTAATGCTTTCAAAGGCGGTCGAGCAGATACAGAATACGATATAAAGATATGAAAGGTTATGGCAGAGAACTTTGCATATCAGTTAGATGGCATAGTTTAACAATAAACAAAGGTCACATTCTACACAAGACAATTTTGTTTGAGTCCACGGAATCATGTTTTGTCTTGTGTAAGAAAACAGTAGCTGCGTTGCGTGCGCATCATTATTGAGAGCTTATATAAGTCGGTACATACCTGTTGTAGCCTAGACTCACATTTTTAGTTGCACATTATTAAACGTCCAGGAAGCTTGGAACAGCCTGTGGTTAGCTTGAAACAAACATCGTTACACAACATCATAATAATAATAACATCATCATAATTATCACCGTGAGTGAACCACCATTATTTGAAATAAACATGTTTAAATTCAGTTCAATCTGTGTAACTGTGAAGTTCCATTCGTAGCTACGTTTACCTTCCAATAATTTTGGTTTTCTGATGAAGCCATTTTAACCCAGCGGCAATTTCCGTAAAGAAGATTTTTATAAATTCTTCCTTGATTAATAAAAAAAATCTACCAGAGCCAAATCTTGGAAGTATTTGGAGTTTTACCAAATGTACTGTTTGTCGGAGAAGGTAGGGTTCCGTAGCCATCTTACCCACCTAAAGCCTAGGTAAATCAAAGTCATTAATTACAACAAACGAAGTTGTATTTGGGGATGATGTTGTTTTCTTAGAGATTGAGAATTTGTTTTGAGGATATTAAAGTTCTGCGAAAAGGTTGTCTTTAGAGCTTAATTAATGCCTGTTGACGATTTACGTCAACAGGCCTTAATAAAGCTTATAGTGATTTGAAATTACCTATTCAACGAGGGCGTATTCGGGATGATAGCGATTTTGAGTACACCCTTCCTTTCCATTGTACGTTTTTTCACAATAAAATATCTGTGACCGCAGAGATGAACGTAGCGAAACTAGTTTGGCTACAAAACCCTAAACATGAGCAGAACAAGAGAAAAAGTTATGATTCCGGGACTTTGCGCCATGGGATTTATTTTTACGACAGTCTTATTTCTGCGGAATATGTTATGATTGGAAGTGATGACCGGCTGACCGCACCTCCTAAATCTTATTCTAATAATAACATAACATTCAGAAGCAGATGGCCGGCAGGAACCAGAACCGCACACTCACTCGCGACTTCTTTTTAATTTTGGCTTTTCGCACATTTTATCGCCGCCTATAATGTTATTATTACGTCACATGGAATGGGATATTAAATTGTGATCGTTATTGTCAAGCCATTCGCCGCAAGCCCGTGTACCTTGTGGACGGATTTATGGTTGACATAAGACCCAGTGGCTGGTACCGGAAGAAAATCACGATGCTGCGGTTTTACATTACATCTGATTTACTCTGACTTCGTTATTAATGTATTGAGTGCCTATGTACTTAAGTAGAAGCCGAGCTCCGCCTCACTAAAGCAAAAAGCTTTTAAATAATAACTAAAACTTGGGGCTAAAATGGTAAAAGCAACAAATACTAATTTTTCATAATTGCTTTGGAAGTTTTGCAATCTCTTTTTAAGTTCTGTACCATAAACACATTATATTTTCAGGTATTATATAACAAAGTTACAGAGAAGGCAAAATTCTGCATTCGTCGTTTAATAGTCAGTACGGTAACCTATTTCAAAGGCAAGCAAGAGTGGTGCCAGCGGTGTCGGCTCAGCTCGTGACCTCTTGAAAGCAACACGTGCATTCGCTCCTCCAGTACATTTACCCTGGGTGGGTGCCGCTTGAGTGACGTAACAATAGCGATTCTATTTCATGTATAAATTGCACATTGCACAGGATTGCATGTGTAAATGTTAGGAAACTGATGTTGATTGCTTGGATAAGTGAAAATCTATAGTTTTGTTTAAGTACTACTAATCTCACTATATATTAATGTCGTTTGATCGGAGACTAGTTAATACCGGTTTCTTGATATGTTTTGTATGGTCTGTGATTAGGGTGTTTAGTCAGGTTCGTATTAGTAGGTACGTTTTTACTGTATATTATGTAATGGATACCTAATGTATGAACGAAAACATATTTTTAGTTTGAAACATGCCAATAGCAGAGCCAGAAATTACCGCTCTAACAATGTTCATACAAAAAAATAAGTACATTTGGTTTGTTGTGGATTTTAATTTGTTCATTTGAGCAGCTTTTGAAATCCCACCTGAAAGTTTGTAGAATTGTGTTGAAACATTTGAATGGAGTTGCGTTCTCGCGGCGGGAGCGCGGCGCGGGCGAGCACGTGTATTCCGCAAACGTGCTCGTTACAACACCGCTCTCGACTGACCCACGAACTCGAGCCCCTCTTCAGACACTTGTAACTGACATCCGCCCTCTCGCCGGTACGTAATCAGAATGATCCAGAGTTCGACTTGACGAAGGACATTGTTCAAGTCTTTTACGATAAGAATCTTGGCAAGGTGCCTTTAGGAAATTTGAAATCAATATCGGATGCCTGTCGCTCGCCGCGCCGGTCGAAGTCTAGGGAAAATATTAAGTGGTTTAATTGTTTGTTGATATGCTTGTCTTGTCGTAAAGCGTGTTATTGTTAACGGGTTGTGCTGCAACAACTGTCGGTGATTGCGCCGTTACGTTCAAAATAGAAGTCGTAAACTTGCTTTATTATGACTATTATCTCTAAGATCATTATTTAGAAAATCTCAATCGTAGAATATGTGGAAGCCTTAATATTTTCAAAATGGACCATGCATTTGAGCTTTTTACACTTTAAAATTGCTGGAAGAGTAGAAAATATCAGGCCGGTACCTGCAAAATTATACAAATAGCAAAAAAATACTTTCGCGTCAAGTACCGCGTAAGGTGTTATTATTCTTAATCAGTCCACAGGGTCGAGTGCAGGTCTGCGGTCATCTGGATACATTTCAAGTTCACTTATCCAACGTTGTTCATATTTTATAAACACGGTCCCTCAACATTGGTCACGTAAATTGGCCCTGGCAAACTCGTTAAAAATGCACCTGATGTGTGTACACAAAAGTTGTGCTCATAGTGCAATCATTTTTAATATCTTTTAAGTACTAGTTGTCTATACATATAAATAAAATTGGAGTGTCTGTTTGTCGAGGTGTTGGTCGAGTCACCTTCGTCCGTAGGAGAATTAAGTACCCTCGAGATACCCTACACGTGACCCTGGGTGGTGCCAACCAGGTGACAACTCTACTGGTGGTAGGCTTCGGCCGTGGCTAGTAACCACCCAGTGAACAAAGCCATGTCGCCAAGCGGCCTAGCCGTGTTCCGGCATGATGTTTGGTGTTGCCATTCATGGATGGCGGGTCAGATCAGTTGCGCTGCATGTGCCTAGTGAATGTAGCGTCTCTATCTACTGCCGCCTTCCTACCTAGGCAAGTATGCTCCATCGTAGATCTCATCGTCACTTACCATCAGGTGAGATCGAGATCAAATACTTGCCTATAATGTAATAAAAAAAAAAAATAATAATATTAAAATAACCGCTTTTTACTAAGTGCATTTGGATATATACACGTTACCTATACCGAAACAACATTTTTTTATTTTTTTGTCTGTCTGTCTGTCTGTCTGTCTGTCTGTTTGTTCCGGCTAATCTCTGAAATGGCTGGACCGATTTTGACGGGACTTTCACTGGCAGATAGCTGATGTAACAAGGAGTAACTTAGGCTACTTTTATTTTAGAAAAAAAAAATAGGATCTCACGAAAAAAAATTAAAACCAATGTTGCAGCGCAGCGCCTGATTAAGTTTGATAGCAACAACCTGCAATGCGTCCCGTGGGCTCAGAATGGGCGAGCAGGCTGTTGTCAACGGTTGTTTTTGTTAAATACCACGCGGACGAAGTCGCGGGCAACAGCTAGTTATAATATAAAAAATATAACTTAGTAATGGGATTATTTTATGAATACTTATATGTGTAATACGGAATTCTATCAAAGTGAAATGAAATGATGTATTGTATATAAAAAACGGCATTTTCCTGTTCACGTTAGGCTGTCAAATAAGGAATTGTGGCATGACGATATTAGTGAGAAATCTCCCCACCACCCCCTACCCCGAAGTGAACTCGAATTTCCTTCGAGGGCCCCCTCGAAGTAAATTAACTTGTGGGCACATCTAGTATCTAGAACGAAGCCACTGGCCTTTATTAATGCTATTGATTTATGAAAGAAAAAGGGGCCCCGTTCACACTTCACCGTCTTTGTATAGAATATTGGCATAATTACAACCGATAGGATGTTTTATAAGTTCTTGGAACACGGGATGTTGTATAAAAAGACTGCCCCTACAGCGTCATGTAATCTCCCTCACCTGGGCTACACCCTCCGATCCCCGGGTGGGGAAGTGTGCTCCTTGAGAAGTATTAAAAACGGGTCGCTAGCTACGACGGGGTGCTCCCGGGCCCGCACTCAATCTTTTTCCATAGCATTATTGGTGTCATTAGATATTCACAGCGGTGGCCCGGCGCGTTGTAATTCGTTCAGAAGCGAACGAGCCGTCCGCAATACAAGAGTAAATATTTAGTTGTACTCTACATCGTAAAATTACGTTTCTAAGAATATTGTGTATCTTTAACATACTCTTTTATTATATATGTTATTTCGCAATGTTTATTTTATCCATTTCAATTTGTATAGTTTGCACACGAGAGGGATTAATTTGTTGAGTTGTGCGTTTTGTTTTTTTTATTCTCATACATAATACAAGTATTTTTTTCAATAATCAAAGCAATAATAATGAATGTGTAATTCTGAAAACATGCTAGTATACAACAAAATGGATCAGGTGAAGGCGAATTTACACTTTTATATTGATTGCCATACGATTCTTAGTTCACTAAATTGCTTATTGAGGCAGGCCATTTTAATGAATGAATAATACACGACACTGCTTCTATTACTGAACATTTAAATGATAAATATTTAGGCAGTCTCCTTAGATAAACTTAAAAGGGGAAGATACGTTATGCTCTAACATCGCAGTCACTAAACCTGGGCTCGGCGCACGACTACATGCATCGAAACTCACACATCTGTAAAGCGACTGTTTTACCTAAGGTGACAGATAGACAGGAACAGAGATAGGAGCCGGCACAGTTGTGCGAAAGAAATAGTGCTAGACGTCGAATAATTTACGTTTATGAATGACATTGGTATGTAGCGTTAGCAAACAAATCTCAGGAAATAAATAAAATCAATTTGCCATAATTATTACTTATAATAAAAATTATTACTTAGTCATTAACAATATGAAGAAACATTACAATTATTCAAATATTTTCATTTAGGAGTATTATTCCTTACATATTAGTTTATTTTTTAATGTATCATACATTAAAAAAGAAACTGTCAACCATAAAATACATATAAAGGCGGCACTGACTGACTGACATATCACGGCACACGTACTTCTTGCTACAAATAATGAAATGTAAAGTACACAATATTGAAAGGAAAGATGGCGGACAGAACGGTCAAATACTGGTACCCGACATAAAAAAATATCGCAAATGTATGAAATGAAAGGTACATTGCAATGAGTATGTATATGTATATTTATGAACATTTTATTTTATTTACTATTTTATTTTATTACTAAAAGAATAAGAAAATTATTCAAAAATTCGAATCCTACTGCATGGATTTCATTGATGATGATGATGATTTCATTATGATCGGATTGTAGGTATCCAATCAGGTTCCTGTCTTTGTTTTCGAACAACAACAAGCCATTTTTGTCTTCTTAATTCATCTTTGGGAAACCTGAATAATGATGAAAAAGTGATTTAATTTTATTAGTACATAAAGCTTTTATTTTTTTTTGTAAATACATGTGCGTGGCCCGATTATAGAATTTATTACATCATGAAGTGGTTAACCGTTTCATGAAATGGATGGAAATTGGTCTATACAACAATTATAAAATATAATAATGATTGCCTTAGCAAATACAAATATTTGAATAAGTTTTGAGTTAATTAACTTCATAATTTAAAAATAAAACGCTAAAAAGTTAATCAAAGTAATTTCTGTTGCTAACCTTACGCAACGTTGGTTATATTATAGTAGCTACCTGCGCTTGTGCGTCGCCACGCGCATCGCTTCTATCACGCTTATTTTGTATTAACTATCTCACTCGCACAAAAATGGCGAAGCAAACAATAATTATTCAACTAAATAAAATTTTTGGCAGTACTTACGAATGAAAAGTTATCCCGTGTGACTTATTTTTCTTTCTTGAGTGATTAGAACATTTATTAAATGAACAAGAAGGCATATTGTGATTGTATTTAATAACAAAAACTGAAATTAAGATATCTCAATCGGCACGCGGTAAGGACTGTTACGGACGACGTTCCACGCGCGAATGGGTGCCACTGAGTCCAATGGACCTAGTTTAGTAGGGCCAGGTGCTGCCTTTAAGTAACGTATCTTCCCCTTTTAAGTTTATCTAAGGCAGTCTCTCTATTCAACGAACTACCTTGAGAAGAATTTTGCATCCCAAAAAAAACTGGTCTTATTAATTCTCTCTACACCCGAGCGCAATTAGTGGAAAAAGAAAAAATAAAGTTTAAAAGAAACTTCCTTTCCATTTTGAAAACTAAATTATTACAAAAAAAATTATCAACATTGTATTCAGCATTCCTTCCCAATTTGAAAACCATATTCCATTAGTTCACGCCACAAATGATGGGGAATCATACTTCGTACGATGAGCGGACGAGGAAATCGGGAAAACTCCAATCAAGCTGGGGTCGGTAGGGTGACATATAATCCGAGGACAAGAGATATAAGTGGAATAATTGAAATGTGCTGTGTATAAATAAAACTCATTTCAATGCTCAATATGAGCTGCCCTGAATAGGACGCGCAAATAACACTGACGGCAGAATAAAGATCTGCCTCGCGGTTATTCTTAATCATCTGGTCTATCGTCCTGAGGCTTTTAGGACGAGTTCCTTTATTTATAAAGTTATACACAATAAAAGTTCTGTTTACTTCTAAGTTGTAGATTTTTACTTACCTGCCGGTGTTTCCATTTCGCTTATTCTGTTAGAGAACAAACGACAGTTCGATTATCTTCAAAGCAATTTCCACAGAATTGATCTTCGGCGTAGTCTTTTCTAAACTTCATCGAAATTATCTTTCAAGTTTGATTGACTTGCTATCGAAGAACAAGACGTTTCAAATAATTGTTAATGTCGAAAGCGTTCATTTGGAACTGCCATCGTCAGTCGCGCGCAGATTATTTTGAGTAAATTCCCGCTTTTGTTCGTTTTGATGGGGACCCTGAGGCTCCAGGACGAATGGTTGGCAATCCGATTATACGGTCCCCCGTCACCGACTCGGGCGGCGCCGAGCGGTACCCGGATTTAGGTAATCATGGCGGCATCATTTCTATCTAATATTGATTACACACACTGTCAGATGCTGATTCAACGTGGCAGTTGTCTCGTAAAGAAAATGTAAAAGATAAAACGTGTTCGCGACTTCGCGCTAAGGACTAAGTAAAGTATTCTATATTTATTCTTAGCCTGATATATCTGCCGAATAACTTGTAAGTTATCGCATACCTCAAGAACATCTGATTGATTCAATGTGTTTATGGGTTCTCAGGTACTATTAGGTATTCTGTGATACGTCAAGTAAAATTGATCGTTTTTATGGAGTCGAACATGTTAGGCAATCTCTTTGGAATATAGTCATATAGGTACGCGTGTAAACCCTTCGCTTTGGTGAATTTTCATGGGCAGTAACGCGAGCCCGTTCTCTCGAATACAAAAGACCTTTCTCCGCCTTTATTACATTTATAATTAAATGTCAAAGGAACTTAATTGACATTCGATCCTATAATGCTCCGATCTTCAAAAACTCCTTCGAGGGTCGGGATAAATATTAATGAAAATGTTAATACAATCAAATATCTGACAAATATATTTTCGTATCGCGCTCCAGTTTTCGTGTTACGTGGGTCGCCTGCGGCTATATTACGCCTCGTAGAAGAACGTAGGGCTGAAAGGTGTAATATAACATTACCGAGTGCCTCCAGCCCCGGATTCCGATTCGAGGTTATTGACAAAATTGGTTATATGATGAGAGATTTACCAATAAAATCCTCTTTGAAGCAACCGTCGAGCAAATAAGACATGACATGTACGATCAAAATATTGATAGAGGTACCCACGTCGGAGAGATAGCTTAAAGATTTATTTTATTAGTTTTTCGGTCACCGGAGATTATCATTGGCTGTAACGTGATTCTTTTTTAGACTCCCATTAAAAAGAAATAAAAGGTTATGGCCTGAAAAACTTTAATTAAATAGGCTATGAATATTATAAAGGTTGATAATAGAAATTACGTTTAAGAATTATACGCAATCATTAGAATGTAAGTACTTGATTGCGCCCTTCGCATCGCTTAAATTAAACAAGCGGCGTCTCACATATGTGTTTATAAATAACGCGTATCCACTAATGATGGTTAAGTAGGTACTTATATCAGTTGATAAGAGACGGCCGGCAGACATCACTCGTAGTACGTACGCCAGCGATCGTTACTTGGACTATGGCGACGTTTTGAGACTCGTCATTTCAAGAATTGCGAACAACAAATCATGCGGTATATGGATGGTTACATTTTCTGAAGATAGCTCGATATCTTTTTGCAATCGCACCTAAAATGTAATCGTAATTCATGTTTGTGTTGTCTAAGTAAATACTTAAAAATATGAGTTCTAATTCGTACTACACATTGCAATAAAACTAATTTTAAGGAATCTATCGCGTTTATATTTTGTTTATTACGTTTTACCCCAGTAGTTTTACACCAGTAATTAATATAATTAAATCCACAACCAAGCGTACCATTGCAAGACCTCAAGACACTGTGAGCACTTTCTGCGTAGATCGGACCGTAAGCAACAACTAAACATGAGGCTACCCCAGTTTAAAATATGACTCTAGGACGTCACCTGCCTCAGTCCTCTCGTGACCATGGTTGCTGTAAAGCAGCCTAAACGTCGGGAACGTAAAAACATAATATAAACGAGATACAATCCTTAAAAATAGTTTGATTTCAATATTACTTCAGATGTTTATAATGTTTAAATTTCTAACGAATGTGTTGTTTCAGGGCGGCGTGGCTGCGCAGCGCTAGTGTTTGCAGGGAACGCACACCCTGGAGCCGCACAGGGGTCGATGTATGTATACATAACTTATATCAATATGTAGGAAAAATGATAGTCCCCCTGGATAGCCGAAAACGAATGTTAACACGCACGAAGTCGCGTGCACTGCTAGTTTTAACTAACGGAGACTATCTACATATATAATTTAAAATAGTTCAATCGGGTATGCAAACGTAAAAGTGGAATATTTATATTGATTTCTTATATTTACGCGAATACTACACATTGATATAAAACTTATTTTTTACAGATTTTATCGCGTTTACTGTATGTTGTTACGTTCCCGACGTTTCGGCAACCATGGTCAAGGGAGGACTGACTCGGGAATGTAAAAACGTAAAATGAACGCGATAAAATCTGTAAAATGAGTTTTATTTCAATCGGCGAAATATTTATTTTGAACAAAGCCCTCATTGTGTATACCTAACTATTTATCGGAAATAATGATAATAGGTATTAGGTACCGACGTAATGAAATGTTTTTTTTGTTATTGTGTTGGCTTATTCTTGTAGGAAATAAGTATATAATTTAATTTATAATAATATTTTGTTATGTACTGTCATTGACACTATTATTGTGTATCTAACTTACATGTAGCTATGAATGACTTCCTCAACGCCTTAATGACCAATTATATTAATTGATCGAAATTGTACTTTAATAATATATTATGTGTTAATACATATATAATGTGCAAAGTATATAATTTTTACGCAAGAATACAATGATATTTAATTGTGAACTTTCTATATCATTTGTAAATTCATCTTATAACAAAATTAAACAATTGGATTTCTCGATAACAAACTCAATTCATTTTATTCGATTTGACTCAATTGACTAAAACTTCTATGACTTTACCACGAAGTACATTTGGCATTATAAAGCATCTTTAGGTTTAAAAAAAACAGAGCTTTGGTATGTAATTGTAAATATGTTACGGTTTTCCCATGAATTTAGGGATCGTATGTATTTAATAAGCTTACTTTTATATTTTATTTTGTAAAAATAATGAATTTAAAAAAAAGACGAGCCCGTTGAGTTTATTGCCGGATCTTCTCAGTTGAGGTTGCGTTCCGATCCGGTTGTAGACTTAAGAAAAAAAAATGTAATGACAATTTGTAAGTGCCCCCGTAGGCCTATACGAAATAAATGATTTGACTTGACTTTGACTTTAATTGTATTAAAATAAATCAGTTTTGATCGATTGAAACCAACACGAATATGCTCAAAGTTTTATCGAAGTACTCAGCTCTAGCAAATAGCTAAACCTTACACTGTTAACTATTAAGTAAAAGATAAGAGCATTTAGATGATAAAATCCGGAAAGTATTTTAGTTTCCACTATGTTACTACGCGCACATATATCAAGGAAAACATACGTGATATCAAATGGCGTCACGCTCTGCGTCCTCTCAGGCTGGCTGGCTCTCCAGTAATAACACCGAGTGTGTACACTCTAATAAACTGTAATAGTCATGTAATAGGCCTCAAAATAGCTTCACCTCCGGATTCCCTTGCATGTGCCCACGTGACACACCTATGTCATCGTTTAACGGACGTGAAAAATCCTTGAGCCCACTCCTGTATTAAAGTTGTTCCCGGAGTTAAAACGCTATATTGTGCTGAGTATATCTGCTTGCGTTTTTTTATAATTTAAATACACTAATCTATAAATACATTTTTTACTAAAAAAAACACCAAAGGAACTTTTTGTAGGCGCACCCTGTGGTCATTGGCATCATACTCTTTATTTTTTCGTTATAGCACGCAAAAAAATCTCTATTTTTATTCCGGTAGACTATAGACAAATTCATGTAAATATCAGTGACATGTTCCCTAGAGATATTACAGGGAACTTGTCCGCCATTAGTCTTCGCAAGTCGCACGAAGGCGGCTTGATGAAGTTAACTAAATAATATATTTAACGAAGTCTCCACGCCAAATCTCTGTTGATATTTGTCACTGCCAAGTTCTTTGATGACAGTATTGTTAGCTGTAGCTCTATATAAATGATTGATTAAAAGAATTAATTATATTTTAGGAAGCTATCTACACTAAATAGGCCGGTAAAATGAAACGTGGCAACAGCTATACCATGACGGAAACCTCTAGATGTTAAGGGCAGGCCTTTTCCCAGCAGTAAGGCTTACAATAAAAATATTGTTATGTTAACATTTTACGACACCTATAGTAATAGTTAATAAGTTCTTAGAACGTGTCAGGAAACCCTTGAGGTTTTAAGGAATTTGAGTAGCTCATTGTAGAATATAAAAAAAAATGCAATTTATTTTATTAGAGTTCATTATTTTGTTGCGCAGTGTTGAGGAGGGCGCGGCGGCAGAATGGACGACGCCGGCAGCAACAAACAGCGGCAAGCCACGCGAGTATTCAAGAAGAGCTCGCCAAATGGCAAGGTATCACACACAACACTCTAAAATTATACTTTTAAGTCAAGTTATTTACTTATAACTTCGTTTTCTAATATGGTTACTTATCATAATGATCAGTCTTACAAATGGCAAGGCTATTGTACAATTTGTAAAATATTTTAAAATGTTTAGAGCGGATGCCGCTGGTTATAATCCCTTATGCCAATGTGCACTTTATAATCCCGCGCCGCTTTTTAATCCCAACACTCACCTTTGGCTTTACTGAAACGAAACCCTTAACTGCAGCATAGACGAGTATAGAGCATCAAGCGGCTTTGCCATTGGACTTGTGACGTAACTGGTTTATATTATAACGAGACATGCGATCACTGTGATCGATAGCTTAACAGCACAATACAGGCTTATGACTGTACCAAATCGCCCGCTGGGTTAAGTCATGGACAATTTTCAAAATATATATATATTAACCTCGACAGGTCTACTAAATTGGTCTAGGTATCATAACATTTTAGAAGACAATTTTATGCCGCTACCTTCAATTAACCAAGATATTTTGTTTTCAGATCACAGTATATTTAGGGAAAAGAGACTTCGTAGACCACATTACACACGTAGACCCGATTGGTAAGTAAAACGCGTATTTTGATTTCATTATTCGCGTTCTGATTCCTGTGGAAGAAACACATTCAGAATCTTGACAAGCAAACTATGTCCCAATGTCTGCTCATAAAGGAACCGTAGTTAGTTCATCATTAGTCAAGTATACAGTAATTCATGCCAGATATTGATCTAAGGGTACATTTCCACTGAATGTGAGAGAAATAGATTAATCAGATTATTTCGAACGCTGCTGTTACGTTAACATCTTAGTCAAAATGCGGTAAGCAAATCGGAAACATATATCAGTCAACAATATCATCCATCCTTCCAGACGGTGTGGTACTAATCGACCCTGAGTATGTAAAAGACAGGAAGGTGTTCGGCCACGTGCTGGCCGCGTTCAGGTACGGCCGGGAGGACCTCGACGTGCTCGGTCTCACGTTCAGAAAGGACCTGTACCTGGCAGCCGAACAGGTAACCAAGAAAACGGTAACAGATGGACATAACTTATCATACGCATCACCCTACAATAGTTTATAGATAAGGTTTCGTTTCAATCAATTTCCAACATCCAATAATTTTGAGTAAAACCATCACTTCCAATTGGAACTTTCATGAATTAAATATAGCTATCTATGACGTAGTAACATCTAAGTACATTATCGATTCCAACAGTTTGGAACAAGTGAATCCCTTTTCTTTGGGAATGATCCTTTGCCAATAGTTGACAACTTTCGGCTCTGGTTCGGTATGTGAAAGAGGACTTTAGCCTTGAAACTTAAAGTATAACGCACTAAGACTTTACCTTGATTCCCTCTTTTATCTGGGGGCTTACCATGATAGTTAATGCGAGCTCATTAAAGCGACACAAATCAGTACCTCAATTGATGTACATAGAATTTGTACCAACGGAATTGACTTAGGTGACTCGATAATCCATTTAAGGTCCTAATTTAAGTCCAATTAATAGTTCACGGTAAGGGGGCTGGTCATAAGCTAGAATGGCATCGCGTCATCATCATAGTTTCGTGACGTCATTCATCCCTGAATGCGTCGTCGACCGGTCGCCCGCAGATATACCCGGCGACGAGCGCGCCGAAGCGCCCGCTCACCCGCCTGCAAGAGCGGCTGGTGCGGAAGCTGGGCGCGGCGGCGCATCCCTTCTACTTCGAGCTGCCGCCGCACTGCCCCGCGTCCGTCACGCTGCAGCCGGCGCCCGGGGAGACGGGCAAGCCGTGCGGCGTCGACTACGAACTGAAGGCGTTCGTTGCGGACTCCCAGGATGACAAGCCGCATAAGAGGTAATAGTCTGCTTTTCGACCTATCTAGCCACTGAATGCTTAAATTTCTAAGAATGAATAGTAAGTGAACCCCTAACGTTATAGAAAGCTGCCTTGTATTGTCACTTTTCTTTTTCAGAACAATGTTTGTAATGCCACTGTAAATTGTTTCAAGTATCTAATTTAGTAGTAAGGATATACTATACAAAATATCTTCAACATTTGTAAGGATTATGCCTCACAGTCGCTTTAGCCTACAGAGAATTCTACCTTAGTTTTGATGAATACGTATGTTCAGGTTCTTATATGCTCTCTAGTGCACTTTAAGGCATAATAGCAACATAAACTGTCCTTGTACGCCGATATGCAAGCAAATATCGTTAAAACATTTTTCCAGGAATTCAGTACGGTTAGCGATCAGGAAGATAATGTATGCGCCGAGCAAACAGGGCGAACAGCCATCCGTCGAGGTTTCCAAGGAATTCATGATGAGCCCCAACAAATTGTATCTGGAAGCGTCGTTAGATAAGGTAAATACTATTACTATATACTATACAGTTCAGGGCATGTTGGAAATTGTCTTAGCGCCGTCTAGAGAACGAGGGTTGCTCCCGCCCACGCACATCAAACAAGTGAGTGTAGGCGGCAGACAATTGGTCAGTTCACCTTTCAATCAATTTACTAGATTAATTTCGTGCACGTCTTTCCAAAGCAATGTGAATTTCGCCAACCGCACTGGGACTGAGTAGTGGACTATGTACCGCGAATCCCTCACGCAATAAGGAGAGTTTGCCCGGTGTAATGGCAATTGGTTTGGCCCTTATTACATTGGGACCAAATGCCCCCTTCGGAGATTACACGCGAGGGTGTTATTGTTATAATCGTGCTTTGAATTTTATTGCGCTGGAACGATAACAGCGTGATTCATAAAAGGTATACGACTATGTGAATATGCGCTCCTTTAGCACAGCTGAAATCATAATGTAAAGTCAGAATATCGATGTGACAATAAAAAAAATTGCTCCCAACAAAATAACAATTGTGTTTTTTTGTGGGGAAATTTTAAAAAGGAATGACAGAAATAGTAATTTCACACTCTTTCTAAATCACGCTGTGTATCCTGGAAAGAGTTTATTGGGAACGCTATCCCCGTATCCCCCAGGAGCTGTACCACCACGGCGAGAACATCGCGGTGAACGTGCACATAGCGAACAACTCGAACCGCTCCGTGAAGCGAATCAAGGTGTCGGTGCGCCAGTTCGCGGACATCTGCCTCTTCTCCACCGCGCAGTACAAGTGCACCGTCGCCGAGACAGAGAGCGAGTCAGTACAAATACACACTCTATTCATAAATCTATAAGGTCTAAATTAATTTACCGATATATCTTCCTGTTGCGGCCTATTCTAGAGATGTTCTTGTTTGCTGCAATTACTTTTATCAAGATGTTGTCATTATCTGTCATTCAGGAAGCCAAAATCGAAGTTGAAGAAATTATTTAGATTCCCATTATTGGGATTTTTTAATAAGAAATTTCCGATGCAGTCCGCGTGAGTAGTATTGCGTGTGAGTGCATGCCGAACAAGATACACCCAAAGATAGTGTTACCGAGTGGTCCCGCATGGGTCCTTGAATTCAGACTAATTTAACATCCATCGTCTTCTTCACAACGCGAGCGTTCGATGGATTGTAAAGAATGGATTGAACCAGTCAAATGAGAGATACGAGTGTTTTTTTTTAGATGATATCATTGTTTGTATATTGTATTTAACTCCATATTTTTTGTCACTAACTATATCTATACTAATTTAAAAGTGCGTCTGAGCTATCTCTATAAAGACGATAAATAAATACAATACAGTATTTGAGGTTTTTGAATTAAAAACAAATGTTTTAAAAATTCTTGTATCTGTGACCGTTTGTCATGTTCGAACATCACGGAAAGTCTAATGTACCAATTTCAATGGGGTTCTTACTATTGGTCAGTTTATAATTAGTCATCAAAGATAGGGTATATAATCATGACTATTTAACAATTGGGAGTCGAGATACAAAATAAAATCGATACTAAACAGGGCGGAGCCGCGGGCAAAAAAGATATCGGAATACATTCATTCATTCGTTCATAATTCATTATTAAATGTCTCTCTTAAATCATTCTTAAACATATCTAAGATCTTGAAAACGTTCACTCAAATGAACGTAAGGAAGTCTAGATTTTCCTACTGTAACATACATCAAAGAACTACATAGGTACTAATTAGAGCTATGTTTGGTATGTGCGCAGGGAGGGCTGTCCCGTGGGGCCGGGCTTCACGCTGAGCAAGGTGTTCACGGTGACGCCGCTGCTCGCCAACAACAAGGACAAGTGGGGGCTCGCGCTCGACGGGCAGCTCAAGCACGAGGACACCAACCTCGCCTCCAGCACGCTGTGAGTCACGCGCCACGCACACACACACACCCCCAGTGCATATTCTTCTTCTAATTTAAGGGTTAAACCCTTGTCTCTCCATATGTCTATCTAGAGCAGCTTCTTTCACCTCCCTATAAGACATGCCACAGATCCTTTCTTTTATCTGACTCATGTAGCTTATTCCTCGTCCACGCTCCAGTGCATATATAATAATAATATCGCCAGACGAACACACCTACTGTACGGTACCAAACTAAACAATCCTTGTATGGGTACCGTACAATGGACTGAGGGCGAACCCAGTATATAATACTTATATAGATATTAAAGATCCATGACTTGGATACAAAAATTCATGCTCATCACACAAAGCTTGTCCCTACCAGGATTCGAACCCGGGATCCTCGGCGCAGAAAGCAGGGTCACTACCAACTGCGCTAATCAGGTCGTCATCTTACGTAATACTTGATTGCCTTAGTGTACCTCTTTTCAATATCCCTGCATATTTTCTAAGCTGTGTCTTCAGGTACTAACGTTTCAGTTACGGAACTAATAATAAACTACGATGCCGAAAATCATTAGCGATGACTGTTGAACTCGAGTGATATAATCTTAATGACCCCGCGTACGTGTTCCATTTCAGCATCGCGGATCCGTCGCAGCGCGAGAACCTGGGTATCATTGTGCAGTACAAAGTCAAGGTGAAGCTGTGCCTCGGACCGCTCGGCGGGTGAGTACAAGTCTCTACGAACGACACAGCTCAGCATCCAATGTGTAGGGCCGATTTGCGAGTCCCTGTAAATTGGCATGTCAATAGTCTAGGCATTAATATGCAAATTGGTAGGACCCCTGCTAGTCGGCCCTAGAGATTGGCTGCCAAGTTGGGCCGTTGGAGGAGTCCTTTATATTCGATATCAACAAGTTGTTACTTATGTGACTCAGCGTGTTATAGGGTGGACTATTATTTTTATATTTCATAATAACGGTGAAACGGTGGCTTTCTAATATCTCAACAATTTTTCTAATAAAAATAACAAAAAATACACACTTTTGATGTTTGTGATCCGCGGTTCAAGCATGATCTTTTTACGAAGCGTTTCTGAGATGTAATCATTTTCCGTCCCGCTCATAGCACGGACTTCATAAAAAGGAATGACAGTAACCTATGCCAGGTTAAGCAGGAACTCCCAATGTAATCGTAACATCATCAAGAAAGCATGCTGTCACTGTCGTTCTTATTTACAAAATCTGTGTTACGAGCGGGACGGATTACGCTAACGTTCCCGTAACGCTACGTATTTGACAGACGGCCCATACAAATTCTGTGAAATAAGTTGATGATAGAGTGTATGAGCACACAGCTCACACTGAGATCCACAATATCTACTAACTGCAACCTAACCCTTTATATTATAGTATATACCTACGTTATGCTCTTTACTTTTTCATGTATGTACCTATTTGTGTATCTTTGTGTGTTCTTTACTTTTACGTTTCCATGTAAATGTATCCATTTGTGTATCTTTGTGTCTGTGTCGAATAAACTTTTTTCATTTAATTTCATTTCACGTGTGAAATAGGTGGTTATAATGGCAATGTGTCGGTGCAGGGACCTGAGCGCGGAGCTGCCGTTCATCCTGATGCACCCGAAGCCGGACGACGAGCCGCGCGCGCCGCCCGCGCCGCCGCGCGCCGCCGACGCCGACCTCATCCAGCTCGAGCCGCACGGGTCAGCACGCGCCTTCATAGCTCCCACCATTGCCTATCCTACCTACATTCATTAGAACGAAGAGAGAATAAATCGGCACACACTATCAACACATTGCGTAGCTATCCATATTGTCACTTTTTATTTCTAAATGTGTGCTAAACTAAAGAGCAGATTTTTTTTTATTACATTAGAATCAGAATCAGAATATTTTTTATTCACGTAGACCATCATGTACAGTTCTTATGAATCGTCAAAAGTTACAAAAATATTATGCTACTGCTTTACCACCCGTTCGGAATGCCGTTCCTATGGAGAAGAATGGGCAAGAAACTCCATGGTTGCTCTTTTTTTTAAATAGATCTTTTACATTTTAGAGCAATACATTGTTATAGTTATGTGAGAACAATGTAGAAACGGCTAATTATAGGCAAATATTTGATCTATTAGGCAGCGAGCGATCTATCTATGTTTGCCAACAAACCACATTTTATTTCTTTCGCTCCACAGCGACGAGAACGGACAGGAGCAGGACGACGATATTATATTCGAGGACTTCGCGCGACTGCGGCTAAAGGGCGACGCGGACGCCTGAGCCGCGCCGCCGGGAACAACGATAACTGTTTTACGATTCATTTACACGCCACCAGCCGCGACGCATGCTCGTTAGGGATGACGTCACGCTTGTACATCATAATGTGACAACCATATGTTGGGCCAGCCTAGGTCACTCGCTAGAGAGGTTGTATACGCTGTCCGTCTCTGTCTGACTTAAGGTATAGAAGCAAGATAGATGTCGCCGCTGAATTTCAAATAGACAGCTATCGTGAGCCAATGGAGACGATCTACGTGTCGGCGTTTGTTGGGCTAAGCGGGACTAACATTTAGTTGCGGCTGCGCGCGGCTGGCCGGTGCACGTGCGAATCGCCCACCCGACGTGTATACAATCTTCTTCGTAATTATATAAGCTCGTACGGTACCGCGCGACAATTGCCATTTTATTTTACAACTCAAATTGGATGTTAAACTAAACGTTATTGAGTCGTGTGGTAGTGTGCGAACATGCACATAACGAATGCAAACGTGACCACAATCTGTCCATAGACATTCACGATCAATGTACAGTGTATAATGTGTTGAGAGGACTTGACTATTCATGATATAAACGCGCGCTTCTGACGGATATATAGCTTATTAGATTTTCCGCTCATCCCGCGCTCTTGCCCGCTCGACATTAGTCGTATATCGCCTAGATCTATCCCGCTTTGGACTCTACTGGAATTGGGAACATGGTCCCAGTAGACAGAGCCTCGAAAGTATCGCACAAAATGAAACGCGGGAAAATTGGCGTCGCGTGTATCCGACAGAAGCGCGTGTCTTTAGCGTACTATAATAAAGAATTTTATATTATATTCGATGTATATTGTATGTGAAAAAATATTTTAAATAGTTGTCTATTGATCAAATAAGCGAGTACAAGTATAATTTCTTTTAATCATTATCGGCCACGCGGTTCGGAGTAGTACAACGTCGACGAAATGAATGCATTTAATTAGTAAGTATAAATGTTTTGCACGTCTGTATTCGGCTGTTCATTCCCGATGAAAGTTGATACGTGTGGTTAGTTTCTTTATCGACGGTAACAGTATAAAGTCAAGCGTCAATTGCGTGCCGTCACTGTCACACATATTGATGAAATCCGTGATGTGAGCGGGACAGACTATTACTGGGAGAAACTAGCCGTTTCACAAATATACTATAATTGATTTTTTTTATTTATAAAATGTTGATGAATAACAAATGAATCATGAAGTCAAGATCATATACTGAATTATGTTTAAGTGGTTTCATTATTTTACATAGGTACATATGTTAAGGCGCAGTGCACGGTACGATTCTACAGATTTACGTATGTACCTATATAAAAGTGAAACTCACTCAGTTTATACAGGTGATTCAGATACTTAAGCTTCTATAGTGCACTTGTGTAATTCAGTCAGTCAGGTGCAGGCTTAGCATAACCCGTTCTGAATCTGACTGCATAGTAGTAAAGATGCTATCAAACCAGGACACCGCCGAGTTGGAAATTGTTACAATCCTAACTGCATTGATTGTTCACTAATAAGGGTCTGCCTGGCCTAGTGGTTTGAGTGTAGGCTCCACCGGGGAATCCGAACCTCAACGGGAATCGAACTAGGTATTATGCAAACTTCATTGTAGTTGATATTGGTGTTTCTAGCTCGGGATAGTCTACATAATGTTTAAACACAATTCGTCTTATGATATTCTTAATGTGATTATGTACATTCGTTTCATTGTGTACAGTATAATAGTTGTGTATATTTCGTGGCATGTTTATTGTATAATAAAAATAAGCTTTATGATGCACAAGAGTATTTTATCTGTACCAATTAAATGGGTCGCAATAGTGAGCTAACGTTTTGTTGTTTTTTGAACAGAAAAAACATAGATTACCTAATTATGTATAACGAACAATGTTGTATTTATACGCGAAAAAAACTTGCATTTCAATCCATTGATTGTTTTTAATTATTTGAATTTTGGATTATACCAATCCAAAATTCAAATCATTTTAGTAGTTAGTAGATCGTAGATTGAAAACAAACTAATTTTACATTTTACAGTAAAATAATTATTTTAATATTATCGACGTAATAAGTTTAACGGAATAAATTCATTAAGTGTTTCTGTTGCTATTAAATTGTATTATTTATGTATTTTAAATGTAAGTATTAAATGGATATAGATGATATGAAATATTGATAGTAGGAACAAAATAAAAAGACGAAACAGCGGAATTTACAGCCAAATAGGTAATTTATAATGAGGCCTATGGGCACAATATTCTAAGTACAATTAGCCAATTTTACTATACATCAATTTTGTATTACTTTATCAGAGGCTAACTTTTTATACTTTGATGCACAAACAATACATCTAACATGAGATATATAACTTTTCTATATCGATACTACTTGGCTGTAAAGATAATTCTGATAAGTCCTTAGCTAGTATCTTATCCAATGCTGAATTTTGTATTTACCCGCCCGATTGTCGTGCAAAAATAACTGCTTCCTTCAAGATATAAGGTTTAAAATGCCCGACGATTATCGGCTGGTAATGCATCACGATCCTGTGCAGACTTAATTCACTAACGGCAAATCGCACACGTTCTTTTTTTAATTTTACATCGAAATGTTTTTGATGTAAGTATACTTTTTCAATAAATATTATGTAATCAAGAAATTGTTTTATTTATTCAGTAAATAAAAGAAACAAGAAACCCATGAAAAGCCCTAATAAAATTGCTTATTCCAATATTTTTGCCATTATGGAATGAATGAATTGAAAAGAGCCAAATAGACTGCTAAATAATTAATTAGAGTAGGTACCATACTTTTACATCCCGAAGAAAGCTCTTTAGGATATCAATAATTTAGGTAAGAATAAGTCGTTCAATGAGTTTAGTCGTTCAAGGGCTACACAATTCATTGGAGTCCCTGAAATGTTACCTATTTACTGGCTTTGATAATGTAACCTTACCTTATGAAGGACTTTCTGGGGTTCGCGGGCTTTCGTAATTTAAAAAAACATACTAACTGGCTATGAGAGGCAAAGGTAGATAGAGAATGAACACCTCTATCTACGCAAAGGTATGTATTACATGGGAATCCATTCGTATGGTTTCATCAGGTTTTGCCTAGTTTTCTTAGACAACTTCAAAGGTGAGCAAATTGAATGGGTAACCTTATGGTTACCCATTCAATTTGTAAAATCTGCCATCAGTTAAGTCATTCTAAAACCGTACATAGTTTTACCGGGTTTCGGGGCACTGTACGTTATAGAAAAACGTACCGGATCGTATGTATCAACGCAGGAAAAATTAAAACGTTTTCTTTTACGACAGATTGAAACCGGCGATGCCTTTTTTTGGATTTGAAAGAATTTTCTGAACCTAAATAATAGTTTTCTATGATGCTCTATCTTATCTGTGGGTGTAAGCAAATAGATTGGAGGTTATGTTGTGTTGTGTACATTTTATGTACTAATTAGTTCTAGAATCTGTATTTCTGATTTAAGTGTAGAATTTATGAATTTAGTTAATGATGTAAACATCGGTTACAATTTAAGTGCATTTTAGTATCATTAGATCAAGAGTTTTGCGGATGAAAAATTAAGCTTCCATGAACTCCTATGAGCTCTTCTTTCCAAAATAATTTGTCGTTGCCGTTAGCGATATGAGCTCTCGGGGGTTATCTAAGAAGGAGCTCGAAGAGCTTCGAAAGAAGGAGGAAGAAGAAGCGGCTGCTCATGTAAGTTCCTGTGTTATTTCTCTCGTCCATAGCTGCCTAAATACCTTAATTTGTTCTCTCCACAAGTTTTGAATTATATTTCTCTCTAACTGTCTACAGTGACGGGGTAGTGTATTGAACATATTTTTTCTATTCCGCAATGCAACATAAACAAAAATCTTCAAGTTATGATATATATGACAAGATAAAAATAAAATTCAATAAAATTATTTTTCGAACAGGTTTTCAAAGAGTTTGTGGAGACATTCCAAGAGGTGCCCAGCACCACCAGCAAAGTTTGGGTCAAGGCTGGTACTTATGATGCCGGAGCAAGAAGTAAGTAGCCATGATCTTATTCTAATCTATTATCCAAATAAACAAAAGGCTTTTTTCTTTACAGACACTTGTTTAAACTTTTATTATTATATCTTTAACATTTGTAGAGGAAGATACATCTGAGAAAGGGAAGTTGTACAAACCAGTGTCCCGGTTGGATGAGAAGCGCTCTAACGCAGAGGTAGACATAGTCCGCAGTCTCATCCAGAGGCAGGAGCCACCAGGTCGACTGCACCCCAAGAAGAAAGGGCAGGATAAGAAGAAAAGCAACCTAGAGCTGTTTAAGGAAGAATTGAGGCAGTAAGTAATAGTCTATTTTAATGTACCATATTCTGAGTAATTGTTTTCTGTTCATATATATACCCATAATACAAGCGTTGCCTAGTTTAGATACCCACACAGTTGGGTGTGCTCATATTATTACTAAGAAATTAGAATAGGGATTACTCAACCAAAAATTGCACTTTGTTTTGTTCTCTTAGGATTCAAGAGGAGAGGACAGAACGTCACAAATTCAAGAATGTGTTGCGCGAGCGCGGCGTCGTCGGCGCGGAGCCCGTCATCGATGTCATACCGGACGTGGGCTCGTACGACACGGGGGACCCCAACACAACCAATTTGTATTTGGGGAACTTAAACCCCAAGGTATGGTACTTTTCCTGTAATCTGAGTTTAATGACGATTGCAGGTAGTGTGTTATTGTGTATACCTACAATTAGAAATGCATAAAGAGTTGAATCTTTTTGGTATCATAGTTTGAGCACAAACTATATACATAGTGTTACATTCAGCGTGGTCTGTGACACGAACATAAGAATAAAATAAATTCTAATTTCAATATGACAAAAATAAAGGCCTAAAATTCCTGATCACAAATATCTAACACAGTACAGACAGTTACGTGGGTAGTAACGTCATCGCCATTAGTCAGAGCATGAGCGACTAAGACATTGCAACCGAAAAATCAGGAAAATGTATACCCCTACTTGTCAGATAACGGAGCAGCAGCTGATGGAGATCTTCGGCCGCTACGGGCCGCTGGCCAGCATCAAGATCATGTGGCCGCGTTCCGACGAGGAGAAGGCGCGCGGCCGCAACTGCGGCTTCGTCGCGTTCATGTCGCGCAAGGACGGCGAGCGGGCGCTAAGATGCATCAATGGTAACTAACTGTCACCATCATATAGAATTAAAATATTTTCAATTCATTACAGTTCTTAAAAATCGTCAATAATGTTACAAAATGCTAATCTACGACTTTATCACCCGTCCGGAATGCCGTTACAGGTAAAGAGATAATGAGTTACGAGATGAAGCTGGGGTGGGGCAAGGCGGTGGTGATCCCGCCGGTGCCGATCTACATCCCGCCCGCCCTGCAGCAGCCCAGCAAGCCGCCGCCGCCCTCCGGGCTGCCCTTCAACGCGCAGCCACCCAAACACCTCGCCAATAAGGTTAAAACAAATCTCTATTATGCACATTGATTTTAGCAGCTGAGTTTTGGGTGGTTGGCTCAATATACCGTGTGGTAGCTGGTTCGATTCCCGCCGGGGCAAATATCACTGGTAAATAGAAAGGTCCGGGTGTCGGTTGCCCAGTTGGGTTGTTATGTTTGCGAATATAGTTGGTGTGTTTGTTAGGCACGAATAATTTATTGTTTTATAACATACTAGCTGCGCCCGGCGGTGTTACCCGCGATAAAAAGTATGAAAAATTAAAACATCTATCCCACGGGAACCATACATTTTACCGGGATAAAAAGTAGCCTATGTGCTATTCCGGACTATAATCTATGTCTGTGCCAAATTTCATCCAGATCCGTGCAATCGTTCTGGCGTGATTGAGTAATAAACATCCATCCATCCATCCATCCATCCAAACTTTCACATTTATAATATTAGTATAGATTAATAAAACAAATATAAAGATTAGACATATGTTTTATATAGTATTTATATGGTGTTTTGTCATTGAATTTAGAGCTAGTTCCTCAATCTAAATTGGTGCCAGTCCATGGCTGAATGCACTGTTGATGTAACATTGACAACTTTTTAACGTAATATAATAATTATAGATACCTCGCGTCCGGCTCGGAGAGTACTATCCAAGCGACCCTGAGGACAGGGAGATATACGAGCAGGTAACTATGGACTCCATTATTTGCATTATAGTAATGTTACTTTTTTTACTTTATAGTAATGTAACTTTTTTATTACAGATTTTGTCGCAATCCATAGTTAAAGTTGTAGTTCCTACAGAAAGGTATGTCTTATATTATTTTTATGTTTAAGTAGATACCTGATTGTTTATATAATTTATTTATTCTATGATGAATAAATAAATTATGTATTAATTTAATAATAATTATATTTTACATATGTAATCAAACTTTTTAGAAACACCTATCTGATGCTTTTAAATCGCCAGACGAATACTCCTACTGTACGGTCCCAAAATAAACAACGCTTGTATTACGGGTAGGTACCGCATGGTGGACTGTGGCTGATGATCCTAGTGCTTATATAAATAAGCACTAGGATCAGCCTAGCCTAGCCTATTTATTAAACCTATTGACTCGGGAATTAAAAATCATTCTTATCATACAAAGTTTTCCCCTGCCAGAATTCAAACCCGGGACCATTGGTACAGAAAGTGGGGTCACTACCAATAGTGCAACAGATCATCAATTCGCTGTATCGTTGTAGTTAATGTAGCGGTTTAATATCTATGAATTCAATCTTGTGTTTAAGATTGGCTAGCTAAGCTAAGATTGATATCATAATATGTTTCCAGAAACATCTTGATGCTCATCCACCGCATGGTCGAGTTCGTGATCCGCGAGGGCCCCATGTTCGAAGCGATCATCATGAACAAGGAGATGAACAACCCGTTCTTCCGGTTCCTGTTCGAGAACCAGTCGCCGGCGCACGTGTACTACCGCTGGAAGCTGTTCTCCATGCTGCAGGGGGACTCCTCCAAGATGTGGGCGCTCGACGACTTCCGGATGTTCAAAGGTGATAAAACATTTTACTGCACGAACTTCTGAGTACATTACTAGCAATTACCCGCGGCTTCGATCGCATGGTCTTCGAGGGTTAAGGTCTGTTTTATTTCGGATTATAACTTACTATTATGCCAAATTTCGTTCCGATCTGTACGGCCGTTCTTGCGTGTTCCTCTCACAAACAAATAAACTTATACAATAACATAATTGTAAGGATATGGATTATGGTCATTAGCTAGGCCTTAGTCGTTCCGTCGATTAGTAAAATTATTCACAAATTTTTAGGAGTTTGTTTTAAGTACTCAATAATTGAGGTCTAAGGCTAAGTGTCTGTGGAAATAGCCGGGGCCTATCTCTGTAATATATATATATAGTCGCGAATATCCTGTTAATAAATAATAATAGGTGTGGTTTTTTGTGAAAATATATGATATAGCTGACCCGGCAAACGTTGTTTTGCCATATAAAATTAATTGAGATATAAACTATGCTACCCTTCAAGTTGGATAAAACTGGTATTAAAATCGGTTTAGTAGTTTAGGAGCCCATAGCGGACAAACACCGTTACACGTAATTTATATATATTAAGATAACAAGATGGCTAGAACAAACGTCTTGCTGACATACGTCCGAAGCCGGCTGTGAAGCGGCCAGCTATTTCTCGCGGACATAGAACCTCAACCACACGACTTTAGCTTAGCTTCGATTTTAATACTCCGACAACATCACACAGTTTAATATGTACAAACATATGATTTGAAAATTAAAAGTGCAATAAAAAAAATGCCACAACGCCCTCTTTTTTGGACGACCATTTCGTATTTTTTTAAGCGAGGAAAATAAACGGAGGGTGGATATCAATTTGTCGCGTATATTTGTGTATGGTGTTGTGTATGCGTGTGCGCAGGCGGCTCGGTGTGGCGGCCGCCCATGATGAACATGTACACGGCCGGCATGCCCGACGAGCTGGTGGAGGAGGACGACGCCAAGGAGAACATTCGGGGCACGCTCTCCATCAAGTGAGTAATATAGAGGGGGTTTTTGGCGGGAAAATGAAAAGTCATGGCGTCAGTTATGTTTCAATTTCTAAAACTAGTGTTCCTGCGAGTTATAGTGAGTGATACAAGTGGAATATTAACCATTATGGGTTTGGTAAAGTGCACAATATTATGTTATGAAAAAAAAACATTGCACTATCTGATAAAGTCGTCAATAAGGTTCAAATTCTGGAAAGTAATTTATTCGTTCATGTAGCTTATTCTACCCTTCGCTCTTCTGCTTATAAGGAGGAAAAACGCCCAATTGAAACAACATTTTGTACATGTACAACATTTCGTCCATTTACACTTGCATTCTAGAGTCATTTTTTTTCAATCAATTGCTAATTTAATAATCAATTTACTGAAGAAAAGTACTTGTAAATGTGTACTAGGGATCGCAATCCGGTGTCAATTTCAATCGGGATTGATGGATCCAGGTTCCGGGTTACAATCTCTAACGTGTACGCGTGTGCGCAGCCAGCGCGACCGGCTGGAGGAGCTGATCCGCGCGCTGACGCCGCAGCGCGGCAGCGTGGCCGGCGCCATGGCGTGGTGCCTCGAGCACGCGGAGGCGGCGGCGGAGGTGGCGGCCTGCCTCGCCGAGGCGCTGGCCGGCGCGCGCACGCCGCCGCGCAGCCGCGTGGCGCGCCTCTACCTGCTGTCCGACATCCTGCACAACGCCGGCGCCAAGCTCACCAACGCCAGCGCCTTCCGATCCGCGTCAGTACCGCACACACACTCTACTAACCTTACAACGGACTTGCGGCGATCCCGGTCTATTGTAATTAATAATCAGTCGAATCGTCTGCAATACGCAATGAAAATGAACATAAATTTCATGCTGTCGGTTGGTAATCGCATCACAGATTGATGTAGCTATTTTTTTTTTGTTAATACTCTAGATAAGGTTTTTAGGGAAAGAATAATTTAAAAAGTAACATCATTTGGTTAGCACCAAGCCTTTAAGGGGGAAGCTCAGGTCAGCGCGCGAAATTCAAAATGTCAATGGTAAAAAATACCTAAAGCGATACAACACCATAAAGTTAGTAAAAACCGCTACTTTTACTAACTTTATGGTGTTGTATCGCTTTAGGTATTTTTTTAAGCAAAATTAATACATCGAGACATCCAATGCAGAATGCTAAAATCGCAAAAAAACTAAATTACATCGTAAAGATGTCCAAATTTATTAAAATTCCAAATTTCGTAAATAAAATTACAACAATGGTGAGTAAAAATGATGTTTCCGTGTAGGTTCCAGCAGCGGCTGCCGGAGATCATGCGCCACACGCACCTGGCGTGGGCGCGCATGGCGTCGCGCCTGCAGCAGGAGGGCTTCCGCGCGCGCGTCACGCGCATCCTGCAGGCCTGGGCCGACTGGGCCGTGTACCCCACCGACTTCCTGCTGCAGATCAACGACGCCTTCCTCGGCAACGACAAAGTATGCCGCTAGTAGCGTATGCTCTATATCCATACATGTTGTCTTTTATATAGTCATTACTAGCTGCGCCCCGCGGTGTTACCCGCGTTTAAAAAGTATGTCCTTTATCCCACGGGAACCATACGTTTTATCGGGTTAAAAAGTAGCCTATGTGCTATTCCAGACTATAATCTATCTCTGTGCCAATTTTTTTTCAGATCCGTTCTAGCGCGAATTTTTTTTATTTTTATTACATTATAGGCAAGTATTTGATCTCGATCTCACCTGATGGTAAATGATGATGAGATCTACGATGGAGCATACTTGCCTAGTTATGAAGGCAATAATAAAGTTTGGAATGAGTAACAAACATTCATCCATCACCCATCCGTCTATACAAACCTTCACATTTATAATATTAGTGGGATTTTAGCATTTTTTAATGTCGGGCATGAGCTTCTCTTCAATGCGAGGCGAATTCAACGCGGGTCGGAGGATTCCACGCGCTCGTTGAGGTCTTCTTTTAGACATGCAGGTTTCTCTTCAACGGAGTACCGAGCGCGTAGCGATACTGTTCGATTAATAAATGTACCTCGGTAGGAGTCGGAGGGAGGCGCGGGCGCGGCGGCGGGCGCGGGCGCGGAGGAGGCGGGCGCGGCGTCCCCCGCGCGCTCCTCCGCGTCGGACGAGTCGTGGGAGGCGGGCGCGCGCGGCCCGCTGGACGGCGCCGCGCTGCGCCGCCTGGCCGCGCAGCGCCGCCGCGCGCCCGCGCCGCCCCCGCACCCGCCCCCGCACGCGCCGCACCACCACCGCCCGCCCCCGGCGACGTCCGCGCCGCCGCCCGACGACGTAGACATCGACGGCGTGCCCGGTAACCATGATCTGCTTTCTTCCCCCATCCCTCTAGTCTTCCTATCGATGTATTTTTGCATTTCAATGTGTCAACCGACTGTAGTGGAGGGATCGAATTATCGCACACATCTGCGATCAGCCGCGATCTATGAGGGTCGTTCTGAATTTGTCCTCGGACTCGTCCACATACCGCGACTGCGCTCATCCGCAATTAACATCCTACTGACGTTCGGACGCATCTGGACCATGTGAACAGTGTTCGCAGACGTGGGAGTCGGTCGCCCCGAAAGAAACATCCAGCCGGCCAGATTTCCTATCACGAATAAAGACGGCCCGAATTTGTATTTACGTCTTACAATTTTCAGCTGCGGCATTTGGACGTGTCCAATACTTTTGTTTCGCCTTATCTTTACTCGGATCCCTTCCTTCGTACAACATGATGACTCTATATAAGCTTAAAACTTCGGCAGTGGAGGAGGACATAGATGGCATCCCGCTGGAGGCGGAGTCGCTGCAAGGGCAGGAGCGGCTGACGGGCGGCACCTTCGTACCGTCGCGCTGGGAGAGCGTCGACCCCGAGCCCGAGCACGAGCACGAGCACGAGCGCGAACCCGAGCCGCGCGCCGACCACGACGATGACGACAACAAGCCGCTCACGCCGGCGCATCACCAGGAGAGGTGAGGATGAAATACCACATTCTAAACAGATTTTTCGCTGCGAAGGGAATGAATCTTGAATCGCTAACAACGGCATCCTCATTATACCGAGCGACCTACAGCTTGCCAATAGGAAACCGATTGTGGCTCTATACTCCAAAATCATAGTAAAAATATTAATTATTGTATGGAATCTGACAAAATCGCCGGAGAAAACAATTTCTTGCGATGGTGTTTGTATGTAATTCTGATGATCGTGTAGCGAGGAGCTGTCCCTGAAGCGCGAGACGCTGCGCGAGATCGAGGTGCGCGTGCTGAAGTACGCGGACGAGCTGGACGCGGGGCTGCGCGCGCGCCGCGCCGGCCTGCAGCCGCCGCAGCAGATACAGCACTACCGAAGGAAACTCATCAAGAAGGTACGACCGCTGTAACCCAACGATAACTCCCACATTTAAACAATTTTTCCGTCTTAACAATGACATTACAAAACTATTATCCTCTAGTCCAGAAAGTGCTTTGTAATGCCGCAGTGCACTGGCCTCACTACACCACTGACATATTTTAATAAAATGTGCTCATTCGGAACCTCTTTATTCCAATTGTCCTGTTTTAAATTATGTACAGTTTGGATTTAATTTGAATTTAGGCCTACGAAGTATGAGGCTAACGTTTGCTCATATTAAATTATAGTATCATCAAGGGATGGTCCGCCTAATATACACATCGATGTGGCGAAATACTCATGTAGCAGGACCTTATGTATTAGTAAATTTTAGGCGCTACGAGAAGCGAAGGAGGCTGAGGAAGTTAGAGAGTCACCCGAACCGAAGCGAAGATCGCCCGTCGAAGAGGACGCTTATTCTATGTACGTACAAACATTAATACCTTTCTAATAAAATTTCGTTGGCGTGTCAATTTTATCAAGATCCAAATACAAGATTAATTTCTTAATTTATAGATCATCTAAAAAGTCGAAGAAGTCGCGGGAGCCATCATTATCTCCGCCGCCGAAGCGATCGCGATACGGGTAAACTGAAAATTCTTATACTCAGCAAGTTAAATCTTGTTTATTAGTACAACTATGCCTATTGTTATTAATAAACTAAACTCACTACGTTTCTGTTTATAGCGACCGCAAATCAAGGTCACGATCAAGGTCGCGTGAACGAGAAAGGGAACGCGAACGGTCCCGCGAGAGAGAGCGAGATAGAGAACGGGAACGGGAGCGCGACAGAGAAAGGGAGAGGGATCGCGACAGACGTCGCCGCTCGCCGGCCACGCCCCCCGCCCACCATCACCGCAAGCACACCAAACACGCCAAATACAAGTACTGAGAGTTATGTACTGAGTTTACAAAATTGTATATTAAATAAATTATGTATACCTACATTGTTTTTAAATAAGATTATTAACATCGTAGGTAAACTAATTATACTTAAGGTAGTCGTTGCCAAGCAGATCAATGTAAGGTGAACTTTGTAAGCAATATGAGAGAGAGCTGAATTTTTTTCTGAAGAAAACAGTGATGTATTATCTTTGTAAAATATACCAAAACTATAAATTTGAGAGTTATTATTTATGTGTAATGCGGGTGTTAAAGTTATCAATCGTGCAGTAGCTGATACAATCCATTCAACTCCTATTTGATTTGAGTCCGTTAGGAAGAAAACCATATCTCATAGTTTTGTATATTTTTATATAAACATTTTAATTAAATCATTGTAAAAATTAGAATACATCGTCGCAATTGATATTATTATCTAAAAAAAATACTTAACAAATTGAGAACACAAAAATATAAATTTAGAATTAACCTATAATACGTTTACATTACTCCCTGATTAAAAAACAAAGCATAAAATACGATAAAAAGAAGTCGAAGCTTTATTGCGACTGTTTAATACTTAGCATACAGGGACATGGCATATTTGTGAATCATAAACCTTTTAAGATATTATTGCAATGGATTTCTCTGATTGTTAATGCACACAGGTTATATATTCATTTGAAAATAGGTAGCTACCAAATTAGATTCTATAAAATCTAAAAAGGGCACTGTTTACAGAGACCATTGTTAAACTGTTACATTGCCACACAACTCGCGCTAAACACATGACTAGCTGATAGCTTGCAATTTGTTACTTCTCAGTAAAGCCTAGTGTATAAATTAGAGATGGGCAGATTATAGTTTTTGCCGACTTAAACTCTTATTTTTTCTTGGATAAAACAAATGTATAAGCATATACACGGTTAACGGTAAGCTCCCTGGTAATATTTCTTACTATGAAAGTTATTAAGGCGAAATTAATAATTTAAAATAAGTGCATATCAATGCAATGAATTTAGCAGTAGGTTCGAAGAGTGCCGAATAGCCATATTTTGCAGAAAACTTATAATTATAGGCCCATCTCTAGTATAAATTAATCCGTACATATCAATGTCGATAAATAATAACATTATTGATTTTTCGGATAAATTGTAATTTTTTGACATTAATATGTACTTTTTTTTTGCATAATACTTAAATTACATCTTCAAATAGCTATCTATAATGATTTTAAGGGGGAAGCTCAGGGTCAGGGCGCGAAGTTCAAAATGTCAATGGTTTTTATTTTTTTACGAAAAATTTGGACATCTTTACGATGTTATTTAGTGTTTTGCGATATTAACATTCTGCATTGGATGTCTCGATGTATTAAGTTTGCTTAAAAAAGTACCTAATCCGATACAATACCATAAGGTTTGTAAAAACCGCTACTTTTACTAACTTTATAGTGATGTGTCTCTTTAGGTATTTTTTAAGCAAACTTAATACATCGAGACATCCAATGCAGAATGTTAATATCGCAAAACACTAAAATACATCGTAAAGATGTCCAAATATTTCGTAAAAAAATAAAAACCATTGACATTTTGAATTTCGCGCCCTGACCCTGAGCTTCCCCCTTAAGGTGAATGCTCAGGGTCGGTTGCCGCACATTTTCGATAGATGGTCCTGTTTTTCTGCAACTAGTTACACGAACATCGAGCATCTATGAGACTTGATGTTGCAAATTGCGAGCACTACTACGACATTGCATTGAAATATCCAAAAAAACATTAACCTGAAATCATTTATAATGGATGAGATACCATGGCTTCTAAAATCCTTGTATAAATAGGCACTCACACATAGACAAATACACGTCTTTTTTGTGCCGCTAGAGCGCAGCACTTGTTAAAAGTCTCGCATACTAAAAGTTGTCTTTTTATGCCACCAGGTAGAGCGATCATAAAAAAACTTATTTATCGGTTGTAAAATAATAGAAATACTTTTGCGAGCTTTGCAATATTACAAGTTTCAGAAATAAAAGATAGAAAAGAAAAATGTATACTTTCATGTTCGTAAATATAATGTTTATTGTATAGATCTTATAAATATAGCAAGGTTTGCATGATAACTGTAAAAGTATTACGCTTTACAATATACCAGATCAACAACAAGAACAATATTTATTATAATTTACAAGGGAATAAGAAATTTGGCAATGTAGTTCTATACCTAATAAGGGATACAGCTACATTTCCAAATTTCTTTGAAACAATGTTGTTTGTTGTTGGTATTCTAAAATTAGGTAAATATAACATTGTTTCAAATACTAATATTATGATATAGAATCGACTCTATACAATTTACAGTCATCTTGATTCTTGCAACCTCCTGTGCTTCATTCCTCCGCTAAAAAGAAAAAAATAATTGTTTAGTCCAATAATAATTATTACTGTATCCATACTTATTATAAGGTAAATGCTGCTGTGACATGTATAGATTCAATCATTCAATCATCGTTCCAGAGACGGGCCAACATACACCGTCACACTGCAATGCACCCACATTTCACCGATGGTATTTTGGTACCAATGTAATAGAGGGTGAGCCCATCGCCATTATATCGGGCACACGCCTCCTCAATATGAGGGGCATATAGGCCGTAGGCCCAGTGCAGTTTAGTGAACTTCACACGACTTTTGACAGACATGCAGGTTTCCTCACAAAGTTTGCCTTCATCGTACAGCAAGTGATATTTTTTATGGAAAATAAGATTCGCACATGAAAATCCGGAAATCTCAGTGATGGGAGCCAGGGTTTGAACCTGAACACCTCGTTCCAAGGCGAGCGTTCTGCCAACGAGGCTGTCACTGCTGTACAACTTTGGAATCTATACTAATATAATAGATTCCACTAGATGCGCTGATGTTCTTCACTCTCATAATACGATGGGATGGCAATCCGGTACAATCAGAGAGATCGGGCTGTGTTGTCCGAAGCACAAGCAAGTGATAATCATGAAATTGAACTTATGTTGTGTAGCCACTTTACAATACGAGTTATGCTCTAAGGTATTTGTTACCAAGTTGTCCCGACTTTCACCAGTGTCACATTCCATCAGTATCTCCATTACAATTCAAATAGCAAACAAAACACAAATTAAAACAAAACTAATCGCAAATCCCACACAATTATTATTTGAATTTTGAAGTAAGTTTTTACATACATAATCACAAACAACATGAAATCGGTCGCAGCAGAGTAGTGAGTCCATTTTTTTTTATAATTCTGGAATTTGGCATCAGCATACCATAGACATGCTGCCAATTTGGTCAAGATATAATAAATTAACTTCGTAGACACCCAGAACAAAATAAGTAACACTATTCTATACATTCTAAGAACTTGGTAAGTGCTTACCGACTTTTATATTTATTAAATATCTATACCTCAGATTAACAGAATCCAAAGAGAATAATTTTAAAAAATATAACAGTAGGTAAGCACATACATAATATCTAAGTACAGAATGTATGTGCATCAAAACCAGTTATTTTCGGCCTAGGCACCTATTTATTATGTAGACGAGTACTCGTATCCGAGGTATAAGGTTTTGCGTTCAGAAACGAAAAAAAAAGTAATATCAATATATCTAAAACTAAGTAGGTTTCTAGTTGGTACCAATTTATAGCTACTCTATAATAAATCGGTAAGTAAAAAGAAGAGAAATAGGTGCACATAGGTATGTTTTCTTAGATTTATTCAATTACGAGCTATGTCGCACTTGATTTGTTCAAACGTTCAAGGGGTATCCCATTCATTAGGCTTCCCTATAATTTCGAAAAACCCGTTCATACTAGGTGCCGGGGCTTGCTTTCTTGTATCGCCAATCGTGTTAGGTTAGTTGGTTGGATATATATGTATGTATATATATATATACATACATGCCTTGCTGGTTGGTACCTTCCTATAGCTAGTCAGTAAGTAAGAAGAAGAGATAGGTACACATATAGGTCGCTATGTAGATTTTCTCAGATTGATTCAATATTGAATAATTACTAAAAACCGATGTTACGAAATATGTCGCGCGAGTCGCTGTCGATGTATTCTAACATTTTTTCTAGTCACAGCTGGCTGTGCTACTGATATATATATATATACACATATATATATATATATATATATATATCTATACTAATATTATAAATGTGAAAGTTTGGATGGATGGATGGATGAATAGATGGATGGATGTTTGTTACTCTTTCACGCCCGAACGGCTGAACGGATCTGGATGAAATTTGGCACAGAGATAGATTACAGTCTGGAATAACACATAGGCTACTATTTATCCCGGTAAAATGTATGGTTCCCGTGGGATAGATGTTTTAATTTTTCATACTTTTTATCGCGGGTAACACCGCCGGGCGCATCTAGTATATATAGAGATATATATATATATATATATATATATATATATATATATATCAGTAGCACACCCGGCAGTGCCTAAAAAAATGTTTGATAAATTGATCAATAAATCGACAAAGACTCGCGCGACATATTTCGTAACACGACATCATCTAGCTATGGCCTTGGAAGGTGTACATACTACCTATATATATTTTCGTTATATTACTACCACACCATGTTGGAGTAACACGGCCGAGCTGTGTGTTTTGGAAATCTAATATTCACTTACAGAAACAATATCAATCATTCAAAAAGACAAGCCCACCGGCAAGATTTGAACTTGCTATAGTACACGTTTGCATCAACCGTGTAGAACATTAGGCTACGTAGACCACTAGTCAAGACGACGAATATTTTGATAGGTTTCAATGATATTTACAACCAATTGAAACATGACATATTCATTCATTCATTGATTATTTAAAAAAATAAATACATGCCTTATGTAGGTATGTAGGTTATTTTATTATAATAACCCGAAAAAATATGTTTTGGGTGCAGACAAATCCTAAAAACTTGGATTACAGGAAATAGGGATACATGACGATCTGCACACACAGATAATAACACACCCCAAGTGGCTCAAGTGAAAAACGTAGGTACATGCGATTGTTCGTAGGTTCGATGGACGAACGAAATTTATATGTATTTTTTATTTTTAATTTTTTATTATGAATCTTTATACTTATTTATAGAAAATTTATATCTCTCTATATATTATAATGTTATGTCTTTATGTATTATAAGTAAAAACTCCTGCTGCCATCTGTCGCCGTAAATACTGAAAGACAAAGAATCGGATGCTTTATTAGTTACGGGTTAATTTGGACAGAGGCGCTTTTATTCACGCACACAAGCCTAAAATTTAATATCGTTTTATGATGTTATTACTATAAGATTTTGCCTGATATTTCATTCTGCGAGCTCTTTAATTTATAGAGAATTGATAACAATGCTTGTACAACTAAAAAACTGTATGTGTATCGAGTATTACAATGTTGAAATTTGTATGGGAATGCGACTGATCGCTTCCACCTTAAGTTACACTCGTTAAGGCATCATACAATTACCCCAAATTCATTGAAAACATTAATCCATTTTCGGAGGAAACGTCCTTTGCAATGCCATTGTAAGTGTATGTAAACTTTTAAAAATGTTGGGGCATATATATAATTACAACACAATAATCTAACTTTGTATTGTTAATAAAGATTCTAGCATTACTTTATAGCCTCGCAAGCGTGTCTATAACACGTACATATATTCCTCCAATTATTTTAGGATATATACTATTTAAATTCTTAACCCCCGAATTTATAGACGTTTTCTAACTTTATCAATCGACTATAAATTCGGGGGTGAGCTTTGAACAATTTTCATACCATACACTAAAAGATAAATAATACTGAAAATAACGCATAAGAAGGGACAACACAATAAAATCTTAAATAATTGTAAATAAATCAAATTCGTTATAAATTCATAGCCATTTCTTGGTCTTAACATTTGGACATCAGGTATACCATTTCATTCAATATATCTATCTCTACGTAATTTAACCGATACATATTTAACTATAGAAAAATGTGATTACACGATTATGACGTCACGATGTCTACCCGTAATACAGGAATGTACAAAAATATAATAATTATTCGATTAATCACAGACTACCATAATTGGTGTATTAATAAAAGGCTATAGCAATGGAGTATTGTTTACATATTTAATAATAATTGTCTTATTGGAAATTAACCTGAATATATTAACAGCTGATTATGACTGTGTAGCATAATACTTATAACTTCACTTCAAAGTTAAGAGATCTCATAGAAAAAGGTCACTCAAGCAAGGTACTCACTGATGACGTTCTACTAACTTCATTATGATAATAAAAATTAAGCCCTGTGTCCTAAACTAATTGAATTTTAGTTCAGTTAATGTTTTGATCAACGTCCATTTTTAATTAAATGATTGTAAGTAATAATTTACATGCAAATAATGGCCGGTAAATATGCGTAAAATTTGGCATAAGCGTTGGCTACTCAATGACGATTGGATCATTCGAATTTCATTGAAAACTACCTAATCAACTTGGTTATTTTTTAATAATCATAGAGTCAAACAGCTGAGCTAAGGGTGCTATTGGTTATAGGTTTTATATATAAACGTGCTTATTATACAGATACACTGATTGGGCTTCGCACAAGAAGTGCGTCGTTTCTTCAGCTTATTATAAGAATTATGGTGTGCACAACAAATGATGAATATAATCATAATTGGTTATTAGAAGCTCAGCTTGTAATAAGTAGTTTTATAAGACAGGATTAAATAGGTACAAAAGTACATAGACATTGTGACTAGGAATCAATAGGTCCCAAGTCTTCTAGCACAATGTGCCCGTCGGCCCATAATCCAATGGAAATGGAATCGCAAATATCACGTGTGACAGGTTTGCCACACTGAAGCTGTCAAAGGTAACATTAGAATGCCATTGGGAATCGGGTTATATTTTTGTATACAACTATTCAATATTATAAAAGATTTTCATTTCATCATGTCACATCCATTATTTTATTTATAATGTGTATTTATTGAAAGTTTTATTGCTATTAATTACTAGACATTGTGCAAAATACCCGCTAAGTTGCGGGTGAGGCCATATTCATATCCATTTTATTTCATCGCATCTCATTTCGTAAAAAAAGAAGAAAGAAGAAGAATGCCATTGTCATTACATTGCTAATCGATTGTAGGAGTAGCAAACGGTGACGCTAAAGCGAAAATGACGGGTAAGGTACAATATCTATTAAAAATAGAAGTAAATACAAGAGGGAAAGATAGGGAACGGAAGATGACATCTTAGAATAGAAATATATTGTTAATTCATTACAATACAACTTATTATCGGTTGAATGGCCTAGTTATACGCTGCCGGCGCAATGACAGATACACAACTTTTGTCTTTTATTGGTCTGACAATGGCGCTAGTGTGCCCAAAGACCAAGTGTATACCATTGCCTAAGCATCTAAGACCAACATACAAAGAGCCCAAGATATACCATATCTAACCAAAGCAACGTTAGCGATACGCCACGCCATGAATACCGTCTATGGAGGCCTTAAACAAAGAAATTAAACGGTATCTATTATGCATATAAAACAATAATTGACCCTAAGACACATTAGTTTCATTGTCACTATTTAACGCTACACTAAAACCTATGAACTTCGCATTTGAGTGATTATTTTAAACCTTATATTCATTAGACTATGCATTGCATAATATTGTTTAACTTATTCTATTTATAATAGTTTGTGATTTTAGGCCAATGAAAAATATTATTTATTCAAAGAGATCTATGTAGGTTGCTAAAATTGTCACAAATTGCGTGATTAAAATCTCATATGTTGCCAGGAGGCAAGAGGTCCTCACATATCCTATACATTACCGCAATTATTTTTATGGACAGTTTTGTAATTTAGAATGTTATTAGTTGACGAATGTATACTACTGTCCGCACATATATAGCAAGGCAGTGAAACACTTCCTTGCAGGTGCTTAGCAATCGAACTACAGTGGGGGCTCCAGACTAGTTTGTTTTTGAGTGCTTGACACATGCATACAACATTTGTATTTAATCAAAGACACTAACATTTATTTTATGTCGTAATTCCGCCCCGTTATTAGCGAAGGACCACGCCCATTAGTTGAGTTGCCATAATTAAAAACCAACAGATGAGCTTAACAATGTTGCCAATTCTGTTGACTACGACAGAAATAAATTTGAGAGTACTTAAAATATAGCTGCCTTGCTTATTCATTACGACCGCGAAATGGACGGCAATACATTTGCTAAATGAAGTTTAGTATGTGTACCAACAGAATTGGGGACAATATCATTTCTAATTACTAACTCTGACGTCAAACGCAATCCTTTGAAGATAAGGCATATAGACGTAAATGATTAATACTTGCTCCCGATATTGGACTTTTGGTATAGCCTTGTGAGGTGACTCGGACTTTGCAGTCTTGAAAGCTGACTCGGATCATGTAGCCTCGTGAGATGACTCGGAGCGTGTAGCCTGGCCGTCACCTCCAGGCGCGGCGCGTGTTCCGTGGCGAATGCGGCGTGCTCGGGCCGGAGCACGCGCTATCCTGTCACCTCGTTTTCCGGATACGCCAACATCGTATGCTGCCGTTACTGGAACATTCAAACGTTTGCTATGAGCCGGGGTTTCCAATTTTATTCAGTGTCACCAGCTTATCTGTTGTAGCAATAACTATTTTAATAGCATTGCCATTACGATAAAGGCATCGTTTTCCTCAAAAGACGTTTACTACAAAGATAAGTTGCTGGCACATTGGTTTGATTGCGAGAAAGAAAAAAAATAGAAGGAGTATTTATTTTTGAACCGTAGTTTCTTTTGTTTAATTCAAGCTTAGTATGTTATTTACACTAAAATGTTCTCTAATACAACATTAAAAAGCTCATTATACGCGAGTAATGATTAACAATTTTGTTATACGACGGTTAGTGACTACAATGAAAGCTCTAAAATTCTTACCAACATTATTTAAAAATAAAACATCGAGAATGAAAGACAGGGTTAATGAGTAGGTACATACACAGGAAAAACATCGACTTCATAAAGTAGGTCCAGAATAATAGAGCAGCTGAGAGGGACCTCTAGAATAAATTGTTTTTCTTCATTTCAAACTGTGCCTGTCAAGATACGTAAATATTAGTGCCGATCCTTGATTTTGCGATAGTTTCCCCTGTGTTTGTGTGTGGTCTGTGAAGCGGCGGCGACTCGTGCAAGCTTGGACACGGGCTTGGTGCGGTACCTATTCACACGGTGCTATTAAAAGTATCTAATCCATAGCTACATTCGTGACAGAATAATTTCATGTAATAATAGCATTTAGTTGTGTTTAACGACTTTATAGAAAATTAACATTCTTATAATAATGTCTAAGATTCCCTGTTTTAACGGCCCGTTGTTTAGTGGTTACACAGCAGATGAACTACTTTACTGCTACTGATCAAACTATTGAGGATTTAATGTTGACTAAACATATTAACCCCAAAATCGACTGAGAGGATATAGATAAAATTGGTACAGAGGGTAGGTTGTACCTACTCTAAAATATTATATATTTCTAATCCCTAGTACGAGATAACTAGGTACGTCTACAAATACAATATAAAACATTTTAGAAGTTTTAATGATAAAACTTGACCTTTGTTATGCTAAGCTGCACGGATACTATTTACCGGAATATAAAAAAAAAATATACATATACATAACTGGACTTTTATTATATATGCGCTATCTAGCGAGATTATGGTATTTTGTTAATAGAAATTTAGTGAAAAGCGGATGGTATACACTGAGGGTTATAAAAAGGCTGACACTGTCACGGGCTTGTATCCGATCGTATTTCGTGAACACTTAAACATGTCAACACCGATGACTGTATCCAATCGCATACATGCTTTGAACGATGTGTCGGAGCTGGTTATTTCAAGTGGTTGTGCGTTTAAAACGTGCTTATTGTCAGGCCCATTCCCATATGCCGATCGATAGAACCGTCTTCCTGGGTCCACTTAACAGACTTGGGGTCCATTCAGAACTTTTCTTTAAGTAAAATCGATTCTTTTATATTGAAAATAAATATTGCATCGTTAATATCTTTCAGTGATTCTTAATAGCTTATTCGAAGATTATTACGCAACCGAGATTTTCAAGCATAGTGGGAGTGGGTCTTTCCGGTATACGTGCGCACGCGCCGGGGTAGTGCTAGCACCTGCGCGGCCGCTCACTCCTCGACGGTGATCCGCCATGCGCGCACTTCGCCGCCGCTGCAACACACTCTACACTTTAATCTCATTTTACTAATAACACATTCCATTTCGGGTTAAGTCAATTTATTAATTACCTACTAGCTAACTTATTTCTATTATACGAACAACTTTTTGAATTTTTCACTTCCTAAAAATCTTATTCGGACGAAACAATTCTAGCCAAATCGGTTCAGCTGTTATAAAGTGATGCACTTACCAAATAATGCTTTTTTTATATAAATTGATGTAATGAAATACGTCTGAAGTAAAGAAGACTGGTATTAATGTGATAATCACAATCCGAAATGGTGTCAGACGAATGCAAATAACAAGAATGGTACTATGCGCCTCACATGGCAACGCTGGAGCAAATATTATTAAAAAAAAAAGAAGATGCTAAGCCCCATGATTTTCTCGCCGGATCTTCTCAGTAGGGTTCGCGTTTCGATCCGGTTGTAGAGCAAAGAAAAAAAAATGTTAATGACAATTTGTAAGTAGTAGGCCTAAACGAAATAAATGATTTGACTTCGACTTTGATTTTGGGTATGATGATGGTGTGTGGTGGTGGTGGCGGTGGTGTGGGGCGGTCGACACGTACTTGCCGGCGGTGTAGAGGTGCAGGGAGTGGGGCTGCGGGTGCGGCGCCAGCGCGTGCGGCAGGTCGGGCAGCGCGGCGGCGGCGGCGGGGCGCAGCGCGCCGCCCCACACGCGCAGCGCCGCGTCGCGCCCGCAGCTGCCCACCAGCGCCTCCGCGCCCGCGCCCACCACGCACACGCCCGTCACCCACCCCTTGTGCGCGTTCATCACGCTCTGCCGACAAATCATATATTGATAACCACTGACGGACTGTCGCGATATCTTATTACACCAAAAAAATCAAACAGTTCGTGAATTAAATGGTGTATAGTGTACGTACATGCGTGAGCGTGTGGTCGGTGAGGCTCCAGCGCTTGAGGCTGGAGTCCCGGGAGGCGCTGTAGAGGGCTCCGCCGCAGTCGGTCAGCGCCAGCGCCTGCACGCCGTCGTAGTGCGGCGGCTCCAGCAGCCAGCGGTTGCTGGCCTCCCAACCGCCTGCACACAATTGTGTTTGTATTCTCCTTTTGGAGGGTGAGAGGTTTGGTCACGTTCGCGGAAAATCGGCGAGGACAGAATTTTGTGTATTGGTTTTTATTTTATTAAACGTACTTGTTGGATATTACTGTTAATGTTTTTAACAGCTTCAGCGGATGAGAACAAAATGGGAGCGGTCGCAAATGGACTGCGAGCTCTCACAGAATACTAGGTTCGGCAAGATTCGTGCGTAATCGTCCATATTCGGACTCAATTTCATACGAAAACATTTAAAGCACACTCAGCCTACAGGTAATATTACATTATAATATGTCTTCTATGACATCGATATAGGATCCTGCAAATGTAAAGCTCACGGGAAACTACGATTCCAGATAGAAGCATAACTTTTTAATTATATAATCATATAAATAGGAGGTCCTAGATGTGTGACAGAATGTAATATGGTGGTGAGCGTCTCACCGGTGTCCTGCGGCTGCATGTCCAGGGTGCGCACGTAGTGGTCCTTGGAGCCGGTGGCCACCAGGTCGGCGCGCGGCGAGCGGCCCAGCGCCAGGCACATGACGGCCGCCGCGTGGCCCGTCCACAGCTTGCTCACGCACTCCATCCTGACACGTATATAGGTACCTTCATATCCACCTACAGGTCCCTAAGAACAGCACAGTTCGGCTCTCAATCGGATCCGTCAATAGGTAAGTTGGCTAGTCATTAGCCAATTGATATTGACTCTTCGTGAGACCAAAATCTGCTGTTCGTAGAGGTCTTAACAAAATCACTAGATGGTCTAGTCTGGAAAGACATACAACTGCGTATCTTTTGATTATTTATGAGTGCTTTTTGGCCTAGATCGGGGGTTACCAAACTTACCACCACTACTCACTGCCCACTTTGAGAATAAATTATTTCTTAGCGCCCCCATTTTTTCACCTCCTTAAAAACCACTATAACTTCAAATTAAATAAATTATTGTAAGCCGCTACACAACGCCCCTATTTTTTTTCTGGGTCCCTTACCGCCCTTTAGGCCTGCAGCGCCCACAAGAGGGGCGTTATCGCCCACTAAGATGAATATAAAGTTGTATGGCATAGTGTGGGTACTGACATGCGCAGGTCCCAGAGGCGCAGCTTGTCGCCGGCGGCGGTGTAGAGGCGGTGCGCGCTCGCCAGCGCCAGCGCCGTCACCGCCACCTCGCCGCCGGCGCCGCGCCCCGCCGGGCACGGGCCCGACACGCCCGACGACCTGCGCGACAAGCGGGAACACCTCATGTAATCCTAACGTAACGAAGTCCTAATGATACGTGAACGAGACAGCATATCGATTTTGATGGAAATTGGTGCGTGATCCATATTTCTGTCAGCGTCTCTTTTATAAATGATTTAGAAAGTGTTGATTATGCCTTGAAACTACGTTTCATCATCAGTATGTGATATCAGAAACACAATTTTGATACCATAAAAAAAAATATGAAAATGCTTTGCAATAATATTGTTAATTGACGAAACACTTCTACGTATCAATTTGAGGACTCAGGTTATTACTTCGGAAACATGAATAGTCTTGCTAACTTCCACACATTTCACTCCTATTGTAGCGTGAATTAGCAGAGCTAGGTGCAGTCAGTACGGCGGCGGTGGGGTGGGTCTTTGTCTGCACTGTGGTGGTGTGCAGTGTTGCCCGATTGGGTATTTTTTTCGTAATTCTGGGTAAAAATTTGGCTCTTGGAGAAATTTTGGAGAAATGAAATACTTGGAGAAAAATATGGAGAAATCAAAATCGTGGAGATTTTTTTTTAAATTTCAGAATATAACCGTAGGCCCTAACTGATTGACTTTATGTATTTGAGTGCATTGAACAAACGCAACCGTTTAAAACAGTTCCCTTGGTCGTTACATTCTACATAACATTTCACATTTGGGTAGAAATAGAAAATCACATCTGGCAGCACTGGTGGTGTGTGCGCGCCTCACCAGAGCGTGGTGACGGGCGTGCGCGAGCGCGTGTCGAAGACGCGCACGGCGGCGCCGGCGGCGGCCAGCACCACGCGCGCGTCGCCGCGCGGCGCGCAGCCGGCCGCCAGCGCGCCCACGCCGCCGCCGCACCAGCCGCGCCACGCCTCCGCGCCCGCCGTGAAGTCCCACCCGCGCACCGTGCGGTCTGAGGAACCCGGAACACTATATAACCCAGTGTCTCCAACCATGCCGTAATTACGGTAGATCTACCGTAATTTTTCTAGGTCTACCACCTACCGTAGACATGTTATTACGGTGACACATTCTACCGTAATTTCGTCCGTGTCCTTATTTCTATAATAACAACACTTGATTTAGCAAAATATTACTAGTTTATAACGGCGACATTGCAGTGGGGATGCGTAACGTAAAACAAAAGGTCATTCTGCTGCTTCAGTTTGGAAGAAGCAGCAGAGTGACCGTTTTTTTTTTCTTTTTTACGTTACGCATCCCCACTGCATGGGTATTTTTATTGTATCATTTTGGAGAAAAATAAGCAACACTGGTGTGCCGTAATTTTCCACCATCTACCGTATTTTTAGACCAGGCAACACCGTAATTTTGACAAAGAGGGTTGGAGACACACAATTCTAAAGACCAAAATAGCGGTAGCATACTGTCCTGTTCAAATCAACGTACATATGAAGATACTAAGGCAAACATAAATTCATTGAATGTTAGCGCTAGTGTTTATAACTTGTAGAGCACTATGTTATGTTATACGACGCCTACATTTTAACAAATTCAAAGAAATGGGATGGAGGGGTGGTTACTACTTCATTATCATATATACCTATCACTTTCTTCTGTATTAAATACTATTACATAAGACATAATTTTCTTGTAGCAATGTAATGACAGAGAAAAACAGACTCATTATAATCGTAATTCCTGTTAGAGAGTCTGATGATTTTGTCGTTCTAGGCGATATATTTAAATAACTTTATGAATTAGAAGAGGTTCTAAGCATATTTAAATTAATCAGTGATGCAGAGTAAATTTTACTGTAGATTTTTTTTTAGAAAACAACTTCATGACCACGTCGGACCGTGATGTGTGGAAATCATTGGGGGAGGTCTATGAGCGGCCATGTACGTCTTTCGGCCGGTGGATGGGTGGATTAGATATGCTAAATTTGATTTCAGTAATGACGCATAAGTATAAGACTAAGGTAATTCATAGTGTCAAAAGTTATATATATTGCAAGAGGAATAATGGCATGGAGTAGTATATATAAGGTGGTATAGCGAACTCACCGACCCCGCCGCTGTAAAGCATGTGAGGCGTGGCGGCGAGCGCAAGCGCAGCGCCCGCGTGGCCCTCCGCCGCGTGCGTGCACTGCAGCCACACGCCCGACGCGCCGCCGCTGCTTGTTCGCTGCAACCGCCAATAACCATGTATTTTTACGATATTTTCAAACAAACCCCGACTCGCATCACTGGGTACCTGGATTCCATGTGCGTTTCTAATTTCCAATTATGAATGAAGTATCATTTGCTAAAATGGTGAAGCAAAAATGAAAGCACCCCCTCGAAAGACGTGTGAAGTTCGCAAACCGCGCTAGACCAGAATTGTCGACTATATGTAATCGGCGTCGCATTGTGGGCAGGCTTGTGTCCAATATGGGACATTAAAGGGGGATAATATTATACAAGTAATGATGTCAAGTATATGGATAAATTGTCAAATATACCTTAATTCGCCAACCCGCACTGGGCCAGCGTGGTGGACTATGGCCTAATCCCCCTCACATTCAAGGGGAGACTCGTGCCCAGCAGTGGGACATTAAAAAGGGCTGGAATTATATTATACCTTCATCGCTATCTCCTTGACGGAGCCCTGCGGCGTGTTGTCGTGGCCAGCGCCCGCGAGGCGCAGGAACACGTCGTCGTCGCGCGCGCGCCGCGTGGCGCCGGGCGAGGCGGGCGGCGTGCCGGCCGCCGCCGCCGCCGCGTTCGCCTCCCTGCGTTAGTGCAAGCGTTAGCGCAAGCGGAGACACACGACAACTTGCTGTTAATCTCCAATGTGATTGTTACATGGTCACACCTTTACAACCAAAGTGACACGATTTTACTATTCCAGTATTGAGCTATTCTGGTGAAAATGAGACAAAATCAATGCTTGAATCTCATTCTTACATAATACTACTTAAGTTTTGTTTTGATTGATTGATTTCACTTTCGTTCCAAAGATGTATATTGGTATTGGATTTTGATTGAAGTTATTATAATGTTTAAACATGTTTTTGTTAATTTTGATCGATTAAGCCACTACCTAACCGGTATCGAGTTGTTTATTCAGGCGATTTGATACGAGTGCGTTGATTGGAACAATTGAATGATTTTGGGATTGGAAAGCAGATTTTATTTTGATTGGAATAAGGGATAATTTGGTGTGAAATGTTTTTAATGTTGAATCAACACACATTATTTTGATAGCACATGGTATGAATCAATGGGGCACAAAGCACACGTGGTGATCACAAGACTTGAAATTTTACTTACACACCGCTGGCCTGATGTAGCTATACGGGAAGAGGATAGGTACTAAGCTATTTCCACACATATCAATCAATTATTAAGAATTGTGCAACAACGTTTACTTACTAAATAGGTTCACCACACGTCGCGTAACATTTTTCAAGACCCCTCGGCTGACATTGTAATACAAGTGTATCTTAAATTTTATTTCTCAAAGTGCGATTATCATTTTTTTTTTGCAGTGATGGGACTACATAGCGAAGTGTGTGTTAAAGTGTGGTGCTGTGGCAATACATTAACACCAACTATTAAATATACTTAAAAATTGCTTAACAGACTAAACCGAAACCATAATAGGGTAGTATACACATTTACGTAAAAACTTTTAATGCACAGCTATATGTCTAATAAAATTAAATAAACCTAAGTTGTCAATTTTGTATGTATGTACTTGTATTTTCATAAAAAATATACACTTTAGTTTTGAAAAAAAAAAACCCCGCTAAACCGTTCTACACTGTCAAGGCACCATATGTTGACTTCGATGTAAGACAACATAACATATTAACAACAAAATCAGTTTTCTTACTTATGCCATAAACTATCAACAAAAAAACCAGTTTGTATTGGTTTGTGTGTTGTGTCTATAACCGTATTAAATCAACTATTTTATATTGCAGTTAGATAACTTCAGTATTTATACATTCCACAATAAGACAAAAGAATATTGAACGTTCGCGAAGATTAATATGGGACCCATTTTCTTAATATTCTCAATGACACTTAAATACAATAAGGTCTTATATCCGTACATCGCCATATCTGTGAGCAGTTGCTCCTAGTAACGTCAGTCAAAATAGTAGCTAGACATATTTTTGCCGTACGATATTCAACCTTATATCGGTCCCAAATGAAAGTTCGCGACTGTACATACAGGGTTATAATTCATAACATAAATCCCTTTTTATTATTATTTCATGCATTATAATATGTTGCAGGGGTGCGTCATGCCGGTATGCAAACAAACACAAGCTTTATTCCAATAGTTTATTATCCTTACACAAATTATATTGTATACTTACATATATTCATTAGCTGCAGTTAAAGCTTATGTATACACTGGGCCCCACGTCTGCTAACACAATCGATTCATAACCGAACAGCAACGGCATAGTAACTGCCACTTTTGAGAGATATCCCATACAATACCTGTCAAAAGTGACAGTTACTATGCGTTTGATCTTCGATTATGAATCGATTGTGTTAGCATACTTGGGGCCCTGTACTTGTGACAAATCGCTAACACAATATACCATTAACTAATACAGGAAATGCGATATAAAAGCTACATAATCACCTTTGGATTAGTTATATTATTTGCCACATTTCTGCATTGAATTATAGAAATATAATCGAGTGAGGCAAGACATAATTATTTGGTTTATATAATATTAATATTATTTAATCAAATGACGAACGTGATCTTGGTTCAACGCAGATCACGACTCGCTAGAGATATGAAAAAAACTAGCGTCTTTGGATATTTTTGGTCTGATGCCCGTTATTAGAATCTGTAGTCATTAATGTTTTTATATACATATAAATATATTTTTATGAATAATTTACCATAACAATACAATGATTAGATAACGAATATTCCTAGGATCTTATATTAAATGTGCGATCAGTGCGTACGCATCCGTGCTCGTCGTCACGAGATGCGTTTGCGCACGTAAAACAAATGTATACTTTTCAAACATTATTCCACTAACGTTTATTAGTAAAAATATCGTGTTAAAACGTATATGAAGCAATAAATAAGGACGACGCATGCAGAAACGTGTAGGAGCGTGTTATACACGGTACATTTGGCTAGGCGCGGCGGCGCGGCGGCGCGGCGGGCAGCCGGGGCGGCGGCTCAGTCCTCGACTATGTTGAGCTTGGTCAGGAGGCTGCAAGCAACCGGCACGTCAGCCCCGGCCCGCACACCCACGCTATACTACACAGCCCCTCGCACCAGTATAACCTACTGTATTTATATGTGCATAAAGTGACAATTCCTTTGACAGTTCAGTAGTAGTTTTTCTCGTGACAGATTGCTGCCCCTTTGGACGATGACAGTAAGGAGTATGAGAATGCACTGTGTAATATCTACTGCATAGTTGGCTAGTTTCGTTGAGACTGGCCGCAGTGACCGAAATTCGATCAGGAGGATTTTAGTTTTTGGGTCAAACTATGTAGTATATAGCCGTGGCGTTTTAATCGTATATTGCCACGCGATAAAGACTTTTAAATGTGGCCGGGTTCATCAATCATGTGCACATATAAATACTCAGTAAAAGAATTAAATATTTACCGTCTACAACACATAGCCCAGTCAGTTCTACTTTCTACGTCACATAATGCATATATAAGATCATACGTGTCCTCCAACACATACAATTTTAATGATACACATTTATCTACTAAGTGTAGCACATATAACCCAAGCGGATTGTACCATGCATGGCGAAATTGCGGAGAAACAGGAGTGAGAGAGATAGATAGAGAACTAATAAGGACAGAGAACTACTAAAGCGAACATAGTCCTAGAAAGTGTATTATAAGTGAAAGTCCTGAAGTATATTTATAGAATTCAGAGAGCAAGAGCCGATATATACTTATTACTGAATGTGGTGACAGGTCTACCAATAAAGACTAAATAGAAATATCTTGTAAAAATGTTAACATACTTCAACAGTCAAACAAAACTTTTCATCGTCGTACCAGTGGAAGATATTCATTATTCATGACACAGACGAATATGACCACAGATATATGGTCATAGACTAAACCCCAAATTTATAGAAGTTTTAATCAATTTAAACAATCTTACAAAGCATTGTTCGTAAGATAATGTTCACTAAGTTTGGTAGTAAATATTAAAATATCTATCGCAAGCTATTATGAAATATAAATCAAATATCTAAATTATCTTATCATATAAATATGACAATGTTCAATCGATGGCATATAATGTAATATATCTACAGAGAAACCTGTCACCACTCTCTTATCAGGTAAAGGTCTCTACGAATGGCACAATTTGACTAACAATCCGTAGGTTACCCTACTTTACAAATGACTAGCCAAAAGACCTGTTGGACTGTATTAATCGCGAGCCAAATTGTGTCATCTGTAGAGGCCTTATCGTGTTGTGTACGTACAAGGAGGCGGGCTTGGCGAGTGCGTGGTGGCGGCGCGGCGGGCGCGGGCTGTCGGGCGGCGCGCGGCGCGGCGGCAGCGGCGACACCAGCGGCGCCGGCGCCGGCTGCAGCCCTCTGCGTGCGCGACCACGGTTAGTGCCTTAAGCTGGCTTTACACTGAACGAGTGAGCTCCTGAGTGCACTACGATGCTACAGTACACGTAGTGTAATTGTGCCGCCTAACGGGATTATTATTAATGACTCAAATCGAAAAATATCGGAAAGGGAATTGAAACCTTGCCGAGTCGGTTGTCTGCCATCGCTAGGTATATAAATTATTTGTAAACGCACACTTTCCGTCCGCGATGGAAAGCTTTAGATTTTTAAAATAACCAACAGCTGGTTGGGAGCGAAACCAACGTATGGTACAAATAAATACATTAAAATGTGGATACCAATAAAGTTGCAGCGGATTACTAGCTAGTTGTAGAACGCCATATACTTCGACGTCTGACATTAACACGGAATTGTTGGTGTCACATTAGCATTCAGCGTGTGATTGAAGAGCCATTACCAAATTATTTTCACAATCTCTTCTACTGAAAGTGTAGGTTTTATTGTTTTCATTAAAACTTTGCACGAGACCTTGCTGTTCCATCAGGTGTAAGATACCCCCAAATTTATAGAAGTTTCAATGAATTATCTTCCGAAAAAATGGTTTGTAAAACTACTGTAAAATTTGTGAGGTCATGATTACCCTAATTCCTACTAACTGGGTGTTGGCAATGCACTTACCGCAGGCTGCCCGGCGCGCTGGGCACGCGGCAGAGCGGCGCGGGGCGCGGGGAGGGCGGCTCCACGAGCGACTGCGTCATGACGTCACCGCCCCCCGCGTCCCCCGCACCGCCCTCCTCGCGCCCCACCACGCCTAGGTCGCGCAGCCGCACCGACCCGCGCCTCCCCCTGCCACACAATATAGGTACGTTAGACAAATTTGACTTTTAAAACCACCCATTAGAGTCGCATTTGATGATGATATATATGCTATCTGTTCAATATCTGTCAACGAACACAATCCCAAATATTACCAAACTCATATTGACCACCTGACAGCGATTACGACGTTGTGACGTCACAACGCATCAAACAACAATAGAGAGTATTTTTGATGACGTAAACCGAACCAAAATAAACATTGTATTACTTTATGATTCAAAGGGAATAATCCATAGTTTTGCAGAAAAATTAATACTAATAGTTATTAAAAGTTATAATTTTTTAGGATAGCCACAATTTAAAACATATTTTTCATACAGTCAAACATCCTATTATCGTGTTAATTAACGGTATCAAGCACAAGTGTGGCCCGAGCGTACCGAAAGGAGTGTATAGACATGAGTTATATATAGTAAAGGAGTGTATATATAGTACAGTAACTCACGTGTTGCGCTGGAAGGGCGAGGCGGGGCTGTCGTCGGGCGGCGAGGCGGGCGCGGTGTGCGACTCGCGCACGCCGTTCGGCGGACGAGGCGCGCCCGTGTCCACGAGAGAACTGTTCCAATGCAGAGTAAATAATATGTAGCTCAAGTATTCTCTTTAAACGATACGACTTGCTGAGGTGGTAAATATATAATAAACATGACCGATAATGTGATATAAATAGACAAAATGATTCATGTGACATTTCTTTCGGGGGGGGGGGGGTTTATACTAGTACGGAGGGCAGTGTGATTCCCCCACGCTCCCCACGCGCCCAGTCTCTGCTCGCTGGTACATACCTGTCGACGGGCGACACGGAGCGCGTGGAGGTGCCGGAGGACACGTGCGCCAGCAGCGCGGCCAGCGCGTGCGGCGCGCCCCACGCTCCCCACGCGCCCAGTCTCTGCTCTTCGGCCGCACGCAATGCGCTGGCCGTGCGCGCCGTACTCTCCTCCAGCTGCAGGGGACACATATTGAGCTTTTGTTACACATTGTTGATCACTTCGCTTAAAACTATGTTACAATAAGGTTGGAGAAAACAAAAATCTAGACATTTACCAAATTTCAGCCTTATAGCCTTAACGTTCTCTTAACAGAATGACTGTGACGTCAGACATGGTCACAATATCAGACTTTTTGTTCTTTTTCTTTTGATTCGTTCACTCGATTAGTCGACATTTCATCCTGTCAGAACCTGTAAGTCCCTAGTCATTAATGTGTACGAACCTCATTGAGTTGTGATCTAGTGTCCTGCAGCATCTTGAGGTGCCTGGCGGCGTCCTGCGCGTGCTGCAGCGTCTGCACGGCCAGGCGCTCCAGCGCGTAGCGGCCCGCCGCCGCCGAGTCGATGTGCTCCAGCACGCGAGGCAACACATTCTCGTCGTTCTCCTCCTGAACCACAAGGATGAGCATTCTAATTGGGTTCTTCTCCATAGGAACAACATTTTCCGAACGGGCGGTAAAGCCGCATTTTGTGACCCTTTTGGCGATTCAGGAATGCTGTAATGGTTTACATGAATAAAAGATTCTATCGCTATTCAGCGCACAAACACACACACTTTTGGCATCGACGACGATGTAGAGGCATTTTTATGATTATAATTTTATTTTTATTTTTAATATACAATGTCGTTATTTTATTTACTTTGTTTATTTTTCCTCTTAATAAGTATATGTTAGATTTTTGTTTTTTTCATGTAGATATCTTTGTAAATAACTAAGTATTTTGCATATTTTTTAGTACATAAAAATTCAAATAAAAAATATTCTAACTCTTATTCGCGATATTGTATCGTCTATGTAATTGGGACGCTGACGTCATAATTCTGTCTATCTGCTGTAGGCCGCGTGTAAGAGTGAACTCACAGCGGGCGGTTTATATATTTATTTATTTATTTAAGATTGCCAACAGAGTTTAAAATGTTACATGTGATATAATAAAAATATGAGTGATATTAGGTAATTGTAAATCTAATGACAGGCAACCATATCATGTTCCACAGAAACAGTGTAAGTAATAACAATAATAAAAAAATGAGATTAAATGTATGCTCGCTGGTACATACTCGCATGTATACTAGAGTATATAGTTTGGTATCTGTAGGAATGATTTACTCGTGTGACACTACCACACATCACGAGAGATATGCCGTGCGGTTCAAAATGTATGAGAACTCGCTGTCTCCGTTTTGTTCCCCACCACTCGCTAAAACCCACCAATACGAAGTCTCTTCGGTGCGTGCTGCGTCGTCGCCATATACAGCGGCCGTACCACGCGACGCACCAGTTTATTCAAAGTATCGTTAGACGATCTATCAATTGCCTCGTACATTCACTCAGTAGCGAACATACGTGGTACTTAAAGAGCCATGTATTTTGTACAAAAATAAAAAAGTCGTTGTGCTACATGAAAACTAAAATAACATAATAAAGGCATTAAATATTTTTTGATTTGTTGTTTTTAATGATTTTAAAGACGAATAAATAAAATACTTAATACTGGCTGCTGAAATGAGATTCCATCTTTCGCGTAGTTCACTTTGCTGCTAGTATTTTTGCACACAACCACGGAATAACACGGCATTTTAAAAAAAGTTAGAGCTCCGATACCGACGTGCAGTTTCAGTCGACTGACGGCGTAAACTCTATGTTAGCCTAAATTTGGCTAAATGTGAGCGCAAGCCCACCGCTTTCATAACATATCTCCTCTCATATATCTGTGGACACTACGGTATATATGTCGTGTGGCGTACCTCAATCTGCATGATCTGCGCCTGCGTGTCGGCGATGGCGTCCCGCAGGTAGGCGAGCAGGTGCTGCGCGTCGGGCTCGGCGCCGGGCGGGTGCCGCGCGCGGTCGCGCTGGCGCAGCAGGCGCTCCAGCGCCGCCTCCAGCTCGCCCAGCGTGCTGCGCGCCGCGCACGCGCGCGACACCCAGCACTCCAGCCGCGACCACGCCTCGCGGTGCGAGCCGCCACCGCGCGCGCGGGAACCATCTACGAGAACCACTATAATAATACCAGCCCATTTTAATGTCCCACTGCAGGGCACGGGCCTCCCCTCAATGTGAGGAGGATTGGGCCATAGTCCACCACGCTGGCCCAGTGCGAGTTGGCGGACTTCGCACATCTTTTGAGGGGTTCTCTCAGACATGCAGGTTTCCTTCACCGTTTAGCAAGTGATAATCGTGGTTGAAAATGAGATTCGCACGTGAAATCCCAGAGGTGCGAGCCGGGGTTTGAACCTGCGATCCTCGTTACCGAGGCAAGCATTTTACCAAATTGGCTACCACTGCTATCGTGGACGACTAACATAGATCAAACTATTATTTTTGTTTACGGCTTTAACGAGGAGGTTGCGGTGATTGAGCTGATAACGAAATCATGCCAGAAAATTTTTAGTTTGCTTCGCTGAGAGAGGTTCACAATTCGATACGTATATTCTTTTTTATATTTGACCACGCATAACATTATTTTTAATTACCTTTTTTATTATCTTAAGCATAAACTGATCAACGTTAAAATAAAAACAATACTCGTTTTAAATGCAATGTATCGTATACCACCACAAATTGAAGTGCCAGCGCATTCCAAAGCACTGTATTCGACTCACACGCACCTGTACCTTAAGAAATCAGTGAAAGGCATGCGTACCGTGTAACCGGCCCGCGGCTCGACTGCTAAGCTTATCGCGATGCCCTCGCCTCAACAGAGACACTTCTTCTTGTTTCCGACGTAGCACCTAGATCATAAAAGTATAATAATATCGCCAGACGAACACCAACTATACGTTCCCACACTAAGCAACGCTTGTATTATGGGTACCGGACAATGGACTGAGGGCGAACTCGGTATATAATACTTATATAGATATTAAACATCAATGATTCCAGCGAAAACATTCGTGCTCATCACACAAAGCTTGTCCCTATCAGGATTCGAACCTGGGATCCTCGGCACACAAAGCATGGTCAGTACTAACTGCGCTAATCAGGTTGTCATCATATATGCAAGTAAATAATAACACTATAACGCCTATAATCGCCGAAGGGGAGGGCAGAAGTGTGATAGTATTTAACCCCAAATGTAATAGGGGCGAGAATATTGCCATTCTACTCAATGCGATGGAAGTTCGGGCCATGGTCCACCAAGCTGGTTAAGTGCAGGTTGATGAAATTCACATGGCTTTCGAAATACGTGCAGGGCCCCAAGTCTGCTAACAAAATCGATTCATAATCGAACAGCAACCGCATAGTAACTGTCACTTTTGACAGATACTGTATGGGATATCTGTCAAAAGTGACGGTTACTATGCGGTTGCTGTTCGATTATGAATCGATTCTGTTAGCAGACTTGGGGCCCTGCACGTATTTCGAAAGCCGTGTTAAGGCAAGTGATAATCATTCTTTAAATTGTGATTCGTAAATGAAATCTGAAAAGCCTAAGATGCAAGTCGAGGTTTGAACCGCCATACCTTGTTTCCAAAGCGACGGGTCGACCAAATTAGTAATCCCTGATAGATTTTGTATAAATCTGACTTACATATTTATGTCAAGAATATTTAAATGTATATACCGGACATTTACTTACCGCTTCTTTCATTTTCGTTTCGGCCTCCAGTGATCTGATAAGATTAGCATTCTTGCGAGATTCCTTGCGCAGTTGTGCCACCTGCAAACAATGCGTCTTGAATTATGCCGGAAACAATTATCTTCAGAGTTAGGTTCTATGCATTTCTTACTTCGTGACATTTCTTCTACATAGAAACGACATTCCGAATGGACGATAGAACTTAATTTTGAGACATAATTGTCAGTTCATAAGTAAATATCGTCAGACGAACACACCAACTATACGGTCCTACTCTAAGCAACGCTTGTATTATGGTCACCGTACAATGGACTGGGAGCGAATCGAGTATATATTACTTATATAAATATTAAACATCCATGAATTGGGTACAAACATTCGTGCTCATCACACAAAGTTTGTCCCTACCAGGATTCCTATCCGGGACCCACGGCACAGAAAGCAGGGCCACTACCAACTGCGCTAATCAGGCCTTCAAGTACTGTAATAGTTACATGACTACGAAATGTTCTGATTGTGGTACCTCTTTCGCTCTCGCCGCTTCGGCTTGCGCGTGTCTCTTGGCTTCGTCGCGCATTCGTTGTACTAGTTTCACCTGAGAATTATATTGAAAGATATAAATATTCAATTGAGTACCTTAAGTACTTACCATGTATGCCGATGGTTGCAGGCGAAATAAGATTCAAAATGATTATAGATCTTGGAAGTGTCAAAAAGCTATTTTTTTTAACAGCGCCAATGATTAGGTTAGAAATAAATGTCTTAGGAGATTGAAATAAAACTAATATTTCGGATTTTCGACGTTTCGGCAGCCTCCAAAATAATAAAATCTCAAAAATTAGTTTTATTTCAATGTGTAGTATTCGCGTAAATATAAGAAATCAATATGACCAGTTAAAACGTCGGTCTAGTCTATAGTGCCAAAATGCAGGGTAGAAATGTGTAGGATCAGTGCGAGTAGTTCATCGACCTTGTCCCGCTTCATGTTGGCGAGGTCTGCGCGCAGCGCGGCGAGCTGGTTGGCGGCGAGCTGGTGGCCGCGCTGCAGGCGCGCGTGCTCGCGCTGCGCCGCCTGCAGTCGCTTGAGCTCGCGCGCCATGCTCGCCGCGCGCCGCTCGTACTCCTCCTTCACGCGCTTCAGCTTCTCGCTCGGCGGGGACGCCTGCGACGCTGCGCACCACACCACACAATAAACAATCTATGACTTCGTCCTTATTGGCTAACGATACAATTCTGTCGCGCCATGAAGATAAGTATTTATTTAAATGTATTTGCAGATTGAAATATCTGATCGTGAGTACTATTACATAAACATTAAGCAGTAGCGTGCCCAGGGGTCCAATATAGAGCAACCCCATGTAACGTTGCCACTTTCCAGGTAAACTGGATGACGGCTCTAAATTTTAAAGTAATATCACCAAAGAGAATCGAACGTGGGTAATTAAAACCAATGTTGCAGCGCTGCGCCTGATTAAGTTTTAATAGCAACAACCTGCAATACGTCCTGCGGGCTCAGAACGCGCGAGCAGGCTGTTGCCAACGGTTGTGTTTTTGTTAAATACCACGCGGACGAAGTCGCGGGTAACAGCTAGTTTATATCTAAAAATATCAGTGCAAATGTAAGGTTGCGTAATTAAAGAACAAAAGGAATTTAATAAACATTTTTAATTCAAAAAATATCTATGCTTTCATTTTCTCAAACGGCCACACTGTCTGCTATGGGCAATGCGAATTTAATTTCACATTGGCCACACCAAACACGTATGTCACCTGTAAAAACGTATACAAATAATAAAAGAGGTTAAATTGCATATTTTCATTAGTTAAGGTTAATGGAAAAGGTTTATAGCGAGCCTGTTAGCCCTGCACGCTACACCCACAAATAAAGAGAAATACACAAATCAGGCGTAGGTTTTGGCGAAGAAATTAAAAGTTTTTTCTGAGCAAAGTTTAATGATCTTACCTTTCTTTTACCAATCAAACCTTGAAAACATTTTAAATCCTCACAAGGGACAATTACCTCCATTGTTCTATATCCACCAATAACAATTATTTACTCATTTTGAATTTGAATCACTTTGAAATGAAATTAAGAAAACGTACGCTCCCAAAACAATCGAAACAATAATAGATGTGAAGTTAGTCACGCACACACAGGCGCAGCGACTCGCGCAGGGAGCGGTATATCGCGGTATGTCACGTGATGCAAGCTGGCTTTTTGACTGGGAAGAAATCGCATCGAAAACGCACACAAATATATCACACACACACAATAATTGTATAGCTGTGCATAGGGTTACTTATGGGTTAGATAGAGAAGTTAGAAGAAGAATCTTTTCGTTCGAAAGCCGTATTGAAAGCCAGCGAGTGCAAGTGAGATAACAATGTAGTGCGCGCCTCGCTCGATGCATTGCAAGGTTAACGCGTTGTTGCCACTTGATATTTATGTACTGCAATAAATGCGCGAAATTTAAAATGTTCGATGCGCTTTGAAAATAGATGTTTTTGTTTGAGATATTTCAACGCAAGCTGGGCTTTTTAGATTGTACCAACGTACCGCGACTGACATTAAGTCGAGAGTGAACAAGTACATTCGAGACAAGTATGCTCCATCGTAGATCTCATCGTCACTTACCATCAGGTGAGATCGAGATTAAATACTTGCCTATAATTTAATAAAAAAAAAACTGTGCCTACGGAGGCACTACACATACACTACAAATTAGAAGTTTTAGCTAGGTAACTCAGCGGGCTTGTATTTTTTTTACACATCTTTATTTTGTAATTGCCACAATGTTGCCTTGCGAGGCGCACTTGCCCGGCCGGAGTGCTAGTAGTTACCTAGCGAGGCGCACTTGCCCGGCAGCAGTGCTAGTAGTTACCTAGCGAGGCGCACTTGCCCGGCCGGAGTGCTAGTAGTTACCTAGCGAGGCGCACTTGCCCGGCAGCAGTGCTAGTAGTTACCTAGCGAGGCGCACTTGACCGGCAGCAGTGCTAGTAGTTACCTAGCGAGGAGCACTTGGGCAGCAGTGCTAGTAGTTACCTAGCGAGGCGCATTTGACCGGCAGCAGTGCTAGTAGTTACCTAGCGAGGCGCACTTGGGCAGCAGTGCTAGTAGTTACCTAGCGAGGCGCACTTGCCCAGCAGCAGTGCTAGTAGTTACCTAGCGAGGCGCACTTCGGCAGCAGTGCTAGTAGTTACCTAGCGAGGCGCACTTGCCCGGCAGCAGTGCTAGTAGTTACCTAGCGAGGCGCACTTGCCCGGCAGCAGTACTAGTAGTTACCTAGCGAGGCGCACTTCGGCAGCAGTGCTAGTAGTTACCTAGCGAGGCGCACTTCGGCAGCAGTGCTAGTAGTTACCTAGCGAGGCGCACTTCGGCAGCAGTGCTAGTAGTTACCTAGCGAGGCGCACTTCGGCAGCAGTGCTAGTAGTTACCTAGCGAGGCGCACTTCGGCAGCAGTGCTAGTAGTTACCTAGCGAGGCGCACTTCGGCAGCAGTGCTAGTAGTTACCTAGCGAGGCGATGACCTTGTCCCGCTCGTCACTGGTGGCCTTGATCTGGTGGTGCAGCGTGTCGAGGCGCTGCTCGTAGTGGAGGCGCAGCGCCGCCAGCCGCCGCTGCGAGGACTCCAGCTGGTCGATGAGCCGCGCCTTCGTGTCGATGTCCTCGCTCAGCGCCGCCAGCTGCGCGGACAGCACCCGCTGACCTGCACCGCAACACATATGTAATAATACTAGCTGTTACCCGCGACTTCGTCCGCGTGGTATTTAACAAAAAAGTTTTTCTAAAATAAAAGTTGCCTAAGTTACTCCTTGGATTCAATTACTAAAATGACTATTAAAAAATAGGGGTTGGTGATAGAAGGGTGAAAATTTAGGGTTGTGTGTATTTTTTAATGCCAAATTATATAAAAATAGTGTCAAAAAAAGAAAAATACAATGTTAGCGGTGGACAACCCTTATCACTTAGGGGTATGAAAAATTGATAGTAGCCGATTCTCAGACCTACTGAATACTTATGTGATCTTCATAATCTTCCAATGAACCAATTAAAGTATTTTACACTCTTATTGTTACACCTTATAAATATTATACAACCTAAAAAGTATTGCAACCTTCTTTTGTTTTAAATAATTACTCGTCAGTGAGTTGTGTCATCAATTCGCACCTTTAGCCTCGGAGTCCTCGTCCTCCGAATCGCTGACCTCTCCGTCCTGGTCGGAAGGGTCAGAGTCGTCTGCACTCTCGCCTTCAGCGCGTTCCCGCTCGCCGATGACGATCTCGCCGGTCGCGCTGGTTATACTCTCACTCATGTTTAGTTTGCGTTGGAACTCCATTTCGCCCATACTGCGGGCTAGGAGCTCCTTTTCCTGGTAGTTAATAAGGATGATAATTGAATACTATTTCTTAAAAGAAAAATGCACTAATTACATTGAATCTAACACTTATTTTACAAAGAATTTGCATATAGGATTTGTATGAGCTATCTGTCAAAGAAAAGTTTATAATTCAACAAAACAAAAAACCACTAACCAACCGACCTTACTTTATTTTATACTAGCTGTTACCCGCAACTTCGTCCGCGTGGTATTTAATAAAAAAAAACTAAAATTAAAGTAGCCTAAGTTATTCCTTGTTACGTCAGCTATCTGCCAGTGAAAGTTACGTCAAATCGGTCCAGCCATTTCAGAGATTAGCCGAAACAAACACACAGACAGACAGACAAAAATTGTAATAAATGTTGTTTTGGTATACGTACCGTGTATACATCCAAATGCCCTTAGTAAAAAGCGGTTATTTTAATATTACAAACAGACACTCCAATTTAATTTTTTTTTATAGATAGATTGCCTCATTATCGAATGACCATGGCCAAGTATCAATGTCACTTTTGTATGTGAAAAATTACAGGAATGGCATTGACGATGGCCTTACCCTCGTGGCCAGACAGACAGCAGTTAGCAAAGTTACTGCTGGCGAAAAAAAGCGATCGAAACCTTTGTTGGTATCCTTATGCTTATAAAGCTACTAAACTATACTTATTACAGTGCTACAGTTATAAACCTACCTTGTATAGCTCCCGCTTGGCGTCGTCTATGACCGCGGACGGGTCGTGCGCGGACTCGTGTCGTGTCCGCGCCGCGATCGCCTCGCGCTTCCGCGAGCCCTCGTACATCGCGTTAGCCTCTATGAGCTTAGCTCTCAGATCTTCTATCTCGCTCACGTAGCCCTGGTTCAAACAACACCATTCACATTCACAATCTTGGAGAAATTTATTAACTTAAAAAAAAAATAGGGTGACTTTTCAGAAGCTGTGCGAGTTAGCGGGGCGGGCAGCGAGAAAATAATCCGCCGATAGGATTACTAGTTTTCCTAGCCTTGCAAAGCGCGGCTCTGGCGGTAAACGGTATAGCAGAGCGAGCGGTCTCCGTCAAAGTCTAATCATTTATTTTGTAAACGGGGGCACTAACACACTGTCATTTTACATGTTCACCTTAAATCTACAACCAGATAGGAAGCGGAAACGACCTCAACTGAGAAGATCCGGCGAGAAACTCAGCGGGCTTGTCTATTTATCGCTAAATATAATGCATGTTTGTACAGTGGACCCGCCGTAATCCAACAAACGTTTTGCAAGGCAGTGTCGAACTATCGAATTTGTCGGGTTACAGATTACTGCCTAAGACCCCCTATAGTCCGGATTTTTTTACAAGAGAGTACTTTGTAATCCGACAAATTACAGATCTAATGATAAGATTATATATGTTATACTCTGAAGTACAAATCATACTTCATTATTTATGTCGAATTGTATTTGTATGTGTATAGACAGGGCCGGATTACCGGGAGTCCAATATATTGTGAGCGAGAGACGTCCATGGATGTATTGTCGGCACGGCTCACCTGCACGAGCGCGGTGAGCGAGCAGTCGCTGGCGTCGGGGCTGGCGGCGCCGGGCTCGGCCCCTGGCGCTGGTGTCCAGGCGGCGAGGGCCTGGCGCGCGAGCAGGTCGCTGTTGCGCGCGGACAGCTGGTCGATGGTGCCCTGCATGGCCTTCACGCGCCGCCGCAGCGCCTCCACCTCGCCCGTGATGATCGCGTTCTCCTGCACCACGTCGCTCCACACCTCCTCGCCGCTCTCCGATATCACCCGTTTGCCCTGACCAAGTAATTCACGCTGGTGAGTATAGATGGCGCTAGGTATGCATAAGATGAACTATTTTTCTACTAATAAATAAAAACTTACATATTTTACTCTCTTGCTCCACTTGCGTCCTAACGCAATCATTATGTCATTAAGTGGCCAACACTTAAGAGTCAATTTACTAACGACATTAGACAACAAAATTGGTGCCGTTAAATTATTGCCAACTCAAAAGTATTTATACATATATGCTTTTGAAAAAAAATTGCCTATGTTATTTTCTGACCCCTAAACTACCACTAGGCTATGCAGAAAATCATGTCGATCCATTGCTTTATGAAAAATTAAAACAGATCTATCCCACGGGAGTCATAGATTTTACGGGGATAAAAAGTAGCCTATGAGCTATTCCAGACTATAATCTATCTCTGTGCCAAATTTCATCCAGATCCGTTCAGCCGTTCTGGCGTGATTGAGTACTAAACATCCATCCATCCATCTATCCAGCCATCCAAACTTTCACATTTATAATGTTAGTGGGTTTATAATATTAGTGGGATGGTGGGATTGTCACCTGTTTATACTCGGCCAGCTCGAGCTGCAGGCGCGCCACCTCCTGCCGCAGCTGGTGGATCGTGCGCGAGGTCAGGTCCTGGTTCACCACGCATCTGTTCTTGATGTTGCGCGCTCGGTTCGCGTACTTCAACGTGTTCAGGGTCTCCATGAAGTCCCGGTCGCTTGGTGACACGCACGCTATCATCACTGTGTTGCTGTTGCCTGGTGGTGAAAGAAAAATCAAATTACGTTGAAAAAATAACTTGGTCTACCGAAAAACACTTTTAAGACTGTGAAAAAAACTCCAGGTCTTAACCTTCTAAGACTACCGAAAAAAGCTTCTAGGTCTAGTAAAAAAAACTCCAGAGTCTATCTTAAAAAGCTCTGTCTGCCGAAGCAAGGTCTAAGCCTACCGAAAAGGTTTCTAGGTTTACCAAAATAGCTAATAAGTTAGTAAGGTCGAATAGGAAAAAGCTTCTGAATCTACCGAAAATACTGTATATGGCAACGTTCAGTTTCAAACATGTCTTGTGACATGTCTCCAGGGCCCCAAGTCTGCTAACACAATCGATTCATAATCGAACAGTAACCGCATAGTAACTGTCACTTTTGACAGATATTGTATGGGATATCTGCCAAAAGTGACAGTTACTATGCGGTTACTGTTCGTTACGGCCCGGTTGCTGGACTTTGCCGCTCAGCAGTATGGGCTCTAAGCCTAATAGTGAAACCAATGGAAAATAATAGTCAAATGTATGTTACCTCCAAGTGAGTCTTGCAGTAGCCTGGTGAGCTTGGAGTCTCGATACGGTACATGCATCACCCTCCGGGACTTGTCTCCGAGCGCGGATATCACGTTGCCCAGCGCGAGTAGACCGCAATTGATTGATATGCCTTCGCGGGCGCGCTCGCCAGTCGCTCCTGTTGACAATACAACAATCTGTAAGTACATCTTGTAGAGGGTAGAGTTCTAGCTATAGTCTCTACTCCTGTTGGTACCATAATATACTCGTACATTGTTTGCGTTTAAAAGAACATATTGTTACAACATTCAGTTTACACTGTTCTTATACACAGAAACTCTAAGCTCCTAGGTAATCTAGACATGGAGTATATCCTCCTTTTTTACAGGAAAGACATTTTGAACGAAGGCTAAAGTAAAAAGTACTTTTCATACAATTGATACCTTCATGGACATCAATACAGTAATGCTTCGCAGACGCGCTTTCTAAAACCATAGTCATGAAGTGCAATATTTGGAAATTGGCACAGTCATTGTAACATGTTTTAAAAGCCTCACCTGTTCGCTTCAACCTTTCCGATCCAGCCAGATCTACGAAGTGGAACTTTGCGGTGAGCGTTTCATACTGTTCCGGGGTCTCGGTCTCCGCTTCCTTCTCGGCTCCCTCCTGGTCTGCGGCCAGCCTCCTCTGGCGGAGTAGCAAGGTGAACACGGCGTGCGACCTGGACGATGAGGAGTTCATGTTGGTGGCCGCTGTGGTCCTGGCGAGGGCGCCGGCGCGGAGGGCGCTGAGCGCTTCCCTCGCGCCTCTGACAGCTCGCATGGACGCTCCGACGACGCGAACGCCCCCACAACCGTCTTCAGTAATTCTTAGTGCACCCTATGAAAAGTTGTTGATTCATGAAATGCTTAACAGTTACTTACAAATAGCTACTCGAGTTTATTCAGTACTAGCTGCGCCCGGCGGTGTTACCCGCGATAAAAAGTATAAAAAATTAAAAAATCTATCCCACGGGAACCATACATTTTACCGGGATAAAAAGTAGCCTATGTGCTATTCCAGACTATAATCTATCTCTGTGCCAAATTTCATCCAGATCCGTTCAGCCGTTCTGGCGTGAAAGAGTAACAAACATCCATCCATCCATCCATCCAAACATTCACATTTATAATATTAGTATAGATTTTCGTCAATCAATGTACGGCTTGCAATTAAACCGTGGGGAAAACAAACATAGTCCAGTATGTGTTTTTAAATTACCTTCTTTGTTTTTGTGAAGTTGGCCATCGGTAAGAACTTTACCTACTTATATATGCCATTTATTCTAGAATGTGCGTATAAAGAATATCGGGTCGAGATAGTTGTGCGATGGAAGGTATTAACTGTGCGCAAATGATATAATTTAATGGGGACTCATCATCAATGTACATAAAAAGGCTATGTGTATATGTGGACACAGTCCATCAAGCCGAGCTTCAGCAGTATAGGATTTCAACTTTTACATTAGGTTCACTGCTGTAAACATATTATAATGTTCTTAATACTGTTTTTTTTAAACTGAATTAAAAAAAATACAGTAAATATTTGGACAGTTTAATGCTGCAGTAACCTACCAAATAAAGAGACAGCGTATATTTTTTTTGCCGTCCGTAACTTCTGCGAGTAAGATGACGTGATAGTATTGCAATGCCTTTGCAATATGTTTGCTATTCGCACATCTTGGCAAATATGCTTACAGACTTCTTGGGTAATCAACAAAAATAGCGCAAGTAGGTAGCACAAGAGTTAAGCTACGGATGTAGTTTTTATCTAAAAGCATAGGTGCAAACGTAGATTTAAATCATAGTTCATATGCGGGTAAACGATATAAAATTGCATAGTGGTCAGCGCACATCAACTTTGTTCCAGGGCTAAGCGACTTTATACAATTACAAATAAACGTCCACTTTACTTTAGGGATTCCGTTCAACATACGTTAGCCACCAAAGTCCTGAAGTAAGACTTTACTAATTGCATGCTTTAGACAAAAATATTATGAGTAATAATATTTCAGAAGTATGGAAGGTATAATAACTCCGAATAATACCACAGCAGTGTCACTGCACCCCGCACTAAGACACGCATCGGGGCGTCCTGAAAATATTTATTATATTCCGCTAAAGGACATGAGTACATTCAAACAAACCTTTGCAAAAGGATCTTTAGCCGGATCGAGAAGGTCGACGATATCTTCATTGTATAATTCTATGAACTGTGCTTGAACGGAGAACTCCGGCGGCAGCTGGCCCTGCGCACGCGCCTCCTCCGCGCGGATCTCGGCGCCCGCGAATAGGTCGCGGATGGCGCGGGGGATGATCCCCCGACGCTCCTCGTCGCCGTCTCCTTCGCCCTCCCACCCGCTGCCCATGGTGTAGGTCTTACCGGAGCCAGTCTGGGGAACAATAATAAGTGATAAGCGACTTTTAGATTATCAAGGTATGTGTTTCATTATGACGTCGTCAGATATCTTCGAGAATCAATGTATGTGCCCAGTAAAATTTAACTCAATGGTCGGGCAACCTTGAGTCTTCTAGTGTCTGATATACCTATCGGAATCCAAATCATTTAAAACGCACAGCAAGAGCATATTATTTCGTGACAAGGAATCGCTTTCTATCTTATGCTCCGGTGATCATTTAACGGAATATGATTGATGCATCTATTGTATTGTTATTAGTCAGGCAACCAAACCGGTAAATGCGCATTTTCGTATTGCCATTTGTAATGGTAAGTCTGACTAGACTGCAACTCGAACACGACAATGAATCGTTTCACATTTCCTTGTCTTTCATCGACAACGAATCTTGGCATATCGAGAAATAATTGAAAATTGTGGCTTTCAATAGGCATAGCCTATTAAGCAACGTTTATAAAAATAATAGAGATTAAGTAACACGTCAACGGAACCATCTGTTGCATGTGCACGGAAAGGTAAGTTAATTACTTAATGAATCTAGAAATGGGTGTGACGATATCAAGTTCCCACGGTAACGGTTGTCGAGCACGAAATTCACTTTCTAAATTCGTGATTCCGAAGTGCCGCGACCCCACAATTCACGCGCCTTGAACAACTAGTGCAGTATACTCATCACTTATTCATCTCGAGTATCAGACGGCCGTGCTTATACTTACCTGTCTTTGCTAGACAGAAATCGAAAGTATACCTCGATTTCTTTGTTCATTCATGTAAAGCCAGACACGGTGCAAACGAGAAATCGATCGCTTCCCTCTTTAACCTCAACAGTTCACATTATATATTACCGGCGTTAAAGTATCACTTTAATACTTTCTTCGACTTACATTTTAATTATAATATACTATCGCCAGACGAACACAACAATTATACGGCCCCACAACTAGCAACGCTTGTGTTATGGGTACCGTAAAATGGACTGAGCTTGAACTTAGTTTATAATACTTATATAGATATTAAAAATCCATGTGTCGGGTACAAACATTCGTGCTCATCACACAAAGCATGTCCCTACCGGGATTAGAAACCCGGAGAAGGCAGGGTCACTACCAACTGCGCTAATCAGGTCGTCAAAACTGTAACAAGTTGTTCATATAATATCATATTAACAACTTGTTTTATTTGCGATCAACGACTAGGTGAGACTGTGTTGTCAGTTGAATCCAAGTTGATAGCGATCTAAATCACACAAATACATATAAGGATTGTAGTAATAGCTATTGTTTAACATCGTTCTCACAAATAGCGGGCGTCAGTCCGTCTGCCGTGCTAGAGAACGCGCGTGACACCAATACTGAACGAACAGCCGGGCAACGTACGCCACTTCGCCGTCGAACAATCGGCACAATACTTTACAATTATATAAGTAAAGTATCTGGACACGTGACGGACAATAGTAACTTCGATCAGATACGTATAGTTGAGGCGTAACGAGGAGAGAAACTACAGTCCAGTGATGCGTCACTAATAATATACGTTTTTAATTGTGAGATAAAGGCATCGGATAAAACGTGGAAAATGATGGCGGGCATTTAATTACGCTGTTCGGGTTTCTTAACATGCGTTATGAAAAAGATAGTTAATTAAAACAATACAAGAGATATTTGAAAGTAATAGACTTATATGAATAGACATTTCATAATTTAGCAACATATTTGTAGATAAGCTTAAATTATAATTATTTATTAGAAGAGCCAGACATTTGCAGATACATTAAGTATAAATTGTATATCATGAGTATGAGTTTAATAATTATCTTATTTGTATACTAATTATGGTGTGAGCAATTGTGCTGATATGATATTGATGATTTGATGCTGCAGTTATATTTGGGCTGAGGATGACGTCCATGTGTGCGTTTGGAGCTATGTAAGAAAGTTAAATGTTACAGTAAACTAATAAGATGACACCAAAAGAAACGGTGGTTGCCAAAAAACCTTCTTTTTTGCTTTCCAAGTTCTTATGAGTTCGATATTGATTTGATTTAATTAGTACAATAAGCGCTGGTATTTGTGCCATTGTTAGGGTTGTTCTTAATTGGAAATAGGTCTTTAGCGAGTTGCGTCATATCGCCAGGTTAGGATCGTGCATTGTGTGGGCTTGACGCAACGGCGAATATGTTGAGAGCTATAACCATAGACCAGTGCAGCGTCCATTAATTGTGTGGTGAGATATGAATCCTTTTTGAATGTCTACGACTCTATGCCAATATATGGAGTTGCCTACATTATAGAGATTAGATTCAACTTTAAAACCTTTTCGTGAGGATTTCAAATTCAATCGCAAATAATCAGTTTTATACGTATAAACAAAAACAACATAAATTGCGGAGTAAAGGTGCCACAATCACGATAATGGTTAGAAAAACTTCCAGTATTAGGTCACGTCGTTTTTGCCGCCATTTCGCAGCGGCAACAGAACAACGGTTTACATTATGTTACACGACGTTAAGTAAGCATCAACACTTGTGTACCAAGCTGTAACTAATTGAGCAAACAGAGTCCGCTTGGAAGTTTACACGACAATTATCAATCGCTGGCGAATACACGCTAAACAAACTTGTACAAGGACGCCTAGAGAAATTGAGATGTTATATAACTTCAAGTTTGAACATAACCTAAGAAGTGGAATTATCGCCATTTGAAAGGGAAGGTGTGATTGGTATGTGGGTGTAGGAACTATATATGGGTCTGTTAGTATTCTTGGTTATATTATATACTAGCTGTTGTCAGCAACATCGTCCGCGTAGAAATTTAAAACATAACATTTTCCTTACAAATGTTGACCTCCCCTTCTGCCCCTTCTTAGCTAGCACCTAGGCGCCTAGAGTAAACCCGCGTGCCAAATGTCAAGTCCTTAGGTCTCAAGGTTTCGAAGATTTCGTGATGAGTGAGTGAGTCAGGGGATTCGCTTTTATGTATTTAGATAAAGATAGAAGAATGATTACAAAATGAGGGCACGAAAATATATTTTTTTTCACTTTTCGTTGACACTACCAATTCAATTTCTGCTACATATATTCTAACCCTAAAATTATTGAATGAAGATGAAAATTTGATCCATTCACAATCGGATTACAAATTATTTATCGTGCTTTTAACGCCATTTGTAAATAGATGATGTAAATGTGGGGGTAAATATATGACTTAAACACGTCCATAAACAACGTTAGTCGTAATAGATGCAAAGTAGTACGCGTGTAGGTAGGCATGTACTTCTTTCCTATTCTCAAGGTGCGAATCGACATTTTTAATAACCTGTTTCTAGTGATCAGTGCCTATTTAAGTGGCAATTACATCATGTATCATGGCGCATATTGTAAGCTTTGACAGGTATAAATATAAAACTAGAACTAAAAAATGTAATTTAAAAAGCCATTAGGGCATATTCCACCGTGGTGAAAAGTGAAATCAATTCTGAACTTATCCGGCGAAGGGCACGAACAAATTCTGTCAGATAAATGCTGGATGAGTTTTTAGGAGAGGGCGAAACGTAACCTAAATAAAAGGTAATAAAGTTCAATGCTACACGACTTTTGAAGGGATCAATAAAACGATAGGTAATAACATCGATATTATTCATATCATTATCGAGTTTCTCGTAAACCAGATATGGTTAGCTCCAGTTAAATATATAATTTTAATAAAAATAATATACTCTGAAATCAATGTCAAATTTGAAATTTCTTGTCAGGCAGGACAGCATCAGAAAATGAACTTTATGATGTTGTATATAGTACACTTTGTCCATGTACGTCTTCATAGCGACCTGGACGTCAAGTGCGAGATTATACGTAAGCTAACCGTATTCTTCATAGTCTATAGTATTTACACACATTGTATGGAGGATTGAAAGGTTTAAATACTGCGCTTGAGGCGCTGTTCAATTTGCCATACGACGTGTCTAACAACGTAAACTATACAGTTTGCTTACGCATAATCTCGCACTTCACGTACTGTAGCGTTTACTAGTGCTACCATTTAATATTTATGTATTTATTGAACCGCTCTCACGCGTGACTTCGTGATCGTTCTGTTTATTCTGATGTCACCTGTGCGACATAAGACGCCATTCCGCAGAAACGAACTTGAATGTATGTACTATAACACGTCATTAAGTGCGTAATTACTTATTGTACTCTTATATGTTAAGCACACTCGACTATTATAGCATAAAACGACTGGAAACTATGTATTTATGTTATATTGCAATAACGTCTAGACGCCGAAGCAAGGCAACAATTTATTTCACCGAGATGTCGAAAATTAAATTGGTAATGTTATTAAAATAAAATGAACAAATGAATATGTTTTTTGGGGAAGCAGTATTGCACAGCAGATACAGCAGTATTGACTAGTTCTTGGTAAAATGCGAGGAACTTATTCCTCGATGTTTGGACAACAATCTGTGCGACATTCACTCATTTATAAGTTTATCTATGTTCTCTCTCTTCTCTATGGCGTCTTGTCGATAACGTTAATTTAAAAATGTGCTAAGTATTTTAATTAAATAATTTGTATAACACAAGTAAGTGTGTAATTTCACCCCCAGGGCCCTCGGTATTTTACCAATCCCACTAATATTATAAATGTGAAAGTTTCGATGGCTGGATATGTTTGTTACTCAATCACGCCTGAATGGATCTGGATGAAATTTGGCACGGATATAGATTATAGTCTGGAATAGCACATAGGCTTTTTATGCCGATAAATTGTACGGTTCCCGTGGGATAGATTTGTTTTAATTTTTCATACTTTTTAACATAAAGCGTGAGAGTAAAATGTTTAGTTAGTATAACCCTAAAGCTTATAGAAAAGACACGGTGAGTGCGGTGCACATATGTAGAGATATGGGGCGCAGATAAGTTGTGCAATAAATGATTGATGTAAGTATACCTAATTGAAATATTCAGATATGCTACATAGGTACTATACAAATGTTATGTGTACGGCAGTAGCCGTAATCTAACTTTCCAAAAGATTGTATTGATAAGGAAACTGTATGGAAGTGGAGCGATATTAAAACGGCCGATGGCGTAATACCTAGTATCTAGTTTTAGTACAGTATTTAAAATCATTGTAGCATTTATTTATAGTTTGGTATGAAATAAAATTGATTTCGCTTATTTATTTTAACTAGGGTTAATATATTAGATGGGTTACCGAAGGATGCCAAAAAAAACGCAATTCCAGGCGTACAAAGCCGCAGCCCGTATCGCACTGCCAGTACTGCCCCAGTACGTCAACCATTAATTCGTCAGTATTGATGTTTATTAAAAAAAAAGATGATTATACGGCAGGTGTATTCTGTGTGACTTCGCGAGTTTTTCGTAACTGACCGTGAAAACGACCATGAGACTTGACAAATATATACTTTATGTTGTAGTGCATAAGGCTGTTATCAGAGGCCGGTTATCTGTTTACTTGCACTATTTATCTGGTCAGGTAAGTAGCGCTAGTGACGAATTTGATTTTATCTATTTTGGGCGCTTAACTATGACTCAACGTTATTGCTATGGAGTATGCTTTTAATTATCAGTCCCAAAACCAAAACATGACGACCACGACCGCTCTGACAAGAGCGTCACGACTTAGAAGATGCTTTTAATATTCGGCTGTAACCGAATATCTGAAGTATCGTAGTATACAAAATCAATTGATGAATAAAAGAGTTTAAGTCGAGCATCAGACAGATAATAGATCTAGTGGAAAATCAGACTACAAATAAATTAATTAAAAGATTACAATAAAACCTTTCGAAGATTTCTTAAACCAGTCAACTAAATTATTTACGAGCATCTATGCATTTTTTTCATCAGCAATCACTTCTATTTATTGTATTGCGTGTGGTCACCTTAACTAACAGTGTAGGAAACGGTTAGGCATGCGCGGACGCAACAGATATAGATCCGAGGCGCGCGCGCCGCCCGCCCATTTACGGCGGGCGGGCGCTAATGTCGACTGGTGCCCTTAAACGTAACACTGCGCTTTATTCAATAGTTTAACATGCATTTCTATGAGGAGAACAAAGAGAATATTTACCTTATCAAAACCCATTATAGGAATCTATGTTAAAATCAATAACGATCTGCGTATTAATAATGTAATAGTATGAAAGCTGTAATCTATCACGGATATCGTTTATGTTTAAACTACTGACAATTTTCGAGTATGTACCCGAATTTGACTGTTAGACGCACGCAGAACGCCCTTTTAGAACTTGTCAGTTCATAACTTTGTGTTGCACAATTCTTAGATTTGGTCATACAAAACAATTTGGTTAACAATCAGGAATCTCCACGAATTCGCGGTGAATATGGGCAGGCCGCAACTGCAACCAACGAGTTGAGGAAATTGAATCTTATTCGACAATACTTGTTTACAACGGAAGTTTTGTAAGGTTCCAAGAGAAGATCTTACGAGAGTCTATGAAACATGACAACCCTAAAGTCATCGATGTTCGCGTAAACTGGATTGGGCGATGAATGACGATTAAAAAGCTAATAGAGACCTTGGAATATAATACGTCAAAAAAAAAGCACCAAAAGCACTTTCTACTTTTATGGATGCCCGGTAGAAAATATGTGTTATCGACGATTTTAGGTTACAAACGTGCTTTGGTAAATTTATAATACTAATGTATATATAACTTATAAAGCTGTTATTGTTGTAAAAGAAAAAAAATCTTTCTAATATGAATATTATTTTGAATTCTAATATGAGAATTTTCGTGATTGGAACCATAAAGGCAAGTCTGTGGGGTTAGCTAGTTACTAATAAAACACAGAACGCTAATACGTTTAACGTTTATTCTGATAAAGGGCTCATCGGCAAAGTGCCGGATATCCGCCGATAACTAGCAGATAAAGAGACAACGGATATGCTATTGGAATTGGAACAATAGCTGACTTAGTTAAAAGGTCTAACAATACATGTTATCATAGAAATAACTACTTCTTACAAATATTTATTTTCTAATTTCATATAACACAAAGTAATCACAAACATACAAGACCCCGAGACAAACAAAGATACAACACTTTGGGAAATTTCCAGAATTGAACAAAAATTTCAGAAGTCTTAAAAACCAGTCATAAATCTTCAGAGCAATTTATAAATAATTCGCGGAAGTTTCTTATAAGTCCATATCCATAAAATTAGTCTTCACACATCGTTCATAACACTCGTTTATTTCTTTCCTCAAAACAGTAATTGTATTTTCTAGTTTAAAAAAACTGGTATTTTGAAGCAATAAATCATATTAACATTTTATAACAACAATTACGGCATAAACACTGATGACTAGATAAGATAACCTAGTTGTCGAGACATGAGCAGGTTCACGAGCAAGGTCGACGTACTCCTTGCTCGATGAGGCTAATCCTATAATTGACTTCAGTCTTGAGCTCTGGAGACCGACAGCCTGAGTCATGACTTCAAGAGGGTATGATAAGTGTCACGGATATTTCTGTATCTGTGCTGGCGCAAAATTTAGCACAAGAAAATTAGTTCCGACTGAAAATTATTTCATTTCTATTCATTCAGATCTACGAACTATTTCTAGTCAAGCTTGCTTGTGTTATATGTTCGAAAAATGACTCATTTGCATCTTCAAATAGTTGACGTATTGGTCCCACATAAATACACTAAGTATTTGTAATTGATTTATTTAAAAAATCACCAAATGTGGAGCATATTTAGTTGCAATTTCTGCTCTACAAGAAGTAGTCGTCTTGACTTTACACGAAAATCTTTGTTTAAAATATTGGGATAATTTTCTTCGCTAACGAAGTAAGCTTGTAATAAACCAGTCTTCTATACGAAAGGGTGTCGTAAAACGGTCTGAGGAGGAGTCCCATAATTGCCTAGCACGTTTAATATTTGTTCTGCCAGATCGAGCACCCGGTGAGTCTATACGGCTAACATGTGAACTAATAACCTAAACTCATTATAACCATTTGCTGTTATTGTGCTTCTGTAAACATATTAATAATGTATATTGGATTCCGATTACTGTTTCGACAATTTTATTGACGACTAGTTGTTACCCGCGACTTCGTTCGCGTGGTATTTAAAACAAAAAAAAATAATTAAAAGTAGCCTAAGCTACTCCTTGTTACATCAGCTATCTGCCAGTGAAAGTCCCGTCAATATCGGTCCAGCCATTTCAGAGATTATCCGGAACAAACAGACAGACAGACAAAAATTGTAAAAAATGTTGTTTTGGTATATGTACCGTGTATAAATCCAAATGCATTTAGTAAAAAGCGGTTATTTTAATATTACAAACAGACACTCCATTTTTTTTATTTGTATACATGTATAGATTACTTATCTGTGTGGTGATTTCCACGTGCGCAAATGCGCTAGTCAAAGAATCATCTGCTTTGATTAGAGACCAACGGACATTTGAGAAACGCACCGCGTTCTCTTTTCATTCTCTCCTTTGATTTGTTTTGAACAAGCTGCGATAAAAAAATATGAACAATGCATTCGATGTATTGAATTGAAACCGCCTTTTAAAGCCAGGCGTCATTATTGTCTTGTCATGATAAAAATAAGTACTTCATATTTAATGTTTTTACTGCGGTACATAATTAGTGGAGTGGCAGCCGCGACGCAAGGAGGTCGCCACGTGGGCGGGCGGCAAGGACCGCCGCCTGCGCACCTCAAGTGCCCAGCCCGTTCAACTTTTATTGTTATGGCATCACATGCAAATCATAATCCGTTCTGTCATTGAGTTTTTGTAACGTAACATAATTAGTGATCGCGCGTGGGAGTTGTTTGGTATTCGTGTTATCGCGATATTGTATGGTGTTTGATATGTGATATAATAGAGCTTGGTAATGTTGCACGAACGTAATGTACCTACACCATTACTTTAGAGTTATATATATATAAGATGTAGCAAAAAATAATGTATTTTTTAACAAGGCTAACAGAAAGTTATAAAAGATAACATTTCAAAAGAAATAAATCAAATTATTAGAGATTTAAAAAATTATACTCTGTACTGAGCGCATGGCGAAACGCTACTGGTTCGCCTTGTTTAAAAAAATCAATCATCACTTAAATAATTATTTTATACATCAACGTGGTCCATATAACTCACATATTTAACTAGACGTACTTTCCCCAACCCGATCCCAGATCCAACTTCCTGTCAGTATACGCCCGTATATGTGAATCTATAGCATGCATATTCAGGGGGCCCAGGATAATTTATAAGCCGGCCGTTGTGTGGGCGTTCAAACCACCGCTAACATTAGCATTTGTGTCAATTCAACAGCGGATCTGTGTTCAGATGATACAAGTCGGAACGACGACAAATTGGCCATGATGCTGCACCATTCAGCCGTTGCGTGTAATTCCCCAGGCAATTGATATGGCCTGTATTCCCCGAGGCTAATGTGAGGTTTCGACCCTGAGGCTGTTTGATACACGAAATCCTAATATTTTAGGTCTTCTGCAATTTGTTTGCCAAATACACATTTTCTCACCCTTTTCCACTGTAGGCGATTGATTTTCGGTCATACTCAAGTTTAATCCGCCGCGCCAACTATACTATCACTATATAAGATATATTTCATCAGAGGCGAAATCCGTGGCAAGGTAATATAATTATATCGCCAGACGAACACACCAACTACACAGGCCCAAACTAAGCAACGCTTATATTCGGGGTACTGACTAACTGAGGGCGAATTCAGAATATAATGTCGCCACGAGGCTTCAAACCTGGGACCCTTGCGCGACTCCGGGATCGAATGCGCTATTCAGATCGTCTAGAGGTCGTCTAGATTCCAACAAAATTAAAATCGGGAATATACAGTCATATCCCGAGATAAGCGAACCTGTACCTCAAACGCAATACTTTTACGTACCGTTACGGTAACGTAACGTCTTCCATCCCTCGCAAACCACAGATTTCACAAGCACGTATGACAGTAACAGCATGTTCTGGATGAAGTTACGATTACATTAGAAGTTTCCGCTTACCCTACGGATCTTATTTCAAGTTCCATCACAAGTGATTACTTATACATTTTTACTCCGGTCATACCTGTAGCTAGATTTAAAAACCGTTGTCACCGTGTAAGGTCACTGCATCAAGATTCGTTAGTTATGAATTATTTCCTGTTTACAAGATACTATAGCTGCAGCGCCTGCAGCCGACATTAACTGGGCATTATTATTGGTCACAGTGTCTCCAACCATGCCGTAATTACGGTAGATCTACCGTAATTTTTCTAGATCTACCACCTACCGTAGACATGTTATTACGGTGACACATTCTACCGTAATTTCGTCCGTGTCCATATTTCTATAATGAACACTTGATTTAGCAAAATATTTCGGCAACATTGCATTGGGATGCGTAATGTAAAAAAAAAAGTCATTCTGCTGCTTCAGTTTGGAAGAGCAGGGATGCGCAACGTAAAAAAAAAAAAAGGTCATTCTGCTACTTCTTTTTGGAAGAATCACCTTTTTTTTGTTTTTTTTACGTTACGCATCCCCACTGCATGGGTATTTTAGCTGCAAACACCGGTCTGCCGTAATTTTCCACCATCTACCGTATTTTGAGACCAGGCAAAACCGTAATTTTGACAAAGAGGGTTGGAGACACTGATTGGGTCATAAGGTAATGTCGACTGTAGAGAAGCGAACACTTAGGATAATGTTACATAAATCCTATGAAATCACGTAAAAATGGGGTTCAAAAGTAAATTATGGCATATCAAATGCTGAGCCAGAATTTAATGCTGATTAGTGATTTTCAAAACTGTCTTTATTAGAGGATGTTGGTAAAACATGGATTAGCTTAAAGAGGTTGCGAGAATCATTGATTGATCCGATAAAAAAATACTCATAAAAGGTGTTTTATAGTTATAGCGTGTTCGTACATACTAGTAACACAAGCTATGTATATTAACTACGTAATTGGTGTCAGTTGTCTTGGCCTTCACAGTGGTTTAATAGAATTCTTGAAGTACCACTGCCATAGAGTACATTTTATAAGTCTAGATTTATTTAATTAATTACGAGCTATACGTTACATCAGGTCAGGTTGTATATTAGAATAAGTCTGAGATAACCTCCGAAATAAGTTATAGCCAAAATGAATTTATGGTAGAATAGCCAACGTAAAACAAATTAGTAATGTAAAACAATTCTGGCAGTCAGCTGCGGCAACTTTTCGATTCCACGACCACAATGGTGCCATATCTTTATCCCCTTTCTTCCAGAGAGGTCTGTACTAGAAACAAAAAGCCGATAAAACATAATACGACCACCAGCGTGACTACAATTCTTTTGACGAGTACTTGTTAACTGATTAGAATTTATATAGCGGAGTGATTAATGTATTGGCATTGAAATGTAGCCCTAGATACATAATTCGTATTCCAAAAACGTCGTATTGCACCTATCGTAAGGAGGAAGATGCATCATTTATATGGAAGGATATTAACACACTTCTGTTTTAACAATGACAAAAGGTTGATTCTGATTCTAAATGTAATTGGTCAGGAATCAACGCGACCGGATCAGAACCCAATCGCTTCTCCAAATTATTAAAGGTATCCTTAGGGACAAGAATATAAAATCATAGCTACTATTTTGCACGGCAATGAAAGTTAGTACCTAAAAATATAATAATATGCTGTAGGTTTTATTGATGAAAAGTGCATAGGGAATTGAATGCATGCTCGCACGCTGTCAGCTTGCCAAGGCTCGGCGTATATGATTCATGGGGTTAACCCCATTGTTATTTCTATGAGCAGAGGACCCTACCACACTTTTGATGGTGGAAAACAGAGTATATTATTATTAAGTGTATGTCCCAAACCTTAAGTGTTCTTGACTATTGTACATTTTCGTCATGAAATATTGCGACTCAATACAAATCTGAACTTTAAACCGCGGTTGGTAGACTTATTCGACATTACTAACGCACCTTAATAATGTCTTTAAAGAGAAATAAGAAATTAGTGCAACGTATAATCAAGTTCTCGACCTTGATCTTTCAAGAGCGGTGTTAGCGTCCTTAAACATCACAACATCGTTTGCGGCTGGATACAACAATAGCACTACACGTTTCGCGTTCATATTTTTAGCACAAACTAGGTTAATTGTGGAACAAGCCGTCTTCATGAGTGAAAACACCACAACTGGAGCTTACAGTGTTCGCAGACGTACGCTGAAAACTAGCATTATTCGTTAGATACAAAACGAAGTGCATTAAATGCTCTTATGTTTCATTTACGTGTTCCGATCGTTGATGTAGCAGTCAGATGTTTCTAAAGATTTACTTAAATTTTGATGTCAAAATTTCAAAATTACACTCAAGCGTACCCGAAATATTGGTATATATTTTAGATCCTGAAACTGTAATGATTTCATGTGTTTACGAACTAGTTGTACTAACCTGTCCGTACGCTAGTACAGTAGCATTGTATCCGTCTAATGCGGACTCCACCAACTTTCTGACGCAGGTATCGTACACTTGCTGCTGCATCGTGTTCGGTTCGAACGCGAAGTCGAAGGTGAAGGCGCGTTCGGAGCCGAGCGCCACTCCGCCGTCGCCGGCCGCACCACCTGCGCGTGCACAGATGCCGCATCCTTCTAGTACTTCTGCTGGCGTTTGAGGACGGATCCTGCATTAAAATAATAAACACAAATATAGCTTTGCAGAAACTGCAACTCCATACATAGATTGTTCGTAAGTCATGATCTAAGCAATAGGCTGACACTAGATTTGAAAGTCTGACTTCATCAAAAGTAATATTAATACAAAGTCATACTACGCGAAAGACGTATTAAGTAATGCATATATAGTTTCAACAGCCAATAAGATATATTGATGAGATACTCAGGTCGTCTTCATAAAAGTCAATAAACTGTATAAATACATACAAAAACAATCATTGACGATTTTGTGTTGTAAAGTAGGCAATAAACTATCTAGTTCTCTAAAAGATCCTCCTACTTCATTTCATAAAAGGATAGTATTTATATCTTCTACCTAATCCTACCTAAATCTCGATGGCATAACAATATTCATGTCGATGATTTGGTAATCGTTACATCCTTGATCCATTCATGTAATTTACAACGTTATGTAGTACGTGTTGAAACAATATCTCATTTTAATTTCTCAACTAAAGAGGAATACATTTCTCGGCCATTAATGCGAGGAAGTAAAGAGTGTTTACGCATTATTTTAAGGCTGTGTCCCCAGTCGACAAACTGTCAGCGGCCGACTGAGTTAGCGGTGTATCGGTTTAGTACGCCCTTCCATATATTTGAAATGGAGTGTTCACAATTTGCTAGTTTGCGCTCACTTTACGCAGGTTGCTGTGTTGCGCGCGCCGATTGATTCAGTGAGCGGCCGACTCACAGCAAAACCGGTTCCAGCCGGCGGCGGCGATATGCTCGTTCGACGGGCGTAGTGAGTCCGTTTGCCGCAAACTGTCATGTGGACAGTTGACAGTGAAAATTTAGTCGGTCGGTCGACCTAAATAAGCGGCTAACACATAAAAGTTTGCTTGCGACACACGCAAATTGATGTGTTTGCAGCTAACTCGAATTTCAATTCGCCACAAATTTGCGGCTTACTCATTCGGCCGCTGACAGTTTTCCGACTGGGGACACAGCCTCTCCTTAATTGCAGGTAGAGCTAAAGCAGAGATTACACCTCTATTTACTTATAAAATGTTGAAAGCGTAATCATTGTAATAAAGGTCATTTAATGAAGCACAGGGCTGAACTAGAAATAATTATTGTTCATATCGATGATAAAGGCAGTCAATTTGTAGAAGAAATATATCATAATGTCGCCAAGGCTGTCCGGGACGGATTGGGTTGGGATGTTAATCGATTTTTATGAAGGTCAAGCGACGAGATATCGACCAAGGTCGTATCCAAACTTTGTCTAATGTTTGTCATAAACGGGAGCTAATCGATTGTAAAACGACTCAAGGTGATGATTCAAGTAAATATTTGCGCGGGAAATTATCTAAGATAATCTTGTTGACGACTGATATTAAAATTTCGTTAAAATCAAACTCTCGAATTTATAGAACTTTACAACTTTACCAAACGTCATATAGTACTGCACACAAGAGTTTTGCTTAGCCCAGTACTATAGTAGTACGTTTGATCAAGCTACGGAACGCCTATAAATACTGGGGTAAAATTATAAAATGATACATCATAACTACTATCATTCAAAGTTTAAAATCTCTGTTTCATTGTATTATTTGTGTATCACCAAAGTCTGTATAACAATTTCGCCAACTTCAAAAAAAACAATAAAATTACTATGCAACAGAGATTTCACATCAAACTTCGCGGCAATTGAACAATGGTAAGTAAATCACCGTCTTTGGTTTACAGCTCATTGTCTATGGTGCCGTTGCAGGCCCGTGCCGCTGCATCCATTATAACGCGTACCTAGACCCCCACAATTCAATGAGGAACGGAAGTACCAATTACCAGTTTAGAAGGGAACATTACAGCGCCCGACGACCGTTGCTGACGAGCGCACACGCATAGCATATCAACGCAGCCACAAAAAATATATTTGATGTGATTTTTGCGTCCATATTTTAACGGGACGTTTGACGTTAAATTTTGAAGTCTAGTTCATTAAAATAATACATATTTCTGTTTATTACAACTGATCTTTTTGATGAATAGTATTCTCCGAACTGGATATGAAAACTGTAAAAAAATTGAGGATAGCACGTCATAATATAAGTGGGAAGTGGAGGTCAGGTACCTATGTTTATCATCTTCAAATATGTTTCAGATCGTGTCGTGCACAAGTTTTCGTTCATATCGCAAGACTTGAAATGAAGTCAGCTTTTCGCTTAAATGTACTTGCAGATTGTCTTGGCATGCCAATTTCCTTCTTTACTTTTATACCTTTGTATAGTTGAGACGTTTCAAGTAAGAACTTATTGCGGCTTCAAATGCAATATACTTGCACATATTTATATTGTAGCGTGCGCGCACGCAGTGCAGGGGCTATTGTACGGCGCGTGTCGCGTTACACAATGGCGGGCACGCGAGCGTCCGTGTGGAAACACCAAACAATCAGGGACTGGTGCGCTGTGCCACTGAACACCCCAACCGCTATATCTACTTCAATTTTAAAAGCACTAAGTAAAGCTTTACCTTACACTGACGTAATTAATCTTCCAACAAATACAGTAAATTGCTTCAATAAAGACGTGTGGATATTCACCGCTAATTGTTTCATCATAAGCGGTTTCAGCAATTATGAGGTGACTGACCGAATCTTTATGCAATTCATAAAGATAACGCGGACGTTGTAAAAGTGGAACAGAGAAATAATGAAGCCTCGCTCGCACTCGCGGAGAATGATTCAGAGCTCAATAAAGTATGTAGCAGTGCGATAGGAAACGTGGTGATGATTCTACAATAGAAGTTGAAATAAGGAACACTAGAGCACTCATTAACAGTTTTACAACAGTCAATGTACTTGTAATTTTTTATTAATCAACATCTCTCATTTTCATTGTTTTCTTATAACATAAGGTATTAGACGAACAAGCAATCGCTACGTGCGAGAGACGATCGCGCTGTTTTCAACACATAGATGTAGGCACTGTTGTATTGTATAGTCATGTCTTTGTGTCGAACCAGCCACAATGGCGCAAGGATGCCGAGGGAAATCACCACTCACATTTATAAATAGCAGTCTATTTGAAGTCTATAAAACGCCGGATATCACTAATATTGTGTAAAACTTTTATGTTCAACAAGCTTTTTGTGTCGCAATCTATCATTAGGCATTTCTGCTTTACACGTGACTCAGACAATGTTTTGTTACGTTGCACAATGACGAATACGACAGCTTTTGGAAAACGGGAAATGTAGTATAATAAGACATTGTTTCCCACGAGTTCGTAGATGTTGGATTTGAAATAAGAACGACTTAACCATGCGTCTTTATTTTATGACAGTTATTTGAAAAAGAAAAAATATAATTTGTTCCATTACAATTGATTAATTGGTATTATTGTTAATGGGGAATCATGTTCTGTAAGATCGGAGAATATTTATTTGTTAATTGCTACTTTTGGAAAAAAATAGTCAAATTTCTAGCATAGACAAAAAAAATACGATGGCACGGTTGGATGAAAACACGCATTTTATTACTATTGCGGTCATTACATTCCTTGTTAAGAGAGAGTAATATGATAAAACAATTCATATCTTTTTAGGTATATTTGCAAAGTTCATATGGCAAAGTAGAACAGCCGTGGGACGATAAGAGCCCAAATATTTTGCCACGCTCGCCCACCGCCCATTGCCACCACAACACCGTGGGCGGATAGAAAACTATAACCTTCGAATATGTTCGTGAGAATTTTGTGTGAAGGTGTAAATGTCATAGGAAAACCATACAATTATTAAATTATAAAAATCTATAAGAAAAAAAAACAACACGGCGGATCACAATATTTACATATTTTGCTAATAAAATTTTGCAGTTTGTTTACACTGTATACGAGATGACCCAGCTTTGTAATCTGAAATTTGAATTTTGCGATATTACACCAAGTTCATCAGGTTGCATCACTGTTATGAGATAAATCTGCGAATACTCAGTTGACTTTACTTGTATGAAAACTTTAAGTGCAAACGACCATCCTCTGGCGTCACACCGAAAACTCGTGCATGTGTAATGTAGGTCATATCGCCTTGAACATGGACAGGAGTCCAGTCCTTAGTGATTCAATCACGGCACGGACTGAATGCATAATAAACCAAATTATAATTTACCGGCACAAAACGGAGCTATGTTCGATATTACGGTAATATCGTAGTTACAGTAAAAAAAAACGGTTTTGTATATCTCCAAACGCACCAATACATTTGGTGGGATGCAGTCGGCGGGAAAACAATAAACATGTCGGTTTTATTGTTTTAACAACACGTGATATGTTGAACAATAGACGGATATAACGTCCGAAAGATTGCACGTTACGCACAGAAATTACCACATTATCGTAAATTCCAAAATTAACCATTTAAATATATAAAACTACGATGTCTACGCGAGGTTGTATAATAGCATAATTTATTGCCTATAATAGATAAGTTGCCCGCATACAAAGATACAGGGTGAAAAAGGTTCCAAGTAAGTCGTTCGTAGACATGTCAGATGTCGATCGATACAATGCTTTGTGATTCTTTAGGACTATTATTAAATATTCTGTGTATGGGGACCCAAACTGTTAATAATTATTCTGAGATTAAGTCAGACTTGTCGGACAAACAATCTATAAATCAATACAACACTTGTTCCAGATGACATTCACCACCCACGCTTCTTCGAACAGAATGAAATATTTAAAATACCATTATTCGTACAATTTGGTGTTTACCTTGACTATACTGTACGACTGTCATCGATCGTACTTGTTAATAAATGATGTCGACAATTAAGTATATTGCCTTACTACTCCTGGATCGATCCAGAACGTTTTGACAAGTATCTAAATCGATACCCTTCTTCATGACCGAATCGGAGATTCGATACGACTACGCAACCGAATGGTTCGATTCAACCACTCGCTGTGTTTACATAGTACAATTCATAATGCAAGTTTCAATTAATAACGGAATCAGTCGATACAAGACTTGTCGTAAGGTTGTGAATCGGGTGGCGGGCACCCACTTAGTTTTGCGAATGTCTAAACCTGTAATAAGACGTTTATACGTGGATTTGTATTAAACAAAACTGCAATATAGATTTGAAGGTAGAGGACTTCATAAGTCCAGGAACTACCTAGACTGATTTCGGTCAGGGTGGGTAGTGTACAAGCAAAAATAAGATTTTTATGAAAAAAAAATTGAATATTTTCTAGTAACTACATTTTAAACTTTTCTTGAGCTGAAGGTTGAAAGTTTTAGAAAAAAAAAATACGAATTTTGCCTTTCGCATGCATCAGTAACAGCAATTCGATAAGGAACCGATAAGCCGCATTTACCTTTTAAGCACAGGAGAGCATTTTTTTTTTTTTTTTTTATAATCTACGTACTATTACTTATATTTTGCTCGAGAAGATATGTACTATAAGGTATGCAGACGTACATTGAACTCGTTTAAGTTCAAGTCGGCATTTCCTCATTTAGTTTTTGTTGTCTGTGAATTTATAGTTTTTTAGTGGCATACTTAGGCTTGGTTCAATAAATTATTCAGAAGACTTTCTGTCAATTTGAATTCATTAATATTCTGATTGGTCGGAAGTCGACTCCAACACAGGACTACCGGAAGTCCCAATTCCTCACGGCTTAATGTAGCAATGACCTTAAAGATAGTCATAATCAGCATCAGAATATTTTTTATTCATGTAAATCATTATGTACAGTACTTATAATTTGTCAAAATGGTTACAAAATGCTAAGCTACAACTTTACTACACGTTCGGAATGCCGTTCCTATGGAGAACAACGGACGAGAAGCTCTATGGTTGCTCTTTCTATGGACTATAGGACTGCTGGGCTACGAATGAGCCATTCGTAGCCCAGCAGTCCTGAGGATGCCTCGTTTAGAGGCGAAACACGAGTCGAATACTTTTTTAGATTCGCTTAGTGTCGCGGAGAACTGCATTTTATTTGAGTTCCCGTCACTCGTGATAGATAGTTTCTCGATTAACATCTTAGAGGAGTTCGGTGTTGCTGGCATCTTTAATTATCGATCAAACTTGTTTGGTTTATAATTGGAAAAGTGACAAGCCAAGGGTCAGTGGTGGGTCCTCTTTCCCTATTAGCCTAAGCAGTATGCCAAAGTATGCTGTCACTTATTTATGTGGTGTGAGCGGACACTTTACGGTTACGTTAAAGTAACTAAACTGTAACTTAAGCACAATGTATATACATATAAAAGTTAAGTTACGTTGCGTAGATATGAGGCAAGAATTTCATTCATATGCATCGCTTAAATGCGTGAATGAAATCCTCGCTCAGCCGGTATTCAAAGCTTTCACACTATAGCTTGTTACACACCCACTGCCCACATACGCATACACCTCGTTCAGTTAACAATAATACCTGATTCGGTATCAATAGTGAGTCACCAAAGGCAGTTGAACAACGCGATGTAATTAATATTTGATCGGTTGAGCGAGACTTCTTTTATCTCGTTGCGTATTGCGGCCATTGGCGGTGTCTAATAAGCTGCGTCAAGTATCTCGGCCATTCGATGATGGTGTTAGAAAAGTCGCTTATGTTAATAGGGATGTTGAGATCATCTGCTTACAAACTAAACTTAAAAAATAAAAAAAGGTTTACTGTAACTGCTAGTTCAGATAGAATAGCGGTGACACCGGCAATATCGACTAAATCCTTGCTATTATAACTGTTAATAAAGTGTGTTTGTTTGTTTGCAACAACGACGACCTTGTTACAGGACATTCACTGCTCATTTAACAGGCTGTAGGGCACGAACAAAAAATAAATTGGTTTGTTGGAGTGAGCGTCAAACATCGCAAGCCGTCCGGCAGATGATGCTATTTACCGTGGTAACGCAGAGCCATTACCAGGGATTGGGCCGGCGACCGTAACAAAATCGTAAGATGACATTTAATATATATATACAATATCATAGTGCGTATATCAAAGCGTAGTCAATGGTTTCCGACAGCTAATTAACGACCGACGATAAATTAATGCATTGAACCCGCAATCAGGTCGCTTCGTTATAAATGTCTTTAAATAATAGATAGCCGATAAATAACTATTACGCTAGCGGTCCGCCGCGCCACTCGTCACATCGAGACGAGAGCCATCAACTGATTATCTCCAGCTGACTGTGACACAGTTGCGTAAATGTAACAAAGCACTGGAAATTAAAAACAATCATTGTATAATTGAGAAAATAAATAACACATATTCTGTCTCTCTCCACACGGGCAATACCCGGATCTTTGGACGGCTTGCACGGGTCATGGGTCCAACACCCCTTATTGAAAATTGTAATGTTATGTTAGCCACCTGCTGGGGTTAACTGCTGAAAATGATAGCATAAACAGTGAATTAATCTCAGCGGGCGGAGGAACTATTGCAGGAATATGGAAAGATAATTGGGGCTATGGATTAAGGATTGGATGCATTATACTCATTGTTAATATTATTTATTAGTTTCATTCACTACTTATGCATTGAATTGACATGAATAGTATAAATCTATCGCGCTCGTCCAGGCATTAGACGTCATTAATTTATTTTCATATTACTGTCATTAGTTTCAATTCATTCTGGCTGATCGAGAATGACGTTAGTAACTATTAAGAGTGCACATAAAAGTATTGTAAATTTCACAAGAAATTTGACGACGGTTTTTAGAGTTAAACGATATACGCAAAGTACCGGACAAAAGTAATGCGAGCTGTTCAGAGGGTGTTGTCCCTCGGCGAACTAAAATCGATGACCGGGAAACGCCGTTCCACCCTTACGGCAACCCTCACCCCTGCCGATGATTTAATTGCCTATAAGCCAAACATCGCGGAGTTAAAAATATAGTGCACGAAAAATATAAATCATTATATTATGCAAGCATGTAAAAGGTTTAACAAAAGCAATAAAATCTTTAATCAACAATATGTTTTAAACAACATTATACATATTTTACTCAGGCTCGTCTAATATGTAACACTCTAATTTATCCTATGTACTATCAACATAAAGACTAGTAGGTGAATATAATTGTATGTAGCGCTACATTGCATGCACTCAATGGTATTTGCAGCGGACGGCGATTTCAAAGATGACCTGCACTTTTGTTAGAAAGTTTATGACAGAACTAAATGTGGCATCTTTGTCATGACTTTAATACACGAAAATGACTGCAATAAATTATACAAGCGATGTGAGCGTCATTGTAACAAAACAGTGTGACTGATATAACAAATTAAACCGAGGATAGGTCGCGGCGTGTTCTCAAATGAGATTGTCGCAGATTTGACATGGCACAGTTCAAGGGGCCGCCTGCTTGTTATGTTGCAATGTTTTCCTACTTGCTTACCGCACTGCCAAGTGATATGCGGATATGGTAGACAACACATGAACTGTGGGAGACGATGTACAAATTACGGGTTCACATGCGACAAGTTATGCAGTTAGACATCTAGGAGTACCATTTTAAATGAAGATACCAAATGCGTATTTCTTTAGTCGGAATATTTAAAATAGGATTATTTACGTTAGAGGTAACCATGATTAAAATATAGGTAGAAATCTATAAGTTCGACTGTAGGTAGATACTTATATTCATCTAAAAGATAACTGATTTAAAAAGTTACCGTGTCGGTCGTGTGTGGCTTTAATAATTCAATGTGAGCCAATACTTTGACGTTACCGTGCTAAAGTGCTTATTTATTACGTATGTTTTTCAATACTTCAAATTGGAATATATAATTCTAAGTTTAAAGTCTATTACATGGACTTTAAACATTTAATAAGTAAAAACTATATTATTTATAAAAAAAACTTATGGCTGAACAAGAGGAGAACCGGTAATGTATACAAACAGTATTACTTACGCAGGTATTAGTTAATTTTTATCGTTATGAGATCTTTAAAATTTATCAAAACAAGGTTCTATGTAAATATTTACAAATTGAATTACAATCAAATTCATTAAAACATTCCGACATGGGATCCCATGAATATATGTTTGCAAGCGGTTAGGTTAAGTTTTGACTATTTCTGTGCTGACAATCTCAGATAACGCTTACGCACGTTCTAAATTGAGAAATAAAAATATAAACTAGCCATAAAACATTTAGAAACTTCACTTGCTGCACTCTCGACTATCTCGTCGTCTCAGATGGAAACGAATTTTTGATTCGTTAATGTGTGAAGTATGGCAATGACAGCGATATTTTTAAATGTTAGCCAAGGCCGTGATGTCATGGTGCGAGAGGTGCCATAATATAAACGGCGGAAACGTGCTTCTATGCAGAGAACACGTTAAACATAAGAAATCATCCATGATATGGGTACTTAATAATGTTCTATGATAATTTGCGGAGGACATTGATAACCTACATTATGTACTTAGTATTACAAGACAACGAATTTTTGGTGGTGTTCTACACATAAGGATTTGACTAGGTAATCTCACAGTAAAGTTTAAGAAGAAGAAGAAGAAGAATGGACTGGTTTTTTATATTTAGTCAGTTCATGCTGTTGGTAACCCTAAATTTACATGAAAAAAAAGCTAATGATACTTTATGTTATGTACTTTACGTCCTCTTGTGCCAGCAATCTGTTGGTACTAAGAGGAGTTATATTAACCCAGAACTTTGATGAACTAAACTTAGTTAATTATTGATATAAGTGAGGCTCCGTGTAGGTATGACAGAGGACGTTCAGCTAACTTAACAAAAAAACATAATTTACGGACCAAATCGCTTCATTCCAACGACAAAAAAAGACGAATCGAATTTTTTTACGCTTGTTAGGTGAGAGTAATAAATCAAGTAGCGTATATTACTGGGGCGCAAGGTACAGCCGTATCTACTGACGTCACGCGATATCGAAATATAACGAGAGCCCTGCATGCAGACTTTCGCATTCATACCAAAAAAAAAAGCCATTGAAACTTGAAATATTAACAACTTCCTATTTGAAATTTAGTTCGATGGTGATGACATGTTTTATTATTGCTAAAGTTTTTATTAAGGATCTTGCATAATTCAGAACAACGCCCAATGTGACAAGAATCAAGATTATAGGCAACTGAGTGTTTCGCATTGTGTGTGCTTGTTCGATTCGACCTCTGAGGAGATCAACAACAGATACATGTAAAGTATGGGACGTGTAGAGATTTTGTTAGAAGGATTTTGGATTATCGTTACGCAATGCGTAATAGAAGTTCTTTACTTGAGTTTACTTGAAATTATTCTTAATAACCAAACAAATATATTGTTATTGAGGATATAACTTTTCATATATCTGTGGAGATAATTTCTCGGGATTATTTCCGATCTGTTTTGTTTGTTTGTTTTTTTTTGTTGTGTTGTGTTTTGTTGTGTGTGGATAGAAGTATCCGTCTTTATTTGGCTGCATCATTGTGTCCTATTATATCCTGTTATTACTTTTCCAAACGGCATATAGGTACTACTGCGCACAAGAGTTTTACTTTGCGCAGTACTATGTGACGTTTGATAAAGTTATAGCACGTCTATAAATTTTGGGCTGTTTAAACAACACTATCGTAGGACTGTCAGACAAATTACCGTCACACCTAATATTTTTCAGTAGTCAATATGCACACAATAGAAACACAGAGAGGAACAAACACGTGCCTCCTATTCATAGACAAGTGGATTTGTTCATACACACAGGTGGGTCTTTGGGTCAGTTATTTACATAAATTACGTTATTATTCGGGCTGCTTCTGTTACTGCATCATAGGTAAACACGTGTAGCGTGCAATTTTGAACGAAAACTTTAAGAAATATTTGCACAGTTGAATACGAAAGAATTTGCTGATTGTGTGCAATATACAATGAGGCGATTTTGCACAGTTGCTGTAAGATTGTGTAACGGTATTGACGTAAAGTTATTATTGATAGTGATAAATATACAGAGGGCCCTGCGGTGAAAATTATAGACTTCTTGTGATTTATATTATTATAATTAAATTAAATACTCAGAACACTTTTCAAAATAAACGATGTCGAGGAGACGCCATAGATAAGAGAGAGAAAACCATAGAGAACATTATGTATAGAGAATTTTGCATAGATTATTGTACAGATAGATTTCTGAAGTAAACCCCTATTTTCTATGGCCATGTGTACCTAAAGAAGTAGACAGTCACATCTTTCCTTTTAGGATTTTTTTTTTTTAACTTTATATGTTGCTCTGCTTTCTGCTTTATATGTTGGGAGCTTTGAATCGCTGAGGTGTAAAAATGTTCACATGTGATTTTTTAGGATGAGTACTTTGAGTCCTTTTAAGATTAGGAGTAAGGTAAATCTTGACAGTAAAAAGAGTTTTAATTGTAGAACTTCTATGTTTCTTACCTGACGGCGACCCGCACGCTGGACTCGTCGCCGGTCATGGCTGCGCGACTGCACCTGCGCAAGCAATGCAACGACTCATCAAACCATTGTATACTGCAATATGTTCACATGCACCATTACCAAGGACAGGACATTTTATTAAAATTAATAATTATATGATATACTTTTTAATTGTAAGTAAGTAATGTTTTTGTGCTGCAAATCATGAAATCTATACATACATATAAATAAAATTGGAGTGTCTGTTTGTAATATTAAAATAACCGCTTTTTACTAAGTGCATTTGGATGTATACACGTTACCTATACCGAAACAACATTTTTTACAATTTTTGTCTGTCTGTCTGATTGTTCCGGCTAATCTCTGAAATGGCTGGACCGATTTTGACGGGACTTTCACTGGCAGATAGCTGATGTAACAAGGAGTAACTTAGGCTACTTTTATTTTAGAAAAAAAAATAGGATCTCACGAAAAAAAATTAAAACCAATGTTGCAGCGCAGCGCCTGATTAAGTTTGATAGCAACAACCGGCAATGCGTCCCGCGGGCTCAGAATGGGCAAGCAGACTGTTGTCAACGGTTGTCTTTGTTAAATACCACGCGGACGAAGTCGCGGGCAACAGCTAGTTCTACATATTTATATTTTTATAGATCAAATATGATCAGATAAAGGTATTTACCTCTATGTGTGAAATATTCAATCATTTGCACAGGAGGTTGTTGAAACATTGTATGGCAGACATAGTAATAAACATGCTCCTAGCTAGACCTCTTTATGATGATAAGTCAATGAAATTGTTTCGATCATGACATTATATCCCGCAAATTTTACCACTGCACTGGTTCAGGTCTCAATGTAATAGGTAGAACTCTACATATCTAGTATATGATTAGCATGCATATATTTAGAAGACTGAAACATGGGTTCATGGTAAGACAGCCAGTTTTTTTGTAAAATGCCCAAATCTCATGTAAAAACTGCTGGTTCTGCCCAATGTATTTGTTTCCGTCTTATCTCTTGTTATACAGAATATACCTTGTACTACAATCTTCCGTAATACTCTTGATTTTTGCCTATTTCTAGAAATTATTATAAATATTTAATACTGAGACACTTTTTGTTGGATACAATATGGTAATTTAAAATGTTCGCTAGCCGCATAGGAATATGGGAAGTATATATTTATGTGATAGACAAAGCTAGTGCAAGAATAGTACTTATGAGAATAATATACACGAAAAAATATGAATAATAAACACACATAGTAGTTACTAAGTAATATTTTACAATAATGAAATAATTTTTTGTTATGTTCAGTTCTAGGTACCTATAAAATGAACATAATAAACCAGCAATAGATATCTAATAGATACATCAAGGCACTATAGGTACCTACAGATAAGTTTATACATTATTGTGTTGTAATATCTAATAGAGGTCAAAGAACTCGTCAAGACAAATCTGATAATTATTTGAGATCTAGTCTTGGCATAGAGACAATCTTGCTACATGATGTAGGAAGTACAAATAATAATAAAAGCTAATTAAATATTTGTACAACAAATACTCAGTAGGATAAGCATGTTGGTACACATTAAATATTATTTATATAAGTAATTAGATGCAGTTTGGAGTGTGCAGGCAGATTGTGTTCTTAAATATTACCTATCTATGTGGTGAAATGATAAGAAACTTGAGTTCGGACATCTATAACTTGTACCTACTGGATGAGAACAAATAATTCATAAGTGACCTGTGGTATGGGATACTCACTAAGATTAGGATATCCTTAAAGTCCGTTCCACTAGATTACATTGCACATAGCCGCTGCAACAATACGAGACGCTAGATCGACAACGGCCGATATTTACGTCCATATATCACCATTGCCACATTATATTAACCAATTTTATTATCGCGTCTAATAAATTTAGATATTTTTTCAATATAGAAGCGTTATAACTCTTAGTCACTGACAAAATAACTAACTGCAGCGATTTATATCTGTCATAAAAAAGCGTATTTATTTAATTATTACGGTAAATATGAGGCGCAGTGCTGTTAACACTCACGATCATTCACAAAAATATGTTTGACAACTGATTCTGTCCGTCTGACGGCCGGTTCGAGTTCGACAGAAGTTGACAAAACAAAAGACTACTGCGTCATTCAGTCATTCTGACAGATCTTGAGTGTTGCACGGTTATGTAAAATATTTTATACTATTATTTCATGACTACGGAAAATAAAAGCAGAAATACCCAACTTTTTTACGATGATGCTCAAAGTTTACATAAAGAGCACAGGACACTAAAATAAACTCCCAGGTTTTAATCAGTTTTAATCTATTTACAATTGTAGTATGCATTTTTTAAGGAGTGCTTTGTAATACCACGGCACAGTGTTGCTCCCAATGTAATGCCCAACCCATGTTTGATAATATACATTTCCGTCAAATATGTAAATTACGTTCTGTAAACATTTAAAAAAAACATAATATGAACGCGATAAAATCCTTAAAATTAGTTTTATTTCAAATTAAACCAACGTAAAATTTAGGCATCTGTGGCAAAGGCCTCCCCAGCCGTCATTATCTTCATTCACATGAAGTGTTCCATGTTCAGGTTATGCCAACCACACTAATAATTTCATCTTCCCACCATTATAATTGTCTTCCATTCCCAACTCGAGCACCATATGGTTTTATTCCATTGATCACATGAGAAACACTCATGTCTTCATTTGCTTCACTTCATTCCGTCTATTTCAGTTAATTTCTTTAGTTGTCATGTTCTGAATAGAGAATTATTGTTTTCATTCTTCCTATCTGCTTTACTCTCAATATATAGGTACTTATTTTTAAAAAGCATAGGTACTTCTGAAAAATACCTAGTTGTTTACTTTTTACTTGGCAATACCGTATTATTCACTACTAGCCCCAATCCAGGAGTTTATGGTTTGACCACAAAATGATTTAAGTGGTCAGGTGCTTTAGAATGTAGTATAGTTAAATACCAAAAGATGGCGCTTTTATAAATAATTTTTCACACATTTCGTAGCTTTTCTTTACTCTTTTAAGTTATATTAGTTTGTAAATATTTCAGTTATTTTCTTTTTAATTGATATCTAAATAACTAAATAAATTAGTATAGGCGGCAACACTAGCTGCTGCTACTTCCTATTATTTTTGAAACATATTTCAAAACTTGGTCTTTCATTTTAATTAAACAGGTATTTTGTTCCACCTGTCTAGCCAATACCGATAACTATAATTACATACGTAAAATTAAGCGTTATTAATATTTGCTTACCTATTATCTGTCCTACCTACCTATGGACATTTTTATAAAGTTATTTTAAGATCATCATGTGACGGGCATTTGGAATTAGAGCTGCCAAATTTCCTGTATACAATTTGTTCAAACTAGCTGTTGGAATAGGTATGTACCTGCTTACCTTCTTACGAGTCGAGATGACTCACCACAAGACCCACTGAGAACCTACTCAAATATAATTATACCTACTCACACACATCGAGGTTCTGTTTGAATGATGTTTTGCAATGTTATGCACGGCTAGTAGTAGGTGACCCTTGTTAAATCTATATACATCTATATAATTACCAAATATAACACTGTTTTTTTTATTATTACATTATAGGCAAGTATTTGATCTCGATCTCACTTAATGGTAAGTGACGATGAGATCTACGATGGAGCATACTTGCCTAGGTAGGAAGGCGGCAGTAGATCGAGACGCTACATTCACTAGGCACATGCAGCGCAACTGATCTGACCCGCCATCCATGAATGGCAGCACCGAACATCATGCCGGAACACGGCTAGGCCGCTTGGCGACATGGCTTTGTTCAGTGGGTGGTGACTAGCCACGGCCGAAGCCTGTACATGGAAGATATATGAGAGTAACGATAATTGGGGGCCTCTATCAACGCAATAGAACCCAAAGCAATGATTGTTACCCCCGATTTTATAGAGGTTTTATAACTTAATTAAATGTTTTATAGTACTGCGCAAAGCAAAACTCTACCGCGCAGTACTATATGACGATTGATAAAGTTATAAAACGTCTATAAATTTGTCTGTTGTAGTGATGTTATATTGCCGATCCTGCTCCTAGGCCTACTGAGAATTTTAAAGTGTGGACTTGCGTGTATTGAGAAGTAGCGAAGTAGGTACCATACTTACTCACTTACTTATCTGACGGCTTCCAAATTTCCTGATACAAATACGCTTACTCAAAAGCATACAGATAATTTTCGTTATTTTTTCATTGGGTCGCTCTCTACTCTACTCTCTACTGTATCAGAGAACAGGGCATAGTAAACTTCGATTACCTATCCACTAGATCCAATATCCATGTCTTCTATATTTCTCTATCTTAGATATACACAATAAAAAGGCACCCGTCTACAATTTGTTGTAGGAGGTGATTAGGTCGCTAGACAAATTTGCATTAGCGAAAAAAATAATGTCAAAAAACAATAAATAATAATTTTAAAAAGCAAGCAACCCCGTTTACGTCGACAAAAGAAAATAAACATGACCGCGGTGGGTAAATAATAAGGGTGTTGGGAAGGCGAAACGTTGTTATAAAACAATCCTACCCAAAAAGTCTTGTGGGTATAAAGTCCTATAGCATTTGATGTTTACTACGTAAGTATTGCTGCAGGACATATAGGTACGCTAGAACGCGCTATTAAATTTTCTGTTATTAATGATGTGGTTAGAGACTATTTTCCAATAATATTTAAAAAACGTGATCCGGTATGACCGATTACACATTATTTTATAGGTACATATAAAAAAATGTGTATTCTTTTTTTCAAAGAAAGCAAGCCAGTATCGTTTTCACCAAGCGCGCAGACTTGTTTAGAAGTACAGATATAGTAACAATGCAACTAGCGAAGTGAAGCCACTTTTTCAATTATAGTGGTAAATGTACACACTAACCGTGTTGCTGAATAAATGGTCCAGCATTGACTAAGAAGTTCGGATATAGGTATTTTTTTATATATTTGTTCGTGAGTGCGTGCGTGTGCAAGCTAGACCAGATATATTTTAGGCTTTTACTATTGTAGCGCACGCCGAGTGTTATCTGAATATTCTAAAAAGTCTGTGACCAAGCATATGTATAAAGTATCTATTATCTTTCGGGAATGGTAACTTCATTACTGTTAAAATACCTATTTTTATTATTGTTACACCTTATACACCTAAATGACAGTGTAAAGCCAAATAGTGAAGTAAATTTGTGTCACTAATGACAACTACTGTCATTAGTGAGACAAATTTACTTCACTATAGAGCGCTCATACAAAAAAAACAATCAAATTGAAAACGTCCTCCTTTTTTGAAGTCGGTTAAAAAGCAAAGGTATACGTATTAATCAGATTTATTCCGTAGCGTGGGTGTTTAGCACCATCAGTGTCAAACACATAACTGTTTCGCACTATTTAAATATCGATAATCGATTGATATATCGATTTGACTTTTGCGAATAAGAATAAGCGCTTAGCATAAAAAAAAACGGTTCGAGAATTCATTAGCTATGCGTGTTTAAAAAACATAGAGAAGGTGCCGCGAGAATATTTACATTATGTATGAATTCCCGCGAAAATATTTACATTATGTATATATTTTATTTTTAATTGCTCGTTAACTCATAACAGTGGCTTTGTACACTAAATGATACGTATAGACAATAGTTATAAAAAAAAGAAATCAATTAATGTTTTAGTCGACTTTTAACCGTGTATTTGCCCTATTTTAGTAATAGGTTTTTACATGATATCTTATCAAATATGTGATCTATTAAAAGCACATAACTAAGATAATACTCGGTCTAAATTAACTACATATAGAACAAGTTATGAATGTTTCATACGATTTATTTTTCTAGTGTCTAGACGTGAAGCTAGCCTCCCCCGCCTCGTCTAGTAAATAATTTTCTTCCTTCTATAAAACCTCTTATTCGCTAGATCACATACGGATATCGTTGAATGTAGGTATCTGTGACTTCGGCTGTGATCATAGATCGGCTCTAAGTAGCCCTGTCGACACATGTCTTAATTCCGTAAAAGGTATTTTGCCACTGGATTACGGCCAGTCGTCGATTTTCTAGGTTTCTAGGTTTTCTAGGTTTCGGGATATCGGACTCAGATAGCGGCTTTTATATTGTTACAGGATTACTTTAGTATAAGTGTTTTTTATTTAGAGGTTTAGACGAAAGTGTGTTTTCATGTTTTTATTTCTTATTCGTTTATTTAAGTATATCCCAAAAACCACTAGAATGTTACTTAAAGTATAATCATGGCCCCAAGTCTGCTAACACAATCGATTTATAATCGAACAGCAACCGCATAGTAACTGTCACTTATGACAGATATTGTATCGGATATAGGTATTTATATTATTATCTTTTATTATCAAAGGATACCTTACAATCGAGTGAAGAGTTCTTAATTGTGAACCTACTCACTTATTATTAGGTTCAGTCTTTGTTTGTGGAGGACTATGCCCTTTAGGAAGGCAAGGGAGGTAAATTGTAAAAAATCATAGGTATGGCTTAATTAAGCCATTAACGTACCACTTGTATGCAAATTGACCCAATTAACGACTCTCCGTTGCTTAAATAATTATTCAGATAACTATCTGTTGCAGATCGAATTTCATTGCTTCTTATTCTTATATTTTTATTTTAGATGATCACGTAAGCATTGATATTTCAAATGATTTGTGATAGATGATTTAAGATAAGATCCTGCAGAATCCTGCGAACGGAACAACCATCGTACATCCTGGTTTCTAGGATAGTATAGGATTTCGAAAGCACTGTTCTTACTGATCTTCTTAGGTTCTATATTTGCTGGGAATACCGAGAGTAGGGAACATTCTAATTTTATAAGAAAACGGATAATAATTGTGACACAAAACTTTGCTCTCGCTATGTAAAATCTACAGCATCCTGTCGCTTGCCTAGTCAATTTCTATGGTAGGTAACACCGATACCCCATGGTTTATATAATTTATATCAATATCTTGAGTACTGCTGCCCTGTGGTCGGCGGTCGTCGGTCGCAGGTCGCGGTCGCACGCCGCGCAGCAACGCGTGTCGGGGCGAATGCACTGGCGACAAACAATACCACAATTATTGTTGCACATTATGACCGGCGCGTTCTAGCCGAGCCCTAGAGCAGAGTTCCGAGTAGATCAACTTATTTTCAACCCGACATGGTTTTTAGTTTCTTCAAGTTCTTAAAGTGTATATAGCCCGTTACATTGAATAATTAACATTGCCTTTAACCAGGCAATATATTGTAGACGTAACGTCAAATTCCGTGCCAAAGAACTGTGAAGCTGAATAGTAGAGCAATTATGAAAACATAATATAGTAATTATGAAACATAATAGTAAAATTGAGTTGAAAAATGATGTCAATGAACTGAGGCAGTCGGTCTCAAAAGACCCTCGCCACTTATTCAAGTTCATATTCCAGGTACGACTTAATATTTATCATCCAATTGACTTTAAATAGCCCAGACAGTGAAGCTTATTGGATTGACGTCACGTGTTGTCGACATATGTAGATAGATATGTAACTTCGTTTGTCCAGACTAGCGTATGAGTTTGTAGTTACTATGAAACTTGGGCAAAATTGACTTACCTTTGGCTGCTAACACACGCCGCACGCATTGGCGTAAGCGTTTAGTTGCCAAGTTTTATTGTTTCTCACTATAATGCGCGCTCAGCGTCCGCATTCGATGCCCAGCTTTAACGGCCTGCCTCACCTCGTCGAGGGCTTAGGCCGTAAAACAGAAATAGGCAGGTGCAGTGACACTGCTTCGCCAGGAATTCTTATTTTTTAACGATTTCACTGACCAGCTCGGTATTGGTAACCAACCCATGTATAATTTGAATGCTCGGTGTGTTTGTCGATTGCTTTTCAACTGATCATTTCTTGGGAATATTTGCGGTTTACGCAATATCTATAAATATACTTTTATACCGTTTGGAGTCAAGCGAGACCCTAGGTTTATTGGGTCCAAGCGATCACGATTTGGTAAAATAGGTACTTATAAAAAACAAACTAAATTATATCTAATAAATTTTGAATTAGTTGTAACCGCAGCTGAAGGGCTCAAAAACTATCGTCATATAAATATGTAGTTGGTTTATATTTGACTAACTGAACTAATTACAGAAAACAAAACCAATAAATTTGGGGTGTTTTAAAGCAAAAATGTTACAATTGAACACTCTATTTTGGATACCGCAAAGCTTATTATTGATCGTAGACATCTGTGTTATGTAATAACAGAACAATAGAATCTTAATGAAGTGGAATCTCGCGCAACTCCAAACAATTTAGTTTTCATTAACCCTCATAGAAGTTTCATGGCACGATCGCGAGTTATTCCAACTGGGCCACCTCTGTCTGGCTCACTTGCTTGAATTGAAAATTATTTAATCAGAATAGTTAGTCAAACTTTTTTGCGTGAGCTGGCAATGAGACGAGATTCTGAGTTTCAAATTAAGAATTATTTATTTCTAGCGGGAATTCGAGAAATATCTACTTTAAGATCTCGCGCTTATTTCTGTTTTCCTTTTTTCCCTATTAATTAGCGCTTCCCGTTCTTTCAAAGCTGGGATATTTTACGGCAAGTATTTCATTAGGAACATAATGACCGGATTAATATTTTTAAGGAACATTTATCTATTCAGTACTTACTTACGTCTAAAAGTTTGAAAACTTCCACTTTAGTAATAATAAAATTTAGCATTTTTTCCTTTTATTCAATCCTTCGCCTTGGAAAACTTTTTTTATGTTCAGACGAAGTTAGGACGATTTCTTAAAATTCGTCATAATTATACGAAACTTGTCCAAACCTAATCTACATAAAGCTTACAGGAATTTAAGGGAAAATAAACTATGTAGGTAAGTACCTACTACTTATTTAGCAGACATTTATTTAGCTAGGACAAATATGTTAATATACCAACTGAGTTCGTAATTTATAACATATTAAAATTGTGGGTGTAATGTTTCTCACGATGGCACGAAACAGGTGCCAGCATGTGCCAGTCAGCCTTACGCTTGTTTTTTAACAGGAGTCTGGACTGTGACACACGGATTCCACATAATACATAATAAAGTAATATAAATATATTCTATATATATCATGAAATCTCCAAAACCATGACAACTAGGGACTTAAAATTTGGCACGTGGGTTCTTCTGGGTCCCTAGGTGCTCGCTAAGAAAGGATGTTTCAAAATTCGACCCCTCAGATAATTCATCTGTTAAAATATTTTACTAGGCGGAAATCCATTGATAAACAAAAGGGGGGAAACCTCTTCCCCCTAATTTATTATGTGCTTTGATGAATTTCACATAATTAATCAAAGGGTACATGTATGTATGTTGAAGATTTCCAATTGTCTGTACCTAAAGCTAACGGTGTCCTAGAATATTTAAATAGTTACCTAAGAAACGTCGGGAACGTAAAATCAAAAATAAACCGCGATAAAATTCTTAAAATTAGTTTTATTTCAATAGTTACCTAAGTTTCAGTAAGTATAATAGAACTGCCTTTATTCGAAAGTTTTCTATCATTGAAATATGTCTGTCATTAATTGAAGTTTTCTAAGTAGAATAATCCCATCTTACGCAGCTATAACTTTAATTACTAAGAAACTTAACTTTAATTTCACAATAGATTTATCTGCCTACTCCTAACTGTTATAGCAACAGTTAATAATTTGTGTTTTCATACCTTTATTAATTTGAGTCTATATTTAACTTGTGGGTCTTGAAATTAATGACACGGGAGGAGTCAAACAACTTTGAGATTAATCTCTGGATGGCCAACATTACATTAATTTAGTATTCCATAACGCAAATTACAAACGCTGTGTTATGGCTACCTAATGTTACGTGCTCCGAAAATTCTCATAGCGCGTTTCAGGATTGTGTGGAGAATTGTCAATATGTAGTTCTGAATTTCGTCTGCAGCGCCATCTCATAATCAGGTCGGTATCGGTTTACGTTATGAAGCCTCTTACACCCTGATTATAGATGATGGCTGTATATACGTATTCGATGATCGATCATGTTTTTGGTGTGTACAACTCATAATATTTCTTGTTGTTATTTTATAATCATTATTGTATAATAATTGCTAATCTCCACTCATGAAACTGCTCATTTTTTTTTTACATTTACACCTACTCTACCTACAACATAAATGTAGGTGTATTGATTTTGTTCTCTAATAGAAACAGACGCACCTATAGTCGCACCATAAGGGTACCATTTTCGTGCGGGACCCTACAAGCTATGTCATACCTACTACAACAACATACTTATCTCAAGTATTCTAAAACTAAACGTCATCTTGTAAAAGTTCTCATTAGCAACGTAGCGACGCGATCGTGGCATGTCGGTAGAGTCATCCACCTGCATTTTTTAACTTTCGCGTCGTGTATTTGCTTTATCATGTCACTTCCGGTTTCTTTCATGTCCGGTAAGTATTTTAAGATAACCATACTAATGGTAGAGACGAATGTGAAAGCGATCGTTTATTAAGCAGGTACTTGCTAATAGTATGCATATATGTACCTAGAGTACCTACCAATTTTTTTGTAGTAATATATTTCTCCTAGCTGGTGGGTTGTTCGGAAGTTTTAAAATAAACGCCAGCAGCTAGGTACTAAATTCACTTTATGCTTTACAATGAACTGGCTCGGAACACTATTGTGGTTACAAACTATGGGAGGGGGTGAGCAGACAAAAGTGCAGGATGCGGTCGGCGTCGGCGACGGCTGTTGTGGTGACCCGTAGCCGTAGATCTGCTACGTCTATAATAAAATAAAATATATCGTAGCGGTAAACGTTTTATAGGCCCGGGGGTGTGCGGGGCGCGGTGCTGTGCGCGGAGAGGGGAGCGTTGACCTCGGGCCGGGTTTACGAGTGCATTTGCACAGTGACACCCCCCCGCACCCGCCCAGCCGCGGCGCACTCCACCCCGCGCGCCACCACCATGCGTGCACGCACCGATGTGATTCTCGAAATCACAAAAAGCGGCCAATTACTGGTATGATTAATGCGAGCGAGATTCGGCAATCCGCTGCGGCGACGTCCAGTGCAAAGGTAAAAAACTTCCAGTTCATTATCGCGTCTAGACTAAAACCGCCTTCTTTGCTTTGATCGTTTTCGATATCGTTTCAATGTTATCACGTGCCGGGCGAATATTCCTTTGTACAGCCGTCAGTCGATACACCCACACGTTCGCCATTGTGCACGCCGCGGACGGCGTTACTTCCTGATGGATACGGGCTTACAATACCCGTGACATGACAGTATACCTGTAAGGTATAATAAAGGCTTTTCAGGCGCAACGCTTACAACCTACATTTTCAAAGAGCTTTTCTGTCAGCTGTACCGTGTAAGATATAATAATATCAGGTATAACTATGTTATTTGTAGAATTGTAGCAGCAAGGAGATAATTTCCGAATACAAATGTTTAAAGCAAATCTTATGAAAATGGTTCCCCTAATACCTACTTATACTGCCGCTGGCAGATCGTACCTGGACTTATTTCCGTAGGCCAATAAAAGACGCGGGTGTGAGTATTCTCAATGAAAGAATATGACATAGCAATATCCGTAAACGGCGATGTCGCAACGAACACGTACGACTCGAGATTGTTCCACGCTCTCCCTACCGCGCTTCTTATAATGAGTCATAGCAGACACTACTGCGACTATTAGATGTTTATATAGCTACATAGTAACATACGAGTTGGTGTTAGAATTATTTTCAGCCATTGTACAGAATCTTAATACAGTTCTTTTTTCAAAACATCCAAATTCGAAATCGGTATTCTCGCATCACTAATAGGTACACATTACACGGGGAGGGGTTGTGTACCATTAATGGAGTGGGTTTAAAAGCCCGTGGTACATTTGTACAGGCTGTCGGCAGCAAGTGTGAAGTGAGGCCACACACAAAGCTGGTTCGCTAGTATTGCCCGTCCGCACTGACGACAGCGATGGCTTAGCCTGAATACACACGGGAGAATATGTAGGTAGAGTAGTACTCAACTTATAATGATGAATAAGAAGTTAAATGTCTGTGTGTTGATTGGCTGTAGTTTAGTTGTGTATCAGTGCCGATATAGAGATACGTCACTGATCTCTTCCCAATCAGTCTCCAGAGGTATCTCTGCGGAAGGCAAATACACCGAACGGACGGTTTCAAATCATGAACAAAGGATCTGCGGCAACCTGACCTCAAAACAACAACTGCTATATTCAAGTTTATTTATGCTAAGGAACTCTACCGAAGTTACGGCTACGTTTGTCAATCGCGGATCATGAATTGAGATGGTCAAACGTATAGCCCTAATTAATGGATTTAACTGTTTATGTTTATAAAATATTAATTCTCTAACCATACTCCTGAATTTTAAATATATTTTTCTAAGCCGCCTTCGTCTCCTGCATACATTTCTTAGTAGGAACTGTGGTGCAATTCCTATTCTTTGGTATCTGCTTGAATTTTGCTACGATGTCATTAGGTTAATTACATTCTTTTATGGGTTCTATGTGACTTTCTGCGATGCACTGAATGATTAGATCTTTAGCTTTGATAAGCCTTTTCTTTAGAGTTTATATTGGTAAAGTGTTAATATGTATTAATTACACAAGATGCATCACCATTGCTCTTAGTTTAATGTTTTATATTATACATTTAGTTATTTATACCCACGTAAAGTTGTAAATTATTTACAGTACCTACAACTAGAAATTTGATAATAGAAATAAGAAAAATCATTATTATAACGCTTACCATCTTTGCAAAGGTCTTTGTTAAGACGAAGAGGTTCAGGGAAACCTGAAATATTATATTGATCAAGCGTAATAAATTTGTGGCTATTAATTATCTCCTGTGTATTACAGGACTAAGTTTTAAAAATAATAAAAAAATATTAAGTGGGTAGTGTGTGGAACGACTTCTAGTTGGTGATGTTTGAGCAGGCGGCGGCGGCGGTGCGCCGGCGCAGGCGCGGGCGGCGCGGCGAGCAAACACGAGCGCGCCGCGCCGTCACGCCGCCGCGCCGTGTCGCGACCTCCGGACTGGGAGCCATTGTTGTCTCTCTGCGCCCGCGCTTAGTGCCGTGGACCTAGTACGAAGCGTAAGCGAGGGAAGTAGTTGTAGTGATGCAGAAATACGAATGGGCAGAATTATTTATATGGTGTAAACACCATTCTTTTTATGGTTTTATTGGAACGCGCTATGTTGTGAAATCAATCTATCCTAGCTAATCTTTTTTCAACGTGGGGAAAATCTTATAGATCCTTATGGATTCCTACCGACCAAAACCCCACGGTGGTCCGTTCCGGTCTAACTTCTTCTGCCTTGTAGGGGGGCCACGGGAAAGCATTCGCACATATCCATGGAACCCTAGCTAGTACTAGGTTTTAAAAAAAAGTATATCTCAAAAAAACTACCTTAACCTTGCTTCGCTTGCCATTGTCGGTAAAGGGCGTGGCGACTGTTCCTGTTAGGGTGGTAAACATGCTCGCCGCTTCGCTCGCGTCCGCACTGTGCCCACACCTTGCTATGCAGTCCTCCGCCGCACTTGTCATACAGTGCATAATAAAACATCTTTATGTGGCATGTTGCCAGCTCAGCGGGGATTGTTCATCCTCTGCTTTGTTTCAATTAGTTAGGTTCCTTCATGCACCTCATCACAATCCCGCCACACCACTGTGACTCCTGTGAGAGAAGAAATTAGCAGTTTCTAAGGAAAATTAACGTCACCTTGGACATTCTTGGACCTGTAAGGCAAAATCTGTTGATTTTAAAGTATAACACGGAAATTAGACCATTGTCAGTCCGTATAAAACACCTCTAAGTTGAAATGATCTACCATTGTTATGAACTAAGTAGGTACTATGACGTAAATAGCGTTATATTTCTAGGATAGCTACACAATACTACCTTTTGACGAGGGTTCAGTAACGTGTCATGGTGACACACGGAGTATAGAAAAAGATGAATGTCTTGCCTTCAAGACAAACATAATTAAATGATTTGGCATTTCCTTATTTTTATTGTAATTAATCAACTGTTTTTGCTCTGAGTAAATGTAGCTAAAATCCGGTCAACTTTGCTTGTAGCCTACGAACCGAAAATAAATAAAGATAAGAGATAACTTCACAGACTTGTAACATTTCAATTATTTTTAAATCTATGATGCAAATTCCTAATGTATAAATCTATGATACTAATAAACGCTTGAGCAATTCCCGTTGCGATATGCACGTACTTAAGGCTAAGAATGAATCATCTAAAAGCTGTAAAATCTTCATGTAATACCTACCGTCTTACTTGAGCGAGTGGATTACATTGAGTAATCCACGTGTAAGTCGTCGGGACAGGGCTCCCGAGGACCGCTGTCACGTCAAATTGATAAAAATGAGAAAAGTAAAGGTTGGGGCAGGAACGGGGCGCCGAGCGACGGTTACCCGCATCACCCCGTAAACAAACTTGTAAGTACTATGAGCCATAAGAATAAGAAAGAAATAGGCTCTCTTTACAAAAACTTTATGTGTAAAGGTTTAGAACCCTTTAACAGCCTTTCAAACTTTCAAATGATTCCCATGGGTTCAATAATATTTGCGATTCCAAGGTTTTACCCGCAAAATTTCATGCACCCTACGTTGGTAGGTAAATAAGCATTTGTAACATTCTTGATAAACCAACCTGTAGACTAGTTACATGAAAACTAGGATTAAAATCGTTAAACGGACTCGAAACGGTAGAGCATCATTGCATAGCATTTAGAAGCATGTCGCTGGCAGATAAAATCATTTAGCGAGGCTGGCGTTTATGTAAATGCCGCGATGTGCACGGCACACGGATCGGGCGTGTATTGGTACCGTGTATCCCAGCCGTTATAATTGCCATTGACAATCTGAGTGGAAAATTATTCGCGGGAATATGTGAACAAGAGTTGGGAATCATAATTTCGACTGTAATTTTGGGGTGCGGAGCGTATTAATTTCAGATAAGCGATAACCCAAAAATGTCATATGATTTATAATTACATCTGAGAGTACTACTCATAAAATAATGTTGAACCTCCTTTCAAATATGGTTTTTGATGCATTTAAAAATAAATAATCGGGACATATTTATATTTCCGAGTTTGCACTGAACAACATTGCTCCTTTATTTATCATTTAGTAGATGTTATACGGTGTTAGGAATGATAGGGATATTAGGGAGGATGTATGGGCTCTACTAGATGTTGTAGCCCTAATATTCTCCGAAAACATTGACTGTAACGGCGGACAGACGGCAGAGAGACACGGTGAAACTATAAGGCTTCCTAGTTTGACTGCGGAACCCTAAGATGTATGTAGGTTATAAAATGTTGTCACGGGTAATCGTACAATCACCCAGGAAGCAGGCTGCGTCTATCGTGCCGCGGAACGAGGGTGTTCGCGGATGACGTTGGCCATCCATCATCATAACACGCCGTCTACTAAGCCGACGGCCGCCGGCGGCAGTAACAATTTATACCGGAATAAATTAGGCGTGCAGCTATACGGCAAAACCCTCGTATTATAGCAAATGAGGCCTAATTAGTCTTCGTTTTACTTTAGAATACATATTTGTTAGTTACGTAAAACGCACATTACCTTAGTTACTCGAATTAATTTGATAATATAATATGTCGCCCTACGAACACACCATATACGGTCCCACCCTAAGCAATGCTAGATATTAAACATCCATTGACTTGGATACAAACATTCATGCTCAACAGACAAAGTTTGTCCCTACCAGGATTCGAACCTGGGACCCTCGGCGCAGAAGCAGGGTCACATGAGCTAATCAGGCTGTAAAATTAATTACACAAATAAAGAAGAAGAGAGAAGATATTTTTCAATATATATTTATTAATAACACAAAATAAAATTTAACATACTGATGAAACTCAATGAGAGCGCCAATAAGTCGATGCGAATACGATATTTTTGTATTCTAACTGGGTAGGTATGATCTCATAGATCATTTCAAGGTTTTGTTTGGTAAAAATGCTGGCTTACAATTAAATAGAATGGGTTCTCACGTCCAAATATATTAGTTTAGTCATGGTTTGTCGATACATAATAAATACGTTGCCACGGGTAAACGGTTAATATTTTATTGTGGTTAACAGTTAGAGAGCATTGAATACGGAACGAATCTGAGTGATATTTTAGTCTAACACGAATACCTTAATCGGTTTTTTGACTTATTCAAATGTCTTCTTCGTTTTGGCGTCGTCCTCGGACCTTGGGCCTCGAACAGACCGGTTGCCATCAGGTAATACTGTGAGCTTTTTAATCTGTAGTTGCAATCCAGTTTACGTTTAATGTCATCTTCAGGATTCAGCATCATGCTCCAACATACTTGTGTAAGTTTTTCTAGACTATCGAATTCAGAAATTGGATGTAAATAAAAATAAAAAATGCTCACAAAAAAAAAAAAATCTCGATAGGAACAAAATATTTTTCTGAAATCACATAATGAAAACCATACATTCGAGATAAGCGGGTTCAATGATTAGTATACCCCTTCCGAATCACTCTGTATAAATGTTCGAATGCAATTTGATTTAGGAACGAACGACAAAGCTACGCACACACGCCCACTGGCAGCCGTGTAGCAAATAACAGGTTTCCCATGAAAGTGTGGACGTCGCGTCTCGAAGTGTGTCGCACTGCGCATGAGTCCCGCGAAATTGCACCGCGCACTTTAGATGCTTTTTATTGCAAAAATGACGCACAACTGGCTATATGCTTTATAGTGATGTTACTACTAATAACTATATTGAAACACTTTGGCCGAATCAATCCAGCATTCATTAAAATTAACTTTACAATAAAATGATTTAAAGATAAGTACCTCTAATATATCTGTGATAAGTACGCTATAAAAGTAGTAAAAAAATCCCTGATAGGTATGGTATTGTCAAAATGGGAACAACATTATGTATTTAAAATGGGATAGAATTCATAAAGAGCTCATACCTTCTTCGTAGTCCCGTTAATATCGACCCGTATCACCCACCGTGTTAAGTCTAGAGAGAGACTTATAACAGGTCTCGACATGTCGGGATACAAAGCTCATAACATCGAGTAGGCTCAAGTAATTATGTGGAAGTTATTTAGTAGAAGACACAACTAGGGTTGGACTAAATGACGTCACAATTCCAGCTGTCAATGTGACAGATGTCATTTTGACAGTTGTAATTCGAGTTCGAGACGTCATTTAGTCCATCCCTTGTCGTGTATTCTACCAACTAACTTAAACATTTATATTATATCTATACCTACTTACTAATATTATAAAGAGGTAAATTCTGTTAGTTGGGATGCAGGGGATAATCTCCGGAAGAACTGATCCGATCGTGAAAATTCTTTCACTAAAAGAAAGCTACATCAGAGTTAGCGTAAAGCTAAATTTGGTAGAAGGAATGTTGGCTGCATTTTATCGCTGGTTTTATTCAGATTTTTTGAGCCAGGGAAGAACCAGCCCTCTTGTCACCTGTGGACGCAATCAACCTAGGAGCAATTTGTTTAATAGGTCATTACTATAATAGACTACTTACCTACCTACCTATTAATAATAGACAGCTCGTTCAACCTAAGTCGTCTGCGATGTGAATATTAATACACCGACATGTTTTCGTTTAATTGAATAATTATTCAAATTATTTGCTTGGGAATAGAATAGAGTATCAGTAGGTACCTATTAGGTATAATTTATTGAGACAATTATTAACTAAAATCTCTTAAGTGAAATAATAAATCTTTGGGAATCAATACACAAGGTAAATAATTGGCTCATCATGAATATTTAACCCACCCATAAATTTATTGCTAAGTATTTAATCACTACCTATGCGCAGGACGTAGGTACTTACCTTATAAAAAAATGCAATCTGCCTTTATTCTTGCTACAATAAAGCTTTTTTTGATACAGGTACCTGTCTGGAATAGGTACTTAATATTCGGGTGCGGACTACCTGTCTGGCCGCGCGGGTAGTTAGTCGGGTAGTTGCAAAAACTGCGCCCACGCATAGCTCCCACGCTCGTCGAACGAGGTCGTCGACCCGCGCGCGCGCCTCCTTGCATCGATGCTAATTTGACGAATATTGACTATTACGTGTGATAACCATGCTCCGACTCCGAAAATTCCGATCGAGCGCTAATCGATACAATATTTTTTTATATCAACGTGATCCATATAACATACTGATTAATCGGTTATAAAATTTAACACTATTTTTGTTATACCTTATATATTCATTTAATATAATAATATACATTTCTTATATTTACGCGAATAGGTACGAATGAGGTGGTTGACGTCCTGGTCTCATAGTTGTAGTAACAATTAAATATGAGGGTACCCCGTCTCAAACTATGACACCAGGACGTCAACCACCTCAGTCCTCCCGTGACCATGGTTGCTGTAAAGCAGCCGAAACGTCGGGAACGTAAAATAAAAATAAAAAAGCGATAAAATCCTTAAAATAGTTTCATTTCAATAATAATATTATTTGACGTTCTACGAATTTAACTAATCAGTGACTTAATGTCGATCGAGAGTCGAAGAATTGCTCTATTTAATAATTAGTAACTTTTGCCCGCGGATCTGCCCGCACGACCATCCATTTTGCTCTGCTGCTCCAACCTCAATGGACACAGAGTACCTAACCTATTAATTACAAACGGTTGCAGTTTCAGATAAAATGTTAGCAAAATATTTTTCATGGAGAGTGTAACTGCACCTTGTTATTCAAAAGACAAGCTTAATGACGTGGACCCATTGATGGTAGAAAAAAATAATTGCAACATAGTAACAAACAGGCATAGTGTTATTGCAACGAATCGTATCTGTAAGTGGGTATAGAATGATAAGTAGTAGATATCCTTGCATATGTAGGAGGCTAACGACCAATCTAACTAATATGGGTGAAGCTAAGACTTGTCCATGGCCCAGGATAACAAAAATAACATTAACAAATTGAACGTTTCAGTAAAATAACATCGTAATTAGAATAAAGTGTTGAAGAGAAATAAACGGATACGGGGGACTACGGTCTCAGCACGCGTGCAAGTGAAGCCATTTTCACTTTTATTTATTTAGGCTGCTATGTTTTCATTCCGACCTTTTAAGCCGCGGGCTCGGGCGTAAAGCAAACGCGACCGTCACGCCAAAGCATCGTTTTAGATGCTCCTATGTTCTTCGAAACTCGTTCATATCATGTAAAGAAGTTAGAAGCCATTGCGTACAGATAATAAAATAGCACGTAACCGTGTAGAGGAAACTACAATCTTGCGGAACTTCCGCGGCTGAGTATTGGGAATTATGTTGGAAGTTTTAGTTATTGTTCGGTTAGTTCAGTTCATAGTTGTGAATGATGATGGCATGATAATGTAAGTTGAAGGAATGTGAATGGATATAAATATTTTGTGCTGTAACGAGGAGCGATCGCGATGATTGTTTCTTTGAGGTCCAAAAAATAAATGAATATGTAAAACGTATCCCTAATCTTTATTAAAACAGCAAACATCAAACAAAATTCAAAAAAAATAACACTGCAGCCTGGCATCCCTTTTTGCGTCGATCCAATCGCAAATTCCATCATACGAGAACTTGATGTATAGTCTGATGAATATTTTTTTCGCCCCGAAAATGCAGTAACACTATAACGCGTAAAAAGTGGTAATTGTGCCGAAGACGTCCGAACATTGGCGGTTGCAATTTTCGGCTGATTCTTCTTGTTTTTGCGCAGCGGGCGCAGATATGTCGCCGTAATTGCACCTCGCGTCACATGACAAACCGCTTCTGCAGACAAGCCATCTTTGAACATATATGTGACCACATATGGGTATCTGTGTGATGCGGGTTCGTGGATTGCGTAAGTAATCAACTTTTGATTATCGGATGGAAACTTGGTAATGTTTAGTGGTCGTCGAGTGTTTTTAAGCTTTAGTCTTTTGATGTTACGATTATGTATCTAATCAGAATTATCATTTACAAATCAAAGGTTGAAACGGAATACCTTGATTGAGGGATAATGGGACCGCAGTTTATTCGCAATAGAGGACCTGGTGGACCTGACTAGGCTAGCGTAGGCTATTGAGGCTTCCAATAAAACGTGATAGTAATTTACTTATCCAATAATTAAAATCAAATTATAATGAGAAACAATGCAACAAAACTTTATAGAGCAACGTTGATCAAACCACGTCCCGTTATATTGAGCGACAAATAATGAACATTTGAACAATAACTATGATTGTTGTGGTTTATGAGCATATAGTGAAATAGGATTTGGCCTATTCCAACTAGCAGCCCTTATCCAATATCCTGGCGTGTTATCTCAGCGCTACCAGCAGCTTGTCAGTCCGTATTTACGAGCGCCATGATAATCCATTTTTCCCCTGTCGACATTTACGGCTCGCGCTAAGATAAGTCCTGGCTACATTGTTTTCGTTTCATTCCTAGTTTACGAGTCTGTGTAAGTATACTTGTAAAATTATAGCTTCAATGTAGCTACGGGTTACATATCTGAGATGGAATATTCGCTTGCAGATCTCATTGACGGCATATACGTATTCATATAAGTGAAGTAGCTGGCATAGTTTGCAATTTGTCAAATCATGCGTTGTTAAAGTTTATTACCTGTCAATATGACTATTGAATGTACACACATCATTGCTGTACAATATTAGCGAAAATGTGTTTCGTCTTCTGCGAATTTTTTGTCATTGTGTGACGTCGATTACAGAAGATATTATATAAACTTGAGATTTTTTTTGTGAACAATATGTTTTAACAAATCTGTTACACTAAGTAAAAGGGTATATTTAAGTGAAGCTAGGCTTTGCAATATGCTAGACGCCCGCATCTTGATGTATAGTTCAAATTTGTTACCTCAAATAGACAGACTGACGGTCCGTTAAATTGACTAACCCGGCGCCAGCCAGTGTATTTAGAATCAGAATCACAATATTTTTTGATCATGTACACTATTAAGGACAATACTTATAAATCATCTAACTAGTTACAAAATGCTACAACTTTACCACCCGTTGGAGAATGACGGACAAGAAACTCCATGGTTGCTCTTTTTAAAAAGATCCCTTATATTTTTGAGCTTATGGGTATGTGACGTATACGACGTATGGGTACATTACATTTTTGGCTAGGCAAATTTTGGGTATGTGAGAACAATGTAGAAACGGCTAGGCAGATTCTAGCAGCTGTTCAAAAAAATGTACTACCTCTAAGTATACCATTACAAGTTAATGGCTACATGGTTCCCACATTTTCAAATTACTTTTATGTATTTTTTTGTAGTTTCCTTTCGCCAATTGGAATACCTCCTGTTTACATAGTACTGCTTTTGCATTACCAGGCTATGTCCAGTGTACAGCAAATCTTTCACTCGCGACCGTGTGTGGCAAGCTTAATGCTTCTCGCTCTCGAAAGTTCTCCACAAACCAGCTCAGGTGAAGGGATCTAATCCCAACTACTCTCTCCATTAGCGCAACCAAGATACGATTACTTACACCAACTTTATGGCGCTAATTAAGCTTTACTACTTGCAATATGAGTACTTATAATGAACTCGCCTGAGCTATTAAATTTTCTCCCGCTGGTAATAATAAAGTTTTTATATTCATTTGCTTACAAGTGGGGCGCGCTGAGCAGATTATTTCAAGCGTGCAACTATGTTAGGTAGCTAGGTACTGGTATTTTAAGATACACTATTTGAGCTTGTTTTTTTGCAGTTAACTATGCTGTGATGTACTTAAACTTACATAACAATGTTAATATTGATTTAAAAAATGTTGACAGGAGAATGCAAAATAAAATATTATGTGCCTGATTGTTTGTTTGTTTACAGGCTATAGCAGCGGCTAGTAGACTTTGGCAGATGTTTAAGCATACTATTATTATTTTATTTAGCACAATGAAGCATCAGCTTCCTCCAGCAATGCATCTAGTTATTATGGTTTAACATAGAAGAATCAAAGTAGAGTAGTTATTTTTCATGATCAATTTATTGTAGTTACCATTTTATCACAAAGTTACTAAACATTCCCGACATGACGGGCACTGTTAATAATATTTCCATAATAATATAAGAAGGATTAAAGGGATGTGTTAACAGCGTAGTAGGCTCCGGAGAGGGGAGGTGAGGTCTTGTCAATATTGGCTCGGCGCGGGCGCACCGACGGCGGCGGGGCGGGTGCGCGTGCGCCGTGCGCCGGAACTGCACCTGATCACACATACCGCTGCGCACATAAATGCACAGGTATCAGCGGTATGTTTAAAAAAAACTCGATGTTCCATTTAGAAAAACCGTCTCTTTATTGATTTCTTATATTTACGCGAATACTACACATTGAAATAAAACTATTTTTTAATACGCGATAAAATCCTTAAAAAATATAGTTTTATTTCTAAGCGTCTCTTTATTGACACCGGAATAGCACATAGTTCTAAGCTAATAAAACTTTTAAGCACATTTAGCAAATGTGCTTTAAAGTTAAAGTTACCAATATACTAAGACAGTCCGTAGTTACTGTTTTATAATAGTACAATATATAACATGTAACAATTACATTGTAAAATATTTTAACAGGTCAAACGGTAGGATATGAAGGTCGCACTCACGAAAAATATATCAAACTAGCTGTTGCCCGCGACTTCGTCCGCGTGGTATTTAACAACGTCTCAACCGTTGGCAACAGCCTGCTCGCGTTCTGATCCCGCGGGACGCATTGCAGATTGTTGCTATCAAACTTTAAGCAGGCGCAGCGCTGCAACATTGGTTTTAATTTTTTTCGAGACATCCAATTTTTTTTTTCTAAAATAAAAGTAGCCTAAGTTACTCCTTGTTACATCAGCTATCTGCCAGTGAAATTCCCGTCAAAATCGGTCCAGCCATTTCAGAGATTACCCGGAACAAACAGACAGACAGACAGACAGACAGACAGACGGACAGACAGACCGACGGACAGACAGACCGACGGACAGACAGACAGACAGACAGACAGACAGACAAAAATTGTAAAAAATGTTGTTTCAGTATAGGTAACGTGTATACATCCAAATGCACTTAGTAAAAAGCGGTTATTTCAATATTACAAACAGACACTCCAATTTTATTTATATGTATAGATAATTTGAAATTTTAATGATAATACTATGTGCTAAGTGCGCGGTGAAACGGTACTGCCTCGCATTCTCAGAGAAAAATTAAACACTGTTAACACATATATTTTATACATTAGCGTGATCGTTACGACCTACTCGTTAGCCTCTTAAAATATAGTAAACAATTTTTTTTAATACAGACCCTGGTTGGTCCTTTATAGATATTTGTACTTACGGATTTCTGCTTTCAGCTGCCAATATTCTGGGGTAAATGCGGCTACGCACTTAGATTCTATCACATGTAATACTTATGGCCCTCGATATAAGCCCACCTTATCGAGGTAGGGGCCGCGTTATGCTCACGGTTCGAGCTACGTGCCGCGACCCAGGCCCGTTGTATTAGCGCTTTTACCCACATGTACTTGTAATTCGTATGCATTTCCTATTAGTTTTGCGGAGGAGACATTCCTATAATAGGCAACACATGTGCCATAAGCTCGGTTACGCGCTCGTAACACATCGGAGTATTTGTTTTATGTCGCCATTATTAGGCTTAGTGTTGCCATTCTAACGAAACTACCAATTTGATGTGGGGTTCATGGTGCATCGTACTGTAAAATGATTGTTTGTTGTCATTGAACTGAAATTCTGTATTATTGATTGGTATGCAATTATAATTATACCTACTTATTTGAAGGCATTTCTAACATACCAGAATATGAAGAGAGAAGAGATGTTTTGGCTATTCATTTATGGAGTTATTTCACTGATACCATGATCTTTGTAGGTTTAGGTTAGGTCGGTATGACCTCGCCGGGGCGCCACAGTAGTATGCCAAGTGCGATCCTGTGACGCCCCGCTCAAAGGCGGTGAAGGCGGACCGTGGAGTTTTAGTGGGTATACCGGCACTCTGTCGGGGAGTCCCACATACCCCTCTCGTCCCCCCGGGTGGGAGGGGATGCGTAACGCAATTCTCCACGTTAAAAAAAAAAAAAAGGTCGGTATGACCTAATGCGATACTACAGTTAGGTGTCTACATCAAATGTTAAGTGTCATCATATCGAATGACGGCTATTTACACTGATTATTAACTAGCTTTAGCCCGCGGTACCTGGATGATATATAGCCTACAACTACTCAGAGATAATATTTTCTATTAGTGAAAGAGTTTTTGGAATCTCATCAGTATTACCGGAAATTACTCCCTACATCCAAACTCGCAACCTATACCATTTATTCTATACCGTTTATACGGTTTTATACGGTCCCACACTAAGCAACGCTTGTATTGCGGGTACCGTACAATGTACTGGGGGCGAACCCAGTATACAACACATATATAAATATTAAACATCCATGACTCGGACACAAACATTCATGTTCATCACACAAAGTTTGTCCCTACCAAGATTCGAACCCGGTACCCTCGACGCAGAAAGCAGGGTCAATACCAACTGAGCTAATCAGGTCGTCAAAAGTATAGTTGATCATGCAATATTCACACGTTATAATTGTTAATTACGTACAATTGGATCGAAATTAACTAAATTCCTCAATGACGTCATTGCGGCGCATGAAATCTATTTCGTTCTGTATAATTGATGAAACTTGTATATCAAATTTTCGATCAAATCCACGTAATTAGGCCGAACAATCCGCTGTATCCATGCGTTCACGCATTTAACACGATTATGGTTTAATAGCGACGATGTGTGCTGCGAGCCGTACACATAGCTGCGCATGTGTGGGCACTGTGTGCACACCCTTAATGGTAATTAATCATTGTTTACGTTTACAATACTTACTTAATTATGTGTAAGTAAGTTTATAATTCGTCGGACTTGTATGTGGGCGACGTGTTTATACCGTCACTACCTTAAGGAGAGTTTTGAAGGATATAATCAAGGAATAAATATGCATCTTAGCTCGTTGTGTGTAATATAATGAGTAGGTAGGTAATACCGAATTGCTGTATCTTATTCGGACGTGTTGTAGGCTATACCTACAACACTACGCCGCGCCGGTGGTTAGGGTATAGGAAAATAAAAAAAATGCAAAATAATCTTATACATACTATATATCTATACTTAAATAACAATGTGTGTGGCGAGCGCGGGTCGCGGGGCGTCTGCGCGGTGAGATCACTGTATTCACTGTTGCTGCTGGGGCGGCGCGAGTCGCGCGGCTTGGTGTAGGATGTCGCGTTTTTCTTTAGGGAAGCGGAGTTCGCGCGCGGCGAGGCGAGCGGCGCGCAGCTCGCGCTCGGCTCGCGCGAGCTCGGCGCGCAGCACGCCGCCGCCCGTCGCCGCCGCGTCGCGCTCCCGCGCCGCCCACTCGCGCGCCATCTGCTCGCGCATCGCGTCGTCCAGCGCGCGCGCCGAGTAGTGCGCGACCACCTCCTGGCGCGAGCACTGCCGCTCGCGCATCGCGCGCAGCGACCCGTTCCAGTGCAGCAGCTGGAACACCGTCATCAGCTCCTGGAACTCGAGCATCGTCCGGCCCTTGTTCGCTTCCAACATGAATCTGTGAAGCAAAATGAATGTTGAAAACATTGGCGTGCGTCTCGCTCTCATACCGATGTAGTCGTCACTGTCAATAGCCATCATACATTTGAGTTCTACCAAGACAAGTCGACGACACTCTCAGCAGGTCAGACCAAAAGGCCTGGACATGGCATATAAGCATAAGACAATAAGCTGTTCATATAAAACGAGTTCACCCTCCATCGCATTGTCAATCTCACTCGAATCACTTTGAATCCCCCCCCCCCTTTCCATCAAGAATTGGCAGAAGAATACAGTACGGATGTTGGCCGTAGGTGGGTCCATTTGATACTCCAAATACTCCAAGCTAAGCAGCTATATCCTGACATATCGGTTATTAAAAAGTCACCTATACCTACACAAAGAAATAGCAAGCAGGCTCTACCTATTCAATGTTAAATATAAATATTATGTCGCGTGTAAGAGCTCCTAGTTTACCTGAAGGCGGCGATGCCGGCGCTGGGGTCCTGGTGGTGCGCGGCGGCGTCCCCCGCGAAGGAGGCGCGCGCCTCCGCCACCGCCTTCTCGATGAAGTGCTCGGAGATGCGCCGCGACTCGTGCTCGTTGAACACGCTGTTCATTAGCGCTATCTTCGCAGCGCTGCGGCGAGCCTCCGCTTTTGTAGGACAATTCTGCGATACAACAAGCTTCATTCAAGTCTCTCCGATTAGCTAAACTTGGAGATGGAAACTAAATTTAGCAATGATTCAATCGAAGCCATAATCGCTCGTTGAATCTTACGTTGAAACAAATAATAGAGTATCTTACGATAGGCCAAAAAACATCTAAAAATATCATAAATAACAGAAAATAGATACATTAATTGCAGGCTTGTCTTCACCTGCATAGCGTGCTGAATATTTGAAACATGAGTTTTAATTTCGGTACCTGAAAGCTACCAAAACACGCTCCTCCGGGCAGCGTGACGTAGCAAACGTAGGGCGGATGCGCCGCCGGCACCGACTCGTAGATGACGAGAGCGCCTCCACCGCCCGCGGCGCCGCCGCCCCGCGCCGCCTTCACCTGCCAGAACTCCTGGAGTGCTTCTACCACGTTCACTGTTGATAGTACGCCGTCCGCTAAATAGATTAAGCAAAATTAGCAATTTGTACTTATTTAGATCGCGGAAAATTGAGAAGACGGAGATAAAGAGCGCGACTACGTTAAAAAGCCACTTATTATATACCTGTGCCTACCTTGAAAAAGCTATGACTAGTGCTAACTGAATATACACTTATATTGAGAATTAATACGAAGACAGATAAAAGATAGATAAGTTTGGCTGGAACATTCATCACTTAGGTCTGATAAGCTTCTTCAGGCCTGAGCTCTGAATAACAAGCAGAACATCCTATAGTACTATTTGTAATTTGTTTGCTCTCTCGAATCCGTTTCTACTCTATACTGAACGGGTCTTCTAGCTCCGTTTTGATTAGGTTGTCAAGCGAACAATTCAATTGTGCACTGCACTACCACATATTTAGCGAGCAGGTCTTCGTGTCTGCATTCCCAGCTATCATTGTAAGAATTTCTAATTAAGGGTTCGCAGACTCAACGAGTCGTACATCATTCCATCTTCATTGAAGCGGCCCATTAAGTGAATGAAGTGATTATGTCCTGCTATTTCTCGATACCGGTATCGATTCGTGATTTCATTCGATTACGCCAATTTTGAGTTACAATGTTGTACAGTAGAGTAGTAACTCTTGGTAACTACTACTACGGTATACAACATTGTGTACATTGAGATGTAATATGACACCAGTCATACAGTCTTATGTACCTTCTACCTGTCTTTATTACTTGTATACGAGTATGATAGTTAATAAATAACAATACAACATTTTAATTCGGGTTCTTCGTGTTAAAATTTTGTTACCAGTTTAAAAAAGCAAAATTATATACACTTAAAACTTGACTGCACATCACAAGTTATGAATAGAGGGATGGGGATTTGTAAGTACTTGTCCTGTTTTAATTTTGAAGACAATAATGCAGATGATGTATTTTTATAGTAGACTTAAGTGAATAAATAGCAACTGAGTCACATTTGTCTAACAGATATATCCCCGCACGCGGATTGACTTCATCGAACGCAATAAAATTCGCGACGACTTATAAACGGGAAACACTTTACCTGAAGACACTTTACTGAATTCTTACAATATTGTAGGTTAATTATGTTGCAAAGGTACCTCAGTTCGATACGTGTACGGTGTAGCCGTATGCACCTTCATATATTCGATCATCTCGGCACTTTCCGTGGCACAAGCGATTCACATTGCATGCAATGCACTTGAGTTCGCAATCGGTTAGCAAGCTAACGGCGCGTGCTCGCTCTCGCACGTATACCTATTCATTTCCATATTAAGCGTACTTTAAATACAAAGATGGACTTCAGCAATATGATCCAAATTGCAAATGGAAGAAGTGCTGTAATTTTTCATGTAAATAGAAATCGAGTTAAAAATTTGGCGCACCGAATTAGAAGCTAAACTAGATCCCAACTTATAACTTTCCCTATACAACTTCTAAAAGATTTGCTAAGTTATACTAGAAGTAAACCTGAATGAAATCATTTTATAAAAGAATCGAGACGCTACGATAAAAAAAAACACCTTCAAAGTTTTACTATGAATGACACCACAACCGCTGCCATAATAATTAATCACATCTGCGTATTTTTCCAGTAACTGGAGCGTATAAACAGAAACAAAAATGAAATCTCCGAGCTGCAAGCAACGAGTTTTTCCCTCTACAGACATTATTATCTCACAATGAGTCGACTGTTACTGAATCGCGACGTTTTGCGAGCGCTCCCCAGACGTCAGACGCGTTTTCGGCATTCATCTGTTAGGATTGGAAAGGATTTTTCTCGACTTTCCAAGGTGTGCCATAATTAATATTCGTTATCTTTTTAGGCGTACAAACTACCTAGTAATAGGAGTAAAGGGTTCACGAGAAAAAGTATATTTAAGTTTTTAAGGCTCGCAATAAAAATACACGTCGAAAAAAAATTTACTTATTTAATGTTGCATTAAAGATCTTAATTTGCATTATACCTAAGATACAATAACGAAGTCAACGCCTATCGCAGCCAGTTTAAAAAACAAATAGATACCTACTTTTGTTTTTGGAAATAGTGAAACCCATTGTAAAGTCAGACCGAGTGGCCTGTCATTACAAGCACAAAGCTTCGCCCTACAGTCGCGAGTTGTGGAGATAATGACGCCATTTTCCTTCCGCTGAAGCTCACTGTTTTACTCAACCTACAATGTATCGTGCAGTTATTACAATTAGTAGTTTTCTAACTGCGGTGCATTTGGTTTTATGGAACATATAATAAAAGTTTCTGTGTTAAGAACGAACTTTTGTATAGATATAAAACTATAGTTATTATGTTTGAATCGATTAATAATGCATTCACGCTGGGTACGTTCTCTCTTTGCCATGCTTAACTCTTTTGACGCCTTTCAAGCTACGGGAAAGCTTTTTTTTTAATAATCTCATTCATACCATAGAACAAAGACCGCACATTATACGTCCTCATTATCGTTTTGTTATTTAAAAGAAGGAAACAGTATTATTTAATGGAGAGGAACAAAAACTCGGAAAACACTTCAGAATTTATAAACACTGTCTTCTGAGTTTTTATTTAGACACGACCATATTTTAAAAGAATTCTGTTGAAAGTTAAAATATTTCCCTCGCAATGGAAGCTTTTCATCCGTTCACTGGGTAATTTGAGTAAATATTTACATCTTTTTTTTACATTTAGAATGACTAAGTTCTTACTTTGATTCATACAATTCATTGGTAAAACAAATAGGCACTGCTTTTATTGTTCAATTTACAACAGTGTTCGGATACAAAAGCGACGAACAATACAAAAAGTCGAACATAATAGGTAGTCATTGGAGTTCATTTTACATCAACCATAACAATTATGTCGTTAAGCCGGCGAATGGGTCTGTTCACACGAGAACTGCTCGCGCAACACACGATAGAAAGTTCAACAATACTGTGAATATTATGGAAAATATTGTTGAAAGTCGGAATACAACATTTCGACTACTTTTCAAGAAAATCTGTTTTGGCTTGGGAACGCTAAAAAGGCTAGGAAAAGAGAAATAAGATTTGACTTATTTTGCTCCCATAACTTTCAAAATGAAAAGGTTTGTATAATTATTAGAAGTTTCAATTTATCTAAATATAATTTTAACATTTTTTTTTTTTTTTATTACATTTTAGGCAAGTATTTGATCTCAATCTCACATGATGGTAAGTGATGATGAGATCTACGATGGAGCATACTTGCCTAGGTAGGAAGGCGGCAGTAGATCGAGACGCTACATTCACTAGGCACATGCAGCGCAACTGATCTGACCCGCCATCCATGAATGGTAACACCGAACATCATACCGGAACACGGCTAGGCCGCTTGGCGACATGGCTTTGTTCAGTGGGTGGTGACTAACCACGGCCGAAGCCTACCACCAGTAGAGTTGTCACCTAGTTGGCACCACCCAGGGTCACGTGTAGGGTATCTCGAGGGTATTTAATTCTCCTACGGACGAAGGTGACTCGACCCCAAACATTACCAAACATTATCAGTTTGATAGACGGACAGACAGATGAAGCTTACTGTTGATAAGTTAGCTTGAATTATATAGACTAGCATTTACCCACGGCCCCGCCCACATGTCCATTTCAAGGGCAAAACAAGTAAAATTTGTTATTCGGGAAGCAAAACCTATCTAAGAAGATAACCAAAACCATATCACTACAAACCCTGCCACATATACATAGAAGTACTAGCTGCGCCCCGCGGTGTTAACCTCGATTAAAAAGTATGAAAAGTTAAAATAAATCTTTCCCACGGGAACCATACATTTTACCGGGATAAAAAGTAGCTTATGTGCTATTCCAGACTATAATCTATATTTGTGTTAAATTTCATCCAGATCCGTTCAGCCGTTCTGGCGTGATTGAGTAACAAACATCCATCCAAACTTTCACATTTATAATATTAGTGGGATTAGTGGGATTACAAGGAGATCGTCCAAAACTAAGTATACTAATACTGGAGTAGTTAAGCTATATAAAAACCCATACATAGTATTAGGCTATTACAACGTATATCATTAAAGCTACACATTATTGTAAGAGTAAGTGAGGCTGTCAAGGGTGCCAAAAAGCCTGTCACAGAAAAAGGAATTTGTATGGGAATGACTTCAACCCTCCTCGGTAGCTACATTAATAACGCTCCGTATAAAGGATAATGTTTGGTAAAACGAAATAAAAACAGGAAAACACGTACGGGAGTAAGCAATATAGGTAAGTAAATAAACTGGCTGGGCGATTCGATCTCATCAGGCTGTTTCATGCAATCATATCGTTACCAAAACATTTTTTTTTTTGCTCGATATGTTTTACGATCGTAAGGAAGTCGTTATGAGAGCTCTGTAGATGAACTCCTTGCTTGCTAAGCTAATAGCCGTGGTCAAACCAACCGTACTGAACGACGATGTACAGTATAGCCGCGGTCTAGCCTCGCGTTCAATCTTAAAACGCCCAGTGGCGCTTACCAAAGCTGATAATAATCTGTAGCTGCTATAATAAGCACAAATTGGTGAAAAGTGTTATTTATACAAAGTGATCGCAGGCATTCTAATATTCACATTATACCCAACCATTGTATTTATAGAGGAATACAATATTGTAAGAAATAATGCAATGCAATACGGTCCAATCTTCGACATCAAAGAAACCTAATCACAACTCACATAAGGTCACATAAAGTCTACACACGACCCGTACCAATGTCAGAGATGGGATCCTATAAGGAAGTAATGTCAAATAAATTACTAAATTTTGACCCCGAGGGGAGAAAGTAAAAGCCATTCGGAGATCCAATAAAAATGATCGATGAACCAGAAGGATCAGCAGCAAAGCTAAAAGAAAACTTTATGTGCCATGGACAAGCTACATTTTTATTTAATTGTAGAGCAAGCAAGCTATTGCAAATTCTCAAAGGAATTTTAGAATCAGAATACTTTTATACATTTATGTACCATTACGTATGACTTTCCAGAAATATTAATTCCATCTCTACCACAGAAGTTTTTTTGTGGTAGAGTTGTAGTTGTACCACAGAATAACTTCTAACAATTTTAGTAGGTACATAAACTATACCACCCGTAGTTTCGAATGGCGAGGCCTAGACCACAACGGTATGAGGCCAAATCGTAGCCTGTTTGGGTCATTGCGGTGGACTTCGCTTTTTATAAGTACCGAACGTTGAGCCGAGGCCCAAGTTTAATTAATCTGTGCCCAACATTTAAAAACAGAACTATTATTATAAGACATCTATACCAAAAAAGTAAGGGGTTGGTAAAAATTCAAAATCAGAATCAGAATATTTTTATTCATGCGAACCATTAAGTACAATACTTATGAATCGTCAAAAGTAACAAAATGCTAAGTTACTACTTTACCACCCGTTCCGAATGCCGTTCCTATGGAGAAGAACGGGCAAGAAACTCCATGGTTGCTCTTTTTAAAAAGATCATTTACATTTTTGAGCAGTACATTATTATAGGTATGTGAATTAATATATTTTCATGGTAAAATCACTCTTTTGATTTCGTGTTCTGATTTTAGCACTTGCACCGCGCAAGAGAAACCAGTCCCACGCACAAGGAAACACATCTTCGCTCGCTCAGCAATCATTTCAAATAATTAGCTGACCGTTAATTATGTACGTTTAACGTTGTATGATCGCTTTACGACTATAATAAATATCTAGTATATTGGTCCAATCGCGAGCCGATCGCGGTTTTATTATTTAACTGGACTTCTACTTGACTAGGCGCAATACTATTATTATTATTTTATGGTGAATGATAAGGTCGCATCGGTGAAGAAACGGAGTATAGAAGCGAAGTCCGAATGCACTTGAGGGAGGCTTCGAGCTCTACACCAGACATTAGTATGTACCTATATATAAAACCGTCTTCAAAAAACTAAAAAGCAAAAAATAATCTAATCTTGAAATCTACCTTTTCTAACAAAATCAAATATTTAACGACAAAAAAATAAATTGAGAACCTCCTCCTTTTTGAAGTCGGTTAAAAATTGAATTGCTTATTAACGTTGAAAGTTGCGTGGCTTTTTTGTATGATTTTTTTTGTCTAGTGTTACCTGCTTTGTATAACGAAGCTAAAAATTATATAAGCATAAAAAAAAACATGCTTAGGAGTGTGGTTTTCCATAGTCACTAAAGCCATAGATTATTACAAAAAAAATCTGCCCCTACATTGAACGTTCTTCATGTTATACAGTGGTCCCCACAATTAGGCTACATGTTGAACAGCTGTGTACCAACTAACCAACCTAATAGGTACTTAACAGTTGTGGTTAAAATTTTCCTCAAGCAAAAGTAGTTATCAGTAAAAACTCTGTGACATTTGATGTAGCCAAAAAAAAATGGCCGCCCATTTTTTTTAAACGTAACATCCAATTAATGTTTTCAGTACAATGAACTACGTTCAAAGAACGGGGCTTTCAAGTACTACATACGTACATTATTATACAAGTATTATTATGTACTTACCTCGGTAAGCAAAACTAATGAACTAATGTACAGTACCCTACAATTAATACGGTACGCTATCACTCACCCATTCACTTATTCCTGACTTCTACTGTACGTACTATAAGCGTGGGTATAAGTGTGATTGCTGCTGAGTCACCCTCAAATAAGTAGTACTTAATGCGGTTGTCCACACATAACGCAAACACATTATTATTACTTTGACAGTTTAATCTATAAGAACACTGAAAAATTTAGGTTTATTAAATTTCTATTGAAAATTTGACCCAACAAAAGTTCATATTTACTATCACAAAAAGAGTTACGACAAAGCGTGACGTCACATTACACTATTTTGACGTTTAATCTTGATTTTTTATGTCTATTCTACATCGTTTTACATTGAATATGACGTCATTTCAGCAGTATGACAGTTAGTATAAATAATGGGGCGCAAAATGAAACTAAAATACGATTATCAAAGGAATACGAGTGTTCATAATTTACCAAACTATGTTGCTTTATACACACGCGAACTTTGAAGCGTTCTCCACAATGTGTACACGACCTTATTGCGTTTTTCACTAACATAAAAAGTGGATTTTTCCAGCGTATTAACATTCAAGTAGTTACATAATAACCGCACTTATTAGAGTCCTTGCGTGCCATATTCTTTAACGTTCTAGATATTAAACTTGATATTACCATTGAAATTGACCACTTTTATTAAGCGACCGATATTAGTTAGCACAGTGGAAAGGGGTCCGGGTACTCGTGAGAAGTCTAATATCAAAAGGCAAATCATAGAAGAACTCTTTTGTACCATAAATAAATAAAGTAAAAAAAAATCCCCACGTTAACATGGGGTCGGCAAGCGTAGGCACCTAACATTATTTTCTCTATGGCCAGCAATTTTTAGCAAACAGCCTCCGGTACCGGTGCGTATAAATCTATTTACCAACACTCCATAAACATAGAAGAAGCCATCAATCAAGCTGAAGGAAGTCGGGCACCGAGTGCGGACGTGCTGAGCATTCCCACCAGCTAGGTTACTGGGTACGGATCACAACTGCCGAAAATAATCCCGTTTAATATGCGAAATAAGCCACGAACGGCGCGTGGGCAGCATATAGACGGGGACGAATGTTAAAGACCATAACACATTATTGAAATGCTGAAATAAATCGTCATTATTCCCGCTAAATAAATATATATAATAACTAGCTGCGCCCTGCGGTGTTATACCCGCGCAAAAAAACATGTCGATCCTTTGCGCTTTTGAAAAATTGAAACAAATTTATCCCACGGGAACCATACATTTTACCGGGATAAAATCCTATGTGCTATTCCAGACTATAATCTATCTCTGTGCCAAATTTCATACAGATCCGTTCAGCCGTTCTGGCGTGATTGAGTAACAAACATCCATCCATGCATCTATCCATCCATCAAAACATTCACATTTATAATATTGTATAGATTAACACCATTATGCTTCTAATCCCTGATAGGATTGGCAGGTGCAGCGCAGTGCACCCACATTATCACACCGATGGTATTTGGTTGCAATGTGATAGGAGGCGACTGTAAAAATAGCTATGTACAACTATGGGATATCGAGTATGGTGACCACAAAAAATCGGGAAGCTTGTCATGAAGACAGCTTATTAATTATTGAAAAGTCTAGTACTGGTAGTAGCGCTTAAGAACAGCATAATCTATACATATAATAACAACTAGCTGTTGCCCGCGACTTCGTCCGCGTGGTATTTAACAAAGACAACCGTTGACAACATCCTGCTCGCATTCTGATCCCGCAGGACGCATTGCAGATTGTTGCTATCAAACTTTAATCAGGCGCAGCGCTGCAACATTGGTTTTAATTTTTTTTTAGTGAGATCCTATTTTTTTTTCTAAAATAAAAGTAGCCTAAGTTACTCCTTGTTATATCAGCTATCTGCCAGTGAAAGTCCCGTCAAAATCGGTCCAGCCATTTCAGAGATTACCCGGAACAAACAGACAGACAGACAGACAGACAGACAGACAGACAGACAGACAGACGGACAGACAGACAGACAGACAGACAGACAAAAATTGTAAAAAATGTTGTTTCGGTATAGGTAACGTGTATACATCCAAATGCACTTAGTAAAAAGCGGTTATTTTAATATTACAAACAGACACTCCAATTTTATTTATATGTATAGATGTATAGATGTAACTGATCTCTGTCTGTACATGGAAGATATTATATGAGATAATCTATTGGGAGCCTTTATCAACGCAATAGAACTCAAAACGATTGTTACAACTTTTGTCTGTGTATCTGTGCGTTTGTGCGCGCCAATCTCAAAAACGGCTTCAACGATTTGGGAGCGGTTTACACTTGTTGTAAGCTTCACTTAAAATGTAGTTTTTTGTTTTATTCCAATCAATTCCAAAAATAAAATAGTTATAAATTATAAAATTTAAGCTTCTACATAGCATACCCTTAACAGTCGGTATTCACATATCACAATTGACAGTGCCGAGAGGCGGCGAATGTGGCAGCCGCGCCCGGGAGCGCCGGGCTTTGGCATTCGTTTTATGTGACTCACTGTGTATCGATGTCGCTAACGTTTGACTATATGGTAATTGATGTTCAAGTCCACATTTGTACTCAGATTTATTTTGTCGTTTACAAAGAAACTTGTAAAGATGTTAGGAATCCTAAAATTTGATTTGCAAAAGCCATAGACATATTATTACTCTAAATACAAAGTTGTATGTAGGTAGGTATAAGGAAAAGCCAACATGCCAAACCAAAATAATTTACCTATTTCAAAACACTACACTTTTAAGTGTTTATAATATGTTCAGGTTTGTACTGTTTACAAGAATTCAAATGCACCTAAATAACACTGAATTAAAATTAAAATTGCTAAGTACCTAATATTGCTAACATAAGATAATTTATTGAAAAAAAAACACATGCTCATCATTTACAACCAGTCTCAAAAACCGCTTGTAAAGGTATAACATGGAATAAAAATGACAATGACCCTTCAAACCCTTTCAAATTAATATGAGTTATGTAACGAGTTAGGTTAACCGCTGCAATAACGGACGCCATTATTCAATGTTCTTACAACGCAAAAGGCAGACGGAAAACTGATTATAAAGCCTTTAACATAAACAGAGGTATTTACGAGACGCAATTATCAACCTATTAATCTTTGATAAGCAAGCCTCCTGAATAATAAAACAAGGTCTTTGGTAGCTAGAGCCTTTTGTTATTCCGCAATTTACGAAATTTAATTAATTGTTAGCCCGTTGCACTTCAATACAATTGTACTAGTTATTGTTACTACAACTTTTTATATTGATTTATCTACAGTTGTCGTATATTTTTTCAGACTATTTGATATCTATTTTGGTCGGTTATCGGTAATATCCTCGACCAGTTAAGTAAACTAAGTATAGATATTAATATGTATAGACAATGAGGCGCAAGCCAGAATTGAGGCTATAAGCGTGGGCCAAGAATCAACCCCAATTTGCCTGTGAATACTATAATTCAGTGAACAGCTTCACTGAGGATTTATTTGAAGACAAATGCTTAGTGTATCCGCCTTCAATGTCGGGGCTAAAGCCACGCTTTGCGGCGGTAACTAAATATTTTAATATGACCTAGAAACACTCGCCTCATATGGTTTTCGTTGAATGACACACAATCGAGTTAAATCTATGCGGAACTTGTCCAATTTCTAGGAATGCATTGCCGTATTACTGGGTATGATACATGGAATAACTTAACACGTGTCTATTGCTTTCTTATATTTTCGCGAATACTGCACATTTAAATAAAATCCGAAAAAATAGTTTTGTTTCAATGAATACTTGTTCTCGTCGTAGCTTACTTCGAAACTTTAAAGTAAACATAAAAAAAAATATCTAAATCGTAACTCAATCTAAGCACCTAAGGTGGCATTACTAGCCCGTTGATTGATTTCTAACGAAATAAGTAGGAACTTATTGGAATTAAAATTGTGTCAAATTCGGCTTGCTGCAATCTGTATTATATAAAACAAAGTCGTGTTCGTCACACCATTTATAACTCAAGAACGGGTGGGCCGATATTTATGAACGTAGATTTTTAAATTTGTCACCGCCCAATAGTGGACTTAGGAAAATTCACAAAAAAAATATAATAAAAACAATTCATTTTGTCATAAATTTGATTCCGATTCGGTACGAAGTTCGCCGGGTTACTATTTGTAGTAATTAGTATTATATAAAAATAAGTTTTAATATCATAAAACGATTCAATGCTAACATTGTGGAAATTAAGATTATGAACCCCTAAATTTAAATGGTCACTTACATGTTCGAATGGCCGGCACATAGTCCGCGGGGCGCTCCATAACCTCAATTAGAACAGGCTTATCGAATGCTGTTATTCTACTCGTGCGACGGTTTCTATTATAAACGTCGCGGATCGCATCTGCATCTGCGCGGTGCATGGTGCATGCCGCGGGGACGTTCCGGCCCGAGCCTGCGCCTGCGCACCGACTCAGCACGCGCTAACGGTTCTGTTGATCCTCGCCCACACCGCGCCCCGGACCTTGCAGATTTTTCACATAGCCAACGAAAGTAGAAATAATAATTCAAACTAGACTTTATAACAATTTACTTGAGTAGATTAATGATTAAGTAAAGGTATCTAATAATCGATTCGAAATATTGCCGACTGACTTTTAATACTTTAAATCATTTTTTTTCTACATTCATAAACCTGTCGAATGTGAATGTAACTGGACATAACACTGTTTTAATTAGCAAACTATGTAGCAAGACAAAAAATAACGAATTATATTAGGTATAATTTTTTCCAGTTAATATTAGTTGTGTTGTGACCATGTCTATAGAAAAATTCAACCTATTATATATTATTTTCGCGACAGAAACTAATACAACAATATCTTACTCATTAACCAAACCATATAACACACGATTAAAATGTGCGACATGCTAATGACACGGACCTACATCGCATTATAAAACCATTAACAGCCAATTAAAACTTATAATTGACATAAAAAGAGCCATCGCACGCCACACACGCGATAAATTATCGAAAAATGGTCACTCGGAGATATCTCAATTTACAACACGCAATGTGGGCCGATTGGAAAGTCGCAGCTCGTATTAATAACACAAGTTATACGTGATCGGCCCTCTGCACATCGGCACAGGCCTCCGCCCGGCGACAACCGTACTTCACCAAACCAATTAAATTAAAATTTCGCTTGCACAACTCCGTAGACCATAGCCAATAGCACGTACGTCAAGCGCAATGGCCGCAAGCGAAACTCGCCTTACCGGCCGTTAGGCGAATCTGATTTCGACGACGAAACATAGATCCCTTACTCTCCGTATGGAGACTTTATAGACGATCGTAAACGAGATACCTACAATAAAATCACAATTTGAATTTCCTTAAGGCAGTTCAATTTTCAAGCTTTAATTGAGCATTACAGCACCGACTTGTACCGAAGGTCCCAATTATCAATAAAACAAGCGTTCAACACGACCGAACAACGGCGTTAAAACGTTATGAAGACAATCCACTCCTACGCTATTGTATAGGGGATAACAGTAATGTCATTATAAAATGTTTTATATGAGACGAGACGACCGCCCGAGGTGACTACACTCGTGCGAATTTAAACCTGATGCAATAAAAAGCTTAAATACAAGTTCCATCTGGTTTTTTTTTGTTTTGTACTGTTTAATTATGTATAATTAGACTGCGGAGCAAATAAAAAATTAACCATTCCGTGAGAATAATTGAATATCTCCAAATATTATTTTAATGTTGAAGTTTAACAACATTAAATAAGTGAGCGACGCAGAATAAGTTTTATTAGTATTCGAACTTTGATCAGCTGATTAAAGCTATAAAAAGTCTATAAACGAAGCCAAATTCTTTTAAGAGCGGGACGATCTTATTAGAAAATAAATTATGGGCTCGAATAATAACCTATAAAAGTTTTTCTTCGAATCAGAGGAAAACTTTTAGTCCAACTGTATTTCCTAAATTGATATAGTTGAAAGCTATAAAGTGGTTATCGTACACATGACGTTACATGGCACAGGAGCTGTTGGTATCTACCTATTAGTTTTTATGGATACGATTAATATTCAGCTTTAAGTGGACTTACGGTACTGTGTTCACACCCTCGCGCTTGTTTGACTATTATTCACACTGCAGTAAATTTTGAGTAGAGCTTTCAACTTACCCGTGGCCCCGTGGCCAGAGTGTGAACGTATTAAAATGTAAATATTAATAGGCAGGTAACAACAGATACCTGTCAGCCTGACTCATCAGCGACCCGTGGAGTCTGGCACAAAAATGTGTTTTTAAAATACAAGTTATATTGTTCAACTTTACAAGTTTCAAAACGATGATGAAATTACTCAGGCTGTGAATAGAGCCAATTAGCTACTCCAGAGGTAAGTATGCAAATATTCATTTACTGGTTTAGGAACGGTGCAGGCTTATTTAATTAAATAAACAGGATTTGTCGGTCGGAACTGTGTGCAGTCGAGTTTTAAATGAAGGAACGCATATGTTAGCACATAACAGAAACAAAGAGATTGCATTTAGCATAGCGGAGGTTGCAAATATCAGCTGACCTCTGTAGACGTCATCGTAGAGGGGCGCGAGCGCGGCGTCTGGCGCGCCCCAGCGGGATGCCTCGGGGTACACCATGGGGGCGCGCCTCTAGCGCGACATGGCAGCGAGCTCGCGGCACGTGCGTTAGCGCCGGTGGCTGCGCGCGGACTGCCCGCACAGCCTCCGCGCACAGCACACTCTCCGCATACACTCCTGCGCACACAACCTCCAGTGTACATGTATCGAGTAGGATTATGAAGTCATCGCTAAAGGACATTGCCACTTTTGTCTGATTCTTCTACCCATGTAAGGCACCGCCACGGCCGCCCGGGCCGGAGCATCGCAGTGAGATCAAATGGCATTGATGGTACGAAATATGATAGTGCTTATCTTTCCTCTTCCACCACGCGATGTTCTATCCGGGGCATAAATGTCTGACCTTAAAATTAATTTCGAATAGTAACATTTAGCTCTACGGATTACTACGTCCTACCTGTGCCGTTCAAACGAAAAAATCGCTTGAGTCAGTCGTTAGTGTGCCCCAATATACAATAGTCCATCCATCAAGCATTTGCAGAAAAAAAACATAATAATAAGACTGATTCTAAGGAGGTTGTCATGGCTGTGAACCGAATCCTAAAAAGTCAAAATTATTGTTAAATACATATGATATTGAATTGTAATTGTCATGCTGTGTTTGTTACTCTGTGTGTTTGGTCTCGGCCCCCGCGGCCCCCGGGCCCGCGCCCCCCACGTGCTTCACTTTCGCACGGTCTGCGAACCCTGTCGCGACACTAGTTTAATTGCAAGCCGCCCGCTGCAGCCAGAACCGGATTTATTGTCTCTCGCCGGTCGATATCACCTCGACGTTGATGGGAAACCACAGAGAAATCAACCAGGGTTCCGTAAACTTTGCGCACAACCGGTTGTTCTGTCTGAACTAGGCGATACTCCGTTGATAAGCTGTTGACAGGGGCGCGATGCAACTGTTATTGACAGCCCTAAGTGTCGGGTATGGCGATCTGCGCGTGAGTGACATTCGTAGGCGGCGCATTGCGCTTGTAAAAGACATCGACGCGCGTAATTGCATTGGGAGTGCTTTTATGAAGACATTGAATGATAAAAAAAACTCACTGCGAAGGTTCTAAAGACAGGAAGAGTACTCGGAAAACGTTTATTAAATAGCAAATTACAGATATTAGGCGTTATGTTTAGATGTAGTTCTAGTATCTAAATTGAAGTCTGACTAGAATATTATTGGAATATACAAAGTCTAGACTTGTAGATAAAATATTACATATCTTTTCGTGCTTTTCGTTTCGTGGGTATAAAACCGGAACAGAGTGACGTAGTATTTGGCCATAGGTGTTAACGTGTGATTAGTGTTGTAGCGACGGGTGTCGATCGGGTGCGCGGACGCAGGAGCGGTGAACTATGCAGAGCTGCAGACGCGGGCGGCGGGGGCCGCCGCCGACGGCGCGGGGGGCGGCGGAAGGGGAGCCGGCTACTGCCGCAACCAGTTTATGTTTTAAATTCGCGATAAAAAAATATCTGCAGCGGCGCGTGTCATTAGCCGCAGTGTCCGACCCCGGCCCGCGCGCCGCCTGCATTTATTAATCTTATTCGGAGAATTCGACGCATCACCCGATCCGCCTCACCCCGCGCCCTAGCTGTACGGTTACCATGAAACCATTATACAAAAATTCCCTATTTTATTATCCTAATTTAGGGGTATTTTAGAGTAAGGCTGCGACTTACTTTCTAATATTTACTTACATACGATCACAAGCCTAAATATCAGTGTCCAGGGATAGCACAACCATGAATAACAAGTTTCCAGCCTAATGCTATAGCACCAGCCACATCACGTTATTTGGAAATTTCGAGATAAACAATTTTGTTTAACAATACTGATGTGTTTAATGGATAGATTCCATTCGTAGCCTGTATTGTTATAAAGCTAAAGGTCACTGCAAGTTACGCTCAAGTAAGTCAGGACAAGCTTATTATTTGTGACTAGGGGTTGTCCGCGAAAACACGGCATGGATGGTATGTGTAGTGTCCGGTACGCCCGTTCACTCACCGTGCGACATCGCCTTGAATTGATACATATGTATTTATTTATAGCCACATATACATAATCGATTTCGGTCTTTATGTGCTCGGCTTACGTTCTCACGACTTTATATATACCTACCTAGCTAGTATACTTAGCTAACTATTCGTTCAGTATGTACAATTACGTATTTTCAATGCGTGACATGCATTTAGACCGAAATCATCGGCGGCACTCTTAGCAGATAACCAGGCTGACTTTTAAACTACAGCGCCATCGGGTCTTAATGAGTAGTATTATTAATAGTTTAAGCACATAAGTACATAGGTATGTATCACCAGATATGTTAGTAATCTAATGTATATACATAAATTTTTTAAACAGTCCCCTTTTAGTGTAAGGCAAAAGCCTGTAGGTATCTTCTATATTTGAATCCCACTAATATTATAAATGTGAAATTTGGATGGATCGCTGTTTGTTACTCAATCACGCCAGAACGGCTGAACGGATCTGGATGAAATTTGGCACAGAGAATAGCAAATAGGCTACCTTTTATTCCGGTAAAAGGTTTTTTTTTTAATCGCGGGTAACAACGCTGGGCGCAGCTAATCTATACATATAAATAAAATTGGAGTGTCTGTTTGTAATATTAAAATAACCGCTTTTTACTAAGTGCATTTGGATGTATACACGTTACCTATACCGAAACAACATTTTTTTAAATTTTTGTCTGTCTGTCTGTCTGTCTGTCTGTCCGTCTGTCTGTCTGTCTGTCTGTCTGTCTGTCTGTTTGTTCCGGGTAATCTCTGAAATGGCTGGACCGATTTTGACGGGAATTTCACTGGCAGATAGCTGATGTAACAAGGAGTAACATAGGCTACTTTTATTTTAGAAAAAAAAATTGGATTTCTCGAAAAAAAATTAAAACCAATGTTGCAGCGCTGCGCCTGATTAAAGTTTGATAGCAACAATCTGCAATGCGTCCCGCGGGATCAGAACGCGAGCAGGCTGTTGCCAACGGCCGAGTCTTTGTTAAATACCACGCGGACGAAGTCGCGGGCAACAGCTAGTATTTCATATAAGCCACAACAAACACGAAACCCTCGAACTACAGATAAAAGTCAATTGCTAGAGATGTCGAATAACTCAAACAATTTTTTGCCAAAAAAAACGTAACAAGTGTTCAAGTCCGTAGGGGCATGCAATAAATTACCTACACACGCGCATATTCAATTGAACCTTTGTTCCATCGACTCCAGACTCCTCGCGATTTTATTTGTTCGTATTAACCACAGCCTAATAGAAACTTTCAATTACGTCCGTCGTATTGACTCGTATCACATTAGTCTGTGTCTGGTATAGACAGCAAAACGGGCTAATATACTTAAATCCCAGTTGTAACTCAGCTTAAAAATAACAAACAAATACATTTAATTTATCTACTGTACCATACCTACCAGATTTTTTTATGACTTAGCATATAGATAAACTTTATATTTTATTACTTTTATGTTTTAAGTGTTGTCATCACAACATTTTTTTTTAATGTTGGGCAAGTGCGAGTAGGGCTTGCACATTGAGGGTTCCAACCATTATTATAAGCCTAATATGTAATCTTTACAGGTCAATATCTTTTTTGCAGTTACTTTTACACAACATACATAAATAATGTTGTGTAAAAAAACCGCATAATAAAGTTCAAAAATAAAATAAACACCATTACGACTGTAATCCCTAAAGGCGTAGGTAGCAGTGCACTTTCATTTCGTCGATGATATTTGCATCAAATTTAAACTAATGGCGAGTCTATCCATTGTACCGGGCACATGCTTCCTCAATGTGAGGATGTAGGCCACAGGTATAGTTTACCATGCTGGCCCACTGTGGATTGGTGAACTTCACACGACTATCCACAGACATACAGGTTTTCTCACCATATTTGCCTTCATAGTCTAACAAGTGATAATCTTTATTGTAAACTAGCTGTTACCCGCGACTTCGTTCGCGTGGTATTTAACAAAGACACAACCGTTGGCAACAGCCTGCTCGCGCGTTCTGAGCCTGCGGGACGCATTTCAGGTTGTTGCTATCAAACTTAATCAGGCGCAACGCTGCAACATTGGTTTTAATTTTTTTTCGTGAAATCCAATGTTTTTTTCTAAAATAAAAGTATCCTAAGTTTCTCCTTGTTACATCAGCTATCTGCCAGTGAAAGTCCCGTTAAATTCGGTCCAGCCTTTTCAGAGATTACCCGGAACAAACAGACAGACAAAAATTGTAAAAAATGTTGTTTTGGTATAGGTACCGTGTATACATCCAAATGCACTTAGTAAAAAGCGGTTATTTTAATATTACAAACAGACACTCCAATTTTATTTATATATTTATACATAGATGTATAGATAACATTCACACATGAAATCCGAAAGTCCCAGAGGTGCAAACAGGGATTTAAACTGCCCCTTGTTCCCAAAGCTAGTGTTCATTCTGGATATGAATTGATTGTAAAGACCTAAGATAAAAGGTCCTCATGGATAATGACGGCTATAAATAATCCTATAAGGCTGCCGCCTTTAATTTTGAGTTATGTAACCCTACAAATTTAATACAATTTAATGGTTCAAGACAGTTTTGCAAATTAACAAGATAACTTAATTACATTATCGCATTGGCTGATTTAAAAAGCCATTATTTTTGAAATATAAACTAAAGATTTCATAATAAAACCACAATAATGCATTTTAATGTGTAATTAGCATAAACCATAAAACAGGTGCCATAAAACCAGGTTTTTATTTCACTCTGAGTGTACTTTCAGATTAATAATTTCCATTGCCATAAAATCGTTCAGGTTTTAAATTTTATCTATAATCTAGTAATAAAATTCTTCTGACACTGCAACCGTTTTAATTATCACCCATAAAAATGAAACTGCGCATATATATACGTAGCATGTTTCATTTCTGCTCATTTGTAATATAATACAATGTATAAGATGAGTGGTTATTGGATCGAACACTGTGTCTGCCTTCATTAACTATCATTTAATATTGTTCTTAGCCCCAATTAGTAATTAAGGATGAATGAAGGTACTTGAGCAACGTCATCCGAGCAAGTCTCTACAACCCGGGCATGGCAGACAATTGTCAACCTTTGAATTGGTTAATTCTTTCACTATATTTGAATTACTAACCACTATAGCCCGGATTATGATATGGTATACACCATATAATAATCCGGTATCAGAATAAATTGTACTATGAGCATGTTTCGCCTCAGAATACTCAAATATAGGTACAATTTAACAGTGTGATGAAATATTGTTATGTTTCATGTAAAGATTAAAACCCTCAAATCTAGGTAGTGTTACAGTAATTATTTGTTGGTTAGAAATATTGATTTAATTTCAATTATCTAGATATGAACCAGAAAAATATACTTTATACTTAAGTATTTATCAAATAATATTATAATAAGTTATATGTGTCATTAACATAGGAGCTGACACACCTATGTATATAATAACCCCCAAATTTATAGACATTTTATAATTTTATCAAACATCATATAGTACTGCGCACAAGAGATTTGCTTTGCGCGGTACTATATGACATTTGATAAAGTTATAAAACGTCTATAAATTTGGGGGCAAGTGTTTACCAATTGATTCCAATATAAATGCAATTTTACCAATATTTTTAAGTACCTATATTAAAAGTTTGTACAGAATGCACTTATCAAGTAATATTTACAATAGCTATTATTATGTCATTATATAGATAATTATAATCGGTGACAAAGGAGGATCTTAAAACATAGGATTAGATGTTTATAAATAGCAATTCTTACAATATTTCTCAAAAGTCCATAAAAAGTGAGGTTACTTGGCGGGAGCTGGTACGGGTGCGGTGGGCGCAGAGGCAGCGCGCTGCTGTGCCGCTGATAGCTGTGGCGTGCTTGTTGCCAGAGCCCGCAGCTGCTTCTCCGCTGCAGCGTTGACCATCTTCGTTACATTTGTCTTCATCTTATTTCGTTCTGCGGCAGTCTTACTGCGGACCGGCGCATTAGGCCGCTTTGTGACCGCTTTACCTTTATTCTTCTTTGTTTTAGCACCAGCTGGTAGCTTACTTTTAACTTTTAACTTTCCTTGGGCCATTTTCTTGAAATAAATGTGTTTAATAAACGTGATCAACAAAACAAAGTTTTTGTCGTGTGTTTTGACAGGCGCACATTGTTAGTGACAGTGACAGCTTGCTTGTGATTCGTTCGTTGCGTTCCACCCACAGACTCAATAAATGAAAAGTTAAGCATGAATTTCCAGTTTGAGCATGAATCTTGTAAGGTGTTATCATACCTACATCATAATTATTATCATTGATGTGCATTGGACTTTTGGGCGGGAAGTTAAACTGTGAAGTTGTTTTGTTTTATCTTCCATAAAATTTGTTTCTTTGATAAATAATGTGTAATATTGGTGGGAGATTAACCATTTTGTGTTCATAAACGAGTGCACGAGTGAAGGAAATTGTAATAAAATAGTATAACTTGAGTTTTCAAGTTCTCCCAAGATATCCAGCGAATTTTGCTTATTTAATTTACCTATACCGATGGAGAAATATTAGCCATTGAGTGTTCATCAAAGTACCCGCACGAGTTTAAGAAATTAAAATAATTTAAGGTGGAAGCTCAGGTCATCAAAAACCGCTACTTTTACTAACTTTATGGTGTTGTATCGCTTTAGGTATTTTTTCAAGCAATCTTAATACATGGAGACATCCAATGCAGAATGCTAATATTGCAAAAAACTAAATTACATGGTAAAGATGTCCAAATTTTTCGTAAAAAAAAAACCATTGACATTTTGAATTTCGCGCCCTGACCTGAGGTTCCACCTTAAGGTGTAGTAACTATCAGTATTATCAGGGAAACAATACTGAAATATATGATACCTATACAATGAGTAAGAAATTTTACTGGACGAAAAAAGTGACTTTTGATGTGGATTGTTAACGAAATAAAGAAGAAGAAAGAGACAAAATTGGTATTTATTTATTTTTTACGGACTTTTTCATTTATTCATAAGTCGACTGTTGCAGTATATGAATTCGAGTTTCAAGTTAAGAAATATACATAATATATTATAATATCTAAATATATTTTATGTACAGACAAATAGAAAAGTAGTCGAGTATAATAATCGGTTATCGATAGAGTCGAGCGGCGAGAGTGCAGGCGACCGGCGGGAAGCGGTGCGGACGAGGACGCACCTCGCCATAAAACGTCTAGAAAAATAGATAAATCGCTCAAAAACGTCAGATTCAGTCGAAAGATAGAAGAGTTGAGAACGGGTGTCGCCCAAAGTCGGCGGCGACTACAAGACGCTAACGGCCCCGTCTCACGCGTACTCCGTGTCAGTGGACAGCGAACGCTCCGCAGGCGAACGCCGTCCGCCGCCCTCTGCCACCGCCGGCTCCCCTGCCTGCGCTTGCGCAAACGCCAGGCTCTTCTGGTAACTAAATAGCTGCCGCTCCAGCGAGTAGTTCTCCGCTTGAAGGGCGGCAATCTCCCGTCTGAAAAAAAAGTGTCACATGTCATACCACGGAAAGACCATAAGCGGTTTTCATAGTTATGCAGTCCATTAATACCTCATTTGATGCCCATGTAGCCGACATAGATCATCGTAGACATGATAGGTCGCTTGAAAGAGCAAATAGGTGTCGCCCCATTCGAGTCGCACGCGTAGCTCGCCGCCCGGGTGCATGAAGGCGCAGCCGGGCCTGGACACGTCCTCAACTCGCAGCGCCGTTTCCATCATGAGCCCTTCATCGGCGCTGTCCTGAGCGTAGTAGTGCTCAAATGGGGCCCCGGGTAACTCTTCAGCGTCGGGCTCACCCGCGGCGGCGGCGGCGCGCACCAGCCACGCTGACCAGCTGACGTAGCGCAAATGGTTGCGCGGCACGTTGTGCACGTCGCGGTACAGCATGTGCAAGCGCACCATTTCAGAGTGCATGTCGCATCGCACCGCCCACGCTTGCTTGTCACGGTCGTAGCACGTGGCCGCGCGGCCGCCCGCCGCTGCCACCGCCAGCTCGGCGAGTGCGCGCGCCCATACCAATTCCACCGTCAACCTCACTCCTTTGTGCAACAGTCGGGACGGCGGCCTCGGGTTCCAAGGTGGAGTGCTACCCTCAGCGTCGCAAACGCATTCTAGCGGCCCTGAGTACAGCCTTCTCTCACCCTCACCGAGCGCGAGCGCGTAGCGGACGCGACAGCGTTGCCCTTCGCCTGATAGTCTGACGAGCCGCAGTGATAATGGTTCCTTGCCGCCGCCACCGCCGGTCGCCGACACCTGCCAGTCGAAGCCAGCGAACGCAATGGGAGGTGTGTCGAGTCGCGGTGCACGCAGCTCGCACGAGTATAATGTGCGAACGCGGGACATGCTCAACTCGAGTTGGAACTCGCCGCGTGCGTCCGCGAACTTGGTGTTGAGCTCGGCGATGGAGACGCAACGGCCGCGGCCTTGCGCCGCGCATCCAGCGTTGAACCGGACCTGCTTCCCCGAGAACCCCTCATTGGCCGTGAAGTGATCGCGGCTGAGCAATGTGAACGTGAAGTCGACATACACGCGCATGCCCTCGCACGCGCCGCGCCACACCAGATACACGCCTGTAACAACACATGGAAACCTGTCAAAGGGGAAACTTTCACAAGTGTACGACTATTAGGTACATTTAAATAATATGGGAAGCAAACATCTAAAGGTAGACGTAACAATATAAGAAAAGTAGGTCAAATAACAATAAGGATTCCTCAAGCATACCTATATGTATAGACGATGATATATTCCCTCTCGCTTCCCAACTAAAAATACTCACATCGAACACAAAATCTTATTTAACTAACCGAGTGAGGCGTCGCTGCGGCTGAAGGCGACCGCCCAGCGCTGGTGCGCGCAGCAGAAGTCCTTGGAGGTGACATCGCGGTCTGGCTCGCGCGTGGCGGAGCGCGTCACCACGAAGGTGAACACATGTGTATCGGCGCGGTCCTTGAGCCGCGTCGCGCGGTACAACAGCGCCATGCGCGCGCCCGCGCCGCGCCGCACGCGAGCGCCGCACCCGCCTGCGCGCGCGCCTGTACACAACACAACACAACCTTATAAGGTTTGGTTATCTGAAACCCCTAACGGCAAGTAGATATAAATCGGCTAGCAATTTTCTATCAACGACTTCTCAAGGCGGTATAAAAATGCGCAACGAGAATGAAAAAAAAATCCCTTATGAAAAGGATACATTAATAACATTTTAAGGGTTGCGTACTCAAATTAAGAATCTTTTTAGTTTTGCATTTGCCAAAGCAAATAAAATTTGTAGGATGCCTACTCTGCATGGAATGTGAGGGTGAAGAAATTAAGTCCTGATTAGATCATTCGCAGACTATGTTAACGGAAAGGTATTCTCACTTTATTTCTGAACAAAGTCATTAGAGAAGTCAGATTTCAGCAGAAATACAATTAATACTTACAACAGTTTTCGTTGTTAACAACGCCACAGAACCCTACTATTTGCTTGACCCGACACGCAATAGGCCGGGATTTTTTATTTATTTCATCTGTTTCGGGTAAACTTTCTTTGTGTACCTAAATATCTGGACATGACCGAACGGATTTGGGAAATTCACTGAAATTTGAATAAATAGAAACGCTCATTACGGTTTAGGCCTCAGCCTCGAATTAAGCCGGCAGCGGGGCGGCGCGGCGGCGGCGGCGGCGGCGCGGGAGCGGCAGGATCTTATGCGTAAAATCAAATGGACCGCTCTCGAAAACAGCGGCGTGGCAGCGGCGCGGGCCGGCCAACGAGCTCCGCTCCCGCGCCGCGCCGCCGCCGCGGCCCCGCTGCCCGCTAAATTCGAGGCTGAGGCCTTACGGTTTACTCACGTTTCAGTAAAAACTTATTTTAGGTCAGCTGAAACTATTCTAATGAAAGCTCCGCACGCACAGCGGTTTTATTTAAAAGCAAATTGTGGGTACTTTAAAAGGGGCACAGTAACTTGCAGTAAGCCAAACAAAGATATTTAATTAAACCTATTGTAGTTTCAATTTTATTTTGAGGTATGTTTCACTCTACATTGCACTGGCGATAATTTAAGAGGCCATGTTACACTGGATACAAAGGATCGAGCGGTCCAAGCAATCCGCATAATCTGATACTTACAGCACCAGCCATACCTATTTCCCTGACTATGTCTATGATCATTTGGATAGAAGCCAAGAAATGCATTTATATTCCCCTTTAGCATAACCAGTTTCGGGTCTGCCCACACAGCATACGGAGTGGTTAACTAAGTAAACGAACAATTTCCATCTCTTTGATGCGGAGCGCTAAAAATATTAAAACATTTAAATTTGAGACGCCGCATACGTAACGCGTGCGTAGCCAAGTGTGCTGATTGCTGCCTCCACCCGGGCCGAGGGGCGGAATACCATTACTTGGGTATCAAATATATTTTGCTGTTACATATTTTAGACGTAAGCCCATGTGAGCTGAGGTTGTCCCCCCTGAAAACTCTATGGTGACGTGATATCTTTTTTTTAATGCGCATATTAATCTCTACCTGCTCTATACCTGTACAATTCTTTGTCCTCACTAACTGATGTAGTAACGCACAGCCAAAATCGCTGGACATAAAGACGTGAAATTTGCACATTAACTTCCTTTTATGACGTTAAACATCCATTAGGCACGGTTTTTTTTTGGAAACTCGTACCCTAGGGTGTCAAATGGGGGGCTCATAGATTGTGTGTTTTTTTCACACAGTAGTACTTTTTTAAATAATATTTTAATGTTTTACTTTTTGCATCTTGAAAGCATTAATGTACAAAAATCTAACTAGCTCTCCTTTTTAGGGTTGCATATTCAAACTAGGAGAGTTTCGCCATATGACGAATCTCCGGCTGCGGCTTATATACATGGACATATCGCACATACCTGTATATGTACATATATATGTGTATGGGTATATGTCTGTCCGCATCACGGTGATTTTATTCAGAGAATGCTACGGATCGCTTACGGGATGGCTAGACACTCCCTGTCTAGCTAGTTTCACTACCTAGCCAAAATAATCATTATGTATTTATTTCCCTCAGCAACAAATGTATGTCAATGAACCTAAACACTAAATAAAAAAAAACTATTACCGAGAGCTCGTTATGAAAACAATCTGCTTTCATAACGAGCTCTACCAATGCCATCAATAGTTCCTTTCCAGTCTATTATGTGCGAGAACAAAAGAACTCACTGTATAAAGGATCTAGAGTCAAGTAGGTATTCCGCCGAGTAGCCACTAGCCACAGAACGGACGGGACGGTACAAAGCCGCGTTCTATTAGCTTCATTACGCTGTATCTAGCCGCTGTCAGGGGCAAAAAGAACCTTCGACAATCTGCAGTTGGACCGCGTCCAATTTCCGCAACTCTAAACGTGATAAAGAAAATTGTCAATGCGAGCTCGGTGTGAAGTCTTATTTTTTAAACGACTTCAAAAAGGAGGAGGTTCTCAATTTGGTCGATTTTTGATTGATGATTTAATGTATTGGCAATCGGAAATTCGAATGTTTGGGTTCCACGTCTGCTAAATCAATTAAATTATTATATTAAAGAAATAAAATTATATTATATTAAATTATTATAATTATTATGAAATAGTAAATGTCACATACAACACTCTCGCAAAAGTGACTACAGGATTTCTTACATCGCTGGGCAAGAACCTACATGAGCCGGAAAAATTCTATCACAATGCAAACAATGCGGATAAACCCACTCTCATAAATAAGAAGCCCTATCATTCGACACTCACATAATGCTATTTTCCTCTTTACTCCTGAACACAAAGACCCATAACGTATCAAAAACCCATATGCATAATTCATATATTATTTGGGGATATCACCCATGTGTTGGGTTATTTGGGTAGGTATTATTACACTGCTTATTTGAGTAGGTAGTTCCAGCGTAGTCCGCTGGGTTTCCTGCACCAGGTGGTTGTGGCTTCTATTACCGCCTCGGGAAATTTTGGAAATTATCTTTCGTTATTTGCCTTTGTGTTGATGTTACTGGTATCGTCTTCGGTCCATTGTTTGTATAGTATACTCATAATACCTACAAGGGCTGCTTAGTTTGTGGCCATAGAAGTGGTGTAATATTCGAGCGTTTTTTTTTGTATTTAATATAATGAATTATAGTGATGTTGCCGTGAATATGTCAACACTGATGGTGACGTTGGAAAAGAATACTTGGCGTAGCGTATTATTATACACGGCAACAATATAAAAAAGATACGGAACTCTCAAACATACCTAAATCTCACACATATATTTTTTTACTTTATTTACAATGTATAAACCTTTATTATGTAGACATGTAAGAAACCTGAACGTCAAGTGCGAGTTTATGCGTAAGCAAACTGTATAGTTTATAGTTTACGTAGACACATAGTAGGTAAATTGAACAGCGGCTCTAGCGGACAGTATTTAAATTTTCAATCCTCCATACAATGTGTCTAAATACTATACACTATGCAGTATTCGGTTAGCTTACGTATATATACGAGATTATAACATCGCACTTGACGTCCTGTTCGCGCGAACGAAAATATGTATCGTCAAACTCTTGTTAATACATAACAAAGGATAGACAAGCTCTACTCTTATGTAGCAGTAGAGCTACATAACACAGTAATGTTTGGATTAATCAGTAAGTAATGAACCTCTTTACGCCGTACAAAAAATAGTGACGATTTAATAAATCTAGGCGTCCTACGAACAGCTTTTGATAGTAATAAAACTAATTCAGTATAAGAACCTCCATATAGAGTCCGCCCAACCGCATTTTGATATTATCGAATCGAATATAAAAGCTAGCTTCGTTCAATGAAAACCTAATAGAGATGAGATTTATTTTCGTTCGAGCGTGTAGAGCATACATGCTTTCGTTCAGTTTGAAATGTCTACCGCCCGCTTTTAATCTGCCGACGGCAATCGACGCGCACTCGAATCGACTTCAGGAAATAGGTTTCTAGTTACTTCACCGCCATGCATTCCGTCAGTTCGCGTGTAGCCTATTTTGCATTTAAAACACACTCGTAATCTTCAATCTAAATATGTGTGGAAGGTCTTGAAATGGTGTGTAGTATACATTAGTTTTTGTTGATAATTAAGAATCCAATAATCGTTTTTTCCTAACATATGCAACAACCTACCTAGGCTACGATGTCAGTTTTTCCAAAAGCGATTAAACAGCTGCCGAATTAGAATCAGAATCAGAATATTTTTTATTCATGTCGACCATTATGTACAGTACTTATGAATCGTCAAAAGTTACAAAAATATTATGCTACTACTTTACCACCCGTTCGGAATGCCGTTCCTATGGAGAAGAACGGGCAAGAAACTCCATGGTTGCTTTTTTTTAAAATAGATCTTTTACATTTAGGTAGGGTATATTATTATCTTTTCGCCTAATTAAGACTATAATGGACAGCTGTAAGTCTAGAGGGAAAGCCGAATGCAATCATATCGTAAACGAGAGAGAAGTGTGTGTTATTTACTTACAAAATCCATAGTTACATACTCGTATGGGATGGATAACGATTGTGCTTGAGCCACAGAACAAAGCATTTCTTTCAGAACAGATTCTATTGACGGATTGTATATCCAAGGTGTTACAAAATAGTGTAAAATATTGAATGAGTAGGTCATACAAATCACGTTACTGGAAAAAAATAATTGTGCAAGTGAAGTTTGTTTCTTTTTTAAAAAGGCGACCCATTAGCGTTTCATTAGCATTTTTTAACACAATTTAAGGTAATCCTTATATACGTGTAGCTATAGGAAACTTGAAACATTTTACAACTTTTTGCTACGTGGTACCTTGTTTTCCCCATTTACATTCCACTGAACTTTTCATGCCCGACTTCGCGTCAACATAAAAGTTTGTAATCGAAAAATTGAAAAGATTAACTTGGAAAAACGGCGATTCTGAATATTATGATATTTGTATGAATAAATAACATGAACCATATCTTACCTCGCACGACTTTTCGCCGCTACCCGTGACCGGCGGGCTCGCCTCTATTTCGCGCAAAGAGTGAGCCTCGCTATTCAGCGCGGAAACGCGGCCAGCCTGCTGGGCACTTTTGGCATCGACGACGATGTGGAGGCATTTTTGTGTTTATAATTTTATTTTTATTTTATTTTTAAATGTGCTATTAATAAGTATTTTTTTTAGTTTTTGTTTTTCCATGTATATAACCATATCTTTCCTGGAGACTAATTCATTATTGTACGTGAATTATGTACACACACCGTCTTATAATTACCGCGTAACACGACCGTGGCCGCAATAGCTTTTCCAACTTTCCAAACATTACTGAAAATTAAAGCAATTCTATTTTAAATTAGCTTTCGCGTTAATATTTATTTGTATCTTGTTTGGTGTTTAGGTAGAGATGTAAAAGTAGATTACTTATAGGTACCTGTATATTTGAGAAATGGTTGATAGTAAAACAAAAGTAATGGTTGGAAACTGTGCTTATTTTACCGCCTATAAGCAACACAAGCGCGCTGCTCTCACTGCAGACCAACTTCGTTAGAGTTGGCAATTGCAAGTTGCAAGGCAGAAATCAGCTGAACACAAAGTTTTCTAGAAAAGTGAATATTATTAAATATTCGTCACGTTGAAATAAAACCAATTTTACAGATTTTATCGCATGTATATTTTGTTTTTACGATTCGGCTGCTTTACAGCAACCATGGTCACGGGAGGACTGAGGTGTTTGACGTCCTAGATTCGTAGTTTTATTTCAAAGTTATTCGCGTTAATATAAGAAATCAATATTCGTCAAGTTATTCAAGTACGCGTTCAAACATGGATGCGTTCTATTATTCACCAAATAGATTAATGGCTATTACACTGAATATAGATAACGGAGACCATCAAGAAGTCATTCTGAATTGGATACAAGAACGTCAAAGCGTCATTATGTACTCGGCATTAAGAAAGCATTTGCGTAAAGACTTTTATAACCCCTCAGCGAAATTATTTCACTCGAATGACGATAGAAGAAAAAGTTAAGTGGTTTTGAAGACGGATTATAGTTAATAAACGCCTCTTATAAGTGCTCTAACTCGGATTTGTCTGTAGAAGCCTCACACAAACATTGCTATGTTTATTAGGGATTGAATATAAATGAAAAGTTATTGTTACCAGTGCCACATAATATGCCAGGAAATCAGAGATATATTAATCAACTATTTCTGGGTTCTTCTTCTTTATCTACTTGTGAGATATGGCCCTTGTCGGTGAAGCTGATGAAGATCTTTCCACCTGTCTACGTTTAGTTAATGGATTTGTACTAAATAATTCGTGCTCAGTTAACAGACAATTATGTTCTAAATATAAAAAATCCATGCAAACCAGTATACATTGTATTGTGATTTATGATCATTCTTGCTGGCTTTTTGGTACGGTTTTTTTTGTTTTTTTTTTTAATATTCAAATTTTTTATGTCTATATTGATTTCTTATATTTACGCGAATACTACACATTGAAATAAAACTAATCTTAAGGATTTTATCGCGGTTTATTTTTACGTAGCCAAGGTACCCAGCACGTAGCAAAGGTGCTCTCACCACTAAGAGGACACACAAGAGCACATACAAGGGATTCTTACCATTTTGTCAGTGAGATTAAACACCTACATCTTGCTGACAATGAAACAATGGTTAGTTTTGATGTTCAGTCTTTGTTTACCTGCCTACCTGTAGCAGACTGCATCACAATAGTTTCGAAGAAGCTAGCAGAAAACAACATGCCAGAGGAATATGCTGAACTCTTGAAACATTGCCTTACATCCGGCTATCTGTTGTGGAATGAACAGTTCTACAAGCAAGTAGATGGTGTGGCGATGGGCTCCCCTGTTTCTCCCGTTGTCGCCGATTTATTCATGGAAGACTTTGAGGAGAAAGCCCTTCGTACTTCACCTGTGACCCCAAGATTCTACAAGCGGTACGTAGACGATACTTTCACAATATTACCATCAGACAAAGTAACAGCTTTCCTAGACCATCTCAACTCCATACACTCCAAAATCAAATTTACAATGGAGTTAGAGGCCAATAACTCTCTAGCTTTCTTAGATGTTTTAGTGATCCGAAATCCCAATAACACCTTAGGCCACACCGTGTATAGAAAAAAGACACATACAGATAGGTACTTAAACGGTGAATCTCACCACCATCCAACACAGTTAGCTACCGTGGGTAAATCTTTGTTTCAGAGAGCCAAAGGGATCTGTGACGAGCAACATCTGGCTGCTGAGCTCCATCATGTCAAGCAAGTACTGCATGACAACAAGCTCCGAATCCCGCGCCGCCGTCACAGGGACCGAGTGAAACCAGCCACAGTCGAGCATCTGCCTGCTGTACTACCATACATTAGAGGTGTCACAGACAAGATTGGCTACATCTTGAAGCGCGCTTCAATCAAAACTTCTTTCAAGCCGCCGAAGAAGATTAGTCAGTTTTTACCATCTGTGAAGTGTCACATTCCTCTACAAGATGCAGGGGTATACAAACTCGATTGTGAATGTGGGCTCTCTTACATAGGACAAACCAAAAGATCTATAAAAACCCGGGTAAAAGAACACATTGCTGATGTAAAACACCGGCGCTCCACGAAGTCTGCAATCTGTGAACATGTACAAGATCGCACCCGCCATTATATCAGATTTGATAAGCCACAGATCCTCGCAAAAGAACACCGATTCCGACCAAGGATGATACGCGAGGCCATTGAAATTAAAAAACATCCTAATTTCAATAGGGAAGATGGCTGGGTGCTACCACCAGCTTGGGACCCTGTAGTAAACATCATAAAATCCAGAACCAAGCGTACCATTGCAAGACCTCAAGACACAGTGAGCTCTTTCTGCGTAGATCGGACCGCAAGTAACAACTAAATATGAGGGTACCCCCGTCAAACTATGACACCAGGACGTCAAACACCTCAGTCCTCCCGTGACCATGGTTGCTGCAAAGCAGCCGAAACGTCGGGAACGTAAAATAAAAAATAAACCGCGATAAAATCCTTAAGATTAGTTTTATTTCAATTTTTATGTCTAATTTAAAATGGTTAGTGCTGTCAAATTAGCTTCACATGTGTTAGAGGAGGTGAGTTATTGATTTTCCCTAATACTAAGTCATTATATTATTTTAAAACCATTCTGGTTTTTCATTCATTTTCTACAGTCCATACCCATTCACTTCAATCATCAAATAAACAGGTCTGTAATCATATCTAAAATAAATAAAAAGTAGAGAATCATTTTCTAAAAAACATCCTAATAGGATCGCAGTGAATCAATTTGTAAGTAGTGAGGCACTTACAAAAATTATTTCATTTCAACGATATTTCTGCCAAAGACTTTCTGTCGACGATAACATTACAGTATTGAGACATTATTAACTATCGAACTTTATACGGCAAAATTAGCCAAAAGTACTTGTGCAAAAAAGTACATTCTCAATTCGACTCTAGGAAGTTTTTTTTCTCCTTTTAAAAGCTAAAGGCTTAAAGTTGTATATTGTCGTTGTAAATCTTTCGGTAAAGTATCCATCACTTTACTGATTGAGGGATGAGGGGGTATTTATGGGGTATGGGGGTATTTATTATTACTTGAGCCTAGCCTTTGGGCCTGTGAAAAAACAGAAATAATTTATATTACTTGACACTGGCAAAATACCTATGGTGATGCCAAATAAAAAAAAACAGAGTTTTATTTTTACCTTTTTTTAAACCTACCTTACTAAAATAAAATCATCATAATATTTACGTTAACCTACTTATATATAGGTATTCTTTCATTAAAATCTTATTTAACAAAACAACCCGTAAATTAACATTTTATCACAATTCAGAAATTGAGTTAGGTAGGTACGGCCGTAATTTTCCAATCGACAGTCCGTTTCGACAGACGAAAACAAAGAAATTTTCTTTTTTTTTCCGTTTACGGCATCCATAAATTTTACTTTCTGCCAGTTCGTGTTAATTGACTCTTTTATTATTAAATTGATGGCGAGGTTGCTGGTCAGAACACCTAGTTACCTAAGGTGTTTAAGTTAGCACAATGTCGCTGGTACCGCAAACCGCATTGTTAAAAAGTTGACAAACAGTTAATTATCTGAAGTTGGTATCACAAATAACGTTGTCACGTTGTCAGAATTCCAACATTTCGGTCAAATATTTAATTAAGAATTTAATTTTGAAGGTTAATTACGTCGTATTAGGGGTGTAGGTACAAATATGTTTACATTCACTAAACCAACTATGTCATAATATTGAATTGGATGTTCCGCCGTATTCTAAAAGCGATTAAAAAAGCAACCACCGTACTCCTTACCAACTTTGTAAACGAGATTGATAAAATCTTTAATCAACACACAATGCACAAGCAAAATTGAAATATAAACAAACTTCACAAAAAAACTTTACTCTGAAAAGAAAACTCCCTGAATGCTTTTTCCTGAATACAAATTGGACTGTTGCCTGTTTTACCTGCGCGCCTCTCGTGTCACGAAATAAGGCGGGAAAATATCGCACCCAACTTGTTAACACATTAATTATAGTACCACTCACACGGATCCTTTTGTTTTCATGCACAAGCCCCGCGACGTGTAAAGCGGCGCGTAGTGTTACGCTATTTTACAGGCATAGGTACTTACTAAAACCCTAATTATACATTTAACCTCATGTGAATTTCTGAGTAGGGAATCGATCCGCTCAAATAAAAACAATATTTTACGAATTCAAAATCGTTCAGAAGTAACGAGAGATAAAGGAAAAGCCTGGCCATATGTGAGAGCCCGCCAAATAGTGAAGAGAAAAAGAAAATGAAGTCTCTAAGAATAAAAGTGCATAGATAAACATCGTCGTGCAGTGCGCAACAGGGTGGCGCCGGGCGCGGGCGACATGCATGCAGCGTACCTGAGGGCGGGCGCCGGGTGCGGGGAGGACCGGGGGCTGCGAGACTCCGGAGAGCCAAGCCACCGCGCCGCTCCACGCGGACTGACGCATCCGCGCGACCACTGACGCGCCCGTATGCCGCACAACCCACAATGTTGCCACACTACAATCGATTTACCATCAACAATTTCGTAAGCCTTTGTCTTACAGTGTAGACACTAGGGGCTATTGATATGTTGATATTACTTACTCAATGCAAAATATATAAAAAAATGATATTTTGACCTAATGCCAATATGAAGTACTAAATCATTTCATTACCTAGCCGCTGCTTAGTTATTTACTTTTGATTTCCGTGTTAATAACTTAGATCATTTTAATTAAGTATACAATGTTATTAATTATATTAATTTAATTGTCAATCTTTGGATTGCCTATTATATGAGGTATCGGGAAAATGTATGCTGTTGGTAACACCGGCACTCCCGCCCGCACCCCTCCGACCCGGGCGGGCGTCGAATAATGAAGCCAGGAGAAAAGCGATTGTAGAGCAGGCGAAATTCCGGAAAACACCAGCCCGTGCCGGATGGACCGCCACGGTGGCGGATCCGCCGCCCTCACTAGCACCCCTTCATAATTTCCCAAACAAGGCAATGTGCAAACGATACCAACAATGGATGTGAAGAAACGAACTCCCGCGGATTTACTGAGGCGGCCAGTAATTTATGTTTTTTTTTACGAAGGAAACTCCGCGGCTTATTTTACAGTTTCACTTCATTAACGTACACCAAACTTTTGTACCGCTTTCCAAGGAAATCGTGTAAGCTTCGAATATTATACGTTACATTCTGAAATATTTGAGCCCTACATGACGCTGTAAATTTCGCATGCAATTTAACTTCTAAGAAACATGAAACTGTGACATCTCGACCCCAATGTTAGTTATTCTAGTAGCGTTGTTTGTAAAATCAACTATTACTCGACAGTGACACAGCACAAATAGTTCAACGTAAACATTGTTGTGCCGAGACGCCATTACGAACACAAAACTTTGCGAGAAATGTCTCATTAATGAGATTAGTACTCCATGTAGATACATCTCAATTAACTCCGTCAATTACATTCAATTTGCTTCTCAATCACAAACAAACGTGAACAAATCCGAGTCCTCTGCAAACACATCCACGAGTAGGTACTTTCATAATAGATGTCGGTAGATGATATTAAAGTCTAACTTGTCGAAACTTCAAGATGATATGCAACTTTTCAAATTTTCATTATAAAGTTTGAGTGCGCTCAAGTGGTGTTCGGAGGCGCTGCCTCACAACAAATAGATGTGAAAATAGCGTTTTTTAGTATCCTACGTTTTACAAACGAAATAGACAAAGATACTTATCTTTGTGGTCCTACTGTGATCAAATTGATATACCTGCATTGTCTCAATGATCGAGTTCACCGGAACCCAAGGTCGGATCCAGGATTTCATTATGGGGGGGTCTATTTCTCCCATATCCCCTCCACCACCACCCCCCTGTATTCGTCCCTGCCGGAACCGACATGTGTGCATGACATATTCAGGACAATCAATCGTCATAGTTGAATATGCAAAGAAAGGTAGTGGGATAGATCTGCAACACTAACATGTACATTCATTCTTCTCTATTCTTATAACTCTACCTACCTAAATGTATTCTTAAATTTGATTTAGATTTTGATCTCTTTTCAGTAACTTTTCAGCTCCTAGCCTCGAACAATTTAATTTCGATGATGAATGGACATTATTTGACAACTATTGGCGCGAGCTCAAGACAGCTTCTTAATTAAATCTTTGTTAAGTGAATACATTTTCCTGATAGAAATTCTGGAAGACAACATTCGTCTGTCCGAAAACCACAAAACAGATACGTATAGTATTCGTAGCAAATAGTAGAGCTTGAACTAAGCCATTTTTACATATTTGCAAACAAAAAGAAAACGTTTCTCTAGAAAATATGTACTACGTACACATATTACATTTTATCTAGGAATACATAGTTTAAAGGATTTCAGACTGCGATCCCTTTAAGCATACTAAAACATGAATGTATTCAAAGCAAGTCCGTGCCAACATACTCGAGTTCACACCCTCTATGTTATACACTTAATTTATCATTATACCGAGCTGAAAAGCTGGGGATGAAACCTGCGATGACCTTCTACGGGTAGACGTCATATCTCACACTACTGCAAACACACTGAATTTTCAGTGCCTTCAAAGCATGTCATACACTTGATGGCTAAATGACGTTCGAACACCCCGGGACCCCTCTATTAACGCGATACCTACTCGGCTACCTGAGCTACCTCCAATTACGTCCAAATTCGGTCTTTACACTCCGTCGATTTACTACATAGGTAAACTGGCTTCCAATTTCAGCGCCCCGAAATAAAATTGCGCAGTATTTTATGTGAACACTTTGCCGACCCGCCACCATGAGCCGGGTGAAGCGACGTGAACGCTGCAGATGGCGCCGGCTCAAATTGGCCGTGAAATACTGACACAGCGTTTTCAGTAACAGCTGTATAAATTATCATTCAAAACCTCAGCATTGTTGTCATGAAGGTAACCCTTAGATTTTTAGGGGCCACTTATTTGAAGGCTTTAAGAAAAAAAAATCAAGAAACAACAATGTAGGTAATAACCTAGCCGAAAATTACGTTACTAATAAATCTTAACCCCCAAATTCATGGAAAATTTAAATCTATCTTCAGTTTTCGTCTTATAAAGGCTTGTATTGACATTGGAAATGGATTAACATTTCAATGAATTATGGCACAAGGCGATAGGTATAAATAATGTTTAATAGAGCTTAGAGGCATTCTCACAGGGTATCCTATTGGTCAGAATATTAATACGCGAAGGCGCATAATCCAGGGCTCCTTGTGTCCGCTTCATCGTTCGATTACCGCGGCACTGCGTAATTAGATTTTATAATTAAAATATAATGAAGCCACGTCATACCCACGTTAATGGATTGTAGGTACTTAATTTATGGAAGTACCTTATTAATGTTTTGCGTATAGTATGTACGGCTTTCTCAACATTACTATTAGTACTAGGGTTGTCACCCGTAATATATTATATAGTATTGTAATGAATAAAAATTTTCAACTGTCAGGTTTTTTTAATATTGATTTTGACTGGAACGCATCCGCGGGGCAGCACAGTATGGGGAGTTTCAGAGTAAAATGAGTTCAAGTCGCTCAGTCGATCACTCAAGTAGTCACGTCACGGAAAGGAAACTTCAACATTCTTTCTAGAATCAATATCAATCTGTCGGTGAACGCCGCCATAAAATCAATAATGCCATGCTGATGACAGTTCTGGCACGTCTCTTAGAGATCAAACAAACAGACAACTACACATGAAAAAATATTAATGATTTAAAATGTATGTGTTTATTTACCTATCGGAGCACCTTTATTTACGGAGCATTTGCCATCTAAGACTCCCAATTAACCGGGATCCTTCCTGGGATTAATCCACTTAAAATTTTGACAAGCCCTCATAACTTTTCCTTGTCGCCCCATCTTAATCAACAATTACTCGTATTCGTATGTGAATCAAAAATCAACATAACGGCGACAACCAAAACCGAACTATTAATGTATATTAATGTATATATATTAACTTGGTAGTGCCTATACAGACTATTTCAAAAAATAAACTTATCGCGTCATTATTTTTAATTAACAGGCCAAAAACTTACCTAAATATACCTAACTAAGGTATGAAGTTAACAAAATTAATGAATACTGTGTTGAATATGAATGTGCCTCACATTTCCAACTGTTAAACATACACAAAACACATTTAATTACTAACAATCGCGGAAAAGGGACCGCGCTCGCGAACAATTGCCCGCAACTCCTTGAGGGTTAGGTACCCGGGCACATTATACCCGGCCCCACGAATTAGATTAATAGCGTGATTTGTTACAACATAACTAAACCCTTGTATTTGCTGAAATACCTGATGAAATTTCTCTTGTTTACCCCAAAGTTGTACGAATGAATGCAAAATATTTAAGTAATTAACTTTGTGTACTTCCAAAAATAGTGATATCAGAACGCAGAATTGGCAAGATTTAAAATGGTAAATCTGATCAAATACTAGCTACTATTGGCATCAATTATTCGAATAATTAACCCGCTATTCGTCATTGCGATAGAGAATAGCATGCGATTTTGGGGTCGAGTCACCTTCGTCCGTAGAAGAATTAAATACCCTCGAGATACCCTACACGTGACCCTGGGTGGTGCCAACTAGGTGACAACTCTACTGGTGGTAGGCTTCGGCCGTGGTTAGTCACCACCCACTGAACAAAGCCATGTCGCCAAGCGGCCTAGCCGTGTTCCGGCATGATGTTCGGTGTTGCCATTCATGGATGGCGGGTCAGATCAACTGCGCTGCATATGCCTAGATGAATGTAGCGTCTCGATCTACTGCCGCCTTCCTACCTAGGCAAGTATACTCCATCGTAGATCTCATCTACACTTACCATCAGGTGAGATAGAGATCAAATACTTGCCTATAATGTTATAAAAAAAAAAGATATTATTTTGTTATAGTACTCTGAAAAAAATGTTGAACTAAACTTTGACTAATAGTTACACGAATATTGTAACATGCGAACTACGTGTTACTAGTAACAAACTAGTAACTTTTAACGTTTTTTTTTTGGTGTGTGGCATAATAAGGTCACTTAAATAGTACATTGATTTTTATTTAATTTATTAGAACGAACGAGTTACCTACGAGTCGTGGTTTCGCCAAATGAAAATGCAATGTTGTGGTGATTTTGGACTTTGCAACTCTACATCAATAAATCCATCCAAAAGCATATTCAGGCAGTATTTTGATAATATAAAAAGAAACCGGAACATTCAGTTACAGCTTCCTGAAGGGGATATGCAAATAAAGCGAAATAAAATCCTGTCACCGTGTTACATAACGTCATAGGTTTTATGAAAACATATTTTTATCCCCGCGAGCGCGGTTCCTCGCGTAGATATGTAAATAATAAGTTTACATTACCTGTGTGGCTATATATTGTAAGCTTTATAACCTGTGCGTGAATACGATGGAGCATACTTGCCTAGGTAGGAAGGCAGCAGTAGATCGAGACGCTACATTCACTAGGCACATGCAGCGCATCTGATCTGACCCGCCATCCATGAATGGCAACACCGAACATCATGCCGGAACACGGCTAGGCCGCTTGGCGACATGGCTTTGTTCAGTGGGTGGTGACTAGTCACGGCCGAAGCCTACCACCAGTAACGTAGTCTGGTGTGGTGGTGGTGTAAAAGTAAGTAGTACTATTAGGTATACTCTAAATACTATAGGTATTAAATATATATTTTGTAATATAGTTTGCTAATTCATTTTTGAAATGTGCCTGTTAACAAAATAATATGCAGACAAAAATAAATTTAATCTGTTACAGAAAGATCCAGACGTTTTAAATCGTTTGACACTTCACTAGATTAAGCATTACTTGACAACTATTGGTGCGTCCTCCCGACAGCTCGTTAATTAAATATTTGTCTAGAGAAGCTGCTTTCATTTTATACTAATTACAAATTCCAGCGAAGCTTTACTCCGCACCAATGAATCGCGCTCGTTGTACGGGCTATAAAATTGACGGTTTCTTTTTTGTTTTTAATTATCAAACAAGTTATGATATCAAATAACATGATTTATTCTTATCGTTAGCAATCGGCTACTTCATTCATCTACTCTGCCAGTGTCGAGTAAATTTCATAGTCCTCCGACATTTTACATGAAATTTAAAAATATTTAGTTTTGTCTTTTTACTATTCAAGAGTAAATATGAGTTCTAATTTTAAAATTAAGTGCATGTTTTTTTCTCTTGGCTACAAAACTTTTTGGAACAGATAATTACTTATTGAAAAGTTATAGATACCTACTTATTTCATTCATAATTATCGTGAGGTATATTTCGATGGGTATTATTTTGTGTCCCGATTTTTTCTTCATCCTTATTTTGCTTACTATTAGTTACATTTAAAAAGCATATACTTAACTATGGTACTATTTTTTTAAATCATAAATTCATTATTGTGTAAGTAAATTACCTGAGTCGTTATTTAACACAGATTACACTACACACAGTCAGTGCGGTGGCTACTCTATCCCAGCTCGGCACTTAACACCTCAAGTGGGATTTTAACAATCCCTAACGACCTTCACTGCTTTATGTGCCACAACGTTAACCCTTAATGTGGTTCAACACGAAACACGAATCGTATAAAGCGATTAAACATTTTTCGCCTTTAACTTTAGCATATACCTTTACAAGTTAATAAAACGCGATGTATATGGCATACACCGCGTTTTATTCCCCATCCGCTCTTAATTAACCCGAAGTATAATGATCAGATAATGCTAAATACGTCCAACCTGCAAATAACATCCGATAAGCGATAATAAAATGAAGCAGGCTTAAAGCATATATATATATACAGGATTTAACATCGAGATGGTTCAGTATGTACGAGTGTATACCTCCGAAACGATACGTGATAGGAAAATATGTTCTATGGAACCATGGCGTCGATTATAGAGACGAAAAAAAACTGCATTCATAGATTTTCAAAAAATCACATTAGTACGTGAATCGGGAATGGATCCCGGCCATATTGTAAAAAAAACAACATTATTTCATTGATTCAATGGCTTCAATTTTGGTATATAATATTTTGTGTTTTTTTTAATGTGCATGCAGTTTTTGTTATCTGTAAAGTTGACGACATGGTTCCTCAGAACATCGTTTTATATCACACTAGCTGCGCCCGGCGGTGTTACCCGCGATAAAAAGCATGAAAAATAACATCTATCCCACGGGAACCATATATTTTACAGGGATAAAAAGTACCCTATGTGCTATTCCAGACTATAATCTATCTCTGTGCCAAATTTCATCCTGATCCGTTCAGCCGTTCGGGCGTGAAAGAGTAACAAACATCCATCCATCCAAACTTTCACATTTATAATATTAGTATAGATAGATTATAGTTTCGGAGATTCCCATACTAACCCGTACTGATCACGATGATACACCCTGTATACCATATTAACCGGAAAGTGCTTAGGAAGGTAGGATATTATTCGAATTAAATACTAACCCCCAAACTTACCGAAGATTCAATCAAATTACAACGGGACAAGCATTTTCAGAGGAAACGTACTTCGCAACGTATTATCAAATCACGAAAACATTGTATTTAAAACTAGGTATGGTAAGTAGGTAGGTGAATTTTAAAATATGCTTTAATATCATTGCCAAGCTCTACAAAACCATTCCCGGAGCATCATAACAAGATGCCCCTGAACGCAATGGAATTCAAAATGTCGTTTCATTCGAATTCAAATCCTAGCAACTTTTCTTAATCAAATCTCTTAAGTTTCATTACAATTCTCCGAACGTTCTCATCCGCATTCTGCCTTAAAACAAAACACGGATCAGTGAAATGTTTTCTTTGCGTTGCTATTTCGTGATATTATACCGTGTTACAATTAGTTTTTACAAACTTTTATCTATGCTTTAGCAAATCATTTACCGTAACCTACCCTTCTCAATACAATGCGTATATAACACACACACACACACACAGAAGCGTGAGAACAGTCGGGACCAATTAGAATCTAGATGGGCTCAAATCTACCCAATAATGAGTCCCGACTGTTAAAGTTGGTACTGAACTTTTGGAACGAAGTTCCTTATCGCGCGTTACGAAAGGGGGCTAGACGGAAAAAAATCAGACGAAAAATTAAGATGAAAAGTTGTAACGAGCTATTGTAAGCTTTTTTCGAATGAGGAGCCGACATGTCGCACGCTTACTAATAGACTGACCTAACTCAAAAAAGCTGTTTGTTGGGAAATCGCAAAAACGTTTTGTCATTTACAACTTGTCTGACATTATTACTTATATCTCAATGAAAATAGCGTAATAATAATAAATGATGTATTGCAAGAATACTTGATTATGTAATTATTGATACTAAAATGTAATTTTGAAGAAATTTTATTATTATTTATAATTATTTATAGCTTTTAAAATGTTGTCCCTGAGATACGTCTGTTTATTAATAAAATCAATGATATATTGCTGTACTAGTGATGACACTTTTTGTTATATGTCTGTATTTTATTAAACATTTCACTAAAACCCTTTCTCTTTTATGTTATAAGTCTATACTTGATAAAATAATAACATATTATTTTTATGTAGTATTGATTTTTAAGTTCAGAAACATGAATGGGTCACTATAATATAAAAGCACCGCGAGTTGACTGTCGCAATCTCAGACGCATTATGATTTATGTCACTTTCATGTTAAAAGTTTTGTCAAAATTTGTATAAGTAAAAAAGACAACATATTCGTAACTCAGTCTAGGAATAAGATATCGTAAAAATTCTGAGATTGGTAGATAGATAACGTTGGAATAAATCTATCTGTGTGCTTATCTCACTTTGGGCTTAAACCCTAATCGGTCAGTCTATTATTAAGCGTGCGATGTGTATTGATATATGGATCTTCACCACTGCTACCCAATTATTTTATAAATGAAAGTATAGTTTACTATATAAAACCCAAAAACACAACGATACCTAGTTGAAAAACATGCCAGCGACATCTATCGCTGTCAAAAATAAACAAAAATATTATGTATGTTTAGTTTGTAAGTCATCATGAGTGAGATAATACTTGCCTTATGATATACACTACTTATTAAAAATATGTCTCATTTTTATACCTATTTAATTCACCTTAACAGCATTCGAACAAAAAAATGATTTCCTGAGATTCTTGACACATTTTACTAAATCGACAAGCTAAATTGAGTGACATCTTTTATTAGCTTAACTCGCTAAAAATCTATAAACGACTGAAAGTATATTTTATTGCATAATAAAAGACTCCAGTAAATCTGTAAAAGAAACTTCAGCACTATATATCCGCAAATGCCTGGGATCGATCGTTCACTTTCTGCCTCAACCGTTTGTCTCCGATGTCAAACAAAAGATTTCGCACGAAATAAAATTGTGATACTTTCTATATTCTATAGGAACGTTTTAGAATGTTGGATATTGACACGAGGCCTCGGGGGCAAAGCCCGGATGCTGCGAGAGGCGCCTGACTTAAATTGAGCGTGAGACACTGACAGTCTTTTTGCTTTACAATACAGCTGAAAAGCAAAAAGATTGTGTGTCAGAAAATATAATCGCAAGTCAGTAATGTCAAGCTGAGACTTTTTCTCAGCTTTTTAGCTATTGTAGACGATGTATTTTATTATCGTTTACAAAATAAATATATATATATCTTAAGTATATCTCACCAACATATTTTAAAACAATTAAAGTTATATATAATAAATTAAGGTTAAAATTAATATTAGGCAAGTTTCAAAACGCACTCAGCAAATCCTCACCACCATCGGCTGGCAGGCCCAGAACGCTGGCAGCATTGCCACCACAGATATATAAGAGGAGATATGTTATGAAAGCGGTGGGCTTGCGCTCACATTTAGCCAAAATTACGCTAACATAGAGTTTTCGCCGTCAGTCGACTGCAACTGCACGTCGGTATCGGAGCTCTAACTTTTTTTTTAAATGCCGTGTTATTCCGTGGTTGTGTGCATAAATACTAGCAGCAAAGTGAACTACGCGAAAGATGGAATCTCATTTCACCAGCCAGTATTAAGTATTTTATTTATTCGTCTTTAAAATCATTAAAAACAACAAATCAAAAAATATTTAATGCCTTTATTATGTTATTTTAGGTTTCATGTAGCACAACGACTTTTTTATTTTTGTACAAAATACATGGCTCTTTAAGTACCACCTATGTTCGCTACTGAGTGAATGTACGAGGCAATGTATAGATCGTCTAACGATACTTTGAATAAACTGGTGCGTCGCGTGGTACGGCCGCTGTATACGGCGACGACGCAGCACGCACCGAGGAGACTTCGTATTGGTTGGTTTTAGCGAGTGGTTGGGAACAAAACGGAGACAGCGAGTTCCCATACATTTTGAACCGCACGGCATATCTCTCGTGATCTGTGATTGCCACGTTGAATGGCAATGCTGATGTGTTGGCCAAAATATGTGCCAGCGTTCTGGTCATCAGATGTGTAATAATTGGATCACGAGATCTTAAACCTTCAGTTACTCACACTAGGAGCCGAACAACTTACTTACCATCAGGTGAGATCGAGATCAAATACTTGCCTATATTGTAATAAAAAAAAATAAAAAACTTCGAATTATAACTATCATAAACTACCTATAACATCTCTGTTACTTTATAGTGTGTTTGAAAGCCAATATTTTGCGGTCCAACTATAAAATATTCTCAATCATTTTGATTTTACTCATACTAGACATGTGGATTGCATATTTTTTTATCTTGCCATACACACTAATGCCAATTGAAAATATTACAGGAAGGATTACTATTCGCTGTCCCACGAAGCAAATTATAACCAGACTTTATTCAAACGAGCAGACTGTCTTGTAAAATATTACCATAACATTTAAACAAAACTCTCGCTTTAGTTTTAATAACGAGCTTTCTTGCTCGTCATCTGTAGTGGTTTAAAACATTCGGCTACTTGTTCACAACTTGGAAAGCTCAGGACTAATTATTGTAATCCATTGAATATTGGGTTTTAGTACCTTCGTGTAGACTTAGAAGTTTTTTAGGCAAAAATAATTTTAATTTACATGATTTATATACCTATTTGAAGTATAGTAATTATACTATCGCGTTCTCTTGTTCTCTTGTAGATCAATACACCCGACTGATGTTGTCCTGTTCCCGAATTTTATGGTAACTTACCCTTCAAACTTTTGCCAACTAAACAAAATTTGCCAGATCGGTCCAGCCTTTCTCTAGTGTTGCGCTTACCACCAAAAAGCATTAAAATTTTAATTTCTATAGATTAACAGAACAACATCGATCGATTACAATCGATTTACAGAACTATTACTCGTCCTACCAATTGACTAATTACTTAACCATATTGCTCTACCTACGTTCCTTATTACAAAACATATTTCTACCTAGATACTAATAAATGAAAAAAGATATTGATTTTATAAGTAACTATAAATCAGACAACATTATTGATTGACCCCAATATAACATAAACTGTCATTAATCATCATTGTGAACATGTATGTTTAAGTAAAGATCCATAGAGATATTCACTCTACAGAACTTAACAATCCATTGAAAATGACATGGAAATTATAAAGAAATATACAGGATGTAAGTACCTTCGTATCCTAAACGGCTACCGTTGATTCAGCACATACCCACACAACCATACAAACACAATAACGATCACGATAAATAAGCACCGCTTGTATTATGGATACCCTACAATGGTCTATGGGCGACTCGAGTAAGTCCTAGACAAGGCCATTTTCCAGGTGAGAATTGAACCTACAACTATCACTAGGTGACTTTAATTACTAGGTCAAGTAGTAAATAAAATTGCATTCATATAAAATTAAATTAAAATGCTCCGTCATCTATATCCAGTCCATTCGATTTGAATTCCAAAATCAAATGGATTGGAGAGAGCACGGGCAGAGGTCGGTAAAAGTCGGTGTGAATAAACCAACGTAATAAAAATATGTCGGTCAAGAAGTTTTGCCGGATCCCGCGGGAGCCTCGGGACTGATTTATTCGCTTTATTTTGTAGACGGCCCGGCTTTCCTAGACTACACTTAACTTTGTTACTGAGACATACAAGAATATTTGTCCCTACAATAGTAACTTGTCTTTTAGATTTGATAAGAGAAATACTAATGAAAAACAAACATTATAAGTAGGGGATTCATTGTTTTCGCCTTCGAAAAAGCAAAGCCTTGTCCGTATGTTTCAAGCTTATACTTAGATCAGCCCTTATACTGATTGCCCTTTAATTGAGTGGGGTGACTTTAGCCTTAATAGCTCTAAGGTAAAATATGACGTGGTGTAGCGTGGTCTTTCGATATCTGTTTATGTTTTTTCTAGATTTCCCTCCAACTTTAACGATTAATCACTATGTAGGTACGTTCTAAAATAAGCTAAAAGCTAAATATTTTATTATAATTGCCTGAAGGTTAGTCCGGTTTCACAAAATATGGCAACTTATCGCAAGGAATCATGCTTCTAAAACACACGAAACCTCGTCGAGTTATATATTTGTACCCGTTTGATTGTAATCTTACGAAGATTACGGCGTATTCCAAACACTACCAAGTCCAGCGGCCATTACTTCTGTTAAAGTTTCACTAAAATAACAAGGGTTTGTTTGTTTCTCAGGGGAGGTATAAGAGATCACTGGACCGGTTTCGAAGGGTTTTTTTACGGTTGGATAAATGATCCTAAATTATTCGCGTAGGTCTGTAGAATGTATACTACAACTTCGAAAAACGTTTTTCAAAGTTTTGAAATTGTAATTAAGTTCTTCCGTTTTGCAACTATTCACTATGCAACAAACATTTTGTTCGTATAGTACTATTTAGCACTATAGGTACTGCCCGCGGCTCCTCCCGCGGATTCACGATAAAAAGTAGCCTATAGCACTCACGTAACTTCCTATTAGTGTCTAAATATTTTTTAGAATGCCATCAAATTTTCGAAAATTACATCCAAACTCATAAACTAACAAACTTTAAGTTAGTTATCCTTCTTTATAATATAATAAGTGAGCAAGTATAAATATAGACTATCTAAATTGAATTAACTTACGTGAACACATGTATTCAGTCGCGCTAAAACTCCATAGAGATTAAATTAAGACATTATTTTTGTACAAGATAGGATGATTTATCACACCGTCGCGTCGGACTCGGCTATTTCATAAATTGTTTCCCCACCCTACAAGAAATCAATATACTTTCATACCTCATAATTCCACCTCGCGAGGGGGGGGGGGAGGTTTGGGCACCACCCTGAACAAACAGAACATGTATATTGGACCTAAAATACCTTACACAATAAAAAAATTACAACCATTATGTATTTGACAGTCTGAAAAAAAAATCCAACACGACTTTTCACTTAGTTGAAACTTGTTCGAATTTGTCGCGTTTTCATACCATTAGGTAGAGATCATTACGAGTGATTGCGAAAATTCCGCTGTTATTTTTGTGGTTCCTTATATTTATCCTGACATATTCCGGCACGAAATTATACGACTTATGTAAAAGTACCCAATATATAATTTGAAATTAAATTTACATAGAATCATACTCTATTTCACCAAATTCATAGAGGATATGTAGAGGCATCCACGTGTCAACAATATCTCTATCTTGTAATTTCGACATTAAACTCCACAAAATTTTGAGATGTATTGGCGTCTAACTCTACTCCATTAAATTTTGAGATTCCTTGGCGTCTGTAGATTTCCTATTAAAAGCGAAACACGTATCTTATACCTACATCTTAGAGTTTGGCACCACTAACACGAAACAACTGACTAATTAATCAATTAACAGTCTTAAACCGCTGAACATACGAAAATTGGTTGGCAGGTAGCGAGATAACTCAATCAACATAAAGTATAGCAGTATGAATAGGTAATTAAAGTAAAGTAATTAAATAAGTATGTATGCAGTCGAACACACCAACTGTATGGTCTCAAACTAAGCTGCAACGCTCTTATAATGGGTGCCGTACAATGGTCTGAACGCGTTCCTCACAACACTCAGGGACCCCAAGTCTGCTAACACAATCGATTCATAATCGAACAGCAACCGCATAGAAACTGTCACTTTTGACAGATATCCCATACAATATCTGTCAAAGTGAAAGCTACTATGCGGTTGCTATTCGATTATGAATCGATTGTGTTAGCAGACTTGGGGCCCAGGGGAAATGACAATAAAATGATTTCGGAAAATGTTCAAGGAATCAAACTCGCTGCAATGAGCCAAGCGGCCAACGCCCAAGCCCACTGGACTAAGTCGTCATAATAAACCCTGGTTTTATTGTCCCAGACTTTCCCATACACAAACAACAACGCTCCAATAAAATTACCATATAACGTACTCGATTGACTGTCGAATTTCCAGACTAATGTTGATATAAGCTGCGGGAACTCGTATATAGAGTTTAACAAAAATAGTGAATAATATTTTAAACGATGATCAGTAACTTATATGGATCACGTTGATGTATAAAATGTTTTTTTTTTTTTTTATTACTTTATAGGCAAGTATTTGATCTCGATCTCACCTGATGGTAAGTGACGATGAGATCTACGATGGAGCATACTTGCCTAGGTAGGAAGGCGGCAGTAGATCGAGACGCTACATTCACTAGGCACATGCAGCGCGGCTGATCTGACCCGCCATCCATGAATGGCAACACCGAACATCATGCCGGAACACGGCTAGGCCGCTTGGCGACATGGCTTTGTTCAGTGGGTGGTGACTAACCACGGCCGACGGCTCTTTATTGTTGTAAACAAGGCGAACCAATAGAGTTTCGTCATGTGCTCAGTACATGGTGTAATTTTTCAAATGTCTAATAATTTGATTTATATGTGTGGGAATGTTATCTTTATAACCCACTCATAAAATATTTTATACTATTATTGGCACACCTTATTATGTAAAAACATCAGTTAAACTGGAGCTAAATAAATCCGAGTTAATAGTGTTTGTGGGCGGGCACTTGGCACCCCCCCGAGACGTGGTGGGCGCCGATCACGTGTTGAATATGGTCGACTAATTAATTCTTATGATATATACTTGCCGTTACTGCCTTTGTTCACGCCGCGGTAATGAGTTGGTAACAATTAATTTAACTTTTTGCGTATAACTTGTTTGTTACCGTTGTTTAACTTTACACGTGCGTAAAATAACATCATAAACAAGGCATTATATATATATGCATATAATAAGCGTGTAACCAGGCCTTGTGTGAACCTTCATTGAAAATTGTTGGATTTAACAAACCTAGCGCTTATTATTATCAATATAGAGACGACTTTTTTTATAGTTTTCTATCTATATAACCCAGGGCAAAATGTTAGATACTTTTTATTCCAGAATATGGATGAGTTCCTCGGAACATCCATAACACTAAATCTCGAAACTAGACTAGGGTTCGAATTTAACTTGAAATGATAGTTGTTTGACACGCTTTAAAAAATCACAATGAATACCTCGAAGATTTATATAGGTTTGCAAAATATAATTTGAAAAAAATAATAATATTGTAGCGACCACTTTAACCACACCACAAGCTACGCAGATGGCACTGCAGACACGCATTCAGAACAATGGACAATGGCGTCACAATCCTGAATCGCGCTATGAGAGTTCTCGGAGCAAGTAGCATATATACAAGATCCCGACAAAAACCGTGGGGGCATAGCGGCCGCCCCGCTAGGCATACCACCCGCCTGGCTGGAAGATCTTCCCTTTTCCGCTAAAATATATATTTATTTTGACATCCATTTGGGCTCTACCAGAGAATAAGTTATCATTATAAGTGTTATATATAGATTATACCTACAAAATAGATCGCACTCGAGTAGAATCGGAATGCAAATATCGTTTCTAACATTTACCTAAAGCCCATATATTAGTTACATCCCGAATGCTCCCCGAGCTTTAAATTATTACTGCCCTCCAAAGACGGTGTTCGTATAATTTCCGTGTAATTTTTCCCAGCCCTGCTGTGCATAATTTTGCTTCCAATAAGGGGATTCATTCAATAAATAATTTATATTCCGATTGGCATATTTCGATGACAAACGATTGTGAATTTACGAGTCGGCATCGGGGGACTGCAAAACAACTGCTATCTTTTCAAACACGGAACAATTTTATCAAGGAGTATACTTCTATAAATTATTGAGTTATATCGATATAGCTACAGTATTCCAGCAACAGTATACAACACGGAAATAGGCCACATAAGAATATATACGTTATGAAAAACCATAATCTGAATAAAAGATTTCATGAAAATATTGGAGCTCGCTGAAAATGCTCCGACGATAGTTTGTGTAAACAAAACGTAGCAATACAAATACAAAGTAAGCCCAATAGGCACTTGCCAAAAACAATCATGAATCCAGCAGAACTAATTAACTGAAACTTCTCTACTTAGACTCCTGAGACTTTTTTGAACTGTCCTCATTATGTTGTTGATCTCTCATAATAAGGCCTCATTTCAACAGTATAAGCGCATCTTTTTATGAGGAAAATTTACCTCATTGTATACCTGTTGTCAAAATTTATGAACAAAACGTGGGGTGCTTATTATTATGCCGCACAGGGTTACTCGCGTTAAGGCCTTATATTGGCATGGGTGATAGGGGCCTTAATTACTGTCCCTGCGCATTACATAGCTTTCTGTCAATTGGTATCATTTTACTATTGTTGTCTCACTTATGTCACAACTAACTCACGACAAACCTCGTCAATTTCACCGTGGCAAAAACAAATACATACGAAAATAAATAAATAAAATATGCTTACGCATGAATGAACTTATAGCCTCTATTCAAAGTTCGAACAAACAGAGCCCTTAATCTGCTAACACAACCGCATAGTAACTGTCACTTTTGGCGGATATCCCATACAATATATGTGAAAAGTGACAGTTAATATGCTGTTGCTATTCGATTATGAATCGATTGTTTTAGCAGAACTGGGGCCCAGGGTTTGCTCATGCTATAGGTACCTACAATATAACCTCAAGCTTACACGTGTTTTAATTGTTATCTATCTACGATAGAGCTTTGACTAACAAACCTACTGTTCGCAGATTGGTCGGCACAGAATCAATATAGCAACTATCGCTTTAGTTTAGTTTAATCGGCCACTTTATTCAAACATTTAAACTTGTAAGGTTGATTGAATCGCCTTTAGTTTACTAATAAAGCGGAGGTTTAACAAAAATTTGGAAAAGACTTGGGGTCGAGTCACCTTCGTCCGTTGGAGAATTAAGTACCCTCGAGATACCCTACACGTGACCCTGGGTGGTGCCAACTAGGTGACAACTCTGCGGGGGTCGTGCGATCCGTGGTGGTATACGGGGCCCCAGTCTGGGCCCCCAGGCTGCGTATTCGCCGCTGCAGGACCAAAATCTATTCCCTGCAGCGGAGGATGGCCATCCGGGTCGCACGAGGATACCGCACGGTATCCTTTGAGGCGGCGACAATCCTGGCGCGCTTCCCGCCCTTGGACATTCTGGCGGATATGGACGCGAGGGTCTATGACCGGTACCGCGATTTCCGCCGGAGGGGTGAGGAGGCGCCAGCGCTCGAAGGCATACGCCGGCAGGAGCAGAGACGCGCGTTCGAAGAGTGGCGCGCGCGGCTCTCGGAGGAGCGATACGCGCACAAACGCGTCGTCAGCGCCATCCTGCCGGTCCTCGAAGCTTGGGTGAGGAGGAAGACTGGGCGAGTCACCTTTAGGCTTGCGCAGATACTCACTGGACACGGCTGTTTCAGTGATTACCTGTGCAAGATAGGACGCGAGGCAACGACCAATTGCCACCACTGTGGAGGGGACCTGGATTCCGCCCAGCACACGCTGGAGGCGTGTCCCGCGTGGGACGCGGAGCGGGGAATCCTGGTCCAACGGATCGGATCGGATCTCTCCCTCGACAGCGTAGTGTCGGCTATGCTGTCCGGGGAAGCGGCGTGGGGGGCTATGACTGCCTTCTGTGAGACTGTTATGTCCCAGAAGGAGTCAGCCGAGCGGGATCGCGAGAGAGCCGAGAGCCGCTCGCCGCCGACGAAGACGCCGAGTCGCGCTTCGTCGAGGCCCCCCGGCCCTGATGCCCAGGGCCTCAATTAACGGGCTACCCTCGGGGTCGAGGACGACTGGGGTGTGGGCCCCGGACGTCCGGTGACGAAAACGACTCCTGAGGAGGACGGCGGCGGGCGTGGCTCCCCGCCGCCGTGCGCAGCGAGGGCGCAGGGGGAGCAAACATCTGCTCCCCGAGACGGGCCCCCATAAGGGGGCGAGGCACAAGAGGGGCACCGGTGCGTTCCGTTTGGAGATCCCGGAGCCCCTCCAACATGTGTCGAAGGCGGCCACCGGGGGGGTTTTAGTGGGTAAGAATCCCACATAACCCGGCCCTCTCCCACACAGAGGCCGGGTATCTATCGAAGATTTCCCCCCGTCAACAAAAAAAAAAAAAAAAAAAAAAAGGTGACAACTCTACTGGTGGTAGGCTTCGGCCGTGGTTAGTCACCACCCACTGAACAAAGCCATGTCGCCAAGCGGCCTAGCCGTGTTCCGGCATGATGTTCGGTGTTGCCATTCATGGATGGCGGGTCAGATAGGTTGCTCTGCATGTGCCTAGTGAATGTAGCGTCTCGATCTACTGCCGCCTTCCTACCTAGGCAAGTGTGCTCCATCGTAGATCTCATCGTCACTTACCATCAGGTGAGATCGAGATCAAATACTTGCCATAATGTATAAAAAAAAAATAGTATAAAATATATTAACAGTTTAATCCGTAGGTTATATGGATCACGTTGATGTACCTATTAAAAATTTGTGTCAATGATGTTCGTATTTTTTTAAACATGGTGACTCAGAAGCGTTTGCCCGTGCGCTCATTACAGGGTGTAATTTTGTTTTATAATTTGATTGAAATCTGTGGGAATGTTATCTTTACAACCTACTGTTGGCCCTGTTAAAATATTTTACACTAATATTGTTACACCTTAATTTATTTTTAATTACACGGGGGAAATCTTCCCACGATTCTGTCCTTTGTATCCATCATAGAATATATACTACCTAGTTATGTGAGATTCTTACCAATTAAAAGCCCCCTGGTGGCTGCCTTCGGCTCATCGAAGCGTCTCCAGGATCTCCAAACGGAACGCATCACCAATCTTCTAACTGTATACTTACAGATTTTAATTAAAATTTTCCTACTACATAGCTTGCCTTTGCTGTGCGATAAACAAATGAATTTTTACTAGTTTATTCAAATATAAGCACACTGCGTCAAAAACGCAAAGTATTAAAAATCTTATCAAATGCTAGATGAAGGCTTTGTCGCCGTATTTCCCATTAATGTATCGTAGTTCGTTCACCATAGGGGAATATCATTTGGAAAAATGATTCAAAGAATCCAGCACCACCCCGTTGTCAAGGCGAATAAGCAAACAAAAGATGCTTATAATGCTAAAAGCGGCGCGTTTAAGAGTCCAATTACCGTTAGAAGATAGAAAATTCTCGTACAGCGTAAGCCTGTATTGTGGCTTTTATGACGAACTATCCGCCCGCCACCGCTTCACCCGCATTTTAATACGCACTTTTCTATTTACTCAGCCAACGTGAGACATATAGCTGTAATAAAGAGAGATAAGATGACTTATAAAAAATGAATGGCTAAGGAACGGTGCTCACCAGTTTTCGTCTTTTCTTAAAAGGCCGTTTTATTGACATTCCTATAACCTGCCAGAAATCACAATTTGTAAAATGATCAAGGCGTGAGTAGGTTTACCAAATATTTTTACTTAAGCGGCTCCAACTTATCTCATAAGACGTCTACCTACGTAAACAACATGTACATAATCATAAGCAAGTACACTTATTTCCATTAATATAATATTTCATGTAGGTACCTAGTTGTTACTGAGAAAAATACGTTCTTAAACCACAAACATTGATACATATGTTTTATTTCTAAAAATTATACATGTCTGTGTTATTCTTAACTGAACTATATTTTCCCACTGCTGAGAAAATATCTAAGCATTTTCTTTCATTACGTACCTACGCTTTGGATCAAAGTGTATATATACATGACAGTCGTGTTAGCTACACCGTTTATAACACAACAACGGGTGAGCCGATTATAATGATCATTGGTTTTTATTTGTTGGATATGTCACAGCCCCAAATAGCAGAATAAGTAATGAAACATGGGAAAAAATCAGTCAAATATTAATAATAAAGTTAATTCATTTTCTCACACAATTGATCCTGAGGTGTTACGAAATTCGCCGGGACAGCTAGTAAGTAGCTTTATATAAGTATAACTAAAATAACCATAAGTAGGTACTTATATGATTCGGAGTACCAATAATCTATAGTAGCAGTTTATTAGTTTACAAAAATCTAAATTGCTAGAATACCCATTTTTTATTAGTGACGTCATGATTCCAATAAGGTCGTTATAAATCACTTCGATCAGCGAGACAGCCCCTCGCCTCCGAAACATTGATTTTCTATCCAAAATATTCATGGCATCGCCTCGATTAAATTTCAGGTGGTTGATTTTCCGCTAACTGACACTTACTGTATATGAATTACGTTTTCGTTTACCACGTCACGTTTTAACAAGGTTTATATTTTACTTTGTTGATTAGACCAAGAAGTGGACCACGAAGTTATAGTCAACAAAGTGTCAACGACAATGAAAACTAGAGAAATATCGACCGTTATGAACATTACTTTGTCAGATTTCGTGTACCTGTTAGGTAATAACAATCAATGTCTGAAATAAACGATTTTATTGTTATGGCGCTACCAACAATAACATGAAATTACCAGGGGACCATAAAAATAGACAACAATTCACTCATACTGTGAGGCAGGTCACGAAAAATCCTCTACATCACTAAAAGCTATAAACTACTCTCACTTGTCTTGTGACGTAGTGCCTGCTCTCTCATTTAACTTACAAAGTTACTATATAATCTGTGGTTCAACTCCGCCGAGTAAGATAAACTTGAGACCATGTCATTCCAAGTGTCAAACCTCAAACAACGACCCTTTGTCACCGAGCCAGACATCTTCAGCCAATATGCTTAACTAATTAAATATACTGTTATACATTCTTCAGTACTAAACCCTTCATAAATGGAGTATAATGGTACACATTATAGGTAGCAGGGACATGAAAGGTCTCATCTGTTTTCGTCCCGAACGGATTTCCACCGCGCTACCGTCGGAACGTAATAGTGGATATAGAATCGATCGACTTGCTGCAAGTCATAATCGAGTATTCTGGGTAGAAGGTAGAAAAGCCGAAATATTCCACTAGAGTTTTACAAAACGGTTTGCTATTTGTGAAAACGAGTACATACCTAGATAAGAATTATCAAGTAGCGCTATCCAGCAACAAATAAGTGCTTTTACTTCGATAATGTTTGAGCGCTAGTAGCTGAGGTGTATATCTAGACGATATAAAATACTTGCTTCAAACGTATTATGTATTCCAATATAAATCAAAATGTTACATTTCATTGATTGTTCCGAAAAAGTGCTAGCTTAGATTCGGGCAAATGTATAATTGCCAAATTTGCTAAAACAAGTAACAAATGAATGATTCAATCAATTATCGTTATTAATATATTTTTCTTTTTTCAGAGCCTTATTTCATTTCACATATTTTCATTAATTTTTAATTGCATTTTTTTTGGCATCACACGTTTGTGTATACTGCCAGTGTCAAATTTAAAGGTAGGGAAACGGAATTATTTTTAATTCAAAATATTTTATTTTATTTTTATTATTATATATAATTCCAGCCCGTTTTTTTAATGTCCCACTGCTGGGCACGGGCCTCCCCTCAATGCGAGGGGGGGATTAGCCCATAGTCCACCACGCTGGCCCAGTGCGGGTTGGTGTACTTCACACATCTTTCGAGGGGTTCTCTCAGACATGCAGGTTTCCTCACGATGTTTTCCTAATCCCTTTATTATTATAATAAATGGCAATTGTTGTCGCCATTAAACCACTTCTAGGTAAATCGTAATGAGAACTAAAAACTTCTTGCGAGACAGGCCTGACCTAGTGCAGGAAGTTTTTGCCAATACCAGGCAACAGGTTCTTTATCGACGTTATATTCTCATTATGTATGTCACCACACGGGCTATACCCGGAACTTTGGAAGGCTTGCGCGGGGACATAGGTGCAACACGTAGAGGGCCTTTTTGAGAATTTTGAAGTTATGTCAGCCAACTGCTGAAAATGATAGCATAAACAGCGAATTGACCTCAGCAGGCGGAGGAACTATTGTAGAAATATGGAAAGATAATTGGGACTATGGATTGAGGATTGGATGAAAATAGGATACTCATTATTATTATTAAAATTAGTAACCGAATATCTGTAAATATATTTTTTCGATAATAAATAAATACATTGTGCGAATTAATATCGATATTACCCCATGTCGATATTTGCCTATGGGTGTTGAATAATAAATGTTTATTGTCATTCAGCTACCGCACTAGTTTGCCACAAGAGAGAAATAAATAAATTCGAGCAAAACGAAGTGAGTTTACGTAAGTCGGCAGTCCCCGGGGAGTGCGGCCGCCGATCACATGTTTACAGCCTGAAATTCACATTACTAACATGCGTACCACTTGAAATTATATTTTAACCTAGATGAAGAGCTTGTAACTAATTTACTGTCACCAGCCGTCTCTCTATATACGTGTAGATTAGTACATTATATTTTAACAAGATTAAACGTAATATTCTTCCCGTGGCTCCGCCCGCGGTACCTCGATGAAACATTACCTGGCACTCAGGAATAATGTTGTCATGTATTAGTGAAATATTTTTTTGGAATCGGATTAGTAGATCCGAAGATTACCTCCTACATCCCAAATCGCAAACATGATCTATAATACTTACTTAATATTAGTATAGATAGTATAAATGACAACGAACAAAAATATTATGCCTACCTATTGAAAAGCCTAAAGTTATAATTGAGTAATATACTTAAGCGAGAACCTAATAAATACTCTTTATAATATCATTTAAACCGTCTACTCGCGATAAAGTCGCAAAAAGCTGCAATGTTATTAAGAGTAACGGGCGCACCGGACGTTTCAATTCAATATTTTGTCCCTTAATTCGGTCGGCGCGCCGCCGCCGGGCAGAGACGACTACCATTTATTGTCGGAAGCCTACAAAAATTATAATTAACTTAATATAATTTCGTAATAACGCTTAACGAGAGCCCACATCCGTGTAGACGTGGCTCGCAGTAAGTATGGAAGGGATCTCTCACTGATTTGTCGGTGCGCGTGTCAAAAGTTTTGAATTTATTAGCGCGCTGGGTCAACTCGGTGGCCGGCGAGTGTTTACTAGAGGATGGAGCTTCTGATTAGTTTATGTTGTTGGGCGGTCCGACGGACCCGACAACAACGATACCCGTATCGCTGTATAGCTGCTACCCGTCAATCATCTGGAGAATTAGCGAAAATACTTCTAAGTTAGGTCGATAACTTCGCGGCACGAGCTCTGGCAATGCGGTAGGGGTTTCCAACGGAAGGTATGGTATACCGGTAACTTACTTACTTAAATATTAAATATACTATGGAAAACTAAGCATTTCGGAATTTATGACGCTATTACCAGCTGACGTCACTGCCAAACAGCTGGTATGTGACCGATAATGGATCTTAATGGCGTACCTCGTAATGTGATTTGTCATACGCAGTATACCTCTCTTCAATAAATGATAATCTACTCTATATCTTATATTATATCTTCCAAACTCTGTTTTACGTCGTTATTGCGTTTAACGATCCAATATGAGTCACGTAGGTACTTACAGTCGAAAATTTTTGGATGCCGACCTTTAAGTGCGGTCCTAGAGTATTGCTGAATATACCTACCTTGTTGCGTTATGTTTTCATCCCCATGGGACCGAGGGGTTTACGAGCGTTACATTTTTTACGTCATAACACCTTCCAAAACACCCCTCACTCGAAATTGACGCCAGTAAGCCGCTCGAGTCCGGCTAGAGCGATTTGGACGCTCGCCCGCGCTATCTTGATCCATAGGAAATCCTTGACAATCACATATATTTCCAACATGTTATCAACTTTAAACTTAGCTAGGACTTCCTTTTTATTGCCCTCGAGAGGTCCGCAAAGTTCACTCGTGCCGTAAAGATACGGCAGTTGTGAAACTTTAAGTCGTATCAGACGGACGCGAGTGTAAATTTGACGAGAGAGGAATGAACAGCTATGCAATCACTAACTTGAGCTCCCAATCTATCTTTAGCACGTGATTGAGTTACGAAGTTGGGAAAAATACTCTATTTTTTAAACATATTTTGCAGCCAGACTGAGCTAAAGACATAAATAATCGTTCTGAGTCTCGTAAATTATGTACCAGTAATTGCCGTTCCCTAGCCCGTCCACTGCCCAAGGGACTTCCTCGACCCAGATGACCTACCCTGGCTGCATCAGGTGCTATATTCATGGTACAATAATATTATGCTACGCCTGGCATCCTCTTCCCGTGACAGCTTGGTAATTAGCCCATGACATTAGACATGTTCGACACATCAGCGTTGTATTTATATTGAAAATTTTAATTAATGCCAGTAATGATCATGGCGTGGTCTTGCGGAATTATCCGTGCGAATAGCACTTTATTGTGCCATTGTGCTATTAATATGAGTGGGTAACTGAATAATGAAAAGTTCCGCTCATATGACAGACTAGCTGTTGCCCGCGACTTCGTCCGCGTGGTATTTAACAAAGACAACCGTTGACGACAGCCTGCTCGCCCATTCTGAGCCCGCGGGACGCATTGCAAGTTGTTGCTATCAAACTTAATCAGGCGCTGCGCTGCAACATTGGTTTTAATTTTTTTTTCGTGAGAACCTATTTTTTTTTTCTAAAATAAATGTAGCCTAAGTTACTCCTTGTTACATCAGCTATCTGCCAGTGAAAGTCCCGTCAAAATCGGTCCAGCCATTTCAGATATTAGCCGGAACAAACAGACAGACAGACAGACAGACAGACAGACAGACAGACAGACGGACAGACAGACAGACAGACAAAAATTGTAAAAAATGTTGTTTCGGTATACGTAACGTGTATACATCCAAATGCACTTAGTAAAAAGCGGTTATTTTAATATTACAAACAGACACTCCAATTTTATTTATATGTATAGATTACATAATAAGAATGACGGTGACCTGCTTTCTCGATGAAGATACGATTACGTTGGGAGTTTATTCTATAATAATTTGTATTCTTTTTTTGTGAATAAGAAAAGGAGTAAGCCAAATTTTAGGGTAATTAGGAAGTGAAATAATACTTCTGCCCAATCCGTTATTTATCGAGTATTTACGTTTCTCCCAAATTTTCCGTATTTGCAAGTATGCATGTAATTTTATTATGCGAGCACTTTTTAAGGGTAGTATTTATAAATGAATCACAGTCGGTTCTTGGGGAAAAAATATCACCAAGTAAAGCCTGACATAAGCATCTTTCGTTACTATTTTACTATCGTAGAGACTCCCTAAATATGATTAGGTGATAATGCGATGTCTACTTATGGCGTTTTTATTATCCCATAACCCAGAATGATGATAAATGGGTCGCATTAAGACATAATACATAATACACAGGTAGGCAGGGACAATGTATTCCACTAACAAATGCTAACTATATTTTTTTTATTACATTATAGGCAAGTATTTGATCTCGATCTCACCTGATGGTAAGTGACGATGAGATCTACGATGGAGCATACTTGCCTAGGTAGGAAGGGGGCAGTAGATCGAGACGCTACATTCACTAGGCACATGAAGCGCAACTGGTCTGACCCGCCATCCATGAATGGCAACACCGAATGTCATGCCGGAACACGGCTAGGCCGCTTGGCGACATGGCTTTGTTCAGTGGGTGGTGACTAGCCACGGCCGAAGCCTACCACCAGTAGAGTTGTCACCTGGTTAGCACCACCCAGGGTCACGTGTAGGGTATCTCGAGGGTACTTAATTCTCCTACGGACGAAGGTGACTCGACCCCCAAAATTAATTAATGTAATGTAATTAATTAATTAATGGCTAACTAGTTTTATTTTAAAACAATAAGCTCCAGATCAATCCCAAAATGCATTTTGAAGAGACTAATTTATGCTAGTGCTACGCCGTAGTCATCCTCGTAGCTGGTAACCGTAGTCCTCTGTTACATTACGGTTGTCAAATTGTATCTATCCATCTTCCGCGTCGGCCGCAAGTCAACCCTGCATAATTGCCTGAACCTTAACCCTTCAGCCAACAACTCGAAACTCGTAGTGGCCCTTTTTGTCTAGATTGAATGTCTTAAGTACTCTTGTCGCCGGATGAACGAGGTTATTATGTACGGCGCGGTCAACAGTACCTACTTCACGGAAAAAATGGAAATTACGGCGAGAAAATGTGAGTGGGTTTTGTTTATGGGACTTTTAGGGCGGCAGCTTATGAGTAATGTACTTGCCTTCGTGTTGTTAAGCCGGCTCCACCCTCTAAGTTTTCTAAAAACATGTATGTACGCGATCAATGTCATTTTTTGATTAATGATTATGACTTTATGGTGAAAGCAATATATTGTATGCCCGAGAAACCAGTTTTAAAAACTAAGCACGAACGTGGTGCTATTTATAAGTTTCTATAATTGTTTTTGGTCCGCGATGTACACATGGCCTTGCCCATGGATCACTTCAAAAAAACATTATAATATTTTTTAAATCGTACAAGGGTAGACTTGTACGATATATCTAGAAAAACGTCTTCAAAGAATCAACATATTATAGGATTCGATAAAATCTAATATTTGCTCTGTGTGTACTTACCGATTACGTTATGAGCCATTATTCTGTAATGCGCAAAATGTACCCACAGCTTATAATAAACTCTCCATTGAAATTTTCCTGCGGTTGTAACGAGCGCTCTCGGTAAGTGACACCAGTAATAGCGCTTTATCGCTTTTCAATATTTTTTAAACCACAAAAAACCGGTGAAGGAAACGTTATATTATGCTACCATACCTTTTAAGATTAGTATCTTTAATAAATCGCTCAGTATTGATTTAAGATTAATATTCTTAAATCTGTATCTTATTAATAGCGCTCGAATAATTTCATGGAAAATCCAATTTGCGTTGGTTGCGTCGGACGATAGCGTTTAGTAAGCCCACGCTTCGTCGAAGTATTAAATTCCATAGCTAAGTCTTTGTAGTTACGTACTAAACTACATCTACCTTTGTGTTAGCTATTTAACCTACTAAAGCTAATTCATTTGTTAGCTAACTCCCAAATAACCATTGTTAGATACGTTGATTTATATACCTAATTATTGCCTCACAATGATACCACACCGTCCCGGGACGCGTTGCTGACGTAGGTTTAGAACCTCAAAACTATTTTTTACACAACAACAAGTAACAAGTAGTGATTTTGTTTCTATTGTTTACCTAATAAACACAGACTTGTTAGAATAATCAGACAACCCACGACGTACGCTAAAAGTGGAGTTTAAAAAAAACTCCCGTCTGCCTTTTAAACGACAAAATTATACGAGAGTTTTATGCCTTATTTTAGCGTCCGCCGAGTGTTGTCTGAATATTCTAATAAGTCTGTGCTAATAAACCATAATATTCAAACTGAGGTCAAAACTGTTGTTCATTAATTAATAAATTATCTCAACAACGACCTATATTACTAGAGCTTTCTTACCAGCATTTACATAGTTTGATACCACAATCATAGTTGTTGCCTTGAAAACAAGGGTTCGAACTACGGTTTGGCACCTCTAGAATTTGCGATAAAATTGGATGAGCAAGGATATCGCATCTCATTTTCAACCAATTATCACTTGATAAACGGTTAAGGAAAACATTGTGAGTGAGCCTGCATGTCTCAGCCGAGAACCTAGCCATCGGTAGTTGTCGAACGAGATTTTGTGAAGTCCGCCAACCTGCACTGGGTCAGCGTGGATTGGCCTGAACCCTCCCCACATTGAGGAGAGGCCCGTGTCCAAAATACCACAGTATGACATTAATAAGGCTAATTAGGTATTATCTGATACTACCCAATTGGGCAAATTAATGCATGGGCACTTCTTTGCGGGACAATATTAACCTCTAACGCTACGGCTTAGTACGGCCCTGTAGCTGTCCTAAATAGTACCTGCTCCAGAATGGAAGCCTTCGACGAAAAGTATGGAAAACGTTTCTGCTTTAAAATACCAATGATCGACAATCTATACTTATTCCCACATGTCAGTATGATTACACGGATTACACACATCGAGCCCACGGGCGGGGTGCGGGTAGGTCAGTGGGGGGTGGGGGGTATCAGGTCGAGCGCCGAGCAACAGGCGCCGGCTGATCAATGAGCATCCCCCGCGCCCCGCGCCCCTCGCCGGCCCACCTGCGCCGCACTTGTTGCGCGCACTACCCAAACAAATGCAAGCCCACGGAGCACAACCCGCGTAGAGTTTTAAGCACTTACGCCATAAGACTAAGGGTTATAATAGCTGCGCAGATAAAATTGCATTGTTTGCTTGAGTGTGCTCGACATGGCATTATCAGAGGTTGTCTGTGGCGTTGTCTCCCTGCAGCGGGTGCGACGTCGTGTCGGGAACACATAAAGTTACGATGATGATGATGCCATTTATCCGCCTTTTGTATGCAACTACGCGTTTCCACAGCCAGCCAGTACGTCATAGACTAATATATACTTAGATTGAACACATCTCTATGGCCATTTTTTATGCCTATCTATACATACGAATAATAAAAATAAACTGATCGCTGTCTGTAAATGGAAGATATACGCGAAACGCTATTATTAGGGGCCTTTATCAAAACAATAGAATCCAAAACAGTCAAGCGAATTAGCAGCAATGATTGTTAGATTTTTTGTCTGTTTGTCTGTGCGTTTGTGCGCGCTAATCTCAAAATGGGTGCGGTTTTCACTAATGTATTGTTGTAAGCTACACTTAAAATTTTGCGTTTGTTTTATTTCAATCAGTTCATAAACTAATAAGTTATATCCATAAAACCTAACTATAGGTTTTAGCGGAAAAGAGAAGATCTTCTAGGCAGGCGGGTGATATTGGCGGGGCGGCCGCTCTGCCCCGACGGTTATTTCCGTCGTATCTTGTACATATATTACGCGCTCCGAAAACTCTCATAGCGCGCTTCAGGATTGTGTGGAACCTCGTCAGTTGTCATGAATATCGTCTGCAGCGCCATCTGTGTAGCTTGTAGCGAGGTTAAAGAGGTCGCTACAAGGTATTTATTTATGTCAGTAGTAAAATCATTTATTTCATATAGGCCGACAAAGGTAGTTACAAATTGCATTTTTTTTCTAATTCTATACTACTCCATCTAAACCTATCTACTCTAGGTATACTATCAAACACTAGGTAAAGTATTATACCTACATAGGTACCTTCTTCTTATTATTTTTTAGGTTGGCAACCGGCTACAATAAAATATAAACATTCTTGCCAGGGTCTAGTATTTTTTTGGTAATTGTTAGTAAATGATAAGTGCCCCTGAGGTAGGCCCCCATCGGTAAAAATGTGGAATCTAAACTGAAAATTTACTGGCCATATTGGGTGAACTTGAAAATTCAAGTTATACTATTTCATTTGTAGTTTTCTTCATTCGTGCACTTTTATGAACACGTAATGGTTAATATCCGATTAATTTTACACATTATTTATAAAAAAAAACACATTTCTGGTAAATAAAACTGTCATTTTCGCTGTTCAACTTCCCCAAGGTAACTATTATTTAATGATACGATGAGGTTAACTAGACTGTAAGCGACGTAATATTAATATTTCCCAAAAAGTTGTTGCTACCTATTTGTATTTTTTTATATTTAAATATATGACGGTGGGTTTGACAGTTAAGTGACAAACGTCAAACGTCACAGATTTTGAAGTGTGTTTATGGCCCGCTGTTACGATTGGTCAGCGAAGGCAGTCTCTTGTCAACCACCCCTGTGTACGCGCACGTTTGCTACCCATGCAAATCAACCGTCTAAAAAAACAAAAAGTTGCTTTTATTCTGACCATCCTCAACATAGACGAAGACCATTTTACATACAAAGTACTTAATAAAAAACAATCATATTATATATGTGTATTGTAAAAAGGCGCAAACCAAACCATATACGAGTTTAAACCACCTAGTTACTACGATAAGGATCCCATTATCAGTATTTGTATGGTATTTTCAAAGACATTGGTATTTGCAGGTATTTTTTCAAGTCGGGTATGTTAGTTTGCAAATATCTGCAAACATGAACGGCTGGAAAGATATGGTTCCAAATCCAAAAAAAAGAAGTAAAATTAGGTAGTGATGTGCAGCTGCTATGATCGCTTCCATATTATTATATATCATTTAGATCTAAATATTACAATTATGGAGGTTTGATTCAGTACTTATACCTATGGTTATAGCTTTACAATAAAACATAGGTAAGCTTATATTTCCCTAATGCTGTATTTATATGTTGTATAAACCTATCCGAACAGAGGCCATCGTTTTTTAGTGGACATCTAGATAGGACTAGATCAGACTGACTGATAGGTGCTAAAAGGCCTAGTAGGCAACATCCGATTCGCGCTGGACTAATCTGGTGCAATATGTGACTAGCCTTAACGGGAATATGTATACAAATCAACTTAAACAAGTGTAAATGCAAATTATATTCAATCGTATCGTATCGCATTGTACTTATGTATTATCCATATAATCGATTACATTATACTATAAAATCGATTAAACATGCAAGCACTACAAGACAAAAAACTAAATTCGGTGAAGTGAATGTCAAGTGGCTATTTTAGTCATGTTTGCTACGTCAAAAATATCACCCATAATTTAGGGGAAAATTAAGCGACATAGTAACTTACAGTAGTTACAATAAACGTTATTTATTGACTCAAACTAAAACTAGCGATAGCCAGTATTAAGACATATAGGTAATAATGGTATTTGCAGTATTTGAAACGTCTGATACGTTTTTGACAATTTGTTTGTTTTGAAATAGTAAATCCGGACGTGGGTTGTTAGAGTGGAAAGATTTTAATTGTCACCCGCCATTACTGAATTGAAACAGTACCAGTAAACAGTACAGTAGTTTACCTATAGTTCCACCAAAGACATCTCTAGTACGTTGTACGTACGTAATGATAGCCTTCCCTTCGTCCTTTTAAGTTTCCTGCGCGTGTTTTTACAGAAAAAAAAAATGTTTTCCCCCGCGCGTTAAGCCGGGTCTCATGGTAGTCTCCTGCGCATTAACAAAAGCATATACAGAATGCATTTTATATCGATACAATTTTATCATGCCTCTCTAACCGCACGGGAGAAAAATTGATATGTTTTTGTGTACTGCGTAGTGAAAACGCGCAGCACTAGCAGCACAGCCGGCTGTGGCAAGCAAAATGTGAGATAAATCGATTTAGTTTCTTTCCCTCCTATACATTACGAAAGAGAGAGAGGGCCTAGGTGTGACATACCCCCTGACATAGGTTTTGATTGACCCGCGTGCTATAGCACCCAGACACCCGCCTTAAGAGATGGGAAACATTCGGTAAGAGTTTGCAACCCTGATTTTTGTATTTGTAGTTCCATTTTGTGCTCTCGTAGAAACTTAATAAAAATTATCAACTACGATAAAGAAAAAAACTTCATTATCATACATCAATCCTCGTTTCATAAGTAAGTTGACCTTGTATTTTAACCCTGTCATTTAGGCGTATAGTGATTTAAAAACAGTCATGAATAAGATTATTGGAAAAAGTTTGCGTGACGCCGCTTCATTAATAGTGCTCACAAAGCGGAATAGCGAGTTGTTATCGAAGTTGGAGAGTCGCGGCGGTGTTAATTACGACGTACTATTGCAGACTCGGCCGCAGAGCGGTTCTTTCGCCAAAGCCGTCGTGTTTCCTGGCGGCGTTTGCGAGCCCGCCGACGAGGCCCACCGCTGGCTGGATCTCCTCGGCTCGTTCGGCTACACACAACAGGACTTCGCATCACTTCACCGCCCTGAAACTGCTGTCACACCGACGTTCCAAAAAAATCCTGTACAGAGGTAATACATGTAGACCTTGACATCATCTGACGTTTTCGTCATTAATTTGTTATACGATAACAGCGGTAAATATACGCACATTGCATACTTGTACAGCTGTATATTTTCATATTTTCTGCCTCGAGGTTTTCCTTTCCATTTTAATATGGTGTCTGATGAACACCTATCACAAATAATTTAGTCGCGAAATTTATTGTTAGTGGTTTATTCAAAGCGCCTGAAATTAGATAAGTAGTAGCAGTAATTAGTTATGAATTCATCAGTGCTACTCTTAGTCCTTAACTTTTTCTTTTTTTATATGGAACATTAGACTAAAGCCTTTAATTTGACTACCATTTGAGTAACCAGCAGTTAGTTCATCACACCCACATATACCAACAGTGCAATATTTGCATTATTACCGCTCACCGCTACTATATCAAAACATCATTCTTATTTACCCCACTATCAATATTGTCAATATGTATTTAATGATGTGAGTAGCGTGCACACACTAAACACTTTGTCCTCCAACAAATTGTCATGCATAATGTATCTTCCAATTATGATTTATTAGAATATGGCTGTGTTGTGATATTTGTAGGCACATTGAACTGAGAATAACAGCGATAAGAGAGACATTTGAGGAGTTGGGGCTGCTGATTTGCAGTCAGAGGAAAAAGGGAGACAGAAGTGGCATTTGGGCGGATACTGTGTCAGTTAATGTCAAACATTGGCAGAAACAGGTGAGCAAAATCACAGAAGATCGGTGGAGCCATTTACCCTAAAAATTGAAGAGACTGAAGTAAATAGATTTGAAAAAGTCCAATTAGAATGAGTTTGCATTATCTTTAGTTACACTTGCATTTGGTAGGTTGTTTTAGATTCACTCACATACAACTATGTACTCTAAATATTCTAAAGTATCCCATATCTATAACTTATTTTACTGACATTAGTGTATGAATCATCTTTAAATGATTATATGATGATATTTTTTTCCAGGTGAGCAGTAATCCAGAAGAGTTGTATAATCTGTGCGTAGAACACAACTGTTACCCGGACATATGGGCCCTGCACTATTGGAGCAACTGGCTAACACCTCTCCAGCCAACCAAGAGATTTGACACAACATTCTTTGTCACCGCACTGCAGAATAAGTTTGGTATCGAGGCAAGCTCCGAGGTGACTAAAACAGAGGTAAAATATTTTGGCATGTTAGACTTTAATATTGATATAGTTAATAATTTTGGTTATTATATACAAATATTTTTAGCAATGAAACTAGTTTACCGGTACATAAATGAGGTCCTAGAGGTCAGACAGCAATCGCCACGTTAATATAATAGTCAACCATCAGCCAAATTAGGGTACACTGAAGGCAAACCTCAATACAAGACTATGGGAACAATCTAATGGAAAAACAGATATAGTTTTTTAAGTAATCAGCAAATATTTAAGAGTTGAGTGACTGTAATAGATAAGGAAGTTTATTATTAGCACATGTAGATAGCTTCCAGCATTGCTTAGACTTGGGCATGGCAGTCTTTGTGCTAATCATTTTGATATGTTGCATTCCAGTGGTTACGTCCAGTAGATATATTGAACAAGCCGGACAGGACCTTGTTCCCCCCGCAGGTCTATGAGTTGCATCGACTGTCCCAAGTGACCGACATTGAGGAACTCATCACATTTGCAAGAAATAGGAGTGGATATGGTACTGAACTGCTCTTTCCACTTGATCTGAAAGCTAAAGATGGAGCCTTACGCATATTACCTGGTAAATACAACTGTACTTATGACTGAATCCTATAACAACCATCTATTTGGTTGAGTTTATTATTATACTCATCATTTTTGTTTTAGGTGATGACTTATACCCTTCAAGTGTAGACTACAACGACAATAAACTTAAATATACAGACAAAACGATATTAGAGTTAAGGGAAGGCTGTAAGACACTTCATAGATTGGAAATAAATAAGAACACGAATCAAGCAGATTTTGTACTCCAAAACTACAAACCCGAACACCACATCAACATGGGCGATGTGATCTTCCCATGTCAGAATTCACTTTAATTAATCTATAGTTCCAGTTATCGCCTTAAAAGTTGGCCTTATTAGAAATACAAATAGGACAAATAGTAGTGAATAATTCTTATTGGGAACCATTTAGTTGCAATAGTCGAGATGGCGGGCACCGGGCACACGTGGCCGAACAGCCAGGAGGACTACGAGCTGCTGGACGTGATCGGCGTGGGCGCCACGGCCGTGGTGCACGCCGCCTACTGCCGCCCGCGCGCCGAGAAGTGCGCCATCAAGCGCATCAACCTCGAGAAGTGGAACACCTCCATGGACGAGCTGCTCAAGGAGATCCAAGCCATGTCCAGCTGCAACCACGAGAACGTCGTCACGTACTACACGAGCTTCGTGGTCAAGGAGGAGCTGTGGCTGGTGCTGCGACTCCTGGAGGGCGGCAGCTTGCTCGATATCATCAAACACAAAATGAGGGTCTCCAACTGTAAGCACGGCGTGTTCGACGAGGCGACGATCGCCACGGTCCTGAAGGAGGTCCTCAGGGGACTTGAATACTTCCACCAGAATGGACAAATACATAGGGACATCAAGGCGGGTAACATCTTGCTCGGCGATGATGGAATCGTGCAGATCGCCGACTTCGGCGTGTCCGCGTGGCTGGCCACCGGCCGCGACCTCTCGCGGCAGAAGGTGCGGCACACCTTCGTCGGCACGCCCTGCTGGATGGCGCCCGAGGTGATGGAGCAGAATCACGGCTACGACTTCAAAGCCGACATCTGGTCGTTCGGCATCACCGCCATCGAGATGGCGACGGGCACCGCGCCCTACCACAAGTACCCGCCGATGAAAGTGCTCATGCTGACGCTGCAAAACGACCCGCCCACCCTGGACACCGGCGCTGAGGAGAAGGACCAGTACAAGGCGTACGGCAAGACGTTCAGGAAGATGATATTCGAGTGTCTGCAGAAGGACCCCACGAAGCGACCCTCCTCGACGGAGCTGCTGAAGCACTCGTTCTTCAGGAAGGCCAAGGACCGCAAGTACCTGGTGAACACACTCGTGTCGATCGGGCCGAGCATGGAGACGCGCGTGCACAAGGCCAGCCGGCGCCAGCCGGGCGCGTCGGGCCGGCTGCACCGCATGGAGACGGGCGAGTGGGTGTGGGAGAGCGAGGAGGACGACGACGACGAGGACGACGCGGCGCGCGACCGGCCCATGAACCAGCTGGCGCGCGCCGACTCGTCCGACAGCGACGCCGACGACGAGCCCGCCGCCGACCGCGCCGGCTTCACCATCGGCTCGCTGCGCGCGGGCGACGCGGACGCGCCGCAGATCGACCTGGTGCTGCGCATGCGCAACGCGCAGGGCGAGCTCAACGACATCCGCTTCGAGTTCGCGGCCGGCAAGGACTCGGCCGACGGCATCGCCACGGAGCTGGTGGGCGCGGGGCTGGTGGACGCGCGCGACGCGGCCGTCATCGCGCGCCAGCTGCAGCGGCTGGTGGACGACGCGCTGTTCCCGGCGGCCGGCCCGCCGCCGCGCTCGCTCACCTTCCGCCTCGACTCGGCGCCGCCCGAGCCCTCGGACGAGCAGAGCCTGCTCGGCTTCGCGCAGATCTCCATCGTCGACTGACCGCCCGGCCCGCGCCCGCGCCCGACCGCGACCGCGATGCTATGTTAAGCTGGAAACAAATTGTCGGACGCGTCCTCGACTCGCAGCAGGTTTATGAATGTGCAAGGGTCGTTCTGATGCCGACCGCCAGTTTTCACCCGATTTCCGTCCGCGTCCTACGACCGATAGGCTTTCGGACGCGTCTGATAATTTATTACCACTTTTAGGCTAGGTATCTCCTGCGTATTTTATGGGTGGATATAAATAAATATTATTTTTATTGTTTATGCGGCGTTAATTTTCGTGTGCCAGACCTAGTAGACGGGTCGCGCCCACCGAGGGCCGCTCAACCCGTCGCCGGCAGAGTTACTGGTGTACGACAGTTACCGCCGCGTAGCTCAAATGAATGTATATTTTACATTATAAGGGTGAATCTGAATTTATAAAATGGTATTCTTTTTTGTGATCGTACGCGTCAATTTTTCTGCTTTTGAAACACTGTAATCGATTAATAGCGACTTCCGTAAAATGGCGACGTTGTGTACACTAGCTGGTACCGGCGGTGTGGTCCGTTTGGTTCGTAGCAATCAAACAACTTATTTCAGTCGACACTGCAATGTGGGCCACCGCACAAGTGCGCAAGGCATCCTGGAACCGGTATCCCCAACAAGTCTGAGCACTGATATTTCACAAACGATTTGTAATAAAAGGCTATCTATTTTATATTACGTTTAACAACTTTCAAGTGCCATATTTTGAGGAATGGATAAAATAAAATGTTATACAGCATGTTTCACAAGTGATTAAATTATATATAATAATCATTACAGTGTTAATATAGCAGGTCTATATAGCACCATAGAATGTTCTTTTTACATTGTTATTTGTTTGTTGCTTATTTTGGAAGTATTTTTAATAATAAAATGTAAAATCGAATTCGGCAGGATGTTTTATTAAAACCTCTATTATTTTTAACTTCTCTTCTTAATCTACAGTTACATAGTAATCATTTGTGGAGTTCACAGTGTTAGCAAAGTATTGAGATTCTGCTCGCAATGGTTATTAGGTCTACGATGTCAAAATCAGCGACTCAAGCCTCCATTACGACTGAATTACTCGGCAGACATGCACACTCAGGGTACAATACAAAATGTTAAAAATCTGATTTTGGCATCTACACTCAAATGAAATAGTATCTTAAACATTTCCAAATAATTAATTTTATTCCTATTTAATGAATAGAGATTCTTAATTCTAATCGTAATAAGAGTAAAAGCAATAACAATATAAAAATAAGTTTTAGGTACAAATACAAACTTAACAACAATAGCGTTGTTGGTCCACGAGGAAAATTAAAAGTTTTATTTTATCAGCTACGTACAAGTATCGTTAGAATAGCGAACGGAGAATGTGGTGCGAGTTGTGTTCTCTAGCTAAAGTAGATAAACGCTATGCAGTCTATAGTTCTTCAACAGTAGTAATTGACGATTTTATAAAAACAACAGTCGCACTGGGAATGAAAATGAAAGGAAAGCAGCTAACTACTGCATGAATTAAGTAACTAGGGACTAATAATTGCCATTGTATGAAGTCAACTCGTGTAAGTAGATAGTACTTTGTCTCAGTGTGTACTGTCATTTAGACCGACAACGTTTAGACACAAGAAAATTTATTTATTACGATTATTGAGTCAAAATATAAAATTGCCAGGAAGTTTAGTTTCCTGCCTGAAAATAAATGTTTAAATAATGCTTTAATATATGATTCGTTTATAAATAATTAGAATAAAAAATACTGTCGAGCTATAATAAAACGGTTCTATATCGTAATATTAGGCCAAAGACATATTTTAAAAGAATATAAATTTGAGCCGTATGAATTAAGTATTTGACGGACTAAGACAAAACCAAAGAGAATATTTAAAAACATGCCACGCATCTGCCCCTTTCAATGTGTGAGTGTAGTGTTGCTACGTGCAAAAACGAGATGGCTCGATATAAAACATGGTAGAGTAACAAGGATGAAGTATTGCTAAGGTATCATACTGTTGTTTAATGGATCTGCTTTTGGGTTCATAATAAAAAAAGAACGCGTCTCTGTACAGTATGAAACATTAGGTCTAATAAAATGAGTGTAAAATATTTCATTATACGATTGAAACTTACAGAATATTAATGATTTACTCACATATGTATGAAATGTTTTTTTCTATTAGACAAAGGAATAATATAAATCAGGGATTCCCAAACTATTTTGGGCAAGGGACCTCTTTTCTGAAATGAACTGATACCTCTGACCCCTAAATTACTTGAAAAATCCTATCTCTAGTCTTTTCCTATTGATACACAATAATAATTACATCTTGTACGAACTTGTGCACGCTTGTCGACTTGTTGAGTTTTTTAAAAGTACAACAATAATACTTCCTACTAAAATATTAGTCATTCTTATAAAAAGTTGGTACTCGAACACAACATAAACAGTATCATGAAATTTTCAAATAAGAACTTGTGTTAATTATTAGGGGTCGATTTTTAGACCTCGTCGCCCCTAAAAATCAGTTTTTATGTCGACCCCTGGGAAACCGATATCGACCACTTTGGGAATCCCTGTGTGTCGCGAACAACATATTGAGGCATATAAAACCAACCCAATCTGTGAATGTGTGTCTGAGGTTTTATGTTTATAACATAGGGCAACTAAAATATTTTACACTATTTTTATTACACATTATAGGGGATCATCTCGAAGGCATGGTTTATACTCACTACAGGTTAATATTTCGTGTAAAAAATATTGTAATTGTCATGATTTACATTCATTATGTATCTTAACCTAGTGCTTTACGATCAAATATCAAGAATCTATTTTTAACGTGACTAGGCGAAAAAGCATTAAATTAATAACCTAATCTAACACACTCTAGTAAGGCATTAACATTGAATCGTGTCAAATTAAGATCATATAATAATAAGAGCATAATGCATTGAAAACAATTCATATAGATGATATTCTAGGGAAAGCGTTTTACATGAATTCGTTTTCAGATTTATGAAATAAAATACTTTTAAGTATCTGTCTGACTAGTGAGATAAATATATTATGGCACTTAACAAAATAAAATATTTGTAAATAATTTTATGCATACACGTAAATAATTTTTGTGCGCAAATTCACAGTACTCATAACATACTCTAAAATAAACATATTAAGCGTCGTAAACAAATGCTCTTGGAAGACTAAATTATTTGTGGAATGTTATTTGTAGCGTAAAAAAATAATTTGAGATTCGTATATCGCGATTATTATGAACAAGCTATTGATACGAAACAGAGTAATCTCTGCAATATGGGACCCGGAGCGTGGGACATCTCCGGTTATACAACCAAAATAATGCTTAGGAACGTATAATTTCACAAATCCATCGTGCGGTGCGAGAGAAGTATCGTGCTAAGCTTACAAATAAATTGTACTATGAGAAAGCGTATAGCGGTGACTCGCTCAGTCCAAGTACGCGAATTAAACGTACATATAAGATCCCCGCGGGTCGTCCACCCCTCGCTTCATGTTTATAGACGTCGTAAAACGTACCACGATCTACGCGCCGGGGCAATACAAAATCGCAGAGGCGTACCTATTTGCATAGCACCTGCACCTGCGCCGGCGCAGCAGCGATGCGAATCAGAAGAGGTCGAGCACGCGGCGCCGGAGGTAGTCCTTGAGCGGCGCGTAGTAGTGGCGGCGCAGCGCCAGCAGGTCGGGCGAGCGCTTGAGCGCGCGCAGCGGCGCCCACTCCGTCTCGAACAGCAGCAGCGCGAGCAGCGCCAGCGCCAGCCACGCCAGCACGAAGCACGGCACGAACGCGCGCAGCAGCCCCACGGGCCGCGCCGCCCCGCCCCACTCCTCCGCCGCCGCCCCCGCCCCCGCCGCGCTCCCCGGCCCCGCGCCCGCGCCCGCCACGGTCGCGCCCGACTCCGTCGACGAGTGCTCGAACGAGTCGCGCAGGTACTCGCCCGCTAGCGCTGCGGACGACATTGTATTCAGGTAGGAGGTATATGAGCACGAGTCGCGTGGAACGGGAAGTCGGTGAATGATCATTAATTTAATTAGATGTGTGTATATGAGCCTTGCTCGGAAATTGCTTCATTTTAAGAAAAAGAGTTACTACCTCAATCAATTGTTTTTGGTAACGCAACGAAATAGAACGCCAGCAATTTCCACAACATTTTCTATTACTAACATTCTTGGAATCGACATAAATTAGGTGTTGTAGCGTAGGTTTTAGGTACTACACGATATTTATTCATTTAAAGAATGCGATTTTTTTTTCAAAAATTTAAAAAGGCTACAACATTAACCGTTCGGAATGCCGTTCCTATGAAGAAGAAGAACGGGCAAGAAACTCCATGGTGGCACTTTTAAAAAGATATTTTACAATATATTTATTTTGTAGTGTAAATCAAGTCCAAATTAGTTATAATTATGTAGCGTAAATCAAGTCCAGTTGTAACATGATGTCTGTGTGTGATGGCTAGTGGGCGAGTGGTATATCGATGATGGCTGGTGGGCGTGTGGTATGTCGGTGATGGCTGGTGGGCATGTGGTATGTCGGTGCTGGCTAGTGGGCGTGTGGTATGTCGATGATGGCTGGTGGGCGTGTGGTATGTCGATGATGGCTGGTGGGCATGTGGTATGTCGGTGCTGGCTAGTGGGCGTGTGGTATGTCGGTGATGTCTTTTTTTTTATTACATTATAGGCAAGTATTTGATCTCGATCTCACCTGATGGTAAGTGACGATGAGATCTACGATGGAGCATACTTGCCTAGGTAGGAAGGCGGCAGTAGATCGAGACGCTACATTCACTAGGCACATGCAGCGCAGCTGATCTGACCCGCCATCCATGAATGGTGGTTGTGCATGGTACATACGGTGGTGGTTGTGGCGGGGCGCGGCGGCGGGCAGGTCGGGCAGGTCGGGCTCGGCGGGCGGCGGCGCGTGGTCGCAGCAGGCGAGCGCGATGTCCACGGCGGGCCCGCTCAGCAGGCAGCCGCCGTTGCACGCGCCGCTCTCCTCCAGCGGCGCGCTGTGCGCCGAGCGCGGCAGGCTGCTGTAGCCTGCACACACCACCCCGCCGGACATGCGATCATATTTTTTTATTTTTTTTATTACATTATAGACAAGTATTTGATCTCGATCTCACTTGATGGTAAGTGATGATGAGATCTACGATGGAGCATACTTGCCTAGGTAGGAAGGCGGCAGTAGATCGAGACGCTACATTCACTAGGCACATGCAGCGCAGCTGATCTGACCCGCCATCCATGAATGGCAACACCGAACATCATGCCGGAACACGGCTAGGCCGCTTGGCGACATGGCTTTGTTCAGTGGGTGGTGACTAACCACGGCCGAAGCCTACCACCAGTAGAGTTGTCACCTAGTTGGCACCACCCAGGGTCACGTGTAGGGTATCTCGAGGGTATTTAATTCTCCTACGGACGAAGGTGACTCGACCCCAAAATACTAATATCACATTTAACTGATGGCTTTGGCCTGTTTGGCTTCGTATTCTATACAAATAAATAAATATGGAGTGTCTGTTTGTAATATTGAAATAACCGCTTTTTACTAAGTGCATATGGATGATGGATGTATGGAGGATAAATGTTTTTTTTTTATTTTGAAAAGGTCCAAGCTCCGGTGCAAAAAATTGCAGCAAATTTTTAATTCAACATAATTAATTATAAAAAAAAAACTTTCAAATAAATAAGTGCATAAATGTGTATTACCCAAGAATGTGGAAGAGTGATGATTACCAAAGTCTCCGATCATGGGCGTGGACGGGGTCGCCGGGACGCTGGACGCTTTCCGCTTCCCGCCCGCACCGGAGCCTTCCTCCTGGTACCATACAACATGGAGTCCAAATAAAATAATACATCACATATTGACCTCTGGCTACAAATGATCTAATTCCACGGCTCCGAGTGGAACTACTTCTGACAAATACTGATCACTTGCTTGACTATTCACAAATGTCTTCTATCTATACATATAGGTTCATCTATACAGGTTATCTATACATATAAATCAAATTGGAGTGTCTGTTAGTAATATTAAAATAACCGCTTTTTACTAAGTGCATTTGGATGTATACACGGCACCTATACCGAAACAACATTTTTTAAAATTTTTGTCTGTCTGTCTGTCCGTCTGTCTGTCTGTCTGTCTATCTGTCTGTCTGTTTGTTCCGGGTAATCTCTGAAATGGCTGGACCGATTTTGACGGGACTTTCACTGGCAGATAGCTGATGTAACAAGGAGTAACTTAGGCTACTTTTATTTTAGAAAAAAAATAGGATCTCACGAAAAAAACTAAAACCAATGTTGCAGCGCTGCGCCAGATTAAGTTTGATAGCAACAACCTGAAATGCGTCCCGCGGGCTCAGTGCGAGCAGGCTGTTGCCAACGGTTGTGTCTTTGTTAAATACCACGCGGACGAAGTCGCGGGTAACAGCTAGTAATAATATATAATACCAGCGCTTTTTAATGTCCCCAGCAGTGGGACACGGGCACACGGGCCTCCCCTCAATTGGAGGGGCATTAGGCCATAGTCCACCACGCGGGCCCAGTGCGGATATGTGGACTTCACACATCTTCCGAGGGGTTCTCTCAGACATGCAGTTTTCCTTCACCGTTTAGCAAGTGATAATCATGATTGAAAATGAGATTCGCACATGAAATCCCAGAGGTGCGAGCCGCGGTTTTGAACCTGCAATCCTCGTTACCGAGGCAAGCGTTCTACCAACTTGGCTATCACTGCTTGTAAATTGAATAATAATGGTAATTACCTGTCCGTCCCTAGGCGCCAGCAAGCCGTCTCTTTCAAGTATTTCCCGCTCGGTGCGGCCGAAGTACTTGAACTTGGTGCCCCACGAGAACAGCCCGCCGCCCGAGTACACGCACGCATCCGATGACGACGGCAACCTGTACACCAGGGGTTCCCAAACTTATTTTGTCCACTGCCCACTATGAGAATGAATTATTTTTTAGCGCCCCCATTTTTTCACCTACTTAAAAACACTATAACTTCAAATCAAATTAATTATTGTTAGCCTCTACACAACGCCTCCATTATTTTTCTGGGTCTCTGACCCTTAAGGGCCTGCAGCGTCCACAAGGGGGCGTTATCGCCCACTTTGGGAAAGGCTGCCTTAAAAGATATCGACAGCTAAGAAAACCATGAATACATAATATACTTACGTAAAGAATAGCATCTGTTCTATCGCGCAGCACCACACGTGCCGGCACGCGGCGCCGCTCGGACATTTGAACCCAACCGTGTGCTTTTTCTGGCAACAACATTAACACTTTATAACACCAGAAACTATAATGAAAATACAACTATAATTAAGACGCATGTCCTATACTCAAAGCACACCCATTACTGTTACATTTATAAGCTACATTTAATAGAATGAAATCCAAAACTAAGCGCATAGTTGCAAGACCTCAAGACACTGTGAGCACTTTCTGCGTAGATCGGACCGCAAACAACAACTAAATTTGATGATACCCCAGTTCAAACTATGACAATAGGACGTCTAACACCTCAGTCCTCCCGAGACCATTGTTGCTGTAAAGCAGTCGAAACGTCGAGAACGTGACAAAAACTAAAATAAACGCGATAAAATCCGTAAAATTAGATTTATTTCAATAAACTACTACTGTCGGATTCATTAAGTTACAACTTACATTCCGTTATGTTGCCTTTGCTAATACATCGCTGCTATTGTACGAAATATAAGATTAGCAGTATCTCAAAGTTAAAACAGATTTTATAATCGGTTTATTGGAATATTTTTTTTTACTATAATATAACAAAGTTAGGTTATATACGATATGGTTCTGTAATTTACCGGTAAAGGAATAAATTATGTTTTAAGCCGATATGAGCTCTATATTCTAGTGCATAGTGCCTCAATATAAATATAATTATTTATAGTAAGTGCATCTTACCTCTGGATAATTTAAGTGTACAATAAACATGCGTCCCTCAAAGTTGATCTTGTGCACTTCGGACCACTTGAAGTAGTTCGTTTTCCTGCTTCCCTGGAACGTTAATATGCCGCTATGGTTGATGCCTAAGTACAACTGGTTGCCTCTGTGGTCCTACGAAAGAAAATCATTGATTAATAAAGCTATGTAGATGAGTTAGAGGGGACCATGATGCGTGGAATTTATTCGGGCTACCTTGTCTAGCAATTAAGCCTGCCCTGGTTTTGTCGCATTTCGATATTATTGACAATTATTTCTATCATGAAAATGTGTTCAGTTAAAACTTTGATTTCACACTCTCAAACTGTCACTGATTTTAATGGTAAATAGTCATCTATAAACTCTTTTCACTTCCCTAATATATTTTAAAAAAGCTTAGCCCCTACATTGATAGAAGTTATTTATTTACTATGGCATTACAAAGCGATTGACCTCTGAAAATTGCTTAAAAAATAAATCAAAACTTCTCTCTATCAACTTGTAACAGGCACATATTAGGTGTCAAACGATACCTTAACAGGATGTGGGTCAACTCCGTAAGTGTCTAGTTGGCACGCGATCTTGAGGAAGGCCCGCTCCGCCTCCTGCGTGGACATACCCTTCACCCCCCCGCTGCCGCCCGGCATGCCCTCCACCGGCTCTCTGTGCAACTCCTACCAATTATAGCTTTAAGTTATACACTGGGTCGTTAAAATACCTTCCCACACTAATGCATTCACGGAGAACGTGGCTACGGAATATTTAATTAGGATATAATTTATTGAAATAAAACTAATTTTACGGATTTTATCGAGTTTATTATACTTTTTTACGTTCCCCACGTATAAGTAATAAACGCGATAAAATCCGTAAAAGTATAATAAACGCAATAAAATCCGTAAAAGTAAAATAAACGCAATAAAATCCGTAAAATTCGTTTTATTTCAATGTGTAGTATTCGGGTAAATATAAGAAATCAATAGGATAGAATTGACACACACGCACGCTTGTGTGTGTGTGTGTGAGCGCGCGCGCGCGTGTTTGTATGTGTGTGTGTGAGCGCACGCGCGCGTGTGTGTGTGTGTGTGTGTGTGTGTGTGTGAGCGCGTGTGTGCGTGTGTGTGTACTGTTATATATAGTACTACGCTACCCAATTGTTCATCAATATTCATTGAATTGTTCATCAATGTTCATTATCAAGGTATTAATTACACCATAAAAAGGTTACGTTTATATAATGATTGCGTTCACACGGTCAATGTTACAAATGCGGTAATTTTTATCGGTACACACGCCGCAACTTTGACCTTTGAAATTTCGTAATTGATAATGTTATTTATTAACATTTTAACAACCATTTTATATAAAATATGAACGTATATGTAATTTCAGAATCATTATCATTATCGTTGTAATCAACATCAAAAATTAAGTGTACGCTGTGCACTTATATTGTTACATAATATTACTAGCTGACCCCGCAAACCTTGTTTTGCCATATACATTATTTCTAAAAAATATACTATCCTATCTTTCAAGTTGGATAAAACTGCACAGTCTACAAAATTTTATTTAAATCGGTTAAGTAGTTTAAGAGTCCATAGCGGACAAACACCGTGACACGTAATTTATATATATTAAGATATATTCATTAGAAAACAGCTTCAGCCCGCGGCTCTGCCCGCAGTGCTTCAATGAAACATAACCTATAGGACTAATTTCGCTTCGTATTAGTAAAATAATTTGGGGTCGAGTCACCTTCGTCCGTAGGAGAATTAAAACCCTCGAGAAACCCTACACGTGACCCTGGGTGGTGCCAACCAGCTGACAACTCTACTGGTGGTAGGCTTCGGCCGTGGTTAGTCACCACCCACTGAACAAAGCCATGTCGCCAAGCGGCCTAGCCGTGTTCCGGCATGATGTTCGGTGTTGCCATTCATGGATGGCGGGTCAGATCAGCTGCGCATCATATGCCTAGTGAATGTAGCGTCTCGATCTACTGCCGCCTTCCTACCTAGGCAAGTATGCTCCATCGTAGATCTCATCGTCACTTACCATCAGGTGAGACCGAGATCAAATACTTGCCTATAATGTAATAAAAAAAAAAATCAAGGAATCAGTTCAGTAGATCTGATGATATCTGCCTATATACAGGATGTAAGAGCCTTTGTACGGAAACTGATGCCATAGATTCAGCTCTTCCGGACCCCGGAGTTCATCAATTATATTCAAAGCCAAGAACTAACCTGTATCCTAGCTTCAACGGTATCTGTCTGTCTCAAGAGCAACCTCATCTCAGTGACGTAGTTCCCCATGTGGATGTTCGGATCATAGTCGCCGAGCTCAACTGAAATTCAAAACAATATTACTGCCTTAAGGTCATTTTCGTGCGGCAATACTAAGCTCTAGCACTTAGGCTTACTATGGTCATATACATGTACTGTCCAGACGAAAATTTTATTAGTGTGCAGGAAGAAGTTACTGACAAAAAACGCCCAAACATTATCTACATATTCGATCCATGTAATATGAAAACTGATCAGGCCATTTTAGATCACGTACAAAACAGGATAGAGTAAAAGATACCCACTCTGTATAATAAGCGCCCCAAGCATAGCGGCTTCATTGGATGTGCAGTAAAGCCTCCCATGCAGTAGGTCTCTTTTCAGCTGCAAGTAAATCTGGAACCGCGTCACATCCTCCTTCAGGAGCAACGGGTTTGGAGGGTAGAACTTCACACGGAAACTGAACAGGATTGGAGAGGCATCTACAAATGAAAGAAATTAGGACACACACATAATATATCTTTTGTTCACTGTCTTTGGGATTTTTTATTATATTGGCTACCTAAGTTCCTGCCTGATTTGGCCGACTACCAAGATTTACACAAAGGCGATTGCCCTTCTGAACTTGATTTGCCACCCTTGGATCCTTTCTGCTTCCCGTACAGTCAAGTAATAATTTATGAGAAAACTTTTAAATCAACCAAATATTATTATTTCTTTTTCTTTTACTTTGTCTAGTTATAGCAAAGTTCCACTATCCTATATCTTTTCCATCCCATGATGTGTATGTTAGCCCCCAAATTTATAAACATTTTATAACTTATATTACTGCGCAACATTTCATGTTTTATGTGCGTAAAGCAAAACTCTTGTAGCAGTACTATAGGATGTTAGATAAAGTTATTAAGCATATATAAATTAGGGGGTAGTTATATTGGACCACCTCTTTAGACATAATCACATTAAATTATCAAATGTTGTTATTGCTACTATAAACATTACCTATTGTTTCCTTGTTATTTAATTTAGTGTAGGTGTATCCAATTGGATAGATAAATAAGGCTGCAAAAAGTTTTTAATTGATTGAAGATGGATTTACCTTTCACTTGTTTTAGTATAATTTTGGCCAAGTGCAACCAGTGCTGAAAAGAAAGATAATGTTAAAAGAATTTGTAAAATTATGCTTCTATGTAGGTAGTACACACTCTTATGTTCCTATTCCCTTTCATGTATACTATTGTCCTAGTTTCAAGTAAAACAAGAATTAATTCAAATTTTAATTTTTAGCAACAGGAAATCCAGTCCTTCATGATTTTGATATCATATTACAACCACAAAAATGATATTACTTGTATTCCTATGAGAACTTTTGGCAGTATTACCTTCATGCACCGTGAACAGCATTTTTAAGTCCTCATACCTCTTGTAGATTGGACTATGTGTTGATTCCTTCACAGGGAGAAATTACTGTTTGTAAATTATCACTTGCATTAATCATAAATATGATTCTCACCCTCTGGCCGCCAGCGTCGACATACCGGAGCCCGAAGTAATCAGTCTCGGTTAGATTTAATTGTTGGCATACATGCTCCAGCATAAACTTGCCCTTATAACTTGGCTGGAAACAAATGTGGCGTGCATATAACTATTACATCTATAATATATTTTGTAAATTAATTTGTTGAATTATCAAATTCTTGAAACACTCACATGAAATTCGCATTCTAATATTTCTGTATCTTCTAAAAGGCGCACTGTGCATTTATAAACAATATCTCCACGACTTTTGAACATGTTCACTACAAATACTATGCCACGAAGCGACGTAAATTACGTTTACAGCATTAAATACATTCTTTTAACAGTGTTAATTAATTTATGATATCATATAATTCAAATATTCATTTGTTTCGTATTTCGATTTCGTCCAAAAAACAGACCAGTCGGGCGGGCGGGCCGTAGAATGTGCGGGGCAGGGGGGTTATAATTTGACATAAGTCATTCATTAGACAGGCGCTACACCTTCCGATCCAAACTAATCCTATCGAAATTATCGCATAAAATCGGATAATAAGTAGGGCTATCGGATGTCCTACTTCCTAACTATAATAGCAATATCACCAGACGAACACACCAACAATACAGTCACACACTAAGTGACGCTTTTATTATGGGTACCCAGTGTATATCACTTATATAGATATTAACACACATTACTTAGACTTGGGTACAAACATTCATATTCATCACAAAAAGTTTTATCCCTAGATTCGAACCCGGAACACTCAGCGCAGAAGGCAGGATCACTGCCAACTGAGCTAATCAAGTCGTCAACTTTATTACTAATTGAAATTAAATTAATTTAATTGCGTTTATTTTGGTTTTTACGTACGTACAGTAAGTACGTATAATCTTTATTACTAATATTATGAAATCGTCCTTATCTTATATCAGAATCCTTAATCGGATAATGAGTAGAGTCTAAGCATAAAAGCAAACTGTTTAAGTTAATGCCTTGAACATGCGCGTTCTATTTGCATGTGTATTCCATGTCGATTAACACATTAAGGCATTCGGGGCACGTGTGACCAAGACTTGTTAGATAAAAGCATGCACATCAAGTAGATCGTTCGAAATATAATTGCAGGGTTTAGACACGCACGTAGCGGCCAGCGCACATACCATAACCATGCGTTTTGCGCAGGATCAGGACTGGACAAGTCTTTCAGCGAGCCACAGTCGTTCATCGAGTACTCTATTACTAGGAATTCCCTAAAATGTTACTTACCCATCGACCGATTGTCTATCTGATATTTTTTCTTATGAAGGGGCTTTCTGGGTTTTAAAACCAAATTTAAAAAAATACAAACTTTTTATAGAAAGACAAAGGTAGGTTAAATTGGAAACCCTTTCGAACTTTCAAAAGATAAACAAAGTGATTGGGTACCTTATGGTTACTCTCTACCTACCACGTAGGCCTACGGTAATATGAATTATCATGTCATAAGTAAAACTGACAGCATTTAAGCCTTTAAAAAACCAAATGAAAACCCGTTCACAGACGTAGATTGTGATTTTTATAAGTTTACTGAGTTCCGGTCACTGACCTCTATGTATGCGTACTTGAATCATGGACGTCAGTGGTTCCGGTCCTCCGGATTTTGCGCCTCATACTTTCTTACAAAACTTAGCCTTAACTTAATTGTGTGTAACTTAATATTACGTTTTAAAACTTTATTACTTTCATCGTGTTTGGGTTAGAGTGATAGTTTATTGATTTATGATAGAGACAGTTTCGTGGTCAATATTATATTTTGCTATTATTTCAAGTACGTAGAACCGAACGCTACCTCTATCTATGGTTTGAACAACAGGCAAAATCATAGAGCATAGTTGACATTGCAATTTCTAAACGTATCTATGTTTCTAAACGTATCTACCGAAATTGCAAATCAGTACGTCACATCCTTCCAACTGTTTTGGGTTACCAAGACATATATTTTTTCCCAGATTGGCAGGTTGAAGGCCGTCATATCTTACAGTGTATACTCTTTTGACACTAATTGAAAAAGGATGTTATAAGTTTGAAGTTTTTGTCTCTCTGTCGGTGTCTTCGTTGCTCTCAAAACTAAACAAAGCAGTGGTGAAATTACATCAACATAAGAACATTATCAAACATGTAGGTTAAATTATTATTATCTATTTAATTATATTTTGATATCTAAAATTAGAATTTAAAAACATGACCACGTAGATAGTGCATGGTGAAACGACATTAGAACACATCCTTACAAAAAAAACACCATTCACATTTGCATTATAAAACGTGATCGGGAAGACATGGTAACCTCTTAAAATATTATAATTTTACTGTGCGCTGCTATAAACGTAATAGTTCGGAACCTACAATGTGCAAGACCGATTTATACTTAGCCAGTTTTATATTTATATTTTTTTCTATTGAAGCGCTTTTTTGACCTCCGATAAAAAGCGCTCACGCAATCGAGCTCTCGAGGTACCGGGTTATTTTAATTTTTGTATGACCACACCAAATACCGGAAGTGACTCTCCTCCTTTCATCCAGCTGCAAGAACGACAATTTCTCGTCCATTCTGTTGGAGTCTATCTCGGATATTACACGTGGATTGTAATCCGTGGTGAGTGTCAGAAGAAATTGTTCAGTGCAGTGCTAAAAAAGTGTTTCTATTTTATCGTAAGCTAACGATTGTGTTCCTCACGTAGTAAAGTTTTATTGATTTCAATATCAAATGTTCATATTTATCCATGTGGTGGAATGAAAACTTACCAATCGTTACGATGCCTAAGTTAACTGCCTGAGCTGCAGATGTTAACTTCATTTGTTAGATTCAGAACATTGTACTACTTGTTGTATCATAAATTATTCGAATTTGGAAAATTGCACAGTTGCATTTGCTTACGCGTCACACTTCGCCGTCACCAACCGGCTCGTTCGCCACCACGTGGTTGATGTACACTCGTTTTCCCTTTCCGTTTATTCGGTATTTATTTACTTAAATTCAACGTTTCAATATGATTATGTTATTGTTCTTGCGTATAATTATGCGTGATTTTCCATACATTCCCTGTAATGGCTGACGTCCATTGTGAAATGTCAAGATAGGGCGAGGCGGCCATGCGGCCGCCATATTGCCGGCCGCGCGATACATGAGGTTGCGACCTTGCAGATGCCGGCTCGGATCAAACTACCCTGTGCGAATTTCGATCCAATAACAAATCAATAATATAAATCTTTTGTATTGTTCTAGACTAACCAAAAATGGGAAAGGAAAAGATTCACATTAACATTGTGGTCATCGGACACGTCGACTCCGGCAAGTCCACCACCACCGGCCACTTGATCTACAAATGCGGTGGTATCGACAAGCGTACCATCGAGAAGTTCGAGAAGGAGGCCCAGGAAATGGGCAAGGGTTCCTTCAAATACGCCTGGGTGTTGGACAAACTAAAAGCCGAGCGTGAGCGTGGTATCACCATCGATATCGCCCTGTGGAAGTTCGAGACTGCCAAATACTATGTCACCATCATCGACGCTCCCGGACACAGAGATTTCATCAAGAACATGATCACAGGAACGTCGCAGGCTGACTGCGCCGTGCTCATCGTCGCCGCCGGTACCGGTGAGTTCGAAGCCGGTATCTCCAAGAACGGCCAGACCCGGGAGCATGCTCTGCTCGCCTTCACCCTCGGAGTCAAGCAGCTGATCGTGGGCGTCAACAAAATGGACTCCACTGAGCCCCCATACAGTGAGTCCCGTTTCGAGGAAATCAAGAAGGAAGTGTCCTCTTACATTAAGAAAATTGGTTACAACCCAGCTGCTGTAGCTTTCGTACCCATTTCTGGCTGGCACGGAGACAACATGTTGGAGCCTTCCACCAAAATGCCCTGGTTCAAGGGATGGGCGGTGGAGCGCAAGGAGGGTAAGGCTGATGGCAAGTGCCTCATTGAGGCCCTCGACGCCATCTTGCCCCCTGCTCGCCCTACAGACAAGGCCCTGCGTCTTCCCCTTCAGGACGTATACAAAATCGGTGGTATTGGTACAGTGCCCGTAGGCAGAGTTGAAACTGGTATCCTCAAGCCTGGTACCGTCGTCGTCTTCGCCCCTGCCAACATCACCACTGAAGTCAAGTCTGTGGAGATGCACCACGAAGCTCTCGAACAGGCCGTGCCCGGTGACAACGTAGGTTTCAACGTAAAGAACGTGTCAGTTAAGGAGTTGCGTCGTGGTTACGTCGCTGGTGACTCCAAGAACAACCCACCCAAGGGTGCCGCAGACTTCACAGCACAGGTCATCGTGCTTAACCACCCTGGTCAAATCTCAAACGGTTACACGCCTGTGTTGGATTGCCACACAGCTCACATCGCCTGCAAATTCGCAGAAATTAAAGAAAAGGTCGACCGTCGTACTGGTAAATCCACTGAAGATAACCCCAAATCGATCAAATCTGGTGACGCTGCCATCGTCAACCTGGTCCCCTCCAAGCCTCTGTGTGTGGAGTCCTTCCAGGAGTTCCCACCCCTCGGTCGTTTCGCCGTGCGTGACATGAGGCAAACTGTTGCTGTGGGTGTCATCAAGTCTGTAAACTTCAAGGAAGCCGGTGGCGGCAAGGTAACCAAAGCCGCCGAAAAGGCCACCAAAGGCAAGAAGTAGCTAGCGTTGTTAACAGCAAAATTTTTCATACAGCTGCGATACTTCATTCACCGAAAGGTGTTCAGAAGGAAAGAAGGGCTACAAACTCATTCCTTTTCTATATTTTTTACAAGGCTTATACTGTAACATTATTTTATAATTTATATAAGGTTATATCTGAACTATTTTGTTATAACTGCAAACTAACGTGTAAATTCATAGAATAAAGGTAGCCTCCAGTAAAAAGTTGATTTTTTTATTTACGCTACAACATTACATTATCGTCGGATCACTATCACTAGATAATTTAAAACGAATAATGACAAATTTATAGCTTTCTCTGTACATAATCACTTACACCATTCCTGAATCGTGTTTGCACGACCAAATCCTTAAGGTCGTGCTAATGATCTGTAATGGGGTTTTCATTTATTTAACGCCTTAGCTGATTTAATTGGATAATTTACATAACGATGATGGTAAAAAAAGAAAAATCGCACTGAGAAGGGGGATTACGAGCTCCAGTAGAAAATCTACGGCAGCGAGACGGTGAAAGCTAGTGTTATAATAAAATATGTTATTATAATACCGGTCTTTGTACACGCAAATAAAAAAATTGCCGTTGTGTCGTGCCTTTATATATGCCCTAAATAAAATCGCGTGAGGTGAACGATCTCTGAACTATTTCTAACCTGAACTCCGATGCTAAAGAAGAACTAGACAAGCTCTTAATACATACCTATATACATAGTCTATTTCCATTAAATGTGTACTCTATATTGTTGGAAATCTACTCTTAGGTAGGTACCTACGCAAGTTAAAGAAAACAACATCCTGCTCGCAATTAATATAGTAAATACAAAAGCCTCAACCTACCTAAATCTGCATTCAGTCTACGCTGTACCTTATATACAGCTTATTTTTTTACAATAAGCCTATAATAATTAGTTTAGGTATCTTGTACAGTATAAAATAAACTTCGTAATATAAACGAGTACCTAGGCAGTATGTGGACTGCGTTATTTATTTGATAGATAAGTAAGTAGGTGGACACCCAGACATTGATTAGGTTTTTAGGCTAACGTGCCATTTTGCGAGAATATACCTTTCTATTATACTTACTATTCTATATATATTTAACCAAGAAACATCGTGATATGCCACGACGACACTCATCTTTTTAGTTAGATACCTACCTTATTTTACACGGGTGGGAAGGTATTATAGAATTATGGAATTCCATACCAATTATTTTTAAATTTAATCTTAGTACATAATTTTCATTGATAAAGGTGAATCACCTCTCCATAAGCAAGCAAATACCTATGACGTGTCACAGTTTGCTAGAATTTATAATTTAGTCAATCACCTCTAAAAAGGAATGTTATAAAATATTGAGCAATTACTTAAAAAATATCGAGCATGGTTTACGCATTAGATAAAAAAATGGCTAAAAGTTTTTGGTAACTAAGGAACTATATGGTAGTTTTACCTATTTATGATTCTTGTTTTACCTTTATTATTACGAAATATATGGTTCGATTCGCAACGTGCTCTCACGTGGCACAGCGCTATTTGCGCCTGTAAATAAAATGAGAGCAACCCTCGACTCGACCGAAAAGTAATACTATTGATTTTCTGTAGGCGGCGGCGCACGGTAGAGTTTTTTGTAAAAACTGATTTCATTACTCTGATCACCAAGGAGAACATAACACTCGTCACGTGTTTAAATACTATTTTAAATCGCTTTCCCGCTAATAAAAACAACATCAACCAATCAAAAAGTTACAGATCAAGCTGTAAGAAAAAATTAAACCCAACTGCCTCGTTTTTTATAGCTCCATTGCTAACCATTCGCAGTTTGGAACTAATTAATATTATAGTTCATAATATGTCCTATTATGATTTTTTTAGTACAAAAGCATTTTCTACCATAGATATAGGTCGCATTCCAAAAAAACAACGCGATGCCTGCCATGCTTGCTCAGTTTATTTGCTGCGACCTGTACTTAGATAACTCCTTTATTATTGCTGATAGGACGACCCGATTTGCACAGTAGTTAGTGTACCTGCTATCTGTAACGTGGGTCCCGGGTTTGAATCTTGGTAGGGGCAAAAATAGTGTGATGAGCACCAATATTTATAGGTGTGTACCTGTGTCATAGATGTTTAGTATCTTATACTGGGACCATACTTACTCAGTCCATTGTATCTTAGGTTACCATAATCCAAGGGTTGCTTAGTTGGTGTATTTATGAGGTGATATTTATTTATGTTCTACTACACAATGCAATACCTACAAATAGTGGCAAAATAATGAAAATAATATAAATACACAATGGATACAGGGCTACTCATCATAGTGATCTCCACCAGGCAACACTTGGATATAGAGTAACTAAGAATGAAGAAGTCGCAAAATATAAACATGAAATTACTAGTTGGAAAAGTGATACCTAGTAAATGTTTAAGAATAATGCCCCTAATGTTGCTGACAATAGGGGCATTCTGTGCAAGTACTATTAAACATACTTATGTGTGTGTGGTGTATATATACACCACATAAATGTGGGTATATATACCACAGTGAAGGAAAACATTGTGAGGAAACCTGCATATCTAAGAGAACCTCTCTATATACATGTGAAGGCCACTAACGGGCACTGGGCCAGCGTGGTGGACTATGGCCTAATACCCCGCTTTCAGGGGAGGCCTGTGCCAAACAGTGGGACACGAAAAAATGTATAGAATATTTTTTATGTATATTTATAATATTTTTATTGAATTTATGCCTATGTTTTTGTTCATAGGTTTATTGGGTATTGCATAACCAGCATTGAACCACTTGCAATAAATAATTTTGGTTTAATATTACAACTAAGGGAGGCAAGTTTCTACCTACTTTTACAATACAAGTAGGTAGGTACTTAGAAAATAAAACCATTGCAAACTAACAAAATTTGTTTTATTTATTTGTCTAGGTACCTACTTACACTATGCCCAGAAGATATTACTTATATTACCTATCTAATATGAGATGTTATTGTAGTCACCTTCCCCACTTTCTTCTTGCTCTATAATAGCGTTGGCCCATTCCTCTGCCTGCCTGTACCTTGCACGCTTTACGTAGGGCGCATATAGTGTCTTATGACCGACTACCAGTGCTGATGTTACAGATATCGCCATTAACATTTTTATGAATGGACTAGACGTCTTTAACCATCTTTCGAATATATTCATTTTATTATTTTTCAGCAGGTGCTTTTGCTTCCGTAATCCTCGTTCTTCTGAAATCGTCAAATAAAGGTTTCCAAATATAAATTCCACCAAATACACCTATTACGGATACCAATACTATTTGGCCTTTTGTGATTCCTCGAGGTTTATAAATACGCATATTTAACTAATACGGTTAATATACGTATAACAAAGCACAGTGAGAAAACCTCATAGTTTATAGATTTCTTTTTTCGTATCAGTGACCAGTGAACGAAAAATTGTGTATTTTTAGGTTATGTACGTAATGTCATTCCTTCTGCCTGACAGGAGCACAGCTGACTGCTCTATTTTGTATACATACATAGGTATTTAAGTAGATAGTTACTATAGTAATTTCTTATAGATTCTCAGCGCCCTTCAATATTATTCCAAATGGTTCATTAGATTAATTACGTGTTTCTTTTTCACCTTGACGCTGTTAAAATCACCGAAGTTCAGTAGAGCCATTTAAACTAAAAATTGAATTGGCTGTCGATCATTTAGCTTTGCTCTTATAAGTATGCTCCACACCTTCCGATCCGATTTTAGATCTTGCCTCTCTGGTTGGGGAGACGGGGAAACTAATTGCTTGGCCCTTTGCCAGTGATTTGCTACTTGAGATAAGTCATCGGGTTGTCACTGTGTGACCTTAACTTGCAGGGTTCTAAGGGTTCGACATTGTTTAGTTCTCTTTATAGGCGGCGCGCGGGTAGTGGGGCTAGCTGCCTGATGTGGGGATGCAGTGAAGCGTCGGCGCGCGCGAACATGTTGATAGCTAGACGTATAACACACTCATCCAGGCTTTCAATCCCGAAATTCCTGAGAAGCTCGCGTTAAGTATTAGGATTTAGAAAATCCGATTGCTATTCACACGGAACCCGACAAGCCTATGAACCGGTTTCTATTGGGTTTTTCAATACCGTAACTGTTGTCATTTATACTGTAACTGCTAATCTTCTTCTTTGACCATCTTCTCTTATGAATGTCCATTCACTTTGATTTGGATTCGGCTAAGTTAAATGCAAAACCCATTTGAAAGGGTTATCACACATCTATGTATTTTACAGTTTGTTCGTTTCAATTTTGATTCAAAACCCAGGAATTCTTGGGAAACCCCTTCGTAAGGGTATGTTAAGTTATTAAGCCAGTTTTTGGATGGGTAGTAAAATTTTAGAGAACCCCGTTGAATCGTATACCCCTTGAACAATTGCAGCTCATTGAACGTCTGGTTCGGACCCTACCTACACAGAGAAAGTAATCACTACCGGCCACTACATCCGATAATTAGGATAGGATCGGAAAGTATTGCGCCGCTTCACCTCGCTCGCTCACTCACCCCTCCCCTGCTCCCCAACCTTCATGGCATAATAAAATAAACAATATTATATGGGAGTTCGCGTGTGCGAAAACTTTAAATATAAGTTACAAACATCTGGATTGTTAGCAATTGTTAGTCTGAAATGGCAAAGATTCCAAGATTAGTACCTAATATTTTAATAACAGGTAATCATCGACTCATTGCTTTCCACGTGTGCGCGGTTATAATCATAACAATGACATTTATATCCTTTTAGGCATATTTTTAAGATAAAATTGCTTTTTCTCCCTGCAGGTACGCCAGGTGTAGGTAAGTCCACAATAAGTCGACAATTGGCGGACAGAACTCAGTTTAAATGGAGAGAGATATCAAAATTAGCTGAGGAATACAGCTGCCTTGATGAATATGATCCCGAATATCAGTGTCCTTTCTTGAATGAGGATAAGGTATGAAAATACACATCTCAAATATGATTTTACACAATTAAGCGAAATTAATTGCTGAATCCTGAGATATCTAGTCCAAGAACTATGGATTTTAATGAAATCTATTATAATTGAATTGTAACTTATTTTACATTTCATTTGTAGCTGTTAGATATCATGGAAGGTATGATGTCAAAAGGTGGCAACATTGTCGACTACCATGGCTGTGATTTCTTCCCAGAGCGGTGGTTCGATGGTGTGTTTGTCATTAGAACAACCAACACAGTGTTATATGATAGACTTTCAGCCAGGTAAGATTTTGAAACTTGCACAATGACATTAAAAATGGTTTTGGTAGGCAGGACAACAAAGTTATCCGATTAAGATTCCCTGAACCCATGTATATGTTCTACTATAAACCACAAAAAATCTATCCTGGCATACATTCAATTAAGTCTAAAATTGAACTTACTAGAAACTTATTACAATTTAAACATTGTATGATATATTTATCTATAAATTAATAATACTGTTACAATCCCGAATAAATAATTTTAGGGGACCAACAGAAGGCAGAAACCTCCGTTTTTGTACCCTTGATCTTGCATTGCAGGAATACTACTGGATGCAGTTTGATAATATGTTATGCCAGGAAATGAATGAGATTAGATAGGACAACTGTATTTCAATATCCTTCAAAACAGGATTTGAATATATATAATTTAATAATCTCCATGTTTATAAACACGTGGGCACACTGAGGGTGAAGTGCCTTATTTCTTCATCAATATTAAACCATTTCAAAATAATTTTATAGTACTGGAAAAAATAATCTTGGTCAATTATAATATTGCAGAGGATACACAGGAAAGAAACTGGAGGACAACATACAGTGTGAGATATTTGAGACCTTACTAGAGGAGGCACAGTCCTCATACAAGCCAGAGATTGTGCAGGAACTGCAGAACAGCACAGAGGAGCAGTTGCAAAATAATGTTGAAACTATTGTAGAATGGATAGAAAGGTGGAAGGAGCAGAATATATAGTTGATGTTACTACTTATGCATTTTCATTCTCCATTAACCGCTTAGAAGTTAGCCAATGGGTTTCTATCTGATATCCTATGGGAAATCAGGTACTCAGGATAAAAGCATTTTAAGTTTCAAGTTCCCAGCATGCAATGTATCATTAAAATCCACCTGGTAGATTCCCAGTGATGCATGATTACTGATAACATTGCATTCTTTTATTGGTGGTCCACTAACTTATGTATAACTACACTCAATAAAGACTAGGGAAAATAAAACTACACAGTTATAAATACGACCTAATTTTATTCATTATTCCACCGACACTATATAAGAAATGCATTCAAAATTACTGTATTTAGATCAACCTAAAATAAGATTTATAAAACTAACATGTCAAACTTGCTTGTGATATTGTACATAAACATTGAACTGGAATTGCTGTGAGCACACCACAAGTTTGGACATGTCAGTGGTACCGCAGACGCAGCCACGCACACACACACGCGTCCCCACTCGCACACAGATCTTTCATGGAAAGTTTTACATCACACCACAACATTGTGTTTACAACTCCTCCTTCTTGGCGTTGCCCTTTCTGTCCCAGCCCGTGAGCTCGCTGGAGGCCTGCTCCGCAACGTATTTGAGGAAGTCTTCCAGAGCGCGACCGCCCTGAAATAATTACGTTATTTTATTATAATCTATTATTCACTCGCTGACCTGACAGACATTGTCCTGTTGCCTATTTTCAGGAAAACTTGAAATTATGCTTCCCCAAGAACCTTATTCAGACTTTAAATTATAACTAACATAAAATGAGACAAATTGACCCAGCTGTTCTCAAGTCATGCGGTTACCGACGAACAGCATTAATTTTTATTTGTATAGATTCATGATCATCACAGAAAGTTTGTCCTTACCAGGATTCGAACCTGGGACTCTGTGCAAAAGGCAGGGTCACTACCATCTGAGCTAGTCAGGTCTTGCATTTCTTTGTACTCACATTGTATCTGACTGGTTTCTTGGTGTTGTCCTTGGGTTTCCAGAAGATGGTGGGGAAGCCAGACACATCAAACTGAGATTTGGGCCAGTCGTTGGCGGTGGCATCGATCTTGATGATGTCAACATCCTCGTTCTTCAGCTGTTACGATTAAACCATACTGTTAGAATTGTTTAAGCCACAAAAAGTCAATATTCCTTTAAAATGGGTTAGTTAAAATAGTTGAAACTCTAACCACCGACTTTATAGACGTTCTATCACGTCATGTAGTACTGCGCGAAGTAAAACTCTAGTGCACAGTAGTATATATCGTTTGACAATGTTATAGAATGTCTATAAATTCGGGGTTAATAAATGAAAGTAGCACACATACCTTGTCGCCAAGTTCTTCCCACAGCGGCGCGAGTTTCTGGCAGTGTCCGCACCAGGGCGCGTAGAACTCGATCAGGGCGTCCCGGCCGCTGTCAGTCACCAGCTCCTTGAAGTTCTTGCCGACGGCCACCTTGACGGGACCGTCGTTGCTCTCGGGCACTGCCTCGGACTTGACGAAGGGCTCCAGTTTGCCGTCGAGAAGGTCTTTTGTGAAGGTGAGCAGGTTTTCGATGCTGTTAAGAAAAAAAAACGTTGAGAAAAGGTGTTATGATAAGTCATTGATTGTGATGGTAGATCAGAATATCTATTGCATAAAGTAGTGAGTACAATATTATTAATTCTTTGTTGTGTTCAAATATCAAAATCACAATCTTAAAATCAACGGTTGCATTGAGAAATCCAATGAAATACGCTACTGAAGCATGAAACTTCAAAATGAACATACATATTGCTATTGATAAGGTGCCTTTGAACAATTATGCACCACAATGTATCAGAATCGTAAATGCAATTTTCTTATTAAGTGAAAAACGAAGTGTATGATAACATTTTCGAAACTTCTTTCTAGTTTTCCCTATCAACATACAAGCCAATTTCGTGTACTTTTTATTAAAAATAAATTATGAAGATTGATAGTACATTTACGAATAGCAAGTTCTCTCCTGTTTAGGGCTGAAATTTTGGCCCCATTAAAGGGTTTATCGGGTGCTTCGAGTAATTTACAATGACATTGCAAAGCATATTGCTTACAAGAAATAAAAATTTGTCTAAGAACTACAATGTTAACAAAACTTTTGCCCCCACATACCATGCTTTTTTATAATCAACACCTATTAAAATCTAGGATGCCTTTTGCGAAAGTATGTAAAGGAAATATCCATAATTTAAATAAAGAAGCAGGGCATTGATTCTTTGGCTGCAAGTATCTCAAGGTGTTACCTGAACTCGGCGCTCATGACGAACTTGTTGCCGTCGGCGTCGCGGCCGGCGACCACGGGCTTGTCGCCCTTCGCGAAGTCGATGCCGTACTCGTTCAGCTCGTGGGTGAAGTCATCCTTGTCGCTCACCGCGAACGTCACCTCGGACACCTCCTTGGCGACCTGGGTGAATTTATGGAAACAATATTATTTTGTCCCGGTAGGTAGGACCGAAAATGTTGGTCATATTGATATAGACATTAGAAAAAAGATGGTTACTCCATTACATTGGGACCAATTACTATAAGCAAAATGTGCACCTTGGCCTATCCTTTCAGGTAATTTAGATGTGTAAGGTTTCATATCCATGTAGATGAGGGATGCAATTGTAACAACGAAGGAACATTCTCGTCATAAACTGGCTGCTTGTATTAAGAATGGGCATGAGAACATAAGACAATGGCCATATCCAGACCAACCGCGCAGCCTCCCTCCCCGGAATATACGCTTCAGACTTTTATCCCGATGTTAACCCGCGCGCAGCAAATTGTTTACGAGTCAGACTTAGGTGAGTACTCAGTCCGTTTTGTTCCATTGACCGTGGCCAGATGACTACGATCGCTCTGCCTAATCCAAGCGCAGTAATTTGCCTTTGAGTCAGCCCACATGTAGCACATGCCCGAGATAGACTTACAATTCTGCTTGGCCAATGATGAATGATTATTAGTTACCTACCTTAAGCACGCGGTTCCTCCAGTAGTTGGTGCCCTTAGCGTTCTTGACGTAGTCGACATCGTAGAAAGCGATAACCAATGGGTTGTTGAAGTCCTGGATGTTGTCCTTCTGCCGGATGCCGACCAGGCCGTGGCTGAAGGCACACAACAACTGTTATCAACTGCCCTAACTGGATATTAACCATTATTATTATAATGAACAGAGCAGGATTAAATTTAATTAATGCTGTTTTAATTATCGATCAACTTGTTTGACAAATTTAATAATTTTAAATTATTATTATTAAGTAGATAATCAGGCCTGCTGATATTATGTGGGATATAAACATTATTCAATAATTAGTATTTTGAATTATTATAATAACTACTACAACTAAGTACTTATGTGATAAAAGTATTATCATGCTGCATGTTAGGCATACCAGCAGTGCCTTAGGCATTATCTATTAAGTACATTTTTACGACCCAATTGGAGTCATTAATGTTTGATATCTACATAAGTAATTATATGTATACTGGTATCCATTGCATGGTACCCATATCACAAGCACTGCTAAGTATGGGACCTTACAATTGGTATGTATGTCACATGATAATATTATTTTTGATCAAGGTTGACTTTGAAAGTTCCCTTTACTCATGAATATACAAAAAAGTTAATTTTGTTACAAGGATACTTATAAAATTTACATATTATGTATGTAGTAAACAAGTTAACAATGGTGAAGGAAAACATCGTGAGGAATCCTGCATGACTGAGAGAACCCCTCGAAAGATGTATGAAGTCCGCCAACCCGCACTGGGCCCGCGTGGTGGACTATGGCCTAATCCCCCTCACATTGAGGGGAGACCCGTGCCCAGCAGTGGGACATTAAAAAGGGCTGGTATTATTATTAAACAAGTTAAACTCACTAGTTCTCCTTGATGAATGCCTTGAGCGTGTACTTCGCCGGCTCGCCCTTGTACACAACGAGCGAGTCTTCAAACTTGTTCTGCAGCTTCTTCGGACGGAACAAAACCACGTCGTTCCTGTTAACAACATACATATTACTTTACACAAGTGTTCTTCTTCTAAGAAATCTTTCAAATAACGTTATAAAATTTAATTCAATGGTAAGTATTACAGTTTTATTTAATAACTAGCTGTTGCCCGCGACTTCGTCCGCGTGGTATTTAACAAAAAGTGGACGAAGTCACGGGTAACAGCTAGTCTAAAATAAAAGTAGCCTTAGTTACTCCTTGTTACATCAGCCATCTACCAGTGAAATTCCCGTCAAAATCGGAATTCAGAGATTACCCGGAACAAACAGACAGACAGACAGACAACAATTTTAAAAAAGGTTGTTTTGGTATAGGTACCGTGTATACATGCAAATGCATTTAGTAAAAAGCGGTTATTTTAATATTACAAACAGACACTCCAATTAATCCGTACTAAGTACGCGGACTCTCGTAGTACTTAGGCCTTATTTGCACTAAGCGGCTAGTCGCTGGTGGATCACTATTTATTCGCGAATCGCGGCCGCGTAAGAAGGATGCATGAAGGATCATGCGAGGCCAGCCACCACCGACAGGAAGCTTTGTGAAAATAAAGTCTTAGAGGGTCGGAGAGTTTCCATTTCATACGAAAACGTATCCCTAGTGATATCGGCCTAAGCTTAACGCATGGTATAGTAATTAATTATTATTATTGTATGTAATATAAGTCATTATCGCTACTCCATCCGTGAAGTTCAAGTTACAGACGCGGCTAATTTAGCGCAATTTAACTCAGTTTCACACTAATTAATAGTTTCCATTACAAGCGGATGTGTTTGCTTTTCAATGGAGCAACTTCGCGTTATTGAGTTATGATACTTGTAATATGAGTATTTATTTACAAATTATATACCTAAGTACCTACTAGGCATTTACAGATATGTTATCGATTTAACTACAGTAACTAAGTAGCTAGGCAGTACATAATTTGTTATGTAGGCCACATAATACCGATAACCTAAACATTATTAAAAAGCAAGTTTTCCCTGCGATGTCCCGCTCGTGCGATCAGCGATTCCTGCGCCACTCGAACTTCTATGTTTATATCCTGATAGTATGCTTCCTCTCTCGTCTATGTTTAACCATAGCTTAGCTTTTTTATATTTAACATATAGCTACAGGACAATTAGTTGAAATCGGTTCTAGGACCTTTTGTGTGCTTTCTCGAGCAAACAGACACACAGACATTCTACAACACTTTTTTTTGGAGACATAAAAAAATCCTATCAACTATCATTAAATGTATTTGCTTGATTTTACAGACAGTCCAGTAATTAGTTTTATTATTAAAAAAAACTGTTTATGAGTTAAAATGAACAGATGTGCAAACCCAGCAAGAAGGTGAGCCAAGTCAATTGTTCCACATAATGTCGCTGGCCACTTGTTCAAACATGCTGTGACACCAACATTTGTATGACAATTGGAATGATAATTACATTATTGGTATTAAACTATTAAGTTAATTTAAGCTAATTATATTTTTCCCCACGACGCAAAGACAGGGGGTTATAAGTTCGAAGACTTTAACAGCTGATAGCCGAATATTCCCGAGATAGTTCTGAGCATGTTTCAGAAAAAATACACCACAACCCTTGTTTTATTTTGTGCCGCTACAAGGGTTCATCCACAACCACTTGTGAAATAATGCTTAAAATACGTAAATTTATATAATTTCAAAATGTGACGAGCACAGCAGTACAACTGGTAAAAATAAGCTCATAACTTAATTCTTATCTTTTAATTTGTTGATAAGTTATAAGTAGGTAGCACTTAATTTAATAATATTAAGCTGTTTACTTGCTGCACTTGCACTTTACTATGTTTATTTTCAATCAACATTCATGAATTTGCGTTACTCTATTGTATGTTTTATATTTATTACTATCAGTTTTTAATCTTCAATCATTTCAGTGCATGCACAGCATTGAGTTTTATAACTACTCTGTTACATGCAAGTGTGCACCATAACAATATAATTCTTCTCCGAATGACACAACTATATACATTAACATTAAAACAAAATAAGAATACCTACATAGAAACAAGCATACAGCTTGACATTTTCTTAAAGGTATTATAAAATTACTTACTTGTAACCAGCCTTCTCAAGAACCTCCTTAGCAGATGAGTGTCCGAAGGTGATCTCCTCACGCATCTTGTCTGCAGTCTTGAGGAACTCTCCCTTCAGGTCAGACTCCTTATCGAAGAAGCCAATGACAACCACGTCTTCCTTGGCGATGAATGACTCATAGTCAGCGACGGTGAGTAGTTCCTTGGAGCTGGGGCCGACTTGAGCGCGCATATATTTGACAATGCCATCTGTTGGAAATAATTGGGTATTTTCAGTTTTAAAATATTGTGTGACCTATACAATTTTTTAAAGAGCAAAGATCCTGGGCAACTGTGTTTCCCCAATATTGTATAACTCTTTTCTGCTTGATATAAAAACTTTTTTCCAGGTTGTGCTGTTTTCATGTGTTAATTTGGAAGGCTTTTTTTTCCTATTATGGAAAGCTTTGATAACAATAATTGTATAACATGTTTAAGTCTCCTTTAAAATTCGATATTAAAGCGTATAACACAGTTAGAGAAGAAGAAAAACATAATAAAACATTCCCATTCATTGTAAATGTTGGGTTTAATTAGTGGAATGGAAAAATGTAGGTTCAGTTAAAGATATCTGTAATCAGTCAAATTTATCAACATGATTACAGGAAATTGAACAAACTCCTTTATCAGTATTGTCAACAAGTTCAATTAGGTTTATTTTTGTGTATAGCCTTGCAATTTAGCTTTTCAAGTGGTATTTACAGTTATGCACAGTACCTACCTGGCTGTAAATATTGCACATCAGCTTTAGAAAGTTTCAGCCTTTTAGTGCCATTTCTCTCTCTCTCTCCATCACTCATAACTCTGGCTGATAGTCTCTTTCTAAAGCTTCTTGTTCTTGAAATATTGTAGGTCAGGTACTGTACCAACTTTACTAGTATCTTATGATCATTATTGCATAAAGAAAATAAGATTTATTTATCATAGCAATTAAAATGTTAAACAAGTATGAAATTTAAGTTATTCAATTGCAAATATGAGTATTTATTAAACATAATATGGGATGTGGAATAATTTTATCAAGTTTGTTCCCAGGTTGTGCACCTATTTATTTTTATACAGGTTCATAACAAACTTTATTATGATCTTCTGCCTGAAATGAGTCATTACATGCAAGCCAAGGAGTATTATACTGCCCTGAGTGAGTGTCTTCCATCACTAACTCAGGATGAATGTGATTATGACTAATTCAAAACATAGTGGGATGAGTTTCAACTTCAATATAGTTCAAGAGATGGAAAGTAATATATCAAACTACCCTCCAAGCAATACATTTTCTGTAGCATGCTTCAGGTCAATGATCTTTACTTATCTCGATTCTAGAACTTACTTGACTCCCTGGGGCCATTATACTCCTGAGACATCTCTCCGTTTCTGAAGATCTTCAGCGTAGGGTAGCCCGACACCGAGAATTGCTCGCACGTGCTCTTGCCACCCTCGGTACAGTCCACTTTCACCATCGCAACCGGAGGATCGTCCGTCTTCAGTATGCCGGCCGCCACCGCGTATTCCGGTTTCAATCTCTTACAATGACCGCACCTGACAAACATACGCATATGAAACTCACAAGTCGTAAAATTTGATTCATACATGGAATAAAATGTTAATTACTCACCATGGTGCGTAAAACATAACTAGGGCTGTATCATGTTGGGCTATCACCGTGGAAAAGTCTGAATCTGTGAGATCTAAAACATCTTCCTCTGCAGCCCTACATAAGTAAATTACACCTAACAGTAACGCGATTTTTAGTGATCCCAACATTTTTAAATATATGCCGGCGTTTTTCTATGCCCGTGCGTAGTTCTTCACTGTCCAATTCAAGCTGAGTAGACTGTAGAATACACAGAAAAGGACAAGGACCGGAAAAATACACGTATGATGCCGCTGATGACATTTACCGGCACAGCGTTGGCCGTTTCTGATTGGCCCGTTGTAGTCCGTTCAGAAATAATAAATAACTAATATTCATTTCAAAGTTATTTCATATAATTTTGACACGAAGGCCAAAAGGCCCAAACGTAAATATGTGTTAGGGTTTTTTTTACCAAAAATGTGATTCCTTGAATTATGATATCATATAATATAAGATACTTTTTATAATCGTAACTAGCCAATTAGTGACATTTGTTTCAGTCGTGTAAGCAATCATTCGAAATTATTTTGGCTGGGATAGGTGTGAGACACCCTAATGAAAATTCGTTTCGTTTGGCTCTTTCAGCGCGGACAAGTGTGCATTGACCATGAGAATGGTTTTAGTTTCAGGGTAAAAAAATAACTCCATAGCTGAATTCAGGGCCCGAACAAGTTATTCTGCGAGAAGCAGTCGTTCAAGGAGTACCCCAATCATCGAGATGCCTTAAAATGTTACTTACCTTTCGAATGATTGGCTTAATAACGTAACCTTTCCCTAGCGCAGGGCTTTCCTTGTTTTTGCATCGAGAATAAATTAAAACGAACTTTAAAGTTCGTTTTAATTTGCCTGTTTGCTATGCTTGTTATACGAGTACTGATCGCACTGTAAATTGAACATCATGCTAATGTCAAACGTAAGGAAAACGAAGTGGAGTGCAAGTTATTAGCACGTGGCGAGCTTCTTTTCACTGACAGGCCTTTTCGGTGTTTTATAACTCAAGATTAAGAAAAAATACTCGAATCTGGCAGATGTAGTACAATATTGTAGCCACTGACCTCTTAGCGTACTTGTATCATGGACGTCAGTGATTGTAGCCGATTGCCAACTAAAATACAAGAAGAAAGTAAAGCATGGCGACACCAAAATAATCGCTCGCTTTTTTTGTTGTCAGTTAGCTTCGCTGTCAAACACTGTCAAACGGAAAATGGCAGCGACGAGTGTTGTCGTTCTCGACAGAGGCAACAATACAACTTGTACCGTAAATCTTTTCGGTAAGTAATGCTTTCCATTTAATAATTTTGTTTGGTACATAGTCAAGTTTCATATCTTGCAAGTGTTAGCTTTTCTATATTTGGTATTTTGTTTCATAAATAGATGCCGCATAACCTTATGACTTCTTTATTTATACTTGAAATTGGACGCGCGTAACTTAAAAAATAAATGCTGGTCTATGCAGATAAAGTACTTGTCAAATTAAATTAATCATTTAAAAATATTTTACGATATTAACCAAAGAAGCTTTTGTAAGGCGTATCGACTTAGCGGTGTTTAGTTGATAGGTAACAAGTTTTTTTCACAGTGAGTGAATAGAATAAAGTTGTCTGCGGCGGGCTTGACCTTGGCTATTGGATTGTAGGAAGTAAACTGTGGTGTAGATACTTGCTATTAAATTGTAGGTTGGTATTTGATGTACTCACAAAAAATAATCCCAAGTACCTACCTACTGTGGTAATAATAATTATGACTACATTAGCAATGTGAAGATGTTTATCTGTATAAGATCAGAGTACCTACATAGAATTTGTAGATTAGGATTAATATTTTTTTAAGCATAAAACATAAAATATGACTGATAAAACTATAACATGTACACAATGCAGAATCACAATTATAATGATTTTTTTAATTGTGATTCTGCATTATATATATATGTAGTTATTATATGTTATGTGTTGTTGCAGGTGCTACGGTAGTATCATGGCGAGTAAACAATCAAGAACAATTATTTGTAAGGTAAGCAATTTTTGTCATATTACTTGTTTATTTAACACGTTGACTGCGTTAGGAGGTCTAAAAGAACTCTAACGTGACTTTCAGCTGGTGCGGCGCCGAAAATCGTGTTCTCCACCTCTGTGCGGGAGGTCGTAACTTCTTTATTTCTATGTGTTTGACAGAGACAAATATACATACCTACTTCCCGCTGCGAGTTTGATTCAATAATGTAATAAAAAAAATAGGAGATGGATGAGGTCTCTAACGCACTGAGTTGTAATAATATACATCTGTTGCGTGAAGAGATCTTTCGGACCTCCTAAAACACAGGCGTCATAGACGCAAGGAGCGGAGCGCGGGCGGCGCGGGCGCCGTTAGCTCGCACTCAGTGTTGTTCAAATGTCGATAATGTGTACCTGCGCACTCCATGTAAAAAAAATACGCTCTTATATTTTGTCAGCGTGGTAGCAAAAAAAGTCGTTGCACAGGCTGTCACAGTAAATTACGGCTTACATTTAGTAGCACAGATGCATCCAAAACAGCCAAACGAATAAATACACTATGTGTGCAATGCGATCAACAAATGTGGTTCAATGATGAACATTTTTCTTAAATATATTTTAGGTCACTAAGTATGTTTATTGAAATAAAACTAATTTTATGGATTATCATGATTCATCATTCACGGAAGGACAGTCACCATGGTCAGTCCTCCCGTGGCCATGGTTGCTGTAAAACAGCCGAAACGACGGGAACGTAAAAAACAAATAATAAACACGATAAAATCCATAAGATTAGTTTTATTTCAATGTGTAGTATTCGCGTAAATACAAGAAATCAATATTACTATGTTTAAATGATTACTTCATAAAAAGTTTAGCTATCGATAACTGGGGTTTTATTTTAATCCCATCACAAGTCACAACCCAAACGGATCTATCTTTACTTGCGATGCGAGATTCAATGGATACCTAATTTTTTTTTCGTTATATCTCATAACCCACTTTTCATATCCCCATGCGTAGCAAACTTGAGATAGAACAGTTAATTCTCTATTATTTACAGAAAGAACATAGATTGTATCTTATTTTTTGATAAAGATATGAGTTTTTTTAAAATACCTTATTTTAGGAGATGGATTAGGTCTCATACGCACTACAGTGAAGCTCGGTTATGAGGTCGAATAGGTCTCTAACGCACTGGCTGAAAGTCCTCTGAAAATGGCTACGCACTCAAGGTGTTAAAAATATATTATATTTTTTAACTTGCAAAATTGCAGTGTTTTAAGTGAAATTTGTATGAGTATGTCCAATACAAATTTCACTTAAAACACTGCAATTTTGTTGCATTAAATTCAGTAAATTTATATTTTTTTAAATATTAACTAGCTATAAATAGTACATACTTAGTTATAACATTTTAATAGACAATAATCACCATTCGCTGATTAATTCATCTTTGACACTGTAATTACTGGTCTGTGTGTAATGAAATTTGCATTAATTACACATGCCATTTGTGTTTGCATTCATTAATTCTAATAATGCGCAAGGGAGACAGGGTAAACTCATAATTCACACTTTAACGGCTCCTTGATTACCACCCTTCATTATCATCTTGATATTATACAATGTCTAGAATTAATCCGACAAATACTTGATTTTTTAAGCAGTATAATTTAGCATACCCTATAAAATTTCCTTTTTTATATCTATGACTTTACTTTGAGGAGATGAAAACCATCCTGGCTGTTATACTTAAAAGATTTTGTCGTGAATGAGTTAAATAGTACCGTTGTAGATACTATTTAACTCAATCAAAAAAAAAAACCACAAATTTTTCAAAAAAAATTAAATCTGAGTCTGTTACGTAATTAGGCACTAGAAACATTTAAAAACTGTAAGTGTGATGTATTTACAACAGATGTATTGATCAGCGGGACTATTATGGAACTCTGTTTCAATCATTTCGTGAATTTCTATCCACTAATTAGTCGATTGAAATATGCGAGACGATTGAAACAGGCTTGCAAACAGAATTACAATACTGTTGCAAATCTGTTTCAATAATTTCATGTATTTCTATCGAATAAATAGAAAGAATAGAGTCGATAGAAATCTACGAGATATTTGAAATAGAGTTACTTAATAGCCCTGCTGGTCTTCAGAAAAAAATAAACCTTGAGAGTGTACCTAATATAATACTAAGTGCTCATTACTTTTACAAGTCATCTATACTAGAATGATTACACACTGGTTACTGCAATCAATGTAAGTTCAATTGGTGAGATAAGATACCGTGATTGATGGTAATCCGATTGATATTTAAGATTGATATTTTATTGGTTGTAAAAATGTCAGACAAGAGGGCCGCGTATCCGACGCCGCCGTAGCATGATTATTCAAGTTCTAATAGATGTATGGTAACCGATGGGGCATCAATCACATTATAACGAAGTAACCCAACGCATCTGTCTCTACCAAAAGTCTCAGTAATAGAAAAGGATAGATAACAATGGGACGCTTATGGACACAGGCCGTCAGCAAGTCTGACGACTACAGAATGGCTGAGGTCTGTGGTGTCTAGGAATGCCTCGAGGTATTACTGACGTAGGTACGAGGCGACTCTACACCGGCACGTAACGTCATAAGTTGGTATCTGCATTAAAAAACCGAAGGACCACTAGTTCCTGTTCTGCTCCATTTCACGTTAAAAATGAGTAATAAAGAGTTCGATACTCATTCATAATTCTAAAGATTTTAGTGAAAGAGTAATTAGGCTTTGTGCCAACTGATTAGGAAGCACAGAAAATTTTGCCTCAAACGAGGAGATTAAAAAGTGGCTGTGAGTGTTAGCGCGGTAAAACGACCAGCTTTAATTAAATATTCTCCTGAATTGGAATCATTTTTATTAGGTATCTACTCGGCAAATGCTACACAACGTTATTTTTACACGTAATATACTTGCTGCAGAAAATAATCTCCACATTATCATCGAAGACAATTATACCGCTCACTGATTGTAGTCAAACGCTCTCGTAAAATCGATTAATACAGCTCGGAAACTAATTAAATCGATATCGAAGTATCGATAAACGCAATGCGATGCCGTGCTTGTCCATATCTGTTGGATCGAAATAAAATAACTCTACTAACATGCTTCATAACGCCTATCTACCACATATTATGTACATACGTGCACATTGATTATGGATTCCCCCCATCATTCTTCAGGTACCTGAGTGGTCATTATCATAATACACCATGTTAGCACTTATCGCAACGATTCCTCGATTGCCGTATAAGGCGTATCTCTATGGTAATATGATTGAGAGTCAATGTACTCTTATTTACAGCTGTTCTGGGACTATATAATAACCTCGCGTTTATCTTTCCTTGCAAAGCCTACACGGTTGGATCTACCGTCCAACAAAACGAGGCAGCTAAGTATAGGAATAAAAAGGGATGTGCAAGTAGGTCTCGCCCTGAGGCCCCGACGGCTATTATAACCGTACACCGGAATTATGCGACAAATATAAAATATCCGTTTCTTTCATGTAAGCTGTATGAAAGTAAGGGTAAATTAAGTTTGCTAGTAATATGAACTATTTTCGGATTTTTTCCTCTACTATTGCGATAACACCTGTATCCTAAAAAGGAAATTATCGTTTAGGGTGAAAATATTCATTCATTGTCAAAGTACGTTTTAATGTAGACTTTTATAAGGTAATAATTCTAGCTATTTATGAGTAATTTTCTCAGGACTTTCAGTCTTGATAGACATACAACAAAGTTATCCTATACGGGTTCCGTTATTTTCATTTCTAGGTACGCAACCCCCCCAAAGCTAGCGGTAGTTGCCGTGCACATATTCCTATACTTAGTTCTCCCTCTCTCTCTCTGTTGGGAGGATGACCCAAGCGTCGTAATATGTATAGGCCATTTTCAGTTTGAGAAAGTATGGTCAAAAGCTATAAATTTATGAGTTTAAGAAACAAGAAACTTCTTTTTAAACAAGTAGATCTAGTTACAATGCGATTTTATATTACAGAACGATCTTTTCTAATGTCGATTGTAGAATTATAGCAGTCAGTGGTTAAGCCTTTAAGACAGGTCCAAGTGGAATTTCTGTTTTTTTTTCGAAATGGTAACACCAAAAGCTTAATAAAGGCTTTAGCAATATAAATCACTAGAGGATAAAAAGGCAGGCGCCTATCATAACCTACCCTACACATTACCTCGACATTCATTCGCGAATGAGCTCGATGTAGAGCTGTAGAGACATTACCGTTGTAGCCGCGCCCGACTTGCGTGAGCGCAATTAATTTCAAATCAATTTACTGACAACACGTATTGTATCTACGTATGCAATTTGGCGTTTGGACAAAAACTCGGCTCTAACAAACGACCGAATGCCGCTAATGGTCCTATGTGCCCCGCACGTCGACAGCTAGCCGCGCGCACACTTTGTTCCAACGTTCATTGTTAATTTGTTATAGCATTGTAATGCTTTTTTTCTATTTCTGAACTTTTCGAGATAGGTTGCGAATGAGTGTGACGCACACACAAAATTGTACGTTCATTTCGTGACTGTCAAAGGTGACAATTTCGATGCCGCTCTCATTCCAATGCGAGTCAATTGTGTTAGCAGACTTTGGGCGCGTATTAGAGCACATAGCTGCACAATTCTGTGTTAACTATTGGTATGGATTGTCAAAGTGTGCTATGAGATATCTTATAAAAGGTAGCTTCGAAATCCCTAGGTAATTATTTCCACCGAGCAGTTACATAAAATTTGATTTAAAACATTGCCCCAATGCTTAATCTTTGCAGTGACAATCATCCGACTGGACGTAAGCTCATATGTTATCATAAATCCGAAACATATTATGTAACATTTACTTCACGTATTCGGCAAATATCGCATATTGTCCACTGACACTGAAGCTTGGACAATTCACAATTGTAAAGCTTTCAATAACTGCCTCAGCACTATGTGTCAATGATCGTAGTACCTCCTTGCCGTCTTTATCCATCGTTTCATTTCAGATGAAGAATAGATAATATAGACCGAGTTCATGATCGAAATATTGAGGCATAGCATGTTGAGGTGTAGCACACGCGAATTACGTCCTTATGTACGTTATTCTTTTTAACCGACTTCAAAAAAGCGGAGATTCTCAATTCGGTAGTATTTTTTTTTTGGTATGGTAAATGTCGGATATCTTCATAAAAAGGCATAATCTTCCTAGACTGCCTGTCGAAGAGGTGGCTGATTTATGATGTTAAATGACCTTCTGCGCGTTTCACTGGCTACGTCAATCTTGTTATCAGGGCTAACATTATGTGATAAGGCGATTCAGAAAACTAACTTACAAAAGACTCTGATTTTCCAGACTTTTTGCTGGCTCTTGTCGGACGCAAGTTTTTCTAGATTACCAGATTCTGGTCTGGTCGTTAAAGCGATTAGAAGCGTTAAGTGAATTAAGTTCGTGTTTAAAAATATAATGTGGGTAATATCGTGTAGATACGGTTTTTCCGTTCACAAGCGTTAAATTATATTTTTTCAAGGTTCAATTTGTCTATTTTGAGATGTACGACTACAAAGTACTTTAGGTGCATTATCATTGGGGGAAAAATATGTGTATACCTTTGCCATTGGATTGTTTAGATTTAACTCAATTCCGAGTATTGTTGTCGAAGGTTTTAATTTGTCGTCGGTGGGTAGGAATTTAGTAAATTAAATAAGCAACGTCCTCGGAGTCCCCGTTCGAGGCAAAAACTTGTCGGCACGCGCCTTCTGTTCTAATATCCAATATAGTTTGTACTCTTGGTGTTTTTGCGCCTCCATCGTTGAGCCGACGTGACGCACACGCTTGACCCTTTTATGACTGAGGGCTTTTTTGAAGCAAGGAGAATTTTGGAGCAACTGCTTTTCTATATTTGAAGTCCGTTGGTCAAATAAGAGCACCAAGTAATGTTAAGGTAAAAAAATCATGATTGCCAGGTTGTGACAAATATTGTCACAATCTCGCAATAATTTACTTATTATAGGTAAGTAAAAATAACATTTTAATCCTTTTAGACCCGAACGACAACGAATTATGCATTTGAACTGTTATCTTAATAGACTATTAATAATGAAACACAGCTTCTAAGAGAGTGCTCAAAGACGATTTTTGTCTTGGTCCTATACATATTCGGTTTCTATTGTGGGATTCTGATATTCCTGCAAGTGCACCAAACTTTTATCTTCATTCCATAATGATGCAGTAAGTTTAAAATAAGCAACGAGTAGTAGTAGTAGAGAACTCTACCATTATTCCCAGTTACCAGTGAACATGAGGAAACAGCATGTCGTCCATTACGCAGCCCTGACATAAAGTAGCGCGGCACATCCCTGCGGGTGGCTGTATCAGAGCGGTGCGCGGTGGCTCGAGGCCCGCCCCTGCTCTCCGCGTCTTGTTTTTGTGGTCGCGTCTGCAGCCGCCCCGAGTCGCCGCCACTTTCTTCCCGCCCCGCCCCGCGCTCGCCACTGTCTCCCCGCACACCGCCGATGACAAATGGTCCCCGGACACCCCGCTCGCTCCCCGGCCCGCTAATGCCCAGATAATTTTATGCCGCTCCCGATGCACAGACAAAGCCGGGACGGGATGACCGCGAGATTACCCCATCGATCGTCGTCGACGCGCGTCAATGAGTGCAAGCTTTATTTTATGCTCAGCTTCACGGATCAACGGCAGATGAGGCGAGCTTATCGCGCCATTAGCTGGAAATTGATGATCGTCGCAACTATCCTTCGGTATAACGATTCGAATGCAGGAACCTAATGCAACAATTTCACAGTAACGAGATCAGATCTGTAGTCTAAGATTACGTTTTCTAATCGGCAGTACCGGTAGCGGTTCGCTACGCGACGTGATTTAACAACTGAATGGAGATTAAAAAAAAAACAAAAATGAAACAAGACGTGGGTAAAGAATGTCAGCGTCACCCAGCGGCCAGCGCCCGGCGACCTCTCCGCAGCCGCCGCCTCGTCCGTCGGTCACACGCCATTGACTCCGCTGAATAGTCTGTCCCGCTCCACGACCGTCACATTATCTCCCGCACTTGATAAATCTTGATTTAAACGCTCGGGGTGTTACTAACACTAATTATACCTAAACCCGATAGCAAGGTCTTACAGCGAACCGTACATTATTACATTCGTAGGGAATTATGTTTCCTCAAGGACGTTTTCCCCGAAATACACATCAGAGTTCTAACCATTAATAAAAAGGAAGCGTCGCTAAGTCTGTCCACTGCACGTGCTTGCCCATTAGCGTCAACAGTGTACACATGTTGCGTATTTTTTTGTGCGTCTGAGTGACACCCAAGACTTCGATTGTTCCACGCGTTCAACAGCTGCGTTGAAACATTAGAGGATCGAGCGGCCCCCAGCCATTTGTTTCCACCTCGGAAGATTTAGCGGACCGATATGTAATTTAGTAATCCAACCGACACCCACTTACAATATTCATAGTCTGATTGCTTAGTCGGTGATTTACTACAATGATTATCCTGCAGGTTTGCTAACTCGGACTTGATTTATATATATGCGGCTGTTATTGTACTGTATCTATCTACCCAGAGTTGTAATTAACGTGTACGAAACTACGAGGATGATTTATCACACACAACACAATCAACAGATCTTTGAAATTTGGACGTCAATTTTTAGTATAATGAACGTGACCTTTTGAGTTGTTGGAAATAATATATGAGCAGGATTTCCCAGAAATAATCTTTTTGTAGTTAAAGATCATGAACCGAATTTTATGATCAGCGTTAGATTTGAGAAACACAACAACAGCTGTGAAGCTGAGTGCACACAAATGTTACTTATGTCTTATTATCGTCCTACGCGTGTATTGCGTGGCGATTACAATTTTCGTCTGCTCACGATCTCCCTGCCTACTTTTGTTAGGCGTGTTATGAAACTTATATAAGAATGTGCACACAATTCACTCGAACAATGTAAAAAAGCATCTGATGCAATGAAAATTGGTCTTAAACATTACCAACAATTGTTACACCATTTAATCATAACTGTTAACCCAACTTAGAACTTGCTCAATTGGCGACAGGCATTGAATTGAAGTTTGATACTGGGTTAGACGTTCTTCTTTACTGGAATTGTGATAAATGGGAATGAGTTTTATGAAACTTTGTTACTCCTTCTGTTGCGGGATGGGGGAAACATACAAGTCTTGTTGAATTTGCTTCTCTATTACGCCAGATGTTAATGCAAATCATAAACCTATTAAAGGATATTAATTATTATCTTTGACGGTAGTTTGTAACAGGTTATGCTTTTAATGTTTAGATAAGTTGTTCTATCAGGCTCTGGATAAGATCATTGCCATCGCTTTTTGGAAAACTTTTCCGAGCAACGAGTAATTATCTGTTCAGATTTGATAGTACCGAATAGTGTTTAAATGTTCGTGGGTACCGGTCCTTGGTTACCGGTGTCTAAGCGAGTGCATGACATCATCAGAATATGTCTCGTGCGGCCTTACATGGTCGCATCGCGTATGATCTATTGACTAGCAGACATTTGTAACAGCTGATAATGATCGTGACGCGATATTTAGTTCGGGATCCGGCTAAATATGGTCACATTGATTCGGCGCGTGCTGTCAAATGGTGTTTTTTGTCACGCAGTGTGTCAGCGGTGCACCTTGTATGTTTTTACATGAATTAAGATTAGACTCGACGATAGGCCCGATAATTGTTTTTGTATTCGTTGTCATGCATTGCGGTCTTTATCTTTGGATACCGTGAGTGCGCCCAAAGCTGGAATGTTATGTACTCATTCCGTGATTGAATAATGGGAGAGTTTTCATTTGTTGTTACCATTGTGGTTAGCGTATTTGCGATGATAATATTTAATATATGTTTTCTATTCCTTTATATTTTTGTCACCCGGACTAACGGACATAGCGTAACTGTAAGGATTCCTAGTTGAAACCCTAAAAAGGTACTATAAACTCCACATTATTTTAAGTCCCCTCAAAGGAGTGCAGAGGTTTTAAATCCCATTTTTGGAGTGCGGCACGTAATCAGTATGACAGTTTATAATTAGCATGCACACATTATCTTGGCCAGAAAGGCGAGCATGGCTGTTTGTCTCCCCGAGATTGCGGGTAATCGGCTTATCTGGCGGGGTGGTGTTTGTTAAATTGGCGCTGTTAAGTCGCCACCGCAGCCCGACCCCGGGGCGGAGTCCCCGTCTTATTAATCGGCTGTCCGGTACATCTGCTGGTGCTATTTACAGCTCTGACCCCTGTCGTCGAGGTAGAAGGAGTTTTGTTGTAGGACTATTTAGTCCTTGTTCTACGGAATTAGTCTCTTTGTCGCGTTTTGTCCAAGATCGAAAGAAATCATCGTGGAACGTTATGAATCTTAGTATAAAATGGAAAAATTAATGGACTTACCGATTTTGGACCGTGAAAATTGTAGATAGCGATGCGTATGCTAATAATACTGGCTGTCGACCAGTTTTAGTTTTGCCAGTAGCTATTTAAAAGGAAAACGTTGAAACAAATTCGGAACTTTCTGTTCAGTAGACCACCATAGAAAATGCGGCAGCTTTTTTTTACATTCAATGAACTCGAATAAACTTAGGATAGGTAGGTAATATAAAAAACTTGCGCTCTTGAAATGTCGCGAACAATTGAACTGTCGAAATGTTTTCCTTCTTTATCTATAGTTTTTGTAAGTACTCTTTAGCTGCATGCAATTGAACATCCGGTTCGCAAAATGTTAAAGATTTATTCGAGCTGTTTTCGCATACTTCAAGTGCTACGCGAATTTAAGACCTGCTTCATGGTAGGTAACGCATCATACAAAAATCTATCATAACTGTGTCTCAATCGGTAAAAATTTTTACGAAGAATAGAATAGGTAGGCACCTACAGGAGTCATTACTATTTTTCAAGCAGTTTTAATCGGCAGTCATTGAATTGTTAATTCTAAGTTAAGGTCATACAAACATAATTGATTGTAATCGCAACATAAAACATGAATTAACAAATTACATGTTACCGCTTCGTTGTAACAAAAATAAGTAATTTGATTTTATACATGAAACAGTACTAATAGTGTACAAGGAAACATCAATCATGACTATCAATCAGTGCTTGTTTCGTCAATGAAAAATTAACAAAATATAATGTATAATGAGCTTATATCTAAATTAATGTATAATGAGTCGTTATAATACATTCGTGCATATTTTTTATACAAATCCTTCGTAACATTAATAGAATTTTATCTCATAAGCTCCGAGCGAATTCATGTTTAGGTTGGTGTAGAAAAACTTATCAAGAATGACGGGTGTTATTTTGATTTTAATTAGCTGTGTATTCATGTTTTATGGTGCCCACTCATAGCGTCTTAATAAATAATATTTTAGTTGAAGTGTTCGCTTATTGCGACGCGGTGAAAACGTACAGCGAGTTCCGTGACAAACCATAGGAATTCCCTTTGGGAAATTGTGCATGTAACATAAAGTACTAGGGCAGCAGGACCAGGCAGCGGTTATACACACGTCCACAATGTCGGCACGTGCGCGGTACGTCCGCTTCTAACGCAGCCTCCGGCACCTACGCGGGTTCCGGGCTCCGGCAGCGTGCACTTTCATCGCGCGGCCCTGTACCACCGCAAGGTTACCGATGTTGCTACCCACCTGTTCGTTCTACTCTCCTGGTTACGCGCCGTAGAATGGAACACTGTTGGTACTGCTATAACATTGTCTTAAATACCAAATGACAATTAAAAAGTATAGTTTACTACCCTATTTAATGATACCATTATTTTTTTACTGTTCGCTGGAACGCGATGTGGACAACCCTTCTTGCGAGTTATGTTTCTTCAAAGTCAAGCTCTGATTTGCTTCCGTGACAGGTTATTCCTAATGAAAAAAATATTTTGGAAATTTTAACGAAGAAAAGCGCATCTACTAAAGCAAGGCTTATCGTGATTGTATTATTTAAAACCATGTTAGCCGCTCATTACACGAAATTTAATTGTATTTTTTTTTGTTGCCTGATTAGAAGCAGAAACAGCAAAGGCTAGTTTATGGTTCGGGTTCTTTTATGGGGACATTAATCAAGTTGGGGATGACAACATGATCATAATCCCATTGTCTTTCTTCTTAATTGTATTATGGTTTTTACTGCTACCATGCACCGAGAAAATGAAACCCTTATTCTTCTGGCCAAAGTAAGTCTTTTGATCACAAAGTTATTAGTGTACGTAATCTAAGTGATATACATTTCTTATTAATAAGCTATGTATATGTAAATATGTTATTCGGGTATGTACACTTAGTTAGACACATGCATTATTGAGTGAATGGCGTACCTTGTAATTTCGTGTCAGACAGCGTACACTTTACACGTCTAAATATTATCTGAAAATTAATGTCCCTTTGAAAGGCATAGCATTCTGTGGATGACGTAATCCGACACAGAATATACTTGAAATGTGTAAGATTAAGCCAGAACGATGGATTATAAACGATGTACCTTGCTATGTATTCTGGGTTGGACAATTGCGTTGGCGATTCTAGCAATGGAAATAATACCTGGGGCGCTATTGTGCGAGACGCTAGACGCACAAAACATGAACAATGGGAGGAGTTTAATTTTGTAGCTCCGAGGTTGATTATCATATTGATTCACGAACCGAATTGTGCTCTATCAATTATTGAGAATGTTTTGTTATATAAACATGAGATACGAAAAATAAATAAAGTTTTTTGCAAGATAACGTCGTTGTTCAAATAAATATATTCACCGGATTGCAAGAGGGTCAAAGAAATGTCAAAAAAAATACTTAACTAACCGTGGATAGTGTTGCTCAGAATAAAGAAATATTATCGAAGTGAGTACTTTTGAAAATACAACATATATACCTCATAATCAGCACTTTGGCACACGTTGCTAAGCGCAAAATAATGAATTATCTTGTTCTTCAGTAAAGTACTGAATAAGTTAGTAGGTTCTTAGTAACGAATCGAACTAATGCAAGACCTACTTAGGCCAGAGTGTTATTCCTTTATTAATATGGTTACATACAGTCTAATAATTTGTTTCAACAACCGTGTGCACGGTGTAAAAGTTTTCACGCAGCTCAAGTTCTTAGGAAAACGCCGTATGTGGCAAATGAAATATACTAAAATTTCAATTGGCCTCTGGTATTTTGTCAAGTACACATTGCTAATTCACAGTTGAAGTATTCTTAGATATGAATGTCATAACAATAACCGGCTCGCCGGCTGCTCGAGTGAGTCGACTTATAACGCGAAGAAACAGCATCTTATTGAGGCACAATTTATTAAGTAAAGCTATAGGGGATGATATGACGCATTAATGACCGCAACAAATGCTCCACTGTAATCTATAAGGATGATAACATAAGTGAAAAAGCAAAACGTTATGGCTTAACTGGCAAAGAATAATACACTTTTAAATATTCAAGGCAAGCCTATGATTATGAACAATATATTTTTAATCAGGACTGCGAATATTTATGTATGTACTGTTTATACACGGCCGCGTAAATTAAAGATACTAGTAGTACAATAGCAATTCTATTAAGCGGAAAAGAGAACAATTTACCTTAAATCGCGGATAACAGGCAACCCTAGTGGATTCAATACTTCGATCAAACAGTAGCCACTTGCGCAAGTCGTAATATTAGAAGCGCTATGTCATATCGGCATGAAGTTTATTTCTGTTACCGGTTATTTGCAGAAGTTAATGATATCCCAGGCCGGCTGCGCGAGCGCTGCTCCTAAAAAGATCTAATTGCATCCTATAGTGTCGCTACGTTTATGCGACCTTTAATTTGTTGATGCGCGGGAGCCGCAGCCTTTATCCATCCACTGTGTTTTTTCTCCAAACCAGTTTACTGTCTTCTCTTCATATGTCATAGTAACACGCACCGAGTCATTAACTCGGTAGCGCTTCGAATAGGTTTTACTAAGTTTTTGTGTCAGCAACGTCACGTATTTCAACAAACCTGCCATTTAAAATAATTAGAAGATTATTTGAACATGAGGGAGGGTGGTTATCGGAACATGTCTTCGATTTGCGTTCACTTCGTTTTTTTTTAATAATTCAACGCTATAATATTGTTTATTCATTTCTCAGATTGTGTAATAAAAACGGAACCGGTTATTTTTGCATTTTTATTGACGCTTCCATTGTTTATGAAACAATTAAACTACGATTTTTCTTATTCTCACATGCGTGATCGTTCAACGAATAATATTATAATTCCGTTGATGGGTAACTGGTCGGTTGATACTTAAAAGTGCTTGCGAGTTAATTACAATGTTATTGTTTAATGGCTGGTGGGCGACGTGCAGCGTGGAGCCTCCGGGCTCGGGGTGTGGTGTGTTCGCTCATCTCACGAGAACTATGCGTACAACAATGTTGAGAAACACGAGTAGCATGTGTGATCAATAGTAATATGAAAGTCGAGAACAATGAGTATGAGAGATAGCCGCGTGAAACTTCGCGGGTCACGGCGTTTTTGTCCAATATTGCGATGAGGGCTGTGCCGCGTTGCGCCCGACTCATTGCCGAGCGAATTATAAGTCCTGCCCGCAAGAACTATCGGTACTAATGAAATTTTCAATACCTATGTCCTGTTTGCGTTATCGGAATTCATTTATAAATAGACAAAATACTCTGGTATAGACAATAATCAAGGGTAACAGTCGAACTATTTGCTTTTTTCATCAACTTATATTCTACAGGAATCAATTCAAGAATCACCTCTACCTCAATTTCTTTATTTTAAAGATTCCTTTGCCAAAAAATATTTGGTTCATTTGTTGCTCCTAAAAAGAGAGCTTTAAGACTATTTACTTTAATGTCGCAACAGGGGTGGATTTATATGGGTCGTTACAAATACCGAGCCTTTAATTGGTTCGAAATTCGCACGAACTTGAGTGACTTTATTGTTACAGTTATAGAAGGAAAGCAATTGTCTCCGATGGTATATTTATTGTCGCTATTTATGTTGCCCAGGAATGGCCCAGTGGAACGAGTTTACGTTTGTGGTAAAAACTCGGCTGGTGCCAAAGCGGGAATGTATCGGCCCCGGCGTCTCATGGTGGAATTTCATCCGGAATCTCTAATTAAAACTTTATCTAGCTGGTCCCCCTGCCGTTTCGTGGAAAACATACTATTGGATTGCCGTTACGACGGCAGATTTGTAATATAATTATTAATTTATGTTACAACTTTTGGTTTGGCACTATAATTCTGTCGTATGATACCACGCACGATATTAATTTAACACGGCTCTGTTAAAACTGATTCGGCGCGGAGAATAGAACTTTAGAATATTTTTTTGAAGTAGTGCAATCCATTGTGCAAATGAACAGTCAATTGTTACTATAAAAGAAAAAAATCGGGTGTAAGTAGAGCTTTGAAAATATGGTAGCACTAGCGACATATAAAAGTAGACAACCTGGCCATCGTAGTTATCGGAATGGTAATACTTAAACTATATTTTATAATTTGCCTAATAAATAAAGCCATTTGGACACCAGATGTAGAGTATAATCGATACTCTGAGCACCGTACCTCCTTTGCATTTTATTGAGCTCGATCGGATCCAGTTTAATCGATAGTCGTAGCTTACCACTCGGTATTATCAATGTCAAAATGCAATTATCGTTTTAACATTGTAGAGTAATAAACTGGTGGCTTGCTCTATGATGATGGCCTAACGGTTTGCCCACTGGCGCTGCACTATTACGGGTACATAATACAACACCATACATGGTAAATTTCTGATCGCAAAAGGTGTTCACCATATTTTAACGATGTTTATTAATTGCTAGTCTGTTATTTAGCATTTATATAACAGTTCGGTTTTTAAACGTAGCGTTAAATACAATAATTTGCCATAGTAATGGTCTAGAAAACAAATAACTATAAAACTAAGTAAATAAATTGGTGATATACACACAGCAATTGTATTGCTGCCGAACTAAGCATGTATTTTATGGTACCAACCATATAATGGACTTTCCCATTTTTTACACAAGAAATCGCAGTAGTCTGAACAATGTACCTACAGGTTATTTGGATTTACGTGCTTAAATCGTTGATCTACTATGCTTAAGTAGTTGAATTTGAAACGGAATACGCGAACAAACGGCACTGGGGGACTTGATATATTATTCGATATCGTTAGCTATCTACTTTAGTTTTTCAACTGTGCTAATCAAATGTTATTCAGTATATAGTTTTGCTAATAAATTAACGTATTTATGTTTACTCGTATTAATGTTGCTTGCACACTACAGCTTCTGTTGTTTGATCCACTGCAGATTATCCGTGTGAATGAAGTGCACCGCTATGTAAACGTGGGAGTCTATTTATCCATCCGATTTCTAGAATCGATAATTAATTTTCGCAACGATTCAGACAGTTTTAACGGCACCTTGTGGCTATTTTCCTATAGCAAGATATGTCGGGACGATCCTGTTTATCATGTCTCGTTCGGTAGGTGATTTTGTCCTTTTATGTTACACCCAACTCTTTTAACTGAAGATTAAATATGTAATTTAGTTAAACTCGCATAATCTGTATTTGTAATAACGGCTCTTCACATCTTTCTTGAATATTTTAGCCAATTAGATGCAGCATGTTGTTGCAGGACCATTAAACTAGAATTCATGTTCTCACGAATTCATATTCAACGACATTTTATACCTAATGGTCATATTCTAGTCACGTTCTTTCCTTATCAGATGGCATTATTGAACCCCTCAGTATTCATGCACGGGCCGCCATTGAAGGTGCACATTCCCGGCACATCACCGTACGATGACGAGCGTCCCCTGACGTGGCCGTCATTCGCGGCGTCCACTCGCTCCGCGAACTTCGAAATGCTAAAAATGGTATAAATAATTTATACGTGGCTTGCTCGAGCTCCGTTTTTATCGCGTCCGACCTGTCCACTGATGCATTTATAATATAAGGGTGCTTTTTGCGTCGTCCCCCGTCGGCACTGGAATGCAACCGCTAAAATTGATCATGTTTCAAACGTGAGTTGCAGGAGTAATGCTGGTGGTGCGCGGTGGATGCGGTCGCACTGTTGTGGTTCCGACTAATGCATGGGAGTTTGGTATATTGTATTTTTGCGGTTCTAGTCGAGATACTTGATGCACGAGCCATTAGTTCTGCACGATATTAAGTATAAAGATTTCAATATCATGAGTTATATGTCACAGCTGTCATATAGTTGTTCCGTTGTCGTGGAATATTATTATTGGGCATGTATCATGAAAACCTCTGTAAGCACGAAGCAGACAGAAGTCAGATTTTATTAGTAAAAAGTCATGGTAAGTTCGTCTGTTGTAGTTCTCTACGACAGCAAGTTGACATTAAAAACCTTGAGGTTGTCTTAATTTTATGTTATCAATATAAACCAGAAATATGATAATTCATTTTTAAGGGTGTCCTTCAAGTAAAATCGCCTCAGGTCTAATTAGTCTATATCACACGTGTTGAGTTCACCGCTCATATCGTTAGTTAATTATGTTTAACTAGTCGACATAAGATAGCTAATCGACAAACAACTTATTTTACAGCTCTCAATTATGTACACAGCCTGCAGGCCACATGGCTGTGCTGTGGTATTTATTTTTTACGCGACGTGGCCCAACAATACAATAAAGGGCTCGCAATTGTTGAGTAAACCCTTTGTACGTTTTGTAAAGATAGTGCAATATTTTATAAGCAATTGCAATCCCCGGAGCTAGGAATGTGAATTTTTAATTTTTATTCACACAAGTGATTAAAAATAGCTTCCATGCCAAGATTAACGATTCAGTAAATCCCTGAAGCTTCTGATCCTAAAAACGCAAGGGCTGGGTTCCTTTTGAACGTTGGCTTCATAGATTTTAGTATTTTTATGTTGAACTTCTTTACAAACAGAATAGGAAATAAAAAGATTAAGCTATAATACTATTTTTACCATTATTGTGATTCGACTCGGTATATTGGTTTGGTGTAGCCGGTATCGATATGACAACCATTTCGATATCGCAAATTAGTTGCCTTTTACAACTTTTTTTTTTCTCGTTGTTGCAGTAAACAAGCGGTATTTGACGGAAAGAGGGCGATACGAGGCGGGATCCCGTTCGTTTTCCGTAAGTAATTATTGATTTTATTGGAGTATTTCTGACCAGCCAGATTATGATGTGTAATATGTTGAATGATATGTGCAGCTCAATTCGGACAATGGGCGTTCGGTCCGCAGCACGGGTTCGCGCGGATAGCCCGCTGGCACGTGGAGAAGATGCCGGAGCGGCTGCCGAGCGGCGACGTGGAGGCGGTCTTCAGCCTCATGGACGATGACTTCACTAGGTCCATGTGGCATTTCCAGTGAGTATTTTGCTGTATAGCTGGCTAATGCCCCGATTACACGTGATGAGTAAAACTCCGAGACAGTGCTCTCGGTACGTCTAAACCTTGTTTAATCGGCCGAGAGCACTGTCTCGCCATTTTACTCGTTAGGTGTAATCAAGTTATAAGTTAAGCTAAGATCGCCCCCAATGCAAGCATGCGTCGTTCCTTTCCCATCTTTCTAGCTCTTTTCCAAAATTCACCGGAGGTACTTCGGTCTGCTCTCGCGACTACCTACTTTCTTAAAAAGAAGAATCAGAATCAGAATATTTTTTATTCACGTAGACCATTAAGTACAGTACTTATGAAGATACATGGTGTTCAATCCTTATGTCGGTTTTAACGCCATCCACCGCCTTAGTGATTTGGGAGCTTTTTATAATATCGTGATATCTCGTCGCGCCATCAGGTTCAGACTAACGTACAGGCTGATCCTGCGCGAGAAGGAGCTGCACTTCAACATTGGCGTGTACAACCCGAGCAAGGAGCTCACGTTCAGCTGCCAGCTGCTGCTGCACACGTACTTCAAGGTGCCGGACGTGCGCCGCTGCCAGATCACCGGCATGCACGGCTGCATGTTCATCGACAAGGTGAGACAAGGACAAGAACAATCACCCGGTACTCCATGCAGCGATTGGGTGGGACAAGGACGGCATTAAACCTCTGGGGCTCTATACAGCGATCGCGTTACAACAACCTATTATCATATGACGCACGTGATTGGACAGATTATTGGCTCGTATATTGGCGGAGCGTGGTGCATATCGTAAGGTATTTCATATTGGCGGAGGGTAGTTATCAGCCATTCTGTACTTCGATTTTTGAGCCAAATCTATGTACGAACTCGGTCGGCGACTTAGCTATAAGAAACTTTAGAGACCAAGGCACGTAAGTTGGTACCCCTGTTACTACAACTTCAAGCCACCATCTCTACCTAGGTCTGCCACGTGGGTTTATCGGTTAGGATGTAAAATAATATGGCGTACATTGGCAGGAAAGGGTTTAGATTAAACCAACTTCCTTGGAAAATGAATGAATTTTGATGTATGGAGTGTAACTCTTGCGTTCGTTCTGCAGACCCGAGAGGGCGCCGTGTACCAGGAGACGCGCGAGGTGGTGACCATCAACGAGTGGACGGACCGGATCTACCAGAACACCATGCAGGAGCACATCATCACCAACGTCGTCAGCGGACGCAAGATGAGGATACAGAAGTACAACTTCCCTGATACAGGTATGTGACATCAGACTTATTCCCCATTGAAATTAAAATTTGACTGTCAGTATGAAATACGTCACACCGACCTAGAAAAAGCGGTAAACTCCAAACGTCACCTGACCTAAAAACGGAAAGCTTCATACGTCACGCTAACAAAAAACAGGATAAAGCCATCAATATCTCACACCGACCTTAAAAAGGCGAAAAACTCCATACCATACGTCACACCGACCATAAATAGGTAGAAATCGCCATACGTCACCCTGACCAAACCGGCATATAGCACTCAGTACGTCACACCGGCCTTAAAACAGGCGTGATATTATTCCTTTCTAATCTAATCTATCAGCCGATAGACGTCCACTGCTGGACATAGGGGCCTCCCCCAACGACTTCCACACATTATTCCATTAACGTGTTAATCTTATTTTATAGTAATCTGGAACCCATGGGCGGAGTACGCGAAGGAGATCCCGGACTTTGGCGACGACGAGTTCCCGAACATGGTGTGCGTGGAGGCGGGCCGCGTGGCCGCGCCCATCGTGCTGCTGCCCGGCACCGCCTTCGAGGCCAGCCAGATACTGCAGGTACACACCCGCTCTCCGCTCACTCTTCGGCTCTACCACCACTAACCATGGTTCAACCAAAACATAATATCCGGGACCGACTTGTATACCCACCGATTGTTAAGCGTGATCTCTAAAGGTGTTTTAGGCGAGATCTGCGAGGGACCCCCATATAAGATATTATGATGTATTTTCTACGGATGCTTCTCTGATGATAGCTTACACTTGGATCTCTTCAGGTGTCAGTGAGCCGACCTTTACACACTTTGACATACAAGCCGCCCAGTGTGTTTTATTTCATTATGGAAATTTCGGCCGTACGTCAAAGTGATTGAAGTTCACTTTCAATTATTATTGAATGGTAGCTACGCTAGCACTCCGTTGGTGTATGCGAATCTAAAGTGTTAATGAGATAACTCTATTAAATACCGATCGAAAAATTATCTGACCGAACTTATCCAACTCTACATGTTACAATTCATTAACAACGGCGTTAAAAGGATTTTCTTTGGAGAAAAATTATTTGCAATGCCATTTATATGTATTTGACGGTTTCTATTTTTTTTCCAGGTGATGTAAACGAGCGGTCGTCACAGATACAAAATATACAGCCGTCCACACGTGAGCGATGTCAATTTACGAGGTATCCGAGAAATGTCCACATTATGAAGCTTCAGTGCTTCAGTCATATCCTAACACATTTTTGATAAATAGGTCAGACAATTTATAGAGAACACTGATAAAAAAATTGAGAAATTCATACCTGGATTGGTCAATTTGTATTACTCAGACCTTTCCAGTACCCATTTAATTATATCTTGAAATAGTATCTTCTAGTTTCTCATACAATTGGTATAACTTTAAATATAATTCAGAATAATTTTGTTAATTTCAAATAATTTGTATTGAAATGTAGTTGATGACTACTAGAATAATTTGTCAATTTTTAGTGTAAACGGTTTTAGAAACTTAATAATAATTTAACCTGCGAAGATAATGTCTATGTGATAATCACTAATGTTTTTGACTTACTTTCGGATATGCAAATGTACCACAATAGATACACGATATCTTTTAAAATCAGACATGTTTGTTTAGGCATATATGTATAAGCAGTTGTTCTGTTTGCACCAGTGGCTCAAGTACATTATTTTTACGTAGCGTTACGATAACGTAAGCGTCTTCCGTCCCGTTCACACCACAAATTTAATTATTGAGAATGACAGTGTGCTTGCTCTACGACGTTATGTTACGATTACTTTAGAAGTTCCTGCTTTAATATCATACCATTGTTGGTACTATATAAAAAAATAGTTTTCATTAACTATTTTCGATTAGGGTAGAATGTTAGTTTACATGTATGCTATGAACTTTAAAGAATGCTATAGCAACGAAATATTTTACTACTGCTTTAAAGAAATCAACAATCCGAAAGTAATGATTCATGTTAAACACTCTTCGTCAAAATTAGCTTCCTTCTCTGTCTTCCGCTGTTTGTTATATATTAATTGGTCTGTTTGTTTTCTATTTAGCATTTAAGGTTTTTCACATTAACACCCCTTCAAAGTATGCAATGATGTATGTTAGCCATGCCCATGTCATCAATGTAATGTTTTATTTGCATCTTCAAAAATATTAGCTCTCATCAACGCGTACCTATACGGGAGGTGCTAAAATATTCTACGGTAGAGGTATGCCGTCCAATATTACAAGCACATGATATTGAATAAAATGAAAAGCTACCTTTTTTTGTTGTTTTTTAATGGTGTGAAATTGACGCTAGTGTTTATTGATAATTATAGCATTCCTAGACCAATACTCAGCCACCATGTGTAGTAAATAATTGTTACTATTAACAATAATTATGTAAACAAATTAAGTATGTAACGATTTTGTTAACGAATCCTAACAGTTCATTTCCGACAATACGATTTCAAATTTTATGTTTTGATTTTTATGATGAGTAAAGCCTCAAAGTTTTTTGTAGTTTTTTTCTATTGGGGACATTACTGGCTGCCCACTTCAGAAAATTTTCGTATAAACAGCACAGGTCGGTCGTTGCGCTAGCGTTAATTATTGCCATGCGAAAATTAGCTTAAAGTGGGCACGCAATAAATACCCCGTTTAGTACCATACTTTGTTGGTTGTGACGTCACATTCCAGATAAGGGCTGTTTGTTATATTTGGAAATTATCATGTTGCAAACTCGAAATGTGTACATGTCCATACACACAATCTGCACAAAATTGTGTGATCTATATGTACATTTCCTTTGTACGTATTTTTTTTTATTTGGAATGTTTTGGAGGCTTTTAAAGTATACGAAGATTAACGTAAGAATATGTACTTAGATTATAACGAGTTCCTTGTTTTTTACGACGAACGATTGGGTAGGTTTTTGTACTAAAACAACATTGTATTATGTCATACTGGCACGATTCGATGCGAAGGTAATTGTTATTATGTATTATACAATCTGTAGTATCTTGATGCTCTCTCGACGTAGAGGTAGGATTAAGAAGAAAAACATTTGTTAAGTTCTAAAAATATTTGGATCCATAGTTTTTAAGTCGATGACATTTATGTCCATTAAACCAATTGAGTGGCAGACTCGCGTAATAATGATAATTGTCAACTAACATGTAGGGTTACTGTTAATTTAGTGACTTGAACAACGAAATATGCAACGAAGTGTACTTCCATAGGTGCAATAAAGTGAAGTAAACTAGATCATGTGTTTTAATCATATCCATTGCCTCTCAACTGTTGTTACTTTTCAATTTAGAAATATGTTACCTACTTTGAAATAAATTTTATTTTGAAAAAAAAAATCTGTAACTATGTTTTTTCTTGGAATGTTAGTACATATTTATAGTTCGGTGTTGCCATTCATGGATGGCGGGTCAGATCAGCTGCGCTGCATGTGCCTAGTGAATGTAGCGTCTCTATCTACTGCCGCCTTCCTACCTAGGCAAGTATGCTCCATCGTAGATCTCAACATCACTTGAGATCATGAGATCAAATCAGGTGAGATCGAGATCAAATACTTGCCTATAATGTAATAAAAAAATGAAATAAAAAAATTATAAATAATGATCGGATTCATAGCACTAATTATATTATTTCATACATAAATTACAACACCAATTAACTGGGCTGGGTGACGGCACCAGTGGCTTTTGGTTCCCACGCACCTACTTCCATAAGTAGATCCTTCTTTGACTCGAAGTAATCTTTGTACCACATGATGTGTTCCTTCTTTTCTTGTACCGTGTAGAATGCGTTTTTGGAGAGACCAACACAGACTAACTCCATGAAATGCCTGATAGGACCCTTCCTGGGACACCAGCCTTCTAAGTGACTATCAAGGAAGATGTGTTCCGAAAAGTGAACTGTTTGTTCCTCTTCTAAACCTGAAAGAAAATTGAAAAAAAAATTTTAACATTTTTCCTCTGCATTAATTCTGGGGTTTAAAATAGTGTATCATAGTAAAAATAGATTAACGATCTATTACTATATGCCGTCATAACAACGAATAAATACGCATGTTTGAATGTATATAAAAATATATTCAGCATTTAATATCAGCAGCGACCGGCAACTTTACTATTGTACTCAGGGACGCGAAGAATAAACCAATCACTGCCAGAAGGTAAAATGACGTATTTTAAAATATAGATTACTACCAGAAATTTATAGAAAATTTTAATCCATTACCGAAGGCCTTACAATGTACTTCTCATTCTTCAAAATGAGTTTTATAATTTATAACTCACCCTGTTCATTGTTGATAGGAAATTTCCAAACCTTGCCCTGTTCTGTCCAGAGTATCATCTTCTGGAAGTAGTTAATGGGCGGCTGCGTAGTGGCCAGGGTCAGCTCGCGCTGGTTCAGGCTCTCCCAGATGTCTAACTTAGTGCCATAGTTGAGCTCTTTGGTTTTGAAGATGCCTAGTGGCTCACCACTGAATATGTTCACTGTGGTTGGCTGCGGAAGGGTTGGTCTGGAAATAAAATAGTATATGATTTAGAAGACTATAAGGTCCTTATGTCGAAGATATAACCACCTTTGAGACATAAGGTCCTACTAGACATTGCTAAGCTCACCCGACAATGAAAAGAAAATAGAAAAAAACTTGTACCAGAAAATGGAAATATCCCCATGCTAAAACAGCGTCTCCAAATTTACTAGCTGGCTGGTTCATAAATTGGGTCTATATCTCCTGAAAAAGAATTTCCCTTCTGGTCAGTATAAAAATTAAAGTAAATTACCCTCTCTTTCTGTCCTCTATAGTAGTAGACTGGTCTCTGGTCTTCCTTTGTGCATATCTGGTTGGTAGGACATTGGCTTTGCTCACAAGATGCCTGACTTGTTGCCCCCTTGTCTCTTTCGGTGCAATATCATCTTTCTCCTTTGTTCGGTCCACCTTCATACCAACTAGCAGGTCACTGAAATTGGTTACAGTTCTAAGATATGGAATAGCTGAGATTTATTTTTCAAACAAGAGCATATCTCTAACAATTTACAAGAAAGTAGCAATATTTGTTCTCTGATTCCATCTTAATTCCCTGTGGCAACAAATACCTTGAAATTGTTTTGGTTTATAGGAGCTGGGTGCCTTTGACTCTATGTGACATGCAAAACTTTTAACATTATTAGATACTAGCTAACCTGGTGAACTCCATACAACCTCAGAATCAAATACATGACAAACTGAATGAATTATAATCTATTATATTTTTTTGTGAATTCAAAAATGTTCAGTGTTGATGTTTCAAAAATTAGTCAGGTGGATAAAAAAAATCAAAGGTCATAAAAATCTGGCCAAGAATGACTATTAATAACAACAGTTAATGTTTTCATTTCATTCCTGTTATACCTGAGGGTGGTTGAGGTTTGGTTGATTTTCCCAAGCACCTTGGACAGGAGTTCCGCCTCAGTTTGCTTCACATCTCCACCAATTGCTTGTGCCACCTCACCAGCCGCTTTTGTGATGCTTTCCTCTGTAATTCATTACTTTGATATTATACGTACCATACCCATTATAACTAAGATAAGTAGTTTTTTTTATCTTTTACAAGTTCACTAAATTAATTTTACTTACCAATTTTTTCCATTTTAACTTCTATCTCATCTTTCTGTTTCTTCCTCCTGGGTATGTCAGGTGCTGTGGCGAACAAACCTTTATATTCACTCTCCTTAATTTTAGGTTCAGCTAACATGCTCTTCAGAAGTTCCTGCAGTTTATCGGTGTTTGGGTCCGATTTCTTCTCTGTCTCTTGGGATTTAGATTTCGGTTCTGTCGTTTTCCCATCGCTATCTGAAGGTTTATCCGACAAACATCGTACTATTAGCCGAAAATCTCGCTTGAACCTTAGTCTGGAAGTAGTAAATAAAATATATATTGGAACCACTTCTGCGAGTAACTAAATAAATAACGATGATAACGTCATACGAAACCTGGTTAGCATGTTAAAAATATTATGGACAAAAATAATGTAACTTTCGCTGCAAAATTTTAAGGTTATAATCCAGTTACGTTCCATTTTCATCAATGTCAGCCAGCTGTTAGTCTCATATTTTTGTAGCTGCTTGCCAATATTAAACTTCTGTATTCTTTTGTAAAGGAACGCATTTATCTATACAGGTCACTGACGTCCATGATACAGCGATGTATACCATAGAGGTCAGTGATACAGGTTGATTCAGAAAAGCTATACTAAATACTTGAACTGCTCTTACCACGCTACGCTACTTGTAACTATGTATCAAAACAGAGCAAGTAATTAATCATGCATGAATACTCAAACACCAGCATTACTGTATCGTTTCGTTGAGTTCAGCAAATAAAAACAAATTGATTTCGTACGGCACGTATATTTATTAATTATACGAAATGACATACAGTTATAAAAAAAAATAAGTATTTCTATGAACAATATTGTGGGAAAATACAACAACTGTACAATGTCGAATTATCGCTATAAATCATACAAAATCTAAAGATATTGTATGTTTGATAAAAATAGTCAGAAGCAAGTACCTCAGAGTACATTTATTTTCGGAAAAAATTAAACACTTTTGGTTCTTAAGACTATTGTTTTAACATCAGCCGATTCACTTATCTATTAATCAGTATACATCAACCCCGAATTTATTCGTAAATAAATGCAATACGTTCATCTACAAATGCAGTAAGCTATAGTAAATGTGTATTCATACCCATAACTCACTTCTATAAGCTGTTAAATCTGAGGTTTGTAAATATTGATTACTATCAGCGAAAATTAAAACTAGTCACGGTGTCTCCACCATAAATGTAGCTGGTGATAAACCAGCTATTAAATAATTACTTATAACTAATAAGGCACTTGGTATAAGGGTCGTAACACACATACTAGAGGTAGGTATAAGATTACCCAAAGTAGTACATGTAACATTGATGCACTCAAATTGACAAAAAATTTGTTTTGGGCATCTGAAACTCAGTATCCCTCAATACTCTGTGTAATCTTATGATAAGTATTCACTACAAACAAGACCTACGCTTACATATTTAACAGCACCAACTGAACAAATTAATAACACCAATACAATGGCAGCAGTATTTTAAAGATTCGCATTTAACTCATGATAGATAGTGTATAGAAAATATAACATTAAAAAACCTGCCTTGGGAAGAACCACCATTTACAGAAAGTTTTCGTCCATTTACAATAGCATTACACAGCACTATTGTCACTTGTGAAAAGGCTTTGCATTGTTGTTGTAGATTGATTAAACTTGTGATAAGCACATGTTCTAAAAATCTTCATCTGTTTTTGCCAACTATAAATAGTCTATGGTTGTGATGGAACATCCATAGGGCGTGTCAAGATGGACCTCGGCGCCTCGTGCAGTTTCGCGGATCTGGGCATCGCTAATAAATATTTTGACATAAAAATCTGCTGCCTATGTTTTCTGGTCTATAACTTCCTACTCTAAAATAAAAACCAATCCATGGTAACTTAAATCTAAGTACCCTTAACATACTAATTTCCACATTAATATTGCAAAAATAACTAAGTATAATCATGTAAAAAATATTGAGTCAACGCTTTTGAGCAATCGAATTAATTAAGTAGTTCAGAAACTAGAATAATTATTCATCACTTACTTACTATATTTACAATGTAACTTAATTAAATTGACTGTAACAAATAATTATAACTTTTGTATAAAAAATTAAACTGAAATTTTGTTAATACAAGGTAAATTTTAACAAATAAGGAGATCAAAATGTTGGTAAATTATAAACGAATAATGTCATGTGCACATCAGACATGTAATGGAAGCATATACTCGTGATCGACTCTTTATTTTAAAATGTCATACAAAAAATGCGAGATAACATCACAGACACAAAAGCGTAGGCCACACTGCGAGCTAAGCTTTGCGAGAATACACCAAACAATGGGTTTACATGTTAGCTTAAGATGTATGGGGATGAAGGGAAGCAGAAGGGCGACAGAGTCAATTTAGCTTTGCCGATCCGGTGCTAGTTGAAAGTATGGCTAGCTAGCTAGCTTGCTAAACTCAGCTCCATAGTTCGAGGTAGTAACCAAAATATGCAAAGACGCTCAGCTTACGTTAGCCATGCTAAGCTAAGTTGACTTAGCTTGCTGTGTGGCCAGTTTTAAGGCATCTAACACTTGATAAGGGTAAGTATTCGCCCGTTAGCGGCTCATACACTCGAGCAAGCTCACGTACATACAATGGCCCATACATTCAACAGATATTCGACACTTAAACTACATTATTGAAATGGAAGCATATTTGAATGTTCGCGTATACAAACATTATTATTTTAATGTAAGTACAATATACACATCGATGTGATGTGTCCGTAATCAATTGATTATGTACATTATGGCACACACAATCACCTAAATATTTAGACGAAATCCTTAGAACTCTTATCACAGATCTAGCACCATTCCCATTAATATTGGCAGTGTTAAATGTCTGGAACTAAATCCTGATGAGAACATGTAATAGCCTATCATTTCTGTTCTACTTCCCAGCCTTTTTTCTAATTTTATTTTGGATTTGGGTCGACTTCCATTTTACCCTGATAGGACCGGAGCGCTTGCCATTTACTCTGCCCAACCCAACTAACTATCCGGTAATCGAAGGATGAGAACAATTCATAATATTTCAGGCTTTGGACTGCCCACTGCAAGTATCAGTTTGTGCAAAGACGACACAGACCGTGGCCTTAAAAGCACGAAGTAGGTCAGACCGTCCAAGATCCGACTGAGCTACGCGCCGATCTATCCGACGCTCTTACCAATTGGGCTAAAATGTTAAATTTTTTTTTATATAAAAGTATACTGCATTTCTATATCTTATATGAATTTGCGATGTGTAACACTTACAATCAAGTTTGTGCCATTTTAGTGACGCAGGCGGGTGTCTGTACGTCTTCGACGCCTGCTTCTTATAACGGACAGTGCATCAGGCGTCACGAAGAATATCCTACCTTTTCGTTCTCACACGCGAGTATTTTGTTTGCTACGATTGCCGCCTCCATTGTTACGTTCGCGCGTGACTCACAGTTCACTGGTACCATTATCCTTAATTAATTCACAGCCCGTTAGGAACTAAGTTTTACGAGACCGAAATAGCTGTATCCCTTTCGGAGCCACACTGTTCGGTTTGCTTCCCTCTGCGCGAAGTTGATGACGTCATCTTTGTGTAGCCGCGCGACCGTCTGCACGCCGCAGGAGATCTGGCGCTTGTCGGGCCAGCGGCGGCTGGAGTCGTCGCCGGTGGAGCACGCGCTCAGCAGCCGCGGCTCCTGCTGCGGCTGCGACGCCCAGATGAAGTAGCAGCTCGGCAGCTGCGTGAGGTACACCACCTACCGAAACAAAACATCAGACATGAGTCATGTGTGCCACTTTGTGTGGTTGCACTTTTGATATTTCTAACAACTTGCGGTTACGGAATTCCCTTGCATGTTATTTATTTGTGATTGGTGTTGTATGAAGCGGCTCAATGGCGGCAAACGACGCAGAAATTGGGACCCTTGAAAACGTGGTACTAATTTTTTTTTACAACATAATAGTACAACTATTATCCCAGAAGGGATAAGCAAAGGTGCATTGCAGTGCACCTTTCGCCAATGATATTTGGTTCCAGTGTAATAGGGAGCAACCCTATGCCCAATATACCGGGCACTTAAGGATTTAAGCCATAGTCTTCCACCGTGACCTAGTGCAGTTGCGAAAACTTCACACACGATTTTCGACAGACGTACTGTCCCTCAAAATGATTGCCGTCATCGTACAGCAAGTGATACTCATTATTGAAAATGAGATTAGCTCATGGAAATCGGAAAACCCCAGAGGTGGGGATGGGATGGGATGGTGGATGTTTTATTTTCTCACAACATAATGTCTTATTAAGTATAATGCGTTTTATTTCATTTGAATAAAGCAGTTAGGCTTTGATTAACATTAATGACGTAATCCAAGTGAATTATAAATTCTAGTATTAGTTGTGTACATAACCACATTAAATTATAATACTTCTCATTGCATTTTATTTCAAATAAAATCCAATTTTGCATTCAGAATGCCATAATGTGAGTCAGTACAAAAATATTTAAGTGTGCGAGACTTATTTTGAGTAGTGATGTGAATGACCCCTCATACTTACACAGAATCATAAAGATAAACAAAGCACTCTAACACACTCATAATAAGAGGTCTCTGACAAGACATGGAAATCATTTAAAAAATCTATAATAATTGTTGGGTACAAAAATAGTCCTAAAATTTATATTAGTATAAAGGCATTACAAACACTTTTTTTAAAGGAAAAAGCCCATTGTAGATAGACGAGAACTGTCTATAAATTTGAGAGTAAATGTATCCATTTCAAAGCATTCTTAAAAAAAGTGTGTCCATGTGTGTGTTTATATCACAAACAAATTATTAATGGTTCATAAAGGGAATTTTATTTTTGCTAAACTTAAATGTGAGTCATCAGAAGGTGTATCCTTTTTCCTTTATTTTTAATTTAATTTTAATTTTTTTTTCAAGGATAAACTGACTGCAAGAATTTAAAGCGCAAGTATATGAGGCATATTGAAGAGGTATAGTGAAGTAAGAAACCGCATAGCAACTGTCACTTTTGACAAATATTGTATGGGATATCGGTCAAAAGTGACAGTTACTATGCGGTTGCTGTTCGATTACGAATCGATTGTGTTAGCAGACTTGGGGCCCCGGCTTCGTACTTACTTGAGCATAGACTAAGTAAAGCCCTCCCTGCTTGACAGTGAAGTAGAGCTCATTCATCTCGATCGTGTCCGCGCTGTTCTTGGTAGAGGCGTCCTCGTCGCGGATCCACGGACCAATGATCGCTGATAAACAACATCAAATGGAAATTTAATAGGTAATACTCCCAATGCGTGGATATACGAAGAAATCGTGTTTACATGCAGTTCATCTGATTACATGAGATCTTTTGTCAACCTAGAATAGAATAGTGATAGGTTCGTTGGACATAGGTCCGGCTCGCACTTCTGGGATTCCTGGGTTTCTTGTGCGAATCTCAATTCAACCATGATTATTATTATGACGGAGGGTACACCTATGCTTGCGTACAAACTTGTGCACTATATATCTTAGTAAGCTAGTCTCCTTTGAGGATGTCTGCCGTGACCGAAATTCGGTCGAAGGATTATTATCATTACATCTTGTATGCAGAACAAAAGAATATTATGTTATCTGCCTCACCTGTATAAAAGATAAAAAGAAAAGGATAACCCGCTCGTTGTGTTGGTTTTTTTGAAGTGTTATAAAACGGCGCGTGCGCATTTCGCGGTACGATTCAATTTATTTAACAACACGAACGTTCAAAACTGCATCGCCACTCGTAAAAGTGCATTCACCCAAACTTTGCTCAAACATTTCAATGCGTATTGTTTAACACGTTATCCTTTTCACAAATGTTGTTATAGTGGTATGCACGGGTAAAGATCCATAACATTACCGGGTCACGACATCAGGGATTTTAGCGGGAAATTGAATTTTTGGTTGTAAGTTCGAGTTTATTCGCACCGCCGCTGATTATTAATTGAAAGCATTTTTAGGTATAAACCACGCATAAGATTATTTTACATTAATTACGTGGGCATGGATCCGTATAGAGCCGACGCTAAGTGTACCAAAGTTAGTCTATTTAGTTAGCCTGATAGTTTGTTTGTAGCGCTATTAACAGCGCGTGAAAAATTCGTCATGTGCATATAACGATTTGTCGTAATATAATGACATAAATAGTAATTGTGCCAAATGCATTGCACATACATAGATTACTTATCATAGTATCGCGAGAGTACTTCACCCCACACCAACATTGATTACTATAATCTTCATGGTTTATTTATTCAATCCATTTGTTATTATTTGTAAACGTATTGTTATTCTTTGTAATGAACCTATAAATACAGCTACATTTGAGTAGAGCCTTAACACACAGAGAGCGTTAAGCGTTCATGTAAGGGATATGGAATTTATAGAATCCGCGTGTGCGCGCGCATGTATGTGTACAGCTTCCCATACTACTCGAAATCTGTGTTCGTATTTTAAAGGAAGGGAACGCGTAATCTGAATACTGTCTGCCGTGTCATTAGACGGACAGTATTCAGATTCCCCCCCAATTATGGTCATTAGACAGAAAGTATTCAGAGAGTCCGCCCAATTATAGCGGGACTGTAAAAGAAAAACATACTAACCGACACTGACTCATTAATTGCGATATCTCTAAAACACCAAAATCATGAGATTACGAGTTGAATTCTGCCACACGTGTTCCTTTCGGCCTCCATATGATTATGATTATATACATATTACATTTGAACTGAATCTGTTGATGTCTTATATTTACGCGAATACTACACATTGTAATCAAACTAATCTTACGAATTTCATCGCGCTTATTTAACGTTCCCGACGTTTCAGCTGCTTTACAGCAACCATGGTCACGGAACTAAACCTTATCTGGTTCAATTTTATTTTATATTTTGTGTGGGTAGCCTCGCAAGTTGGTCGCGATTCAAGCATCTTAAAACGAACTTCCCTCCCTTATTCAATTATTGTTTCGATGTGTAAAATAAATAAGACTGAAATGAGTGACGCGATTTTTATCAATTTCTTAGGTAAGTATTTGAAAAGGAAAAAATAGTAAATTTGTTCTTCCTATGGACACAATAACAAGCTCTCTACTAAACTCGTTTTGTTCAATAAACATAAATCAATTTATATCTAGCAAAGAATTTGTGGTCACAAGTGATGCAGATATATAGGATTGTCTAACATCGTCTGGATGGTTAATTGTGCCGAGACAATTAATTACTACAGAACAATCACATAAGATCTAAGCTAAGCCTTTACAAAGTGAATGCTGCTAGCACTTTTCGAAGCCAACTTTGCAGCAATGTATTAAGGTTTAGAATATCTTGGCATGGGGTACAATGCAAATAATAATCATATCCTGCCTGCCTATGACACAGACACATAAATTATCATATTTGATCACATATTTGCTACAATGACTGTTTCATTTATAAGCCATCAATACGATATTCTAATAGATTTCATTATATTATAGCTGTTGCCTGTCACTTCATCTTCGTCTTTAAATTAACAAAACTTTTGAATTTATGAATTATTTGAAATAAAATAAACACTATAATCAAAACAATATTTTTTTGGGTTTTGTTGCATAGATATAATGGGGCATAGCCAGATTTATTTTAAGTTTTATATAAATATGTTAAAAAACAAGTGTGATTAGTTTACTAGATGTAATTTTAAAATATTAATGAAAAAACAGTCAAAGAATATAAAACTCAATGCAAACATATCAGGGACATACATATTTATTTGTTAAATTTTAATTCAAGAACTAGTATTTAGTTTATAAAAATGTTTAATAGATAACTCAATGTGCGTATAATATATATTGGATAAGGATTTGTTTACTGCATTGTTTATAGTAAATAAAGAACATTATGTAAAGCATTAGGATTGTAGATACCTATTGCTATAAACCTAAATGTTTGTGTCAGACAATAGCCAAGCATATATGCTGGTATTAAGTTCTATTTTCAATTGGGCTTGCCATCAGGAATTTATCTCTTGCTTTGTTACATAATCAATTGCTTATTATTAAATGTTGGTCACAAGTAGGTATATAAGAGACAGATCAGCGTAGTTTTTTTTTCAAGAAATTATTCTGCACATATATTCATTATATATAGTTTATATGTACTCACATTGATTTTTCAAGTTCAATTCCCGGTAAGCACCATTAAAGTGGGCCACAACAGATTCTGGAATAAATTACAAACAAATGTTGATATGATAGCTTGTTTCATAATAGTTACAACATCTGTTACATAGTATCATTATGACAGAGGGAACACTAACCTTTTTGTAATAAAGATAAATCATAAATGGGGCTGTTGTCTTTGCTCGCATTCTTTTTCTTGAGGTCAACCAATAGCATGTCTTCGCCGAGGTCTTCAACATAGTACTTCCTAGCGCTCTGTTGTATGTCGTCGTCCTTGAAGGACCTGGTCCTGGGCTCCCTGGTGTCGGCGCCTCGCGGGCGCTCAGTCAGCGCGCGCGGCACTTCCCTGTCCTGATTCAGGTTGTTCATAATAAAATGGTCCTTCATCGTGTCCATCTGGCGCCTCAGCGATATCATCTCGTTCCAGTAGTAGAACGCTATCGAACAGCTTATAGCCATACAAATGACGCTCAATAAAAAGTTCAACACGAACAGGAGCTTGATTTTCTTGGAAGACGCTATTGCGAAGGTCGTGTTTATATGCACGCCGAGGTCAGACGGTTTGCCTGTAACACACAAAAATACCACGGCGTTATAAAGCGTTTCGAACTTTTTTAACTTTCTATAAAATTCAATTGCATATATCACCTGTATTGAGATGAATGACAGTGCCATCAGATGAATTTACTTTAGTAGTGTTTTTACCAGTGTTCAGGAAAATGTTCGCCGCACCTGCCGAGTTCAATGGAACACCCTCGCCCATGTACATTTTCCTTTCGCTGTCCATTATCAATACTACGGTTACTGGTTTATAGTACTATGTTGTGTTCACATAGACGCCGGCGTACGCGCCGCCGTAGGTACCTAAACAAAGGATGTAAGCTCAAAATAAAGTTCGCACTGAGTGAGACCACAACACAATGATAAACGCAGGGCGATAAAAAACGCGCGACACACTTTACATTTTGTACTTACCATTTGTGAAGACGCCACTGTATTTATTCCTTTATATAAATGAACAGTCTTCTCTCTGCGTTGCGTATCCTTTGGTTGACTTGCAGTTTTAATTTTATAAAAAGTTCGAGTTCCACGAAAAAAAATAAACAACAAAACATGCGAAACTTTCGGTTCAAACGAGTCGATTTGGCAAAAGAAGGCGCGCGCGTCGCTGTCCACCGGCCAGCGCGCCAAATTCGAACTGAGCTAGTGCCCGCGCGCGTGCTGCCCGACTGAATGGAGAATGGCGTGCGGGCATGATAATAAAGTTTACAAGATGTCGTTATCCGTTTGTTGTAGACTTCATTGTTATTTATATTCGTATTCAGCAACGAGATTATATATATTCAGCTAAAATATTTTAACGATTTGCGAATACTCATGGCACGTATACAGGTAAGTATGGTAACAGGTGGGGAGCAACATCATCTGCGTTTTCACGATGTTGTCAATAAAGAATGATTATCCATAAAATAAATCATAATGTTCGGTTCACGTTCTAGTATATATATATTACAAACAACAAAAAAATGCATAAATACTGTAATGTTACTACTACTAGTTATTTACTGGAATGACTAGAGCAAGAATAAAAAAGAATACTTGGCCATCCCTAAATAATAGATAGAAACCTTCCAACTCTTTGGCGGGAAGTTGAACAGTGAAGTTGTCAATGTTCTTTTATTTTCCAAATAATAATAATTTGTGGGATGTTAAACATTATTGATAGATGTGCACAAGTGAAAGAAATTAAAATGAAATAGTATAGCTTGATTTTCAAGTTCACGCAAGATGTCGGGCAAGTGATCATAGGGTAGAGGATTCATTTCATTATCATGATCGTCATTGGAATTCATTATCATCAGGGGAACTTATGATTTTATAACAATTATCAAGAAATACTCGACACTAGCAAAAATGGTACAATTTTGCAGCCGATTGCCAACTTTAAAAAAAGAAGAAGAATTCATGATATGATTTTTTATGTACCACACTTTGATTTTTTGGCGGGAAACTGAAAAGTCATGGCGTAATTTATGATTTCATTTCTAAAACTAGTGTTCCTGCGAGTTATAGTGAGTGATATAAGTGAAATATTAACCATTATGGTTCGGTGAAGGTAATTAAGTAAGAGCAGGGTGTAGGTAATTGAACAGAGTGACGAAACATGGCTTTTCAGTTTTTCACAACAAATCCATAAAATTATTTCAGTAAAGTGATGAATTCTGATGAATCAGCAGCATTCTGATTGAGGGAGCCAGAAGTAAAATACCCCCCGTATTTTACTTGGGGCTAGCCTTTGGGCCTGGCGCCCCGATGACAAATAAACAAAAAAAATTAACACACTTTACTACTATGTATGTACGCACCCATCCTAAACTAATTTGAATTGTCGTCCATTCTTTAGCTATCGGAATTATTTACATTCCTTCCTTTGTTTTGTTTGTAAGTCTATACCTATGGGTACCTGCGCAGTTTCTCACAAGCTTATCTCACTATATGAACAGTAGTAAACTGTAACCGGAACAGAAACACGCTTAATTCTCGCGCCAATAAGCACATCGTTGTCTCAAGGAAGGAATTGTACACCTACCTACTTACTACATTGAGAAACATAGGTATTCGTCCGCTTGGTATGCGGGAGTGAACTGCCAGCTGTGTCTGGGTTAGCTAGGGCGTATTTTGGTTTGAGACTAATGTAGGGAAATGCAGCAAGGATGTATTTCACTACTCTAGGTACCAGGTACCTACTCAGAGTAGAATTAGATATACGCATTTTATATTTTTCTCGAGAATAAGGCCTACAATACACGTGCTGTTAAAAAAAAGCATGTGAATGTAATGTAGCTGATAACGGGTATTTTATGCCTGCATCCAGCGCGCGGCAAACGATCTGCTCGCTCAACATCTATTTACCTACTTGATTTATCTGTCATGTTATTGTTTTTTTTTTGTGCGAGCAGCACGCATTTATATTGCTAAATGCATAATTGGGTATAATAGCCAAAAATCCATATAGGTATCGATAGTAGTGAATACATTCCGTACTTCAGACGAGGTTAGCCCTACTGGATTTTCTATTTCTGCGCGTGCCAAACTCCGGCTGGTCGCGATTTAGTTAAGACATGTATGTATATACGACGCTACCATGCGTGTTTTTAAGTATGTACCCGTGTTTCAAGAATAGACTGCAGTTTGGAATTTAATAGGAATTGGGAAGGGAGAGTGCAGGGAAATAACAGATGTGATATATGTACAACAATCTAAAAGTAGCATTCGCTATGCTAGAAGCGTTATTCTTTATTGATAAAAGATCCGCGACACCATTGAACATTTAATTAGTAGCACTTACCGCCAAATTACTAGTAATAACTAACGGATAATTTCCAAAATAACCTGCAACAACGAAATAAGCTTAAACCATGACACTAAATGACTAATATCGAAATGTAAAATGTATGTCAAATGTTAGGTCTGAAAAACGGAATGTTAATTCATAACGTACATTAGAATACCTAGAATGCCTCATTAATAAGTGTGTGTTTGGAAAGAAATTAGAGCCACCATGAGTCAGTAGGCCGGGGTTAGGATAGTCCGAGCTGAATCACAGCGCATTGTTACAAAACTGCATGCGGTGCATTACAACTCATTATTCTAGTGAACACATTGTCACCCTTTGTTTGTGTTTACCTAACGACCGCTTTTCTTTTGACGCCACGTGATTAGGATACATTCGTCATCACTGAATAGGGTTTTGCATGAAGTGTGATGGACTTTTCCCAAGACCTGTAATTGATTTTGATGCTAATCGACGATATGAGCTTTTAAGATTTGGATAATGTCCTTTCAGAAATTGATAGATTTCATAAAAAAAACTGAAATTCCTGAATATGAAGACGCACGCAGTGAAATAATGCATGTAACTATAGTATGGTTAAAAAGCCCCGCCTGGGTAAGTTTATCAGTGATCGAGATAAGAGCATCGCTGTCAAAAAATCCATATTTAGGTTAGTCTTCCTTGTCATGTTTTCACTGCAATGTGTTATGTTGATGCTGTTATCTGTGAATGGCGCTAGACCGGGGAATATCTTGAAATATATCATACACATATGCGTTAATATTTTGTTCCTATTGACGTAGGCATCTACTTGCGAACAGGGGTACCACAACCATGTACATTCTGGCAAAGGGGGAAACCCTTCAAATAGTTATAAGTAAAGAGCCTCACCGTTTGCAAAAATATACATGGTAGGTATCCTTTGGTGCATACACGAATGTGAAAACATAACTTCTGACGAATATATGCCTGAATATCGCAAGCAAAATGTCTTAGTAACGTATGACAACAACCCGTTATCAGTACGTGAAGTGCGGGATTCGTTAGCTAACTGTATATATACAGAGTTTTTTAGACACATTGTATGGCAGATTGAACAGCGCCTCTTGTGGACAGTATTTAAAACCTTCAATTCTCCATACAATGTGTCTAAATACGTTGACTATGTAGTACACGGATAATATACCTACGTATATTTTTCGAACTTTACCTCCTATATCTCTATTACACCACATTTCGGCTATGATTCGGTCATTAACGTAATGACGTAGAGGAAATTTCGGACCGGACGGGACATTTTTTAACATCGGTTACATATATCAAAGTAGGTGCTGTAACTTAGGAACAAAATAGCAGTGACGCGAGAACCTCAGACGAAGAAACAATATTCCAAGGAGGGGAGAAACATATACGAGACGGGACGCGGACGTGAACTTTTATATGAAAAACATCGGCCCATCTCGTCCCGTTCGAAAACAAACCTATTACGTATAACGGTATAGGTAGCTCTTCTTACCATTGATAAACTCATTACTATAGAATTCGGTTGCACTCGTCCCCGAAGTCTGTAAGCTGCCGTTGGTTGTCCTAAATTACTATTATGGCAATGTTTACACGACGCGACACTCTGACACCGTGACATAAAAATATCTAGTTATTCAGCGAATTGAGCTCAAGTATACTTACATCACGCTCCTAGACTACTTTTGGTTTCCGGCTGACCCCATTCATCTAAATTCCTTACTTCTTGTTAGTAATACCGCCTAGAAAGCTTCTCACTAATATTATACCTCGTGATAAAGAACCTGCTTCGATGGGGGACTGACGATCATTTGTTTAAGATTAGGAACTACTGTATGATTAATAGTAGTAGGCTGTAGGTACCGATAAAAAAATAAGTTCAGTAAAAAATACAAGACCGCTGTGCGTTTCTTGCTGGATCTTCTCAGTTGAGGTTGCGTTCTGATCTTGTTGAAGATTTCAGGTAAAATTTCATTTCAAAGAGTTTGTGTAAATTGACAATTTGTATGAGCCGTCGTAGGCCTATAAAAATAATATGACTTTGACTCTGGTATCAGAACCACTCGGTTACGGGGGTAGTCACACTATAACCAATACGCTATTGACTCTTAAAAGAGGTTATTAAGTTGGTACTTTTGAGTGAAAACCTCTTTTTTTATCATACGTCAAAGGACACCGCAAAAAGTTGACGATATCTGATCTGCCTCGGTAAGTATATGGATACATTATAAATATGCAATACCTAGTTTTTGGAAATCGGTAACATTATTATTGATAAATAAGGGCAGGAGGTCATTGGCTCCCGTTTATGCACCATCGGCAAGTTGTGGTAAATACGACCTAACTCTCTTCCCTTCAATGCATAGAATTGTATGACACTCGATTCCGTTACGTACAGCCGAAGAAATCATCAAATTCTTTACATGATAATCATTTGATACACATAAATACGATCAATGTTGTTACGAAATATTTGCGTGGTAAACTCATTAGGGCTGTCACATGCACTAGGTAGAATAGTTTGTAAGTAAAATTTATAGTTCAATGTGAGTTCTTTACATTATTGATAATGTACTAAGTACTTACCTTAATATAAAAGCTTAGATATAATATGTCCATACCTTGGGAATTTCATGCCGTTCTAGACATTTTACGCTTAGTAGCTATTATACTCAAGTTGGACAGGGAGAATACCATATAGGTATGTGAAATCTGTGAATCACTTTTTTCTCTATGGTATTCTGAAGATTATATTAATTACTAGCTGTTGCCCGCGACTTCGTCCGCGTGGTATTTAACAAAGACTCAGCCGTTGGCAACAGCCTGCTCGCGTTCTGATCCCGCGGGACGCATTGCAGATTGTTGCTATCAAACTTTAATCAGGCGCAGCGCTGCAACATTGGTTTTAATTTTTTTTCGAGAGATCCATTTTTTTTTCTAAAATAAAAGTAGCCTATGTTACTCCTTGTTACATCAGCTATCTGCCAGTGAAATTCCCGTCAAAATCGGTCCAGCCATTTCAGAGATTACCCGGAACAAACAGACAGACAGACAGACGGACAGACAGACAGACAGACAGACAAAAATTGTAAAAAATGTTGTTTCGGTATAGGTAACGTGTATACATCCAAATGCACTTAGTAAAAAGCGGTTATTTTAATATTACAAACAGACACTCCAATTTTATTTATATGTATAGATAATTTTAGGAAGGTATTTAAGCTGTTTATTTCTATTGAAATAAAACTATTTTTAAGGATTCTATCGCGTTTATTTTTTGTTTTTACGTTTCGGCTGCTTTACAGCAACCATGGTCACGGGAGGACTGAGGTGGTTGACGTCCTAGTGTCATAGTTTGACGGGGGTACCCTCATATTTAGTTGTTAAATAGTTTTATTTCAATGTGTAGTATTCGCGTTAATATAAGAAATCAATATGTTTATTTCTAAATACCTACTTAAATTTTGTTTATGAACATAGAAATTAGTTTCATCCTAATAATATTATTTTAATCGTAATAATACAATTACAAGAACTATTCAACAATATTACTATGTTAGGTACGTTTAAAAGCCTACTAGGTACAATAAGTATCTGTGGCACATGATGTGGTTGCCTGTCCTTAAAGTCACAATTACCTAACATCACTCATGTTTTTAATTTTATTATATCACATGTAACATTGTAAACTCTATTGACAATCCTAAATAAATAAATAGTAATGATGGCACCTAAGATAATCCGAAATATAGACATATTTTATGGTTAGAATACTTGCCAACCCTACCTCTTACAAATACATAGTTTGCACAATTGCTACGTTTATGAATCAGATAGTAGATACTTACAAGAAAAAAAGTTGAATGAACTTCTTACAATCCAAGTTTAGCACGCTGATAGGTACGTTATATCCTCTATGTACGCCACCTTAATTACAGGCAACACAAAATTATCGGGCTGTGACACCCGAAAAAAGTCATAAGCTACAGATTTCGACATCATTCATATTAAATCGGTTCCATGTATAATTAATTATGTAGAGTAGAAAATTAAATTAAGTAATTAGTCGCTTATAATCTGTTGCTAGTCTTCCTACCGTTCCTACATTGTTCTCACACAACTATAACAATGAACTGCTCAAAAATGAAAAACAGATATTAAAAAGTTCAACCATAGAGTTGTCCGTCGTGCCAGTTCTTCTCCATAGGAATTTCGCCGTAATATTTTCCACATTATACGTACTTTTACCTTGTGACTGACAAAGCACTTTACGTGTGAAAAAAAATTCAATGTCATCGTAAATTGATTGATTGATTCTTTGATTTTGGGGGTAATAAGCATAATTAATTATATACAGATAGGTAGGAAAATAAAACTAATTTTACTTAGGTACTATAAACAGACGCACATAGAAAATTAACGGTTATTTGATTTGGTGGTTCATTAACACGGAATCGAAGTGCAGATTTCTTTTAACTGTATCCTTATGTGGGTCGCACCGTTAAACATGGCGTCTTTTCTCCTTGTCCGCGAGAAAGTAGTTCCGAGGAAAAAAATATTTGTCACGCACGTTCTAGTTTTGAAATTAATAGAGAGTTTATTGAACTTTCAAATATGGTTATATTTGCAATACAATTTTATTTACATTTTAAATTTTGGTAGGTAATTATTTCTTGTCACTATCTTCTATTTTTTTTAGGGAAGGAATGAATATTCGATAATTATTTGTTATTCGGTGTAGTTTAATATGTTCGGTATTCGGATGAAAATTCAGTTGACGTGTCCAGAATTTTGCGACGCTCTCGCTATGAGGGAGCGCGAGGCTCAAAATAAGAAGTCACAACGGTCACCGTGAGGCGTCGCGAAGCACACTATTAGGCGATATAATTATTAATTAGATATTTTTTGTGTGATTGTACTTAACTTACAGAAAATAATCTAACAAAAAAAACCCACTGATTTTATATTATTAGAATAAGAATCCATAGTAATATTGTGAACGTCATGGTTTTAATATCGTTGCGGGCATGTGTTGTGGCCAAAACAAACATGAAATGATAAAATGCCACGGTTTGTTTTGCAAACTGTTGTGCATGCCCCAATAACAGTTACACGAACCCTTTGTTTGCATGATATCGTATGTTACACGCTTGTTGTGGATTTCAGGAGCCTCAATGGCGCTTTTTCCGCCAGGTGCAAGTCATAACTGATGCCCAGAAGCCCGTAACCCGAGAGCGACCATGTCGTGCGTGACTCACCCACGCACGCATTGTATCGTATCGTACGATCGTACTACAGCCTTTGTGTACACCATCAATTGCTCAATAGAATTACGTTTACGCCACTCACAACTTTATACCATGGTAATAAAGAGTGTTAAGAAGAAATTGCGTTTTTCCAAGGAAACTTTTGTTTTCATAACAATCGATTAACAACGATTGATCGATCTCAGAATCGATGTAGGCTTGTTGACTTCTCGTTATACAGTCCGGTGCCGTGCTGTCTGGAGGGAAATTGCGAGAAGGAAGTACTACGATCTGTCTTTGTTATTGATTCGCGGAATTCAGTAATCCATTTTTCTGTGGTTTAATTAGCATTATTTAGGTAGGTACTTACATAATTAATTTTGTTGTTTTATTTACAATAGGTAGGTATAGTACATTTAAAAAGGTACCCTTCGGCAATTTGCTTTTATGGAAATAAAAAAAACAGATGCCTTTTAAAAAACGAACATTAAAAATAAATAAATGGCCATCTTTATAATTTCCATGTTCATTAGCAGCCAGTAACAGAACCTAATCATTTCTTTTTTTAGGCATACCGAATAATTAACCTGTTCGTAAAAAACACTGCAAGCCATAGACAATTTTTTACTGTACGTCCGTACTTACTTGGGTAAATAAATACCTATATTCAATGAGCGATTTGTGGACATAAAAATAATTATGAAAGCTAACGCCACGCGTTATCTGAGCCTCGTGCGATGATATCATGAGCTCCACATGGGCTCATTAGTTTAGGATGTGTTTCAAGGCTTTGGCAACTGGATCAAGGGTGCTAAACTGGAACATAATCTCAATTTTAATGTTCTTAATTTAATATGTCACAGCCATCTATGGCATGTTATTGTAACAATGATATGAATTGATTAAAATGGAGTGTATGTTTTCTCTAGACTCCCTATTTGGTAATCTAAGATTGAACACGAATATCTCGGATTGACTTTGGAATTAAAGATTTATTCTCAAATCGAATTATATTTATAATCTAACTGATCATATTATCTACTATCTGACCTCCTCATAACACAGGCTCGCACCTAGTATGGGGACCACTGCTATATCTTTTGTATGTGCTTTTTAATACATTTTTATGATGGCCAATAGCCTAATTGCTAATTAAGTCATCAACCGATTCTCACCACCGCCATCCTTCACAAATCCATATGAGTCAACTCTTGGCACTAGCATTTATAATACTATTAATACACATTACTAGTAGGTGGTACGGACTTATTTAATAAATGTTTTATGAGTATTTTAATCAAGGAAAACCATCGGTGCCTGAATCTTTATTCACAGCACTTGAGTAATATAAACTTTGCAATTAATTTTATAAAAGGCTCGGGTCCGTTGATACCTGTGAACGAGCCAGCGCTCGTGAAATTGAAATCATTATGAATAAAGTTTCAGTAACTAAGGAATTTATATTAAATGTTAAAAAAATTTTCATGTTATTTTGTGGTTTCCGACCTTTTGTAAGCTTTTGTTGGGAGAAATCCTTCAGGCGCTGTGGCTCAGTCAACGGCAAAGCACCGCTCGTGTCTTTAAGACCTTACTGTACATAAACAGGTTTGTTAGCAACCTATCAAAAGGAACTTAAAGAAGACCCCTTGAGACGAACTACAAACATTTAGCAGCGAAGGCGAAGTGACATTTAATATCTCCCAGCGGGCAGGTCCGTTATGTCACTCTTTGTTTAGGCATTCAAATAAATGTCCAGCTATTATGTGTAGTAAAGAATATAATGTCTGTTACATATTTAGTCAGTTATACTCAATATTGTACTAGAACTACTTACCTATAGGTTACTAAGTATCCTTAGTGAAAATTACAATGGAAAAATCTTACATATTATTTACAAAAAAGTTCAAGAACTAGCCCATGTGGTAGCGTACCCATACTTAGGTATAACGCTAAGTACTTTATTTTCTCAAAGATTTACACCTAGAGATACTTATAACTACCAACTTACCTATACTTATTATATGTAGATACAAATTTAACGGCACGTAGGCGTCTAGTTGAATCGCATCCTAGAAAGTTAGTGCATAGCTAGAGAAAAGAGAAGCGCTCAGTTCGTTTTGTTTGTCGGTGGTTCTATTTGCAGTTCGGAATCTAGACTGTGGGCACACGCCTGTGTAAAGTGGTTGAAATATTCCACGTGAAAAATACGATGCAAGAACATTTTTTATACTTACAAGATAATGCTCTGATTTCATAAGGTACCTAAGACATATCTGTAATACCTAAAGGGTACCGCAGTGCACCTAAATTTATCTGATGATATTTGGTCTAAATATATACGGAGCAAGCTTCCCCTCAAAGCAAAAAGTTCGGGTCATAGTTCACCACGCTGATCTAGTTCGGAATGGTGAACTTCGTCCAGGTTTCCGCAAGATGTTGTCTTCATGCCTTTACGAAAATAAGATTCGCATTTACTTCGTAGGTGTTTATATTAAGGTTTAAAAGTGTAACTCTGTCGGAGACATTTGATCGAAGTCTCGGAATGAACCATGGTCGTGGACGACCGACTTTAGGCGGAACACCAAATACTTATTTTGGGGGGCCCTCTCTAAAGACAAGATAGATCTGATGGTTGCTGACCCCTGCAGTTGCCATGGCACCAGAGGAAGTACCGATATTTTGTAAAATAATGAATTTGAAAAATATTTGGTGAAAATTATTTGGTGAACTTGTTTATTTTTAAAGGACATTTTAAACTCAGCAGATTTGCAGAGTATTTTTTTGCGAATTGAGTATTTGTCAAAAGATCTTCTATAAAATAATGTTTGTGAATACAATGCGTGTCAATTTAATAGTATTAGATACGCTTTTCGTAAAATTATAAGATGTCAAACTATTTTTATTAAGCAATAGACAACTAATTAATGCCTAGATTCACCATACCTTTTTAAACACTCTACATACTTGACACTGGCTAAAGTGGCTCTGTTTTGTGGCCGATTGCCATTAAAATAAAAGAAGAAGACGAAGCACTCTACAGTTTTTACACGATACACCGAATAGATACTTAGTACGATGACTCTTGAGGCGTAGAGCATAACATGACGATGCCTTTGAATAATGTACCATAGCTAAGTAGGTAATCCTAAACATTGTTTGGTTTTAATTAGTTTTCAGTAAAGCCCAGACTAGCATTATTATGCTGTAAATAGTAAATCTTGTAATTAATGTTATGCTCCCTACCTAAAGGCTTCATACATGGCTTGGCCTCATCTTGCCTCTTAAATATAAATTATAATAAATAAATCATAGATGAAATTAATGTTATTGGTGCATGCGGGCGCGTCTCACACACAATTTATTGATCTGTGTGCTGCGCTGCGCCGGCGCATCCGTGCTAGAAACCAAATGGACCGATCGCTGGACGGCGTGCTTGCGTCATCTTTAATAATAACCAACAACTTAGACATTTTGACCTATGTTGAATGAAATATCGCGGTGGAATCATGACATAATACAATGGATTGAATCTAGCCGTCAGTGTTCGTGTCCCATTCTTTGTATAGTTTTGTCTCATGAGGAGGTTTAAGTAACATTATACAACAAGTACGCTGACAGATGTCTTAATTCAATTCAAAATTACCTGTCGGTAATAACAGACATTGATTTGCATCTGTGGATTGATGGCTTATTTACGTAGGGATACATTTAGATCAATAAATGAATGATTATTTATGTGGATATGTAACATTCTTCACTCGGGTACAAATATTCGTGCTCAAGCACACAATTTATTGATCTGTGTGCTGCGTTAAATATCGGGATTCTAACCTGGGACCCTCACTGAAATCAGGATCACTACCTACTGCGCAAATTGGGTCGTCAAAGATAGAGCAACGGATAAATGGCTTAACAATTATGAATCCATTATTGACCTCCAAGAATAGTATACATACATAATATGTATGTACTTAGCCATTGATCTACTAGACGAGATCAATGAGCCATGCTGGTACTGTAAGTACGTACCTATTCTATCAACGTAAGTCCCTATATAGGTATAATCAAAAATCTATCATCTATTATTGCAGCATTAGTTTCGAGCGCTCGCGAAAACATGATAAGAATGTAGTCGCAGTACTAATAGCATGAGTGGTCGCGCATTCAAGATACGGTTCAAGGTCCAAGGTCCGTCTTCCGAAGCAGATTCTGCGTCATAAATTCTGACAGGGCCCCAAGTCTGCTAACACAATCGATTCATAATCGAACAGCAACCGCATAGTAACTGTCACATTTTTTTCAGATATCCCATATAATATCTGTCAAAAGTGACAGTTACTATGCGGTTGCTGTTCGATTATGAAGCGATTGTTAGCAGATTTAGGGCCCAGCTGCTTTGAACGAACTTGTCAGACTCGCAGCGCATGGCATATGCTTTTCTGTTATATTTTTTTGTCGGCAGTACGGCGAGTGCGAGTTTATTCGTAACCTAACCTAACCATTGGATTTGGAGAAGGGAACGTTTTAGATACCGCTCGATAGAGGCGCTATTCAATTAGCCAATCAAATGTCAAATACGCAGTCGATTACACGAATCGTTACCGAAAATCTCGCACTCGAAGATCGCGACAGGATAGGAGCACAGCAAATTCGAGGCATCTTCGATTTGAGCATATTCCGATTGATGATATAGTTCAATAAAGCATGCTCGTGTAGAAAACCCTAATAACTTGTCGACTTGCACGTGGCTGAACAGTCGCTGGCATGCAAATTAATTTCTGAGTGTCCTCATAATATTAATTATCCATTGATGTATTCAGAGTACATTAATAAATGTTGTTTACGCCGGTTTCCCCGTTATCAGTGCCTGCTGCTGAGAAACCGCATGATGACGTGAACACCTAATTGTAGGGTAAATAATACAATTACCTACGCGGGCTTATTTGTAAAATTTTATTTAACGTCATATTTTACGAGTTGGTTAGAATTATCAATGGGCTGTGTTACAAAATGACAAATTATTATAATTAAGTAGGCGAGGTAGGTATGTACTACACTACTCGTGTAGATTTATTTATTTTGTAGTAGCTTTCGTAAAAATATTGTCATTCAATGTTCCACGGCTGGGCACGGGCCTTCCCTTGTTACGAGAGGAATTCTGGGCGTAGGCCACCACTCTGGCTAAGTGCGGGTTTGCGAGTTCACTCGGTTTGAAATAAAACTAATCTTACAGATTTTATCGCGTTTATTATTGGGTTTAACGTTCCGTTCCCGACGTTTCGGCTGCTTTACCTTAGATCATTATAATTATTTATGTATCTATTCTAAAATAGGTACATAGGACAACGGCTTTATCCGGGCGTTTTTGTGGCCAAATTTAATTTCGGTTATTTTTGCATATTCTAGTGATTTAAAGCTATGTTACATTTGGACGAAGAAATGTGATATTTAGGTAGGACCAAACATAACACAATGTTATTACTGTGGTCTTATATATAAGTATGTTGTATACGTACTATATATTATACCTATTATAAGTAAGTAAGTATATAGGTAGGTTAACCCATATAAGTTTTTCGCGCCCTAATCTGTATCAAGCCTTGTTGCCGGCTTGTTTTACTTGTCCGCTAGAGCGCCATAAACGGGTTACCTCATTTCCATACTGGTGTTAAAATGTTATCTTCCTCATGCGGTCAGAGAAGGTCATAATTGATGCTCTCATCTGTATCACCGATATGCGGGATCATCCCGGTCGCGGGGAGCCGCCCGCGCATCGCGTCGCTGGGACATGCGCGCGCGCAAGCCCGCGTCCAGTCAGCCGCCGCGGTCGCGCCCGCTAGCTTGCCGCCTCTTCGCACTCGACCGCGATCCGCCTCACTAACTACGCGTCTACCCCCGAACTAGCCGCACGTGCATCGAATTACTCTATCTCTTTCAGGCAGCCCCTCGACTCGGCCTTCCACGAACCCCGATAATGGGCCGATAAACGCTAATTGCCCGCTTAGTTTGCACTTAGGAATCGAGTGACGGTGACAGTTCGCGAGTGCAGTGCCAGGGCTGTGATGGCCGAGAATCACGCGCTCATACCAGAACCTATGAGAATGTACACACAGACGGATGTGAAGGATTCGCGGGACATGTCTAAGAATTTGATGAGCGGTGACTTCGAGAGGCAGTTCAGTGGCGCGATGGTGCCGAAGGGCGACCGGCGGTGGCAGACGTGGCTAATAACCCTGGGAGTCGTCGTTTGCGCTTTGGTCGTGTGGATTCTCGCCTTTACGATAGTTCGAGAAGTGGAGATCAGGAAGCTGCGATTCGAGATCGATGCGCTCACTTCAAACATGGTCACCGTGTCGGGGGAAGTGCAGGCATTGAGCCAGAAGATCGAGAATAACAAACTCTTCAACGAGTTCAAGGATTTGCAGGACACGGTGAGTTCATAATTTTGGAATTTTGTTTACATTTAGATATGGTTGGATTATGCAACTGAGATGTCAATATTGCAGCGCGTTTGAAATAAAATAAACTAACTAAACTACAGCAACTAACTAAAGCTTCAAACGTACACAGGGATTTCATAAAACATTTGTTGAACAACAATATGCCATAAATCGACCGTAAAGTACTGTCTACTATACAGCTACAGGTAGACCGAATACAAAGCAATCAAGTGGTGTGAAATGATCCCAAACCTGGCTCAATCAAATATTGAGCTTAGAAACTCCAGTAAACAACACAAAACAATAATATAATTTCCAGGTAAAACCAAGGACCGTCTGAGAATGGCGGCGACGTGTCATGAATGTCTTATGTAATTAGCGATGTATTATGATGTAGTAGATAAGATACTAGTACCTGCGAAGCTCGGCACAGTTGCGGCCAAGGTCTATAACATAAACACTAGTATTATTATAGCCAATTGACGGAGCAATGATACGATCGTTTGGCATAGTTGCAATTTAAAGACACCACGCAACTTGTTCTGTATTCTGAATGCGTATATGATGGATAATAAATGTCTTCTCGCTAGCAAATCGAAATCATATCGCGGAAATGTTGATTCAGAAGAATTTTTACTCGTTTATTTAAAGTAATCGGAGCTTTTGTGCGGAAATACTAATTGTAAAAATTTGTATTCGGAGCAGCACGGCAGGGGTCCACGGGGTATCGGAACTGGTTTTGTCAGCAGAACGACTAGTTGCGGATGTAGGTAAACAAAAACGTGCCGGCCGGCGACGACACGGCGGCGCCGCCGTTGCGTAACATACAAACGTCTATAAGTTTTGTAACTTATCGCACTGCTAGTAGAACTTAAATAAGCCTTTCCATTAGATACTTTATTCTTAACATGAAAAAAAATACTATCTTTAAGTATTTGCTATTAAGATTCAAATATTAACACGTTCAAAATTGTATATTCTCGAAAATAATAATTCCCGTTCCGTTTCGTTTATTTCCATCAATTAATATGTGCATAAATATAACAGTTGCTTGCCACTTAAACACGTGCAACAAAGTTGTAATCGGTATAATACAAAACAAGCGAACTAGTTGCACAATTGATCAGAAAAGATGAGAAGCAATATTTCACCGCTCGTTAGCTTTAATAATTCAAAATGGTTTCATTGTCTATCAAAAACCTTCGTATGTGTTTACAGCAATGCTTATCTATACTAATATTATAAATGTGAATGTTTGGATGGATGGATGGATGGATAGATGGATGGATGTTTGTTACTCTTTCACGCCCGGACGGCTGAAATTTGGCACAGAGATAGATTATAGTCTGGAATAGCACATAGGCTACTTTTTATCGCGGGTAACACCACCGGGCGCAGCTAGTAAACATATAAGTAAACTATTATTTACAAGCTGAATTTAATTACATTCCAAGTGACGGTTTTCTCTCAGTTCTACTTCGGGCCCATATAACATTCTTTACAGTTTGTGTAAAATAAAAACAAGTGTTGGCTCGTTTATCAACAATTAATTAATATTTACTTTACAAAATCCATTAACAATAAATTTGATGAAGTCGTTAATATAAACAACAACATTAATGAAGCTCTCAACATGTGAAGTTCAACAGCTCGTAAAAACCTTATGGGCATAGTTAAGTTTTTAATAGCAGGCACCAGAGCACTCAAAAGATTAAAGAGTATTTAAAAACATTTAAAACGTGTGGGATTGATCACAGTGAACGTCCGAGTGACCGATTTTGTTGGAGATAGTCAATCCTATAAAAATCGACTGCTGTATGTAGGTCGTGTGACGTTTGACGGTTTACTAACAAAATCGGTCGACAACTATTGGTTGCCTATCTGTGAGAATATTCGGCCGCCGAGAAAATGCGTCCCTGTCCTGTTTATCGTATTTCTTTTGTATATAATTCCAGACCTTTTTTATGTCCCACTGCTGGGCACGGGCCTCCCCTCAATGCGAGGGGGGTTTTAGGCCATAGTCCACCACGCTGGCCCAGTGCTGGTTGGCAGACTTCACACATCTTTCGAGGGGTTCTCTCAGACATGCAGGTTTCCTCAAGATGTTTTCCTTCACCGTTTAGCAAGTGATAATCTTGGTTGAAAATGAGATTCGCACATGAAAAATCCCAGAGGTGCGAGCCGGGGTTTGAACCTGCAATCCTCGTTACCGAGGCAAGCGTTCTACCAACTGGCTATCACTGCTTTTTACGATTTCTTTTGTACGATGAAGATATTGTAGTACTTTCATCGTTTACTTTATATGCACCACGGACACAAAATTTAATTAAAAATTATATTATTATGACTACTTACACGAAACGATGTAGGTGAGCTAAATTGTATGAATGCTTGGAACGGATTCTTTCGGCGGTTGAACTGTAAGGTGTTTTGTAAAAAAGTACATTTACAAAATGTTCTCGTAATAATATCACGTCTGTTAGAATACGTTATCATCGTGTAAATACTAACGTAATTAACGACTATGCACCCACTCAATTGATATTATAATGATACATTTTAAAAAAAATGTTAATTAAAAATGTGGCATAATAATTATAAAAAACCATCTGGAACTAAATTTGCATGCAGTATCATACTCAGATATGTTAGTTACAACATTTTTGTCGCGGTAATGTTTTAGAGAAAGGCTCATAAATCCTAGCAAGGCACATATGTTGACAATTTGAATGTGTTACAATTAAATTAATATGTATGTACTTAAATAGTTACCCACAGCTATGTATCGCACGTCTAAATTGTAAACTTAATCACGTAACAGTGATGATAATGTCGACAAATTGTCAACAAATTAGCTCAGATTTATATGTATATTGTTGTATTATGTAAACCTAGTATATCTTTATAGTAGCTGTTACTGCACGCTGTTACGGTATACACTATCTTAAAAATAAATGTATATGGGATAGTGCGTTTGTATAAAACGTTTTAATCATTATGCCGTGTGCGAGTTTTTAGTTCCAATATTTTATTTAACGTGTTTCCTTAAGTTGTTTTTGGGATTTTTTTGGGATTGGGGAATCCAAAATCTGAACGCGTACACAGGTGTATTTATATAAGCCAACGTGTACGGACGTCACAAGTCACATAAATTCGGCGAATAAATATAGAAATGTCGGACGAAAGTTTACAAACACACGTTGGATAGGTGCCAGTTTTGACACGACGTGTACCGATAACAACTAAAGTCACTGAAGTTTGGTATGTTTATCAGTTTTTTTTAATACAGTTTATTAAGTAACGTTTTTCTTCAATGGAAGACTTCTATTTTGACATAGGCATATCTATTATTTTTAATTACTACCCAGTGTCTACATCTAAAAGTTATAAAAGACACCTATTCCAAACGTCATAAAGGTTGTTTTTTAAAAACAAATTAATAGTTTGGGTTTGGGTATAGTGTTTACAATATGTATTTTTGTTCATCGGCTTGTATTGTTGACTGTTCTAGCTGGACTTGGACATAGTGAAGTATCACAAGAAAGTATCTCTGTAGTGTATCCGGGCGAGAGATTTATTTAACTATTCTTAAATAAATTTTATCATCACATAATATGGTCACAGGAGATAGGAGATTAGGCATATTTTATGTTAAAGTTTAGTCTTATTTTAAGATTTTACGTGTAGATTTAGGAGTATTCTCATTTATATTCTCATTCATTTAAGAGTCTAATACATGAGTATGAGATGCATAGGACAGGTTTTTGCCTGTGTGTAGATTTTCGTGATTTATATCTGTATTTTACCTTTGCCAATTTTATTCGATCAGAAGTTTATCTACTACATATACGACTTAAATTGAGGATAAAAATACTTAAAGGAACTTTTTACTTTTACTTCAGAAAATTACAATATTAATGTAGAACTTACCTACCAAAGTCTAAAATGTATCATTAAGCTACCCATTAAAATAAAAACAATTTTTAACTATCTTTAGTAAACAAAAGAAAAAAGTAACACAGTTTTAAAATTAAAATCATTATGCCCTATCTTTCGAAAACAAAAGAAAAAGGAAAAAAAGTAACACAGTTGTGTGTTATTGGAAAAAAAATATTGTTTATGTTTCCAAAGTAAAATTTAATCATAAATTTGCGCGACGAATAGCTTTATTTCCGTTGGCGAATGCTGGCTTTGAAGAGTCAAATGGGATTTATTAGAAGATATTTAATAACAACTCGGGCTTTTAGCGTTTTGATTCTACGATTACAAGATTAAACTTTTAGGTATAATTACTTCAGTCGCTTGGATGAATAATTATTGTAAACATAATTTAGGTAACGTAATCCGGTTTGGTAAGGTTTAGATAGGACCGAGGAAATTAACCCTTATAAAAATAAATGAGCAAAAAATAAGGTTTTGCTCATGTAATAGAATTGGTATATCACACAAAAAGGCTTGTACGTAAATTGACAAAACTGTATCCTCTCATAATATTATTTGGAAGATATAAGAAGCTGTGATGTCATTCGAGTTTGGAAACAAGTCATTTCGCCCACGCGACCGAAAGGCACGCAGCAGAATCAAGAAAATAAAAAAAAATATAATTTGATAAATGCCAATAAAATGACAATGTTTCAGTGTCATTTTATGGACGCAATGAAAAAAAAAGATATAAATATTATTAAAACGTGACGTGAACGAAGTTATTATTATTAAAACAGTGTCGAGCAGATTTAATGTTATGTCAAAGACACTACAGAATTGTTTTAATGGTTTTAACATACACCAGAATATTTGGCAGTCCGGTCATTGCCCTTGAAAGATTTACAACTTAATACCACGGAGCTTTTAATCCTGATTGATGTCAATTTAATTGTTTTATGTTGAAACAAACAGTTATGTTTATGGACGTAGAACGTAGCAGACACCAGATAGGAAACATACCATTATGTTCGACGGCCTGCAACAGTTGGTGGTAACCCTGCTGCCGTGCCGAGGGTCCCGGGTTTGAATCCTGGTAGTGCCAAATTTTGTGTGATGAGCACGCATGTTTGTACCCAAGTCATGATCTTTAATATCTTTAATATCTGTATAAGTAATATATACTGGGTTCGCTCCCAGTCCATTTTAAAGGACCCATAATACAAGCGTTGCTTAGTGTGGGACCGTATATTTGGTGTGTTCGTCTAACGATATTTAGTTATTTATGTTTGGTGGAAATTATAGGAAATCACAAACCGGTTGAGTTAAGTATACTATATCAGTATCACTATATCTCGATGTTGAAGAATGTACCCGAGAGGCTTGTAAAGGTCGAATTTTGAAACCATAAATTACTTCAATAAAATACCAAATGTAAAGAGATTGGATTCAGACATGGCTTTATTTAGCTTCCTTCAGCTATAACATCAGGTGTTTACGATCTTTGGCAGCGATTGCGAAAGACATCACTCTGACCTTGACTAGCTGTCGAACAAACGAGAAGACGCTGCATCGAACTTCCAGGAACTTTAGAGCTATTCTCTAACGACAATCTGATATTCTACGCGTCACTGCAAAAGTGAATTGTAAAATTTCAATACAAATTTTACATTTTACCCGAGTATTCACGCGCGAAATGACAATATCACATTTTTTTTTTTTTTAATCTTTATTTAAGGAGCTTCGTCAGTTTTGACGATGCCGCTCCGTAGACACATATTACTTTATACATACCGAGCTTAATTAATCAAAAATTGAACAATATAGTTTGTATAGTGCTTTGGCTGCATCAGACATTGGAGCTGCCAGAGCACTATTACATGCACCAACATTGTGTACTGAAATATTATTATAGCTAAAAAGATGTCTTCTTAACTGTTCGTTCCGTCCACACTCCATCAAAACATGGTATACATCCTCAACAACTTGACACTCTTCGCAATTAGGGGAAGGCGTTATACCCATAAGAGATTTAAATCTATTTGATGGTATGTGGCCGGATCGCAGTTTCTCGGGTAAAAATGTAAAATTTGAATTGAAATTTTTACAATTCACTTTTGGACTCACGCGTGAGATATGAGATTGTCGTTACATAATAGCACTACTGACCTTTGGTGTGTGCATGCTACATTGATAGTAAAGTCAGCATCACAGATAAGGAATCATCGTGCATATTACCTGTCACGTTATAGGGTCATTAATCACTTCACAAATCCCTCAGCGAGTTCAATTTGATTTGTTTAAAATAAGATTGTAGATAAAAAACTAAATTTCTATTTTGTGATCAAAATGCTGCTCAAAAGCTGTAGCTGTAGGTACTACAAGGTATTTAAGGTATTTATTTAAATGTATGGATAGATTCAAGGATATCTCGAAATTCTCTCCCATTTTATATTAACGCGAATACATTGAAATAAAACTAATTTTACGGATTTTATCGCGTTTATTTGTAACTATCCTCCGGTTGCTGTAAAGCAGCCGAAACGTTAGGAAAATTAAAAATTGTTTTGTTTCAAAGCATTAGTAGGTATTGCAGTTAATACTTCACCAAATCAGTCATCATTTTGTTTATGTTCACTGACTCTGATTTGAACTTAACCTTAATATTCCTAATTGAATACAGTGGCCGTAGCTATGAATTTGATTTGGTATATTGCAGTATTGTCCCAAAGCGAGATTGTCCAAACCGGTCGGACCGGTTTGAGACGAGACCCAATTCTGAGAAACCTACACGTTTGGCGGAAGGATGTGCTATAACTTACGCTACTTTATGCAATAATTTTGTGTACATTATGGCTGCTACACAATAATATATGGTATCGCGCTGCTTAAAGGGGGGGGGGGGGGATGGTAAGGGGGGGAATTGTCAAGTTTCAAGTGAGTGGTAATTAACACGGCAAGGCACTACACGTGTTGCCATGCTTTATGAACTTATTCGTTGCGAAGTACGATGAAGACGTGCGGTGCTTTGATTCCGGACTTTTTTAAAATGGTATTTCTGGAGACTGTGTGATCATCACGTCCTATATCACTGTCTTCACGAACATCTTTATAGTTTACCCGCTGAAATGGATATCGGTGGGTTCATAAACCAGCGTTGGAATCCTGCGAGAAGCGAGATGGCACAGCGCCACCGTCTGACATGCGACCACTATCAGATTAACGGGCCTTGGCTTTAGGCCGAGATAAAGTTGTCAAAGGAAACGTCGGTAATGGTCCATAACTACATTTGGATTTATCAACATCAGGTTTGTACGTGCCTGGCTTTACGACGTCACGAAACAGAATCTTTTTTGAAAAAAAAAACAACCTGGTGTTGTAACATTCAGATAATGTTGTCTTGATCATTTAAAAATGGTAAGTCAAATGGCTACGAAATAAGTAACAAATACCACTACGTATAACTAAATAGCCATAAATAATGTTACAACATTATAATTGATATTCCAGAAATTACATTACATGGATCTGAATCACAGAAGTGAGGTCACTAAAGGCACTCTGAAGGCGATCCAAGTGGCAAGTGACCTCCACCCAATCTGAATTATGTTTAGTAGTTTAAAACACATGAACAAAGTCCAGAGTAAGAGCTACCATCATACAATTCTTATCTTGTATAGAAATAGCTAAAATCAAAATATTCAATATAATACAAAATATTAGATAAAAAGGTTTGGTGGTAACGATAGATCGTACCTATATTATAGATACTTGTCTACTATAGGCGTAAGAACAAATCAATTTGACCTGTATCAATTAAAAGTCACTTTATCACCCACGTTATTTGAGTACCTTATTTTTTTTCTAGAATTGTATAAATTTAGGAACGCACCAAAATACCACAACTCACCGAAATTACATCCAAAGCTCGAAGGACCACATTATCTGTACTTATACCTAGATGTAAATAATACAAAAGTTATATTATTACTTATCAACAACAACAATTAATCGTTATTAACAATTAAGTAGTTCCTATTGCAAGTTCTAAATATAGTATATTGGGATCACAGGGGTCCAGTAGTAATTGTTAAATGCAACCGCACTAATTAGTGGAAATTAAACTAGTTAGGAGCGTTTAGTTCCTAGGAAAAGATGCCTCATTCTATTTGTTTGATGAACGCCAATTTATGTCAATCATTTACTGTAGGTACTTACTCACAAGTTAATTCAGGAATGTCTGAGAGCAAAGTATCACAAATTAGGTAATGACAATTTGACGTCTTTTTTTTTTTTTTTTTTTTTATACATTATAGGCAAGTATTTGATCTCGATCTCACCTGATGGTAAGTGAAGATGAGATCTACGATGGAGCATACTTGCCTAGGTCGGAAGGCGGCAGTAGATCGAGACGCTACATTCACTAGGAACATGCAGCGCAACTGATCTGACCCGCCATCCATGAATGGCAACACCGAACATCATGCCGGAACACGGCTAGGCCGCTTGGCGATATGGCTTTGTTCAGTGGGTGGTGACTAGCCACGGCCGAAGCCTACCACCAGTAGAGTTGTCACCTGGTTGGCACCACCCAGGGTCACGTGTAGGGTATCTCGAGGGTACTGAATTCTCCTACGGACGAAGGTGATTCGACCCCAAAAAGTAAAAAAAAAAAAAAATCATAGTTAAGGTGTTATGTGTATCTTCATGTAAGTAAGCTTCAAGCAAAATACCCGCTAAGTTGTGAGTGAGGCCATTTCCATATCCATTTTATTTCATTGCATTTCATTTTGTAAAGAAAGAAGAAGAAGTAAGCTTCGAAGTAAATTCATATGTACCTACCTACCTACTAAAATATGATGAGAAAAATAAATAGTATATTATATATTTACTACATTAATTCTATACAAAATTTAAAAATGATACTAGAAAGTTTAAAAGCATCTGGCATTCTCCATCAATAAACTGAAAAACATGTATTAAGTAATGATCAAGAAATGGAAATAGATTTAAAAGTGATATTAATATTGATTGACGTATCTCGTAGAACGGACCAGACTTCCAGCACAGGAGGCGCCCACGCGAAGCGTACAGACACGTGCCGTACCGGAGCTATGAAACCTGAATTATTAAAATTATATACATATTTTCCCGCAATATTGAAAGAGAAAATAATAAATATATTTATTTATAAAAAAAGTTGTATTGAAGAACGGGTACCCCGATTTGTATGATCTTGGTATTTTGAAGTTGTCTCCGCCCCGAATAGCAGAGTAACTATTAAAACATGAAACAAATTCACCAAAAATATTAAAATATAGTTAATTCATTTTCTCATACATTTGATTCTGGGGCGGTACGAAGTTCAACAGCAGCCGGGACAGCTTGTAATATAATATTAAGAGGCTGCTTTTACACCACAATCGTTGATGGATTATTTTCATTGCTAGTATCTACTCTAAGTTTGATGGCGACGAAAACAGATGATTAAGGATTTGTTCATGTATTGCATGAAAAAATTTCAGTTAGTAAAAAATCGTTAATAAATTCATCTCAAACTTATCAATAATGATAAACCAGAATCCAACGTTTAAAGTGTTTCATTTTGAAGTAAAAATATTTAAATGACATGGAGCTTTCAAACATCATTGCAGTGGAACTCCCCTTAATCATCCAATCCCTCCATTATCTCAATCTGGTACCTATTCGTTAGATTTAAAAACAATTAGTAACAACATTATAAAATTACTGATGACATTGAAAGAAAGAAAGAAAGAAATATATTTATTTGTGCAAACACATTTGAACATAGGTTATCTACATTTGAACATAGGTCCCATATGGGACTACAAGTTTGGGTAATATCCAAATGTTTGACACAAATTGCATAATCCCGATAAGTGAACATGGTCAATTAGCACAAAGGCCGGATTTATGTCTCAAAGAAGTATCAAAGTGTTGTCTACGAGACAATGGGTCAATCTCACCGACGCAAACAAGCATTGTCTCCTAATGCCGCAGGTGTCATGTTACACATTCTAATAATTTCTATTAGCTAGGTGACACGATAACCTTTGTAGCTATTGTTGCCGAGATAATGAGAAATACATTGTTTGCGGCAAATGGTCTGAAGAGTCTAGTCTTTCGTGCTAACATCTTTATATAATTTCGGTGTCCAATGCATTCGGCATCATCGAAATAACGCAGATCCTCTAGAATGCTTTTAAAAATATCGCTCCTAGGAAATTTGTATATGAACATAATAACCTCCACCCTATGCTTAGTCGGCTAAAAAGGGGTCGTCTCAAGTATCCGCACCACATTCAACTTTGCCACGAACGTAAACAAAAGCTTAGAATCTAGGTTTACGCAAACAAAACACGAGCAACACATTACAAACGGCTGCGTATAATTAAACTTTCATAACAAAATTCCCCACGTCGAGTCAACACGCTACAGTCCACGTGTCGAATTCCAAATAAGTGTTAGGTATATCGGCTCGCTCCCGCATGCACCGGTCTATTTCAGTCGTATAACTAGGTTAGCGTAATTTTGCGCATTTCATGATTGTTCGATTACGTCATTCGCTTAACGGCACCTGCAGTCAGGAGCTTGTTATAATTGTCTTTGTTTTGCGTTACGTTAGTTAGAACATCCATTATTTTTATTACCTCCATAATTATTCGATTTTTAATCAGGGTATCTGTTAGGTAGGTAAATACACCGTGGCTGTTACGAATATATAAGGTGTAACAATAATACTGCCGTCATAAGGAAAAAAGACGTATCTGACATTTTTGTCGTAATTGAGTTGCATACATCTTCGGAATCAGTAAAAAAAGACGCATCTGCTACAATTGCAGCGTATTTTTTGGTTTAAAAAATACAAAACATTTATTTCCTCCATTTCGAACTTTAGGTAGAAATGTCCTTTTTTCTTATGACGGCAGAATAGTGTAAAATATTTTATCAGGGTCATAAGTAAGTTATAAAGATAACATTACACAACATTCTGTACTAAGCGCATGGAAAACGCGTCTGTTTTAGAATTTATTTAAAAAATTGTGAAGACCATAAATAAGCGCTTTATTTATTGTGTCTGCGTTTAAAAAAAAATGATAACATCGCTTTCGTACTTATAATAGAGTCGTTTGATATACATAGTATTTGTGTTTCTTGTATAAATAAACTAATAGTGATTTACGCAACTGTAGCAAAGGTTATCCGGGATTAAAATTAATTAAGATATAGTAAGTACATCTCACACAGACACGTTTTACGTAGAATGGGTATACTCACAGATATATGAGAGGAGATATGTTATGAAAGCGGTGGGCTTGCGCTCACATTTAGCCAAAATTACGCTACATAGAGTTTTCGCCGTCAGTCGACTGCAACTGCACGTCGGTATCGGAGCTCTAACTTTTTTTTTAAATGCCGTGTTATTCCGTGGTTGTGTGCAAAAATACTAGCAGCAAAGTGAACTACGCGAAAGATGGAATCTCATTTCACCAGCCAGTATTAAGTATTTTATTTATTCGTCTTTAAAATCATTAAAAACAACAAATCAAAAAATATTTAATGCCTTTATTATGTTATTTTAGGTTTCATGTAGCACAACGACTTTTTTATTTTTGTACAAAATACATGGCTCTTTAAGTACCACCTATGTTCGCTACTGAGTGAATGTACGAGGCAATGTATAGATCGTCTAACGATACTTTGAATAAACTGGTGCGTCGCGTGGTACGGCCGCTGTATACGGCGACGACGCAGCACGCACCTAGGAGACTTCGTATTGGTTGGTTTTAGCGAGTGGTTGGGAACAAAACGGAGACAGCGAGTTCCCACACATTTTGAACCGCACGGCATATCTCTCGTGATCTGTGGGTATACTCGTACATGTTGCGATATAAAATAATTACTAATTATTTGCTACATAATTCCTGTTACTGAATAACCAATCTCTATTTGTTTGTCATTTGTCCCAATTTTATGGATTTTCCTTGAAAATGATTCAGCATGTATATACCTAAATATAATTAAGTATTTATTCATTTACTTAACTACAAATATAAACGTAAGTATATCTTATACCTACTTGGGTTTTCGTGACTAAAATATGACAAATTCAGTAAACGCTCATTCGCTTTGTAGGTTGGCAGTACCTACTGAAAAGAAGCTCGCGTCGATTTCGAATCGAATCGAAATTGAATCACGGCCGAATTCAGTAGGTATTTCGATTGCACTATAAAATAATAAAATATATAAGTATATATATAAATGCTTATGTGTAAGATGACTTTTCATAATGTTAGGTTTCAGACAGTGATTCACTCGAAGAGGTATACTAGATACGACTGCAAACGTCATTGACCACCCATGACGTCAGAGTGATCCTTACGCATTCTATTGAGATTTACTATAAGTTTTACTTAGGTATATAGATATTTGAATTTTATGTATAAGGAGGTAAAGTAGTAATAGTGCCGAGCTACGACCTTATCTTGTTTGATACTGAACTTCAATGATCATTTCTTCTTTTTTAAAAATTACCTCATGTATATTTGGGTAGGTACTTTACTAACGTCAAGTGGAATGTTTTTTTAAAATATGAAACAGGTTAGATTCTATGCAAACCTAATCCGTAGAGTAGGTCTAATAAACCCACCCTAACCCTATCAGTAATGTTGAGGTTACTTTACTGATAAATTACCAGACTTCTTGGGAGAACTGGAAAATTCAGTTTTACTATTTAGTTTTATTTTCCTAGACTCGTGCAGGTTTATCAACACATAATCGTTAATATTCCACCAAAATTACACATTATATTTCAAAGAAACACATTATTCACAAAATTTATAACCTTTCTGTTCGACTATCCCTAAAAAGACCCTCTACTATCATAAACCCTTAGATTATAAACATGACAGTATAGGCCGCTCGCGACAGCGTCACTACGACTTGACATCAAAGGATGTCGGTTGTCGGTGATGGTGTCGGAGGCGCTGAGCCACTTGCTTAGATACGTACGTCTCACTCAACTGAGATTACGAGATTGTAATATGAATAAGCCTAACGAAATTACCTAAACTTTATGAAGATCGTGCCTTGGAAATACAATGAATAGCGCCAGAAGACTAAGCAACGCTTAGTAAGATATCGTGCGAGCGATCCCAGTATATAATATTTACTTATATAGATATTAAATATCCATCTAACCACACAAAGTTTGATTTTACCAGTATCCGATCGAACGTAAAACCTTCAACACAGAAAGCAGAGGAATACTCCCAAATGAGCTTGTCAGGACGTCAAATAACTAACTATGTATGTTTTTAGGTCACTTTGATCTCTGGCGCAGTGAAAAGTATTATATTATTTTCTCTCTGGTACAGTGGAAATAGGTGAGTAAGGAAGGCACAGTAACTATAAAAACATTATTCTCATACATCAGCCGAAAGAGAGTCATTTCAAAGGAGTCCAATATTTAAAATTATAAAGACACAAAGAACACTCAGATACTGGCCATCAAAACGTATAAAAAAACATATCAACTGACCCATTGTTGCTATTTTTGTTATGCCGATTACGAGCTGCAGGCACGCGATCAAAACAAAATTAAAACGATAGGAAGTAGCGAAGTTACCGCTGGCACCCGCTGACCTGTACTACTGGACTGGAGAAATACATCGTGGTTTTGTGCCTATTTTATTTTCCCTATTTCGGCGCTAATAGTACTGATACCAGGTAGTGAGTATCCTCGGAATTAAAGATACAGATAGAACATGTGACAACTTTGTGGACAATTTACTGTAAAAATTATTACTTAGGTAACTATTTTTTATATCAAAACAATAATATATACATATTATATAATACCTACCTTTGTATATAAATGTATTCTGTAAGTGTTTTTTTTATTAATACAGAGGCACTCCAAACAACGCGACGGCTATTGGCATTAAAACTTGAAGTATGTTCCGGGAAAGCTTGAGGACGCGTTCCAAATCGATATAAATTAGCTATCATTTTGTAGTGTATATCAAGTCCAGCAGTAGTGCAGATCAGTGCTGGCACCGCTCCATTTCCTACGAAATTTTATTAGACGGTGTCGGTCGAGTGGCGCCGGCTGGAAGCCGACGTTTATTATAACACGATAGTGTAGGCGTGAAATAATTTGCATGCCTACACCGCAGCGTGTGTAATAATTAATATAATGAAATATATGAGCAAAGTAGGTTTATTAGTGTAGGCTTTGTTAATCTGATATGTGAAAATGTTTGACGGGACTGTGGAATTATAAAGTAATATTACAGGTGCATACAATGTTGTGGTCAGTGTTGACCTATTTATATAAAAAAAAAATGAACTGTAGTACTGACACTGGCAAAATCACCGAAGAGCGGTGGAGCCATTTAACCTAAAAAAATAATTTTATGGCCTTTTTTTTCAAAACCTTCAACTATTATCTACGTATTAATATTCATTTTAGATCGTTATTTTATATTAACAGTAGGTTTGGTAGGTTATTATACAAGGGACTTTTCCAAGTGGGCGTTGGATATAGCCAAATCCAAAACTCTAGGGTTGGGACAAAAATAGACCTGATTAGCTCATTTTGTACCTGAGTAATGGATTTATATAAGTATTATATACTAGGTTCGCCCCCCCTCCATTGTACGGTACCCATAATACAAGCGTTGCTTAGTGTGGGAATTGAAGATTATTTAAAAAATCTTAGCAAACAGTTTTAGTTTTCACCAAAATAAATAAATAAATATCACCAGACGAACACACCAAATATACGGTCCCACACTAAGCAACGCTTGTATTGTCGGTACCGTACAATGGACTGGGGGCAAACCCAATATACTTATATTAATAAGATAAATATTAAACATCCATGACTTGGGTACACACATTCGTGCTCATCACACAAATTTTGTCCCTACCAGGATTCGAACTCGGACCTTCGGCATATCAAGCAGGGTCACTCCCAACTGCGGTAATCAGGCCGTCATATACCTATGTAAATCGTCTGTCGTCTTCTTTTGTTTAGTGACATTCCTTCCAAGTTCCTAGCAACTATGATTGCGCGATCTAGGTATTATTATTCCGTCGCTCTTTAGACTATGCCCTGATTGAACTGCCTCCCGCACTGAGCCACTAAGTATCCAGTGATTCCAATTTAGATCGTCGCATGAAACACTTAAAGTATGTGAAACAAATTGTGGCAATTGTAACAATTAACTAATTGTTTAACACTTTATATAATTGATGTATCAGGGCTTCCAGCATGCGTCAGTGGCTTGGACTATACAATTGAGGATATGTATTCAGGCTACACATTAAAATATCAACTGTGATTATAAAAACAGGTCATATACAAATATAATGAAACCAGATACCATGGATTCAACTCATGATTCTGAACCCCCCAGAGTTGGAATTCTCCGTCGATCTTTTCATGAATTTTACGTAGTATATATAAGTCTATCAAAAACTGCAATGTAAATTAAAACTCATTACGCTTGAGCGCGCTCGACACTCGCACGCGTTGGGTATCGCGAGGAGTGATGTGTTATCATCACGTTGTTTACGATACATTGCGCGATTGAAATTTATAATATTTGTAACCCCTTGACTTTCGAATTAAATGATTTCAAAAATTTAATTATAGGCATTTATTACCCAAAGTTTTCGTTACTTACACCTGGTATAATGGGATTTTAGGATGATATTGTCATCAATGGTATCCTCTATGTATTGAATCACAATAATTCTTATCCATCTATTATCATTCCAAGACAATATGTTGTCAGAACTGATCAGTGCGTGTGTGGGCGGGAGGGTAAAAGGTCAGAAGCGAAGTACAAGATCCACCGCAATTAGGTACTTATACCATGTCGTGACACTAACAATCAGTAGCCATATTGCACCACCCACATCTTGGAGCAGTCGCACATGAAGATTTCACGATGTTTATGGTTTCATAGTGAAACTATAAACCCTTATAAGTAGGTTTTATTCAGAGATTATGAAACTTAACTTTATCAAATGTCATATAGTTCTGCGCAAAGCTAATACTATATGACGTTCGATAAAGTTACATAAAACGTCTATAAATTTGGGGGTAAGGCTGAAATTCTACACGTGTATTCATCGAGGCTATAAATAAGCATTATTTCGATTCGATGTACAAAGACATAAAAGTACATTTAAAATCTTTAAAATAATCCTTGCTAAACGTGGACTGAGTATGAAAAATGTTTCCAATTTCAAAATTGTATTTTTTTTAAAATAGAATACGTACCTACCTCTTTGCAACACTATGCTTTGTTTTGGTCATCGTTCAGGCTTATGATTTTTGCGTTGGCTCGCGAAATAAATATTCACGCTGTCATTCGACAAGTTTGGATGAACGGAGGCGACACGAATCAATTGTATGGATCAGGAAATAAGTGGAAAGTATTTTCCGAACTCACTTCCCGGAATAATATTTTTCATTGTTTACATTTGTGGAAGTAACACAGGATCCATTGGCAGTTGGTTTTACCTCCTAGTGAAAATACGTTTATTTAGTAGCTAGGTATTTATCGTGTATATTTACCTACCTATGTGGTATCGCAGTTAGGCAGATTAATGGGAATATTTTTTTCTGAATTTATTGTTTAGCCTTTTTGTAAAATTAATTAATAATGCAATGCTAGTCAGCATTAGGTTGTCAGTACTTATTCAACTAATAAAAAATACGCTTTCGTTTCGAGTGTACATTTCTCAATTCGACATATCGTATTTGTTTTTTTATGAATATTTTTCTAGGGTTCTACAGATAACTTGATATTAGCAACACATTTTCTAGATTACATCTCAATCAATTGCGAGATTATTCGTAAGCTAACTGTGTACCTACTTTATAGTATGTACTTACTATTATGTATTTTGTATGGAGATTTGAAAGTTTTAAATGCCATCCGCTAGGCGGCGTTCAGTGGTCCAAACAAAGTATCTAAATACGTACACTATAAAGTATATGGTTAGCTTACGGATAATCTCGCACATGACGTACAGAACATTATTAAAGTAAGTGCTAACATATATTTTATATCTACATTAATACGGACCCATCACAAATAAATTATGAGAATCGGTGTTATGATTTGCAAATCCAATCACAATACAGGTCAATGGCTACAAGAGCTCCGTCTGACCTGTTTCGCGCAAATATCCGCAATCAATTATTAAAAAAACATCGACCACAATGCAAATATTTTTTCTTTGAGTCATGTATATGTAGGTAAATGAGTTTAAATCGCTTTCTATTTTTATATTAGGTTGGCAATCGACTAAAAAAAAATTTTTTTTTTTGCCAGCGTCGATTATTTCTTGATAAATTATCAAGATACCCCTGATGATAATGATGTTGACGGTGATGACAATGATTAAATGAATCGCCTATTAGTAGACCTTTGGTTACTTTACTGAAAAGTCACGTTATACTATTTTATTTAAATTTCGTTAACTGGTGCATGTTTTTATGCACACATTTTTTTTTATAAAAGAAACACATTATTGATTTCTTATATTTACGCGAATACTACATATTGAAATAAAACTAATTTTAAGAATTTTATCGCGGTTTATTTTTGATTTTACGTTCCCGACGTTTCGGCTGCTTTACAGCAACCATGGTCACGGGAGGACTGAGGTGGTTGACGTCCTGGTGTCATAGTTTGACGGGGGTACCCTAGAAACATATTATTTGCATGTAAAAAATAAAACAACTTCACGGTTCAACTCCCCACCAAAACGGCCATATTAACTTTATTCGTCATATTATGTTGTCTCTTGAAGCGATTAATTAAAAAAACGCCGAGTTTGCGACCACCCATAAGCTGGGTACCGTAGCCTAAAAAAAAAAACTTATGGAAGACCTTTTCGTGTAAATCGCTGTATTTAGTGTTTAAGTACCTACCTAATAAAATTCTGACGGTTTTTGTTATCTTGTTCATGTTTTAATTCTTTTTTAATGATGGCACTTGTAATACAGAATATTAACATAAGATTACCATAATCTTTTATTTTTAAACAGATGGTGATTTTAATTGCATCTGACATGTTTAAGTCACGGACTGCGTTGGAAATCAATACCATACCAGTACACCCCACTTTACAGATGTTTACTTTTATAAAAGCCAACTAAGTACTTACCTATAGGTATTAAATATTTGTCATGGTTTGTGTTCATTGGTATAGTTTTGAGGTTTGAAATTCTAGGAACACTGTTTATTAAATTTTGTATAATAGTAATAATTTTGTGGTTGAGTTAAGTTGGTACATACTTTGCTAATATTACCTAAATATAAATTGCTAATGGTGTATAGATAACTGTAACTAGGTAACTAGGAACTCATTACTAACTAGGTACTAGAGTGCGGAGTAGGTTTTATTATTTATACCATAACAAATACCGGCTCTGATTAATACAGATTACTTTAAACCCTTACACTTAGTTATGTTGATGTCAAAAAGCAAAGGTTGTAAGTTGACTATATAAAACTATACTTCATTGTCGTTATACTTAATCTATGTTAAACCAGAAAAAATACTTACCTCGTAATTGACTTATAAGTCCTACCACATTCATTAAATTGATACACACATTTGTACTTTGCTCCCGTTTGTTCGTTTGTCACAGTAGGTACCGAGCAGCAGCTATGGCTCTAATGTAACCTAAAATGGAGTGTGTTAAATACTCCGTGAAATGACTCGCCATTTACTTCGCCAAGGCTTCGTGCGACCCTTACCGTAAGATTAAACATGTAGATGTGGTACTCGCTGTGCGTTTCTATATACGTCTTAGACGCCTGAACTTAGTGATCGTGTGAAAAATCATATTAAAACATGCGTCTATATGTGGCACTTGTCACCGCAAAACAATGGCGCGCGGTACCAGTAGTAAAAGCACCATTGATTTGATTCTGCAGCTTCGCCTACAAAGGTCAAAACGTAGAAACTTATCCTCAGCGATAGTTTACTTTTATCAGTGAAATAATTTTCGAAATCGTACCATTCGTTCCGGAGATTAGCCCCTAGAAACATACAAACTTTACTTCTTTATATTATTAGTATAGAAGTGAAAATATCACGCCCTTATTTAAGTACTTGAATGTTTTTAAAATTGTGTAAACTAGCTGCGCCCGGCGGTGTTACCCGCGATAAAAAGTATGAAAAATTTAAACATCTATCCCACGGGAACCATACATTTCACCGGGGTAAAAAGTATGCTTATGTGCTATTCCAGACTATAATCTATCTCTGTGCCAAATTTCATCCAGATCCGTTTAGCCGTTCGGGCGTGAAAGAGTAACAAACATCCATCCATCTATCCATCCTACCATCCAAACTTTCACATTTATAATATTAGTATAGATTATATTGATTAGCAGTGAAACTTCGCATGTGAAATCACAGACAGAGACAGAAAATATAAGTAGCGTTACCATAGACATATTACGTAAATTAATTGACTGTAGCAATAATTTTCTAACGTAAGGAATCGAGTAGCTTCAGTGTCATATCTACAACGTTTTGTAATCTTTCCGTAATATGATCCTATCTTCTATAATTTAGGAAAGACGTTCCACTACATGTATCTAAGATGGAATCGAATTCGCCTCCAGGCAACAGACTCATTTAAAACCTTCGACATGACAAAGAATCCTTAACGTGATGAGGTTACATGTCGAGCTACTAAATAATATCTTGTACGAAAATAAAAAGTAAAGGAAAAAAAATACAAAATAGTTATGGAACTTTTAGTCTTTAACATCATTAAATAGTTTACGATTAAATGAAATAAACTTGATACAAGTAAAGAATAGATAAAGAGGCAAATTCTAATCTATACATATAAATAAAATTGGAGTGTCTGTTTGTAATATTAAAATAACCGCTTTTTACTAAGTGCATTTGGATGTATACACGTTACCTATACCGAAACAACATTTTTTACAATTTTTGTCTGTCTGTCCGTCTGTCTGTCTGTCTGTCTGTCTGTCCGTCTGTCTGTCTGTCTGTCTGTCTGTCTGTCTGTTTGTTCCGGCTAATCTCTGAAATGGCTGGACCGATTTTGACGGAACTTTCACTGGCAGATAGCTGATGTAACAAGGAGTAACTTAGGCTACTTTTATTTTAGAAAAAAAAAGGATCTCACGAAAAAAAAAAAAAAAAAACAATGTTGCAGCGCAGCGCCTGATTGTTTGATAGCAACAACCTGCAATGCATCCTGCGGGCTCAGAATGGGCGGGCAGGCTATTGTCAACGGTTGTCTTTGTTAAATACCACGCGGACGAAGTCGCGGGCAACAGCTAGTTATAGATATATTAAGTAGGTACGCGGCGCTTTAATACGTGTTATTATTGTTTCAATTGCTTTGTTAAGACAATATTTAAGCATATTAATAGTTGAATGATCACGTTCGCTCGTCTATGCCATTAAAACCGCAGTCGGCTACCTTGAGATTGATTTAAAAAACAATTTAAAAAGCGAATATAAAAGCTTACCTACTCAATATTTATAAAAAGTGTAAAAAAAAAATTCAACAATTTTAGCCATAAATACATTCGTTTTTTTTTATTTTATTTTTTTTCAATCGAATGTATTTGTTGTGTGAACAATAATAATAAATAAAATATAATAATAAACGCCGCACGCGTGCATAATATCTTCATCCTTCCATCCCCATTAAACGACCACTGTTTTATTTTTGTAGCAAATCTTTTAATACTTACATCTCATGTATGCGTCTGTAATTTACCTCGCACTCACTCTTATTCACATCTGGAATGCTAGAACGAGACGATGTTTACAGTACATTAGTCGCTAATGCAGATATCTGATATGGCTGCCAACGATTCACGTATCAGAGCATCAGGAAATCGAATCCAATGTGTGGGATTATCAATCAATATTATTCGTAGTAAATTAATTGTTTTAAATTTCATTGCGTACATTAAAATAAAACTTTTGTTATTGACTTAGTATGTAGTGTTTTTTTTAAATAGAAAAAATATATATTTTCTTCGGGAATGTGATCCTTATAGCCCACCGATGGAGCCCTTACAATATTTTTCACTATTATCGTTAAACCTTATATGTATAATGACTCGATTACAAAGCCTGCTCATCCGAGATTCAATGCCGGGACTTTCGGCATAGAAAGCAGGGCGGCGGTATTTTATTAATATTTCTAATCTTTTCCAGATTTATGCTGATGAAGACATCAGTAGTGCCGGGGAGGGCAAGGAGGACACTAAAGACAAGGCGTATGATTCCCTGGAGAAGCTCCACGCCCTCACCGTGTTGGAGGACGACAGCATCGGCGACGATGAAGACCCCTCCGAGGACGACGACGCCGAGAGCGGGTACTGGTACCCGGACTACATTAAAAAGCCTGAATATGTTAGTATTTCGTTTTGTTTCAAGATATGGAGCATGCTGGTAGAACCGATTTTAAACGCACACCAGTGAAAGAATCGTCTTGTTATACAGCAGTATATACATATATAGGTAACAACTTATTACTATTGTTGCTGGCCAGTGATTATGAGCATAATAATAGCATGCCTTGCTCATTTCTTTTTTTTTTTTTATTATCTTTTTTTTTAATTATCTATGGCAGAATTAGAGGAATGTCAAGTTAAGTTTATTTGTTTTGGAGATAATTATTTTTAAAGAAAATAATTATTCAAGATTTGGCACTTGTGCCTTTATATTTAAATTGTTTACCTGCAAGTAAATTTGATCAAGAAAATACTCATGACATTGACAACATCAGAATTGGCAGTATGGATTGATTCCTTCGCCTGTCCTACTGGACGAATTAAACTACTACTACTTGGAGATAATTATTTTTGGGGCGAATATAAAGAGTAAGTATGTCACTAATATTAAAGTACTAGTATCTATACGTGACTGGAGATACGTCGATCAATTATTATAGTTCTCACGTACGTGTTCGAGACAATTTAATCAAAGAAAATGATTACTGACACAATAAGATAGGTGAACATTATTCATAACAATAATTGTTATACCAGACTCATTTGGCAAAATAGATCTTTATGATTTAAGGTAATAAAGGCTGTTTCTAAAATTTAAATATAACGTGATTATTTTTGTAAGTATACAACGTGTAACTTCTTAACTAGGGTTTTTGTACCAAAATTGCGGCGGGTGGGCTTATACCGTTATCCAACCGCCCTCTGGATGCCTCGTGGAGGAAAAAAAATATTATTTGCAGATAGTCAAATTAGGTGTACCTAACAAAAAACGTGTAAAATAATTTATGAGGCTAACGAGAAGGTCATCGTGATAATGTTTATACACGCCGCCGCGAGGGACACGATAAGGTAAACTTTGAGTAAAAGTTACACTTAATGCCTAAATCAAATCTATAGAAATATTTTATGTCGATATTCATAAGTTACAAATGTTGTATTTTTGAGCGCGCAATGTATCGTAAACAACGCGATCACAACACAACGCTCCGTGCGATACGAAATATGCGTAAAGTTCATGAAAAGATCAAAGGACAATTCCTACTCTAGGGATTTAGACTTATGTGTTGAATCCATGGTATCAGTTTTCGATACAAATCAACTACACCCTGTATGTAAATGGTGTTTGAATTTTGTGCACCGCGCACTTAGTAAGAATCCATTTTTCGGGAATGTGATCTTTAACCTCCTTATACCCCGCTTAAATATTATTGTTACGCCTTATATGTAGTAAGTACATGTTTTGTAAATAACAAAATCAAAAGATTTAAATAACAAAAAATATCAATAATCAAATGATACGATAATGTATTCTCGAAACCCAAATAAACATTTATCATTTTAATTTATTATAAAAAATACTCGATGCGTCTGCTCATTCTCAAGTCTGACTTGTGTATCGAAATAACAAAATCAACAAAGTATCGAGTTTTGTTTATCGCGCTGCATTTAAAATCGATCAGAGCGCGCGTGTTGCTTTTCGTATTTTACTTCTGTCTCTATCGTCGGGTAGCACTTATCTGGGCAGCCATAACCTACCCATCAACACTGAGGTGATGGCAGTATCACAACGAGGCCATGATATTGATTACTTGACTTTCGCCTACTCACTTTTTTTTTTATTACATAATAGGCAAGTATTTGATCTCTATCTCACCTGATGGGAAGTGATGATGAGATCTACGATGGAGCATACTTGCCTAGGTAGGAAGGCGGCAGTAGATCGAGACGCTACATTCATTAGGCACATGCAGCGCAGCTGATCTGACCCGCCATCCATGAATGGCAACACCGAACATCATGTCGGAACACGGCTAGGCTGCTTGGCGACATGGCTTTGTTCAGTGGGTGTTGACTAACCACGGCCGAAGCCTACCACCAGTAGAGAGTTACTTGATAAATTCTCGCTTGAAAACATTCTCGCCAGTATTCCAATTCGTTTCAGTTTTAGGCCCGCGTCACGTGAACTACGAATGATCTCAATTAGAATATCGTGGGTATTGTATAATCTTTCACGTGTCTCGAGGATAAAGACCGGCAGAAAACCTTCCTCTTTTCTCTAATAACTTATATTTGCCAACATTATAATCAATGTCGTTTATTTTTTTTTTCATCCGCTATCGCTTGTTGGTTGTAACCCTTACTACTGACTCATTCCTATGTATTTATATTATGTTTACACTCACGTTTTGGGTCACTAAAGTAATATTGCATTTGCAGGGAATGTTAGTTATTCCAGCAAATGTGTTTCTGTTATTGTGTGTTACCGAAATAATATACATACCTTGTTTCTTCGTAAACTGAGAGCTGTTTGTAGCATTTTTAGGGAGGGAAACCTTTGAGGCGATATTATTGCATGCATCTTTATCTTTTTCAAAATATTTTTAGGCACAAAAAAAATCAGATAACTTTACATATCATCTTATCAATTTTACATAGATATTAAAAGCTTAAGAGATTTATAGGGGTCCTTTTGGAAGCTGTTGATCTCCCAAACGGACCACTATAAATATTTTAGGCTTGGTCACATCGGAATCATCTATTAACTTGTAAACGTAATAAAGAAAATACACTGCATAAAAATATTTTTATAATTCACTGTCCGGGTAACTAGCAATAAATCCTTCAACTTCATAGAATTATATATGTCTCACCAGATCGGCACATCGAATATGGTGCACCTGAGTCACGAGGACTTCTTCGAGACCAGCGCGCCGCTCGAGCCGAGCGCCGACCAGCCCGTTCCACGGAAAGATATCATGGAAATCAAACGACGACTGAATGCGAACCCGGAGGATCCTGACTTGCCAGGTAACTTTGAATATTTATTGCATACTGCAGATTATGTTCATCTAGCCTATAATAGCTCGGTTTGTGGGGTCAATGGTACATCCCTACCAGATCGCATGACAGAGACCAGAGACAAGATTATTGCTTTACGCATCGTGGTTGTCCAAATCATTTGGTAGACGCAGCATTCGCTAGATTTTTGGTCTAACGAGCGGTGAAACATAGCTTTTCTGCGTCGAAATCTTTTATACAGGTATGATACCATAGATAAATATTATGATTTGTTTTATTTCAAACAAATCTGGAGATCTCTCCATGGAATGCCAACCGAATATGAATGAGCTCTAGCTCTATTGTTACAAAGTTTTGTAAAGCAGGACTGTAAAAAAGTATCTAATCACACGTATTCTTTCAGCTCTTCAGCCTGCTCACATGCCTGTTCAGAAGAATTTAGCTACAGAAGCAGCACAAACTGCAACAGCATCCTCAGAAGTATTACCAACCGCAAGAGCAGTACCAGCCGCTGAGGGTCGTGAGAAACGGAGCGTTTTCTCCGACTCAAGTGCTGATAGCGTCGACGAATTCGCCGCACCACGTATCATGTCTAAAGCTGAAGAAAGGTACCTAGCCATTCAAGTTCAAACTAATTATTAGTAGTTGAATTCATAAAGGAATATGATGATAAAATACAAATGGTGTAGGTATGTTAACTGTGAATATTTAAAGTCATACTATTCAATCGTTTAGGAGAGACGATCCCATTCTGTACGCTAAATAATCACGACCGCAGATTCCTCTGCAAATAAATATGGCAGCTATATGTCATGTGACTACCGGGCAATCAGGAATGCGACCACCGGCTCTCGGGTTTCATCGTGAGAAACATTCATGGGCTTTGTTTGAATGCGATAGAAACAGATATTCGAAAAAAAAACACGTTTGTTTAAATCAAGCTAATTAAATAGTTCTGTCGTATTTGCTCTGGACTTAACGTTACTGCAATCGCCCGGGCCCGACTCATTATGTCAATATCATCAAGACTTGCTTAGTTTAGGACGAGATATTGTTCCTGGTTAATAGTATGGTCCCCATACTATTAACGCGTCTCGCCTTAACAGATACCGTTTCTTTAAAGAAAACATGATTCAGTATGCAACGAAAGATTCAATAATGTACTTCATAAGTACCTCAAGATATATAAACTCGTGAAACGAAGAACTCGATTATGAAATACGTGGTTGGAAAAAAAACCCCGGGGCAGCTAACATTACCAATTATTCTCAACGATGTAGATAACGCCAATAAACACTTTGATAGCTCCTAAAATTTGATCCATCGTTTATTACCTCTTCATTATTTTATACGCCTTTTCATCCGTTTGATCTTCAGATGTTTGACCTTCGAGCGCTAGGATATTTCCAATAAACTTTAATTGTGAACCCAGATGAAGAAAGATAATTAATCTTTTCTGAATAGGAGCTTTTGTTAGGAGCAATTTAATCTCAACACAAATAAATTAATTTATATCACTTTTCTATTATCTAGATTAAAAATAGAACAATGTGTTGAATATTATTCTGGAAAACGGTCCTTTCTAGATAATACCCGTGTGAAACAATTCAATATACAAGTTAAAACCAATTACATAACACGGTGGAATTGATTTCAGCAACCTGAGCAAATAACCACTTATAGAGTATTGGCCGTCTCTAGAGGATACACTTCGTAGTAGGGTTGCCACTCGTACTATATTTTAGTCAATAATACTATATTATATACGAAAAATACAATATTTCTAATTTTCACATTTTTTTTATATACATTGTGACTGGAACGCACCCGCAGCACTGCACGCATGGGGAATTTCAAAACAAATCGCATTCATGTCGCTCACTCGCTCATTCACGTATGCAGGCACGTCACGGAAAATAAATGCCAACTTTCTGTTATTGTCAATTTTGAATGCCACTCGATTTTTGAGGTGGTTATATGACGTGGTTGTTTATTTTGTACCATGAATATAAAAAAAAGTTATGCTCATGATTGTTCTGGTACGTCTCCCAAAAAAGAAAACCCACGCCTGAAACAAAATATAATGAATAAAAATAAGTGTGTATCTACATTTACACACATTGTAGTGTGTATGTAAATTTTTTTTGGAAATTTCCAAAAAGTATGTCATTATATATCTTCATATCACACATATACATTCATATCTTCATATGAAAAAATATGTACTTATTTTGCATTTTTTTCAAAAAAAAGGTGGCTACCCTGCTTGGTAGCAATATATGAGCAAATACAGCGACCAACTAGTTGGTAAACAATATCTAACAAATATTACGAGTTGAGAGCTTACGAGATAGATGTCATTACGTCTATTGTAGTTATCTATAACTTAACATAAAAAATAATAACCTATATTGCTTTTTAAAATTATCTAATCCAAAGTCCGACAATATATTTTATTGGATTATACCTGCATATAAAATAGGCAAATGTAGAAAATAATAACACAATACTTTTCCTTTGCCTATTTTAAATCTCATTTTACAGAAAAAAATAATTAAGCAGTGATTTAGCGAGTAGCCGCCGCCCCCTGGCGAGCGGTGCGTAGCTGTCATAGATAAAAAATCAACCACAGACTCTTTGAGAATCACAGGCGTTAACATTGAAGTAATCGTGTCATTTGTTTTGACAGAATCGAATCGCAAACTGAACTTAATGTGCTTATAGTGGCGCCCAACGTGGGGCTGTACGATGGTTGTTCGTAGCGTTTTACAAAAAAATCACAGACATTATTTTACACACACGACTAAAAAGATTTAAATTCAGTATAGCGACGGCAAATTATCAAGCAACGGGTAGGGTTCTTAATATGTTAAGTGTAGACAAAGTTGTAAGAATTTGTATCGTTTCTGTAAAGCTTGACTTACTTGATAGACTTTGTAAAGCTATTATTTAACGATAGTTTGGATCATAGGAATATAATGGGGACATTTTGCGAGGGCGCTGAACTCTCGGTCAAATGAAGCCATAACAGTCAAAAGTAATTTGAATTAATAAATGGTAATACGGTCTTATAAAGAGGTCGTTGAACAATAATAATACATAAAACCGTAGCATATTAAAAAGATCAAACAGCTCAGCCATGTACTACAACATATTTTCATAATAAAAATATTCGTGTTTCAAAGAACTTATACATTTACAAGACAACCTCTGGCTGTAGCCTTATGATATTATGAAGAAAATTTTACTTAGATATTATTTTTTGAGACCCACATTTGCATCGCTGTCAGCGCATCTGTAAACCTATGTATATCACTATGCCATGTAGATAGTAGGCATGAACTTTGAAAGCCTTAAATACAGCCAATCGAGTTATTGAATCTTTCCATTCAATTCACGGAAACGCCTCTAATGGAAACGCGTAGCGTATGAAAACATTTGATCACTCGAATAAAACATTCAAACTCATAACTGAAGGCCCCTGATCGCTCGGGTAAATATATATCCTACCACGTGCTGCGTGTGCCCACACCCCCTACACTCAAAGCTACAAGTAAAAATATACTCACAATATAATACATAAGGTACGTAATTACATTGTTTCAGACGCAAGACCAAGAAATTCCCAGGCAGCTCGGAGGCCAGTGGGAGCGCTAAGATGGCGCTGCACACAGTTACGCGCACTATTCGCAACAGTGACTTTGAGGTAGAGCTCGAAATTAGGCACCTTATACTTAGTATGTCTGTTTGTATGTTTGACTGTTAAATAGCTGAACAGATTTATATGAGAATAGCTGTGCCCACGTCTTCGTTCGCATGAACTTTTTGCGAAAAGAAATAGCCTACATCCTTCCTCATGATGATGCAGTAATTTCCACAATTACAATATTATAATTAAGTAACATTTTAGCTGAATTTCTAAAACTGTTTGACAATTTCAGGAAGGCAACAGGCGTCCGTTTGTAGCGGCCCATTTCCACGGAAACACGTCACATTTGAGCACCGAACTTCACGAACATTATAAAGGTAAATAGACTTAACACATAAGGCATTAAAGTAAATATTCCTATAATATTCCTATGCGAGTCTAAGACTTGATCATTTTGAAAAATAACCTTCTTTTTCAAAATCATTGGAATATATTTAATTAATTACACGATAAAATAATATCCCAAAATATTTATGTTTTAACATAGCATAAAGAGGTCTATTTTTTAATTTAAAATCTTGATAAGTACAAATTAATTTATACAGTCAGCCTCATAAATATGATAATAGAATTGTAACACTGCAATAACCAGGGTGAAATATAAGTAAATTCATAATCTTATGAATTTGAATAATGAAAGAAAACCTGTCATAATATTATTGTAGCATTTTTCTCGTAGCAACATTTATATTTATGAGTATAAACCACAAAATGGCTGACATTATTGCGACTTGAATGTCGTGGCGGTAAATGTGATGTGATATTAGACGATAGCATATTTTTTTGCTTTCTTATGAACTATATTTTGCAAGACCAAGACAAAGCGCAAGAGTCTCGCAGAGTTGTAAAGCAAAAACTGAGAGACTCTTGTGTCTTTGGGCAACACTAATATGGATATTTATTACTGATGTCAACCATTAGTTTTAATCATGGCATTTGATTAAAAATAATATTTGACAATGAGAAAGACATTGAATAGATGACGCGTCTATACCTATATATTAATATACTGATGTAAGACGAATAGGTAGTCAGCTGGAAAAAATGCATAAAATAAAAGATTAATCATTTCTTTCACCTTTGCCCTAGGCCGTGCTGCCTTTGTCCATAACTTATGTGATTTATTTTATTTATGCGAAAGTTCCTCTGAAAATAATGTCCTCTCCACTCCTTTTATAGCCTTTATGGGTCCATAAAATAAATTGTTCCAGGTAACGGCCTAGTGCGTGTCGCTCACGGCGCGGCGCACGACGTGTGGTACCCCGCCCCGTGGACCATCACCGCGCCGCACCCCCGCCCCACCCTCACCAGGAACGGACACGTCCACGTGCACGACACCGGCATATACTTGGTCTATGTACAGGTACGTAGTCTGGATATAATAAACCTCTAGTAGGTACCTACATCAAGCGCTACCTAGAATACAAATGTCATCTCCCAGCTGCCGCCCACATGCCAATGCAGTTAACGCTTTGTATAAATAATACTAACTATGTTATGCTATGCTATGTTATGTTATGTTGTTATGCTTTGTAACTCTACTGGTGGTAGGCTTCGGCCGTGGCTTGTCACCACCCACTGAACAAAACCATGTCGCCAAGCGGCCTAGCCGTGTTCCGGCATGATGTTCGGTGTTGCCATTCAAGGATGGTGGGTCAGATCAACTGCGCTGCATCAAATACTATAGATCAAATACTTGCCTATAATGTAATAAAAAAAAAAAAAAATATATTTATGGATTAAATCCCTGCCGTGCGTTTATGCGCCTAAACTAAATACTAGGCAATAGTAAAAATAACTCCTTTAAGTCCTGTTGTGCATGGTTGTACTTTATGGAATTTGTAAAATGTCGATGTTCCGAGTACTAGGTTGTTTCGCACCACGGTCCGAAAAGCTAAAGGATAAAATAAAAACATAAGCTGATTCGCATCGTGCTGCGAAACGATAAAGTTCCCAGCTTTACATGCAAGCTCCGGCAAAGAAGTTAAGCTAACAAAGAAGGACATGGATAGCTACGCGAAAAAAATATTGCACACTTTTGCCTATGTTATCAGCTGCCTACTTTTTCGAATAAATCTCTCCCTCTTTTGATCTATAAATCCGATTGTAATTCGCAAATGGACCCATTAGTAAGTCGATGTATGTGTTTATAAGTTATATTTCTTAAATAGGGTTTAGGTACGTGTCTTGATAAAAACGATTTATGTGACTGAGTGTACCCGCCTTTTGAGTCGGGTCACAGAAGAGGTCGCGTGTAGGGGATTAATATCGTCTGGGTTTTAGATTTACTTGGAAAATCATATCGGTACTTACCAAATCGTATCCTAATGGATTCTAGGAAAAGTTAATTTAATGTTTCTTATAAATGTACATTATGACTACATTTCTTATATTTTATTTATTGATTTCTTATATTTACACAAAGTATTTGCGTCAATATGACTGTCCTCCTCGTCCTTAGCTGTAAAGCAGCCGAAACATCTGGAACGTAAAAAAATATAATATAAACGCAATAAAATCCTTAAAATTAGTTTTATTTCAATAATATTTTATTTTCAAAGTATTTTTTGTTTACAGATTTACTACCTAGATAGCCACGACGTCATCTCCTGGGTACTGCACCGTACCAACCCCGAGATTGAGGGTCGGGAGACCATCCTCCAGTGCGCACAGTCCACCCACTCCACAGAACAGATGGACAAACCCAACTCTTGTTTCTCAGCCTCCGCGGTATTCCTCAAAGTTGGTGACAAACTTGCTGTCAGAAATACGGGAGGTGACAGACACGCTCTCATGCAGGCTGAGAAGAGTTTTATAGGACTCATCAAACTTGCAGATGCAGAGGATCCTACATTGGAGTTGTAGATTCTTTAGTGTACCATTGGTTTTAAAAAAAGAAGTTTGTTTATTGCCGTATTTCAAAGTTTTTTTTTTCATTTTTCGTGTTTGCTCTGAGCACAGATAACACCCGTTTTTTGTTTTCTTTAACATGATGAACTGTGCCAGACTTTCATGTACCTGCTCCATTTTTTTTTTTGTAAAACCTCGTTAATTGATCATAAAACATTACGGTTTACAGGACGATTTGCGAACGCTTGCGTGTAAGCCGGGCATTATAGTTTTTTTTTATCTGGATATATTTTGTAACAGCTTTACATATATATTAGATGGTAGTGATATTTAATAATTATAGTCAAGAAAGTGCCATTGTTGTGGAGAGCTGTAATTAATTAAGGAACAAATTACATTTTGTGTTTGACGGTATTATTATACGGTAAAATATTGGACCGACCTCGCGTTGTACTTCTTTTGAGGTTTGGAGCATAGAGTAAATATAGCAATTCAGTGTTGCCAGATGTGATTTTCTATTTCTACCCAAATTTGAAATAATTTTTCTCCAAAATGATACAATTTGCTTGTGTTTTACCCAAAGGCAAAAAGTTAATAATATCGGCTTAGCTTTTTTGCCTTTTTCTTATTTTTTCCTTGAAATACTGTTCTAATTTCCAAACTGAAGCAGCAGAATGACCTTTTTTTTTTCGTTACGCATCGCCTATCCCATTTTTTTTTACATTACTGCATGGGTATTTTTTTCTCCAAATTATTCTCCAAGAATTTCATATCTCCAAAATTTCTCCAGAGCCAAAATTTTTACCCAGAATTGCAAAAAAAATACCTAATCTGGCAACACTGCCGTAATTATTGTTGCCATACAATAAAATTACGATAAAAACATATGTAATGAAGCAAAATCATGACGCTTTATTTTGTAACTTGTAAACAATTATTATTATAAGTATTTAAAAAGAACACATTTCTATGGAATTGAGAAATATTATTTACCGAAATCAACTGTAACTAAATAGATAGGAATTTATTCCTAGCCCTTTCATATTCCTGCGATATGAAAAGGACAAGGATTTAGTACCGATACTATTGTATAAGAATGATGTAGTCTTACGGAATCATTATGAACTCGTGAAAGATCTGTTACTCATACCATTGATATTATAAGTACCTACTAACGTTGAAACTTAAAGTAATTTATTTGTACGAATATTAGGTATATACTTATTTAAGTTATAGATATGCAATGCATACTTGCATTTTCGATATTAATGTTTTGTAAGTGCAAAAATAAATAGTATTAAAATATTTATAAAAGTTTTTAACTCAACCCTGACTTGCTGAAATACCTGGAAAAAAAACAAAGTGATACAAAGACGATTGATGCAACAAAAAAGGTTTTTAATTAAGTAGGTACCTAGCTTATGTCATCCTGTAAGATTTGCCGTTGTAAACTCATACGAAACTCAATGTTGAGATATAACACTTCCCACAAAAAAACAATTGAATTGAGAACCTCCTTCTTTGTTTTGAAGTCGGTTAATAATAGATGATCACAATAGGTCTCAAACCGCAACTACCTATTGGAAGGAATTGATGAAAATTTACATGGTGATAGCTTATATAAGGTATAACAAAAATAATGTAAAATATTTAGCCAATGAATCAGTAAGTTATAAGAATCACGTTGATTTACAAAAAAAATGTGTAAATGATGTTTGTTTTTTAAACAAGGCAAGCCAGTAGCGTTTGGCCATGCACGCACGGTACAGGGTGTCATTTTATAAATGTCTAATAATTTAATTTATTCCTTCGGGAATATTATGTATATAACCTACTATTAAATACATCATAGAGGGGAAAATCGAAGGAAAACGTGGACGAGGAAGACCAAGAATAAGCTATACATGAGTCAGATTAAAGAAAGGATCGGTGTCATGTCGTATAGGGAGGTGAAAGAAGCTGCTCTAGATAGAGACAGGTGGAAAGAGCTTCATCAGCTACACCGACAAGGGTCTAACCCTTAAATTCGAAGAAGAAGAATCTACTATTAGAGCTGTAAAAATATTTTACACTATTATTGTTACACGTTAGGATATAACACATATAGAATAATCAATTTACTATAGAGTTACAACGCCTATTAAAACCGTTGTAAATGGATGAAAACTTTTTATTAATTAGGCGATATATTATCTACCCTGTAGTGTTAAATAATATCAGCTTCAGCGGCTTCGCCCGACAATTTCATTAGACGACAAGACGTCCCCGCATTCCTCGCACGAGCAACGCCGGAATGCTGGTGAGGTACACTCACTCACGATATTGTTTACATAAATGTTTATTAGTTTTTAAAATCACTAGCTATGCCCGCGACTTTGTGGGTCCTCAGACGAAGAAATAGCATAGACGGAGTGTCGCTTGAACAATTATGTCGATTTCTGTAGAACTTGCGGATTCGCCTTCGCATGTATTACACTAATCAGCATGGTTTTTTGTATTTCAATATGTTGTTGACCACACTCCGTCTACATATGAGTATTATTTCTTTGTCTAAGGTTACGATGATTTTGTCCCGAGAAATGGAAAGACAGCTCCGGGATTGTCAAAATACTAAAGTACCTATACGTGCACGTCACGACTACTGTACTACCATAATGTATTGTTTATTATTGTGAGTGAACCGCTGCTGTTGTTCCCTGTACAATTGTTATTAGTCTTTATTGATTCTCGAAGTGCTGTACTATGGCTGTGTCGTAAGTATAATATATAATATTGGTGAAGGAGCACATATACTATATAAGATATACTTATTTCGCAAAGTATTTTTTTTACCATTATTTTTTTAATTTCATAATCCGAATTTTATATCATGAAACATACATCCAAACATCCAGATGTTTCCAGTTAGGTTTTTTTCAGATCGATCTAAATAAATGATACTGACGAGCGAAGGTGTGAGGCGAGCGTCCGTTTTTAAGATCACGAAATCCAGATCACGGAATTCCGGATGTATAAACCCGTCCTAAATGTAGACGATATTTAAAAAAAAGTAATTTTAAAAGCAAAACTAAAAGTAACAAAGATTCGCAAACTCAAATAATACCTGCCTAGTTAATACGTTAAGGTCATGTTTTACAATGTGCTAGTAAAACCTATCCGTAACATTTAACGGGTGGCCAGTAGAAAAATCTTTGTAAAATCCTCTATTTATTTAGAAGTCTACGGTTGGTGGACATTTCATTCACACCACAACAAGTCGGTCGTCTCCGCGAACAGATTAATGGTAAACTCTTGAAATTGGAGTGACGAGCTCTGTGATTGGGTACGTAGAAATGTTTATAAACTCAAAGCCATGAAACCGTTGAAACTCCAACCGCTTTATTAATAATGTTACCTAATTAACTCGCGCGAGGCCGCCTATTGCTTTGATGAAAGTGTAAATGGCTTTATGTGTACACGCGGTTGTACAAGTAAATAGCTACTCATTTCAGACTAATTACGAAAGCTCTAATTGCCTTTTTCATAGACTTATTTGGTATAAAAGACTGAAAATAGGGTCTTTCATGAAAGGACAAGCGATTTTTTTGGAGCACTATTACATTTCATTTTGAACTTTATTCACATTATATTCACACATTGTACATATATATATATATATAAATATATATATATATATATATATTTTCATGTTATGCAATATGATTCCGAAAAGGCTCAGTTAAAGCGCATTTGTAAAAACTATGTGAAGTCAGAATATTGATAAGTCGATTTTAAAAATATTTTTTTTACCCCACTAATTAAAGTTGTAATTTCTTGCGAATAACTTATTTTTGATTAATTGTCATATCCGTATTCTGACTTCAAATAATGTTTACAAACGTGCTAAAGAAGTCCAGGCTACAGACTTAGTATACTCTTTCTACATTGTCCTGTCGAAGTAGTCTCTTCCATACATATAACGTAAAAAAAATTGTATATGAGCCCAATAACTGGTCATCCCGAGAATTCCCGCGACTACCGTTGGCAATATCGAAGGAATGCGAGGGCAGTGCCGCGAGAGAGATGCAATGCGTTGACAAGCGTCAAAGCATATGACTCACATTCTCGCGACTTCGCGAGCCTTCTCGCATGTATCTAAGCGAATTTGACGCTTCCCCTTTGCTTCCTTTTCGCAGCAACGCTAATAAACCTGGTCAGTCACAATTAAAGTATGTTAGTAGAATGCCTGTTGAGTTAGCTGGTGGAAAACTACTGTGGTGTTATAAGTTCACATTATATGTATATAGACGTACATAATTACGTAACGACATAATTATTTTGTTGCCGTACATTATGCAGTATAAGGAAAAGCTTACGGTGCCCGCTAGACGCTGAACTCAGTGGGTATAAATCAGTCACCCTGTCACCTGGAAACCTTGGCCTTGAATCCGACCAATTCGCTTCACATGAATATAAATGTTTCACCATAGTAAATACATCGCAGTGAAAGATATACGCATCATTATTTTTATGAATTCACATTAAAAAGTCCAACAACCTGCCAGCTATCCTGCCTGGTCCAAAACGTCGGCAGTGTAGTTAAAAAAAAAACCCCCGATAAAATATCACAATGCAACATGAGAGAAGTATAATAAATTGAGGAACCTACAACTGACCCTCGGCTCGTCAACTTTTCGAATTATAAACCAAACAAGTTGATTAATAATAAGAGAAGCCATGAAAACCGAACTCCTCTGAGATGTCAATTGAGAATCTATCCGTCATGAGAGTCGGGACCCTGATTAATATGCAATTAAGGTACAAAACAATAAAAAAAATTTTTTACCTAAATTAGCTCTTCGAAACGTATCATTTAGTAAAGGTACCTACTTTTTTCTTCGCTTCTTCATAGACAAAAACTAGGGATGTTCTTAAACACCTACTTATACTTAATATTTTTTAAATATCGGTACACCTACTATACGGTCCCACACTAAGCAACGCTTGTATAATGGGTACCGTAAAATGGCCTGAGGGCGAACTCAGTATATAATACTTATATAGATATTAAACATCCACGACTCAGATACCTCAGATAACATTCAAAAATTCATGCTACACAAAGTTCGTCCCTACCAGGATACGAACCCGAAACCCTCGGCACAGAAAGCGGGGTCACTACCAACTGCGCTAATCAGATCGTCGCTCCTAAACATATACCGCCCAGCATCTGAATTGCTAAGACAGGTATATCGACCAACCCGCATGCAAATCGCCTGTTCCAAACTCAGCTAGTTCGTATAAATGTAGATACATTAATTACTTGATTGAATAAATTCTCCAATAATTGCGTCCATTTTACGTAGGTAACTCATTAAAATCTTATAGATAACACCAACACAAAAAACGGTTCGCATTCGAAGCAGCCACATCGCTGGGCGTACTTTCTATTAAATGCTTCAGCGAAAGAATGGAAGCCTTATCACTCGCCGTAAAACCTCGTTCATAAAGTGGTTTTAAGCACCAGTGACAGTAACACCTTTCTAGGTTTTATGTGTCTAAGTACGAGGGTCTGGAGCATGTGGTAAGTAATAACTATAAATAACAATGTACTTAACGGTCTTGAAATGGTTTTTGATGCAGAGTTAATTGGAAGTTGAGCATGTGGCAAAAATAATCTATACATATAAATAAAATTGGAGTGTCTGTTTGTAATATTAAAATAACCGCTTTTTACTAAGTGCATTTGGATGTATACACGTTACCTATACCGAAACAACATTTTTTACAATTTTTGTCTGTCTGTCTGTCTGTCTGTCCGTCTGTCTGTCTGTCCGTCTGTCTGTCTGTCTGTCTGTCTGTCTGTTTGTTCCGGGTAATCTCTGAAATGGCTGGACCGATTTTGACGGGAATTTCACTGGCAGATAGCTGATGTAACAAGGAGTAACTTAGGCTACTTTTATTTTAGAAAAAAAAATAGGATCTCTCGAAAAAAAATTAAAACCAATGTTGCAGCGCTGCGCCTGCTTAAAGTTTGATAGCAACAATCTGCAATGCGTCCCGCGGGATCAGAACGCGAGCAGGCTGTTGCCAACGGTTGAGACGTTGTTAAATACCACGCAGACGAAGTCGCGGGCAACAGCTAGTATAATAATATAATTAGGTATTTTCGATCTTAGAATACTTATGTAAATATAAGTTTTTTGTTGTTGCATATATATCTTATAAAAAACTGTCATTCAGAAGCTTTAGTTGTACTAATAAATTATGTTTTATAACAAACTGTAATCTATACACATATAAATAAAATTGGAGTGTCTGTTTGTAATATTAAAATAACCGCTTTTTACTAAGTGCATTTGGATGTATACACGTTACCTATACCGAAACAACATTTTTTACAATTTTTGTCTGTCTGTCTGTCTGCCTGTCTGTCTGTCCGTCTGTCTGTCTGTCCGTCTGTCTGTCTGTCTGTCTGTCTGTCTGTTTGTTCCGGGTAATCTCTGAAATGGCTGGACCGATTTTGACGGGAATTTCACTGGCAGATAGCTGATGTAACAAGGAGTAACTTAGGCTATTTTTATTTTAGAAAAAAAAATTTGATCTCTCGAAAAAAAATTAAAACCAATGTTGCAGCGCTGCGCCTGCTTAAAGTTTGATAGCAACAATCTGCAATGCATCCCGCGGGATCAGAACGCGAGCAGGCTGTTGCCAACGGTTGAGACGTTGTTAAATACCACGCGGACGAAGTCGCGGGCAACAGCTAGTCTATACATCTTCTCTATAAATAAAATTGGAGTGTCTGTTTGTAATATTAAAATAACCGCTTTTTACTGAGTGCATTTGGATGTATACACGTTACCTATACCGAAACAACATTTTTTACAATTTTTGTCTGTCTGTCTGTCTGTCTGTCTGTCTGTCTGTCTGTTTGTTCCGGGTAATCTCTGAAATGGCTGGACCGATTTTGACGGGAATTTCACCGGCAGATAGCTGATGTAACAAGGAGTAACATAGGCTACTTTTATTTTAGAAAAAAAAATTGGATCTCTCGAAAAAAAATTAAAACCAATGTTGCAGCGCTGCGCCTGATTAAAGATTGATAGCAACAATCTGCAATGCGTCCCGCGGGATCAGAACGCGAGCAGGCTGTTGCCAACGGCTGAGTCTTTGTTAAATACCACGCGGACGAAGTCGCGGGCAACAGCTAGTTTTACATAAATAAGTGTTGAATTTACAAAACACTTGCCGCAAACAAAACATATAGTAACAATGTTGCATACAATCTGCAACGAAACATGTCACTTGAAATTGACCCGTACAACATTGCACAATAAAACAATGTGGCTTAAGCGCAAAACTATAGCAATAAAAGAGCAATGTGCACGCGTCCTAGCAGCCCGCCCGCCCCCGGTATCGATCGCTCGCGTTATATAACCCTTCCCCGCGCCGCCCGCCCAGCCCCCGTCGCACACAAGATACCTTGCTATAATCATTTATAAGTCAGGTTCCGCAGCCGGCAGTCCCGAGCCTTTTGCGAACCCTAAAAAAGCTTGTGCGCATAGACAACCGCGCCACTTGTCTGAAACCGTTTCAGTTGTTTTCTGAATGCTAAGGTGTGCGAACGCTTGCGAATAATTTTCAGTGTTTTTGTGTACAAACGCGAATAAATGTACTAAAAGGTAAGTAAAACAATTACTAAATTAACGGTAAATGCTTAAAATGGAACAAAATATGTTCTTTGTTCGATTTTTGAATTCTCAAATTGGATTGGAGGATTTGTTTAAGGTTCGGTCATTGTTAGCATGGGTTTTATGTGGTAATAAAAAGGCAATTAATCAGGTCAGGTCAAGCCGGGTCTACTTAATTGTTTATTAAATCAGCTGATAACGAAATTGTTCAGGGGTGCTCGAGTACTGTGAGATGAGTTAGTTCATTTCAATTTCTCGTTAATGAGTGAATTTGTGGAGAGACGCGTTAATGCTTTTGGTGACGAGGGTGATCAGGCAAAGTGATGAGTGATGTACCTAATCTGTCTCTTTTAATTCTTTATTATAAATAATGAACCTCGACATGTTTTTCAGCCAGCTTTCTTTTCATGATAACATGACATTAATTACTGGAGTTAATTACCACGTAGTGTATTCGTCTGACCGTAGGCCATTCAGATAACTTTAACGGGTCGCGATTCGATTCCCGTGTAAATTACGGGATCGCTGTTTGCGTTTGATATGGTATTATTAATCATTTTGTGAAGTCAGAATTTCGATACGTCGATGTCAAAGTGCTGACTCGAAATAATGATTCCAAATTCGTTTAAGATGCTTAGGAATCCTCCAGTATACTCGTATATCCAGGTGTCCAGTCCAACAAGTCGGTTGGAATCGTTGGCTAATGTATTTACCAATAATGCATGTTTGAGAGACAGATGAGCGAGATCCAAATATAGCAACGGGGGTAGTTGTTTAATCACAGTTTAGAAAGTTTTTATATTATAATAAATTAACCATAGTAAACAACATCCCTACTTGTTGTTCAACTTTATCGCCGATAATGGAATTATCCCAACTACGAATATATTAGTTTCATTTGTCATCTCTGGTGGGGCATGTTGTATGATCTATTATTTTTGGCGTCAGCAATGAATTACAACATTTTATGTGGGTGAAGGAACTTTGTAACTGCCCTTAAATTCTGGGTAAATAACAATTTGGTGTAAAAACAGCTTAAAGAAAATATTTTCGTGTTCGCTGTAAGAAACATTTCTTAAAATTAACATCTTGGGCCCGGGTTTGTTACGCGGAGCCAAGAAAATAAGGAAAGTACCTACTAAGAAGGTTGTTCAAGGAAAACGAAGTAATGAACATCACTGCGACTTTAGAACTTTACCACCAAATTTATAGTAGCTCACAAAATCCTTTGTGAAATTTGAGGCAATTATCACATACTATATCAACAAAATAGTGTGTTTTTTACACCTAATTAAACATTAATTTCAAGTTTTCCCTTGTTAAACTCTTATGTTTGACGAAGGAATAGTATAATTTAGATGTAGGTACCCGTAATACTGTTTAGCTGATATTTCATAAATAGGCTAAAGTTATTATCGATAATTAAATTTATATAATGTTTGCACGGCTTAAGGCGGAATTTGGCGATCACTGCTTTTCCCCATATTGTTACATCTTGACAACACCCGTATTCTTAATAAATGACTTTGAGTTTATTGTTACATTCGTGTATATATCATCAAGATCGATATCTAAAATTGAGATAACTTACGTACATACATAATGTAACGCAATCTCATAAAACATTCTAATAATTATATTTATAGTTCGACATAGCATGTTTTTGTATAACCTTCTCATGTTTTTGAAGAGGTTTTCTAAGAATAATAAAGACCAGTGTGGGTAGTACTTATAAGCTTACAGACAAGCCCACCAGTCTGGGCTCGCATCGGTCTATCATCGTTATATATCATACAATATATAAAACTATGTTGTTTGTTATTTATATAATATTATATACGCTTTTTATGTACCTATGTAGAAGATAGCCGCCGTGCCTCAAGTGATTTAGGCATGATTATGACACAAAATTTACTGAATTTAGCTACTTAATAATTGAATAAGGTACCTGGCCCCTGGGTGATATAATGCCTTATCTTTGTATTTTATTGTATCATATGCTGACTTGAGATGGATATAGAGGTATTTATTTATTTAGATAAGCAAAAGGGCATACGCCAATATCTTTATATAGACATAAAGAGTGTCATTTCATCCAAAGTGCTGACTCACTTAAGGTTGCCCTGACATGAATATTATACAAGGACAGGAACAACAGGTGTTTCTTGTTGTATATAAATAATTTGAAGTTTGTAATCCAATTGAATATATAAATTCAATGATGTTCGTTAGTAAGCGCATAACTTGAAAACGGCCGAGCCCATATGACATTTTTTTTCTAATGTTCTTTATAAGTCGAATTCCAAATGAAATTTTGGAAATTGGAAATGTTGTAGAAATGGAAAATTCGTAATAATCTGAAAGTGCATTTTTCAATGGGATTAGCACAGGGCAACGTCTGTCTGCTCTGCAAGTTATATTATTATTTTTTTAAATGACTCCTCTTACCCAGTACAGAGAAAGGCTCTCGTATCTTTTGACATCCAATGTACTTAAATGTTACTTATAAGTCATTTATAATAAAAACTCAAATTTTAAACGTAATTTCATATTTAAATTCGTTTCCCGTACTTACGTCTGCGTAAAATGATGTCAAGTTAGCTAAATCGATTTAGCGGGAGGAGGGTGACCTTAATGGAATCCAGAACATCCCAGGGACTCCATTTAGCCCTCCCTCCAGCTAACTTATCACGTTTAAGTATTTCTGTACTTTACTGAATATAATCGGAATGATTCTTGAAATGTTAATCAAATTGGAAGTCCTTCGTGTGAGTCTTTATTATCTTAGCCTGACTCGTTAGAATAGGTGTTGTGTTACATAACTTTTTGCTGACAAAGGCGCTTACTTTTGAGATACGAAATAAAAATGTATCGTAGATGTGGTTCATATGTATCTTAACTGTAGGCAATACATTACAAACCCCATGATTTTGCGAAATATAAAACGCAAGTTTTTTTAAATTTTATATTCCATTTAGAATTCTCTTAGAGTAAACTAAAAATAATTTAAAAGTAAAATACAAAGTTGGTGCACGGAAAATTATTGTCCGGCGGAATAAATTTTCTCGTTTTTACGTAGCTTAAGGAAATACTTAATTAGTTCGCGTTATGAAAGCGCTCTTTTAATTTGTGCAGCTTGTTTATGTAAATTTACTTATTATCTCGAAGGCATACAACAGTGTTTTGTAGCAATTTAAGGGGCAGCTTCTTTTTTACCAAGTATACAGCTATTTAGCGGACGACAAAAACGGTGGAGGTTCTCACTTTGTTTCCAGTTTGGGCGGATACTGCAATAGATAGAATCATGTAACACCTCGCGATATTATTATTAAAATTTGTTACACGTTAAATTGAAGCGCAATTAATTAACGCTTCAATTCTAAATCTGAAATACTTTTGTTTTTATTAATTACGAAATATATTAAAGAAAAACTTACCATTGTAAAATCGACTAATCGCTTGGCAATGTTCCCAAAAGGCCTGACCTCTTTACCGCGTTGAGTGGCAATGTTGATTCCTTGTGCGAGATACGAGCCAGCGCTCTGGAGACCAATTTCTTCCATCTGCCGTTTCGCAAAATTAAGTCTATGGGTTTCTAATAATCTGCTATTAATTACAGACACAAATATCGTCAATCATCATGGGCCTAATATGGCTATTAGCAGTCGCGTGCGCGGTGGTGTGCGCAAGCGCAGACCGCGGCGGCTCATCTCTGCGCGGCGCTTTGGAGGCCTTGCAGCGGAGGCAGCGCGGACAAATGCGTGGACCCATCCTGCCTCAGCCTGACTATGATGCACTTTATGAATTTGTGCCTCCACAGGGCTATCCAGGTACGAAATATCCCAAATAAAAAAAAGGAATAACTTAGAGTGCCAACGAGTCGTATATCGTGAATAATTAAATCTGCATTTCACATGCTTTTAAAGGGGTCCCGTGTAATAACGCTTCTAAATTTAAATTATTATGGATTTATTATTAATTGGTTAAGAAATGTATAAATATTAACAATTGATGTGGATTTATGGAGACTATAATAGATGATTTAGCCTGTACAGTATTTTTTTTTAATCTAAGTTTGAGGAAAATAAACTAAAGTGTAATGCCATAAATTTCATACAACAAATGGATACAAGAATTCATCATCATCATTTTCTTTGCCTTCCAGAACCCGATTACGCAGCCGATATTGACGATCTAGATGACGAACCAGCGCCGAAATATATCGTCAATTTGCTCGACGAACACGACCGACCACCGAAAACTTACGAGTATAAAGTAATGGAGAAAAAGAATACAGCTAAATCAGACAAAAAGGAATCAGCATTTCGTGAAAGGAGCCATCATTCAGACAATGAGAGACTTCGGGAACTATTCATGGATAAAAACGAGCCTGGCGACAAGAAAGTACTTCCAGATCGTTCCGAAAATGATGCTGACTACGTCTTACTTTTGGATCAGCTTTTCCCAAAATACAAATACGATAAAGAACATGCCAACAATGACGAAACCGCATCACATGGCGTTGTTAAACTTTACAAAGGAAAAATAGTGAAGAAGCGGTATTCCGATAATTGGGGCCCTATTGCGTTTAAAAGGAAACGTAGTTCGGATTCAGGATCCGACCGACCAATTATGTTTGATTATGAAGGTAGAAAAAATCCTGCTGGGACAGAAGATCCAAACTATAACGCATACGATCTTACTGATGACGATAAAGATGATTTGCGAGAAGAATATGCTATCGCGTTTCAACCACTAGATGATGATAGTCTATCTGATTTAGCAGACGATGAACAATATGGATACGATGGCATCGAGAAACGTTTTCCTGTTAGTAAGCGTAGCAGTGGGTCTTACAATTTAAATTCACAGAAAAAAAGGTTTGCTCAAATTCAAAACAAGCGCGAAACTGCGAAATCATTCCGAACGAGTTCAGGTACTGATCCGAAGTTACTGAAAGACCTATCCAAAATTTTTGGTGATGCCGACATAGAAATAATAAAAGTGCCAGTGAAACGAAGTAGTGATCATGAGGAGCATGAAGTAAAACCTCCACTGGTGGCTTCAAGTCACAATGATACACATCACGTACACAACAACAACACGGAGGATTATGATGACGATAGTCACGAGCATCATAGACACAACATGCACCATCCTGGACTTTCTGGCAAAGTAGAAATAGAACACGAACATGAAAATACCCACTCTCATAACCTCGACCATACCAATGACCACGGTGAAAAAGAAAAGTCAATAAACATAAAGAAGAAATCAATTGATTGGTCAGATTACTTTGGAATAGATAAACGCAGTAAGAAACCAGTGTCATTTGTAAACGACTTAACTCAAGATAGACTTAGAAAACAATACTTTGATACATTCAACAAAGAAGTAGTTTTTCCTGTGAATTCATTTCGAAAACACAGTAACGTGAAGAGAAATTATGTTCAAACCAGGCCTAATGAAGAAACTGAGATTGAAATTGACAGGGCTCATGTCAAGGTTCAAAATGATGATAAGAGAAACACGGCCAATGACAATAATTCAAAGTTGGACAATATTGACAAGAAATTAAGGAGCATGGAAGGGTTGATAGTAGATGAAGCATTACATTATTCTCAAGCAGGAGATGACTTGGATTCAAAGGAAGAACAAGAAATGAAAGAGAAGTTGCTATCCCGCCTGGCGGCTGCTTATAGCTTGGAGAAAATGAGAAAAGCTCTTAAAGAATTCAAGCAAAGCCTGCAAATTCAAAAAACCAAAATAAACGTGGCGCCTTCCACGATCCCGACTGATGAGACTAAAGCTAAACGCGTCGCCATGAAGAAGGAGAAAGTAGAGCTTGTTAGTAACGACATTCCAGCTTTCGATAAAACTGACGAAAGGAGCAACGATTTTGAAGACGAACAAGGCGCTGGTCACTATTTAAATGGAAAAATTGAGGAGCAATTTTCTGAAGGATATATGGGTGGTAGTGGCAGATATCACATTCCAGTAATGTCAACAGGTATAAACAAATTCCCATAACGTTACACGAATACCTAAATATAATTGTATAAGAAACATAAAAATAATTAGTCTTATTTTTACAGTTGGTGCACCAAGCGCATGTCCGGTATTAGCAAAGATCGTGCAACGTTGCCGTGGTGTCGATTTATTGGCTGGTGATCGCGGACAATTATTCCTCCCTCTTTGCAGCTTGCATCAGATCTGCTATCTTTGCGTAAGTCTTTCTTGTACAAATAAGCATTGTTACATATATAAGAATATAAAGCTGATAACAAATACTTTATAACATCCTTTTCATAGGGAGAGGCTCCACCAACGACATGCGATTTAGTATTCCTATCTGAGGCGGACACGACTTGCGAAGGTGATATGGGCTGTCAACGCGCGGCGCGTTCGGCACTTATGGCGCTGCGGGAGCTTCACGACAACTTAGCGGACGAGCTGGATGGCGAGTGCGAGGCCAGCCCCTGCCTGCCAGCAACCCTCAGGCTGAACATTGGTTGGCAACATGCCCTGCAGCGATAGACGACGGACTTCTGCATGCGAATAATACCGACACCGTCAAAACCCAAGTCTGTAACCGCGATTAATGGACACGGTCTTATTTTTGAACATCGCTCTCAACGAGCCGTACTCTTGAGCCATTGAAGTATTCTATTTTCTTTAATCTATCGTCACCTAAAGATATATAAATATCGTTACCGAAGTTAAGTAGTATTATCTAGTCAAAACATTATTTTATTCGTACGAGCCTAACCAGCCATAGACGCGTACGGATGTAGGTAAGATTCACACAAAATTGATCTCCATAGTACGTCAGCTAGTGTTATTTGTGCGATATTTCTACGCTTTCATTGTTAAATGTAATTCGATATTATCATTATATTGAGCGTTGTATGAAAACATTTTGGTAGATGAATGTTTTTTTTGCGATTATATTTCAAGTGTTGATGCATCTACAATAATTCGGGGCAGGTCTAGATGTGAGGTTTTCCAAAAATTCGAAGTGTTTATGAATGTATTGAGATGGTCATTTTATTGTTGTTGAGTATTTACTTACTATACTTATATTTGTATTTAAGTGTGTCGACGTAAGTATTGGAACTAATCAGATTATTATATGTATGAAACTATTATAAGCTGGAGTATATTCCAAATGTATTTTAAAATAATATCATATTATTATGGGTACATGTGAAGGATGTGTATCTATTTATTTGATATCTATATTTTCTTTAAAGCTATTTAAGGAGTAAAGATCTGGTAATCGTGATTGACGTAAACAGTATTGCTTTGTAAGAAGCCCCACAGTAAACCCATCAGGCCAGAGATATGGAGAATGCGGACTGCATTCAATCTAGTGCGCCACCTTAGACTATACTTGGACAATAAAATAATTCATTTACACAAGTGACTGTTGATGTAAACTGTACCTTAAGACGAGTGATTTAGCGCTCGGCTCTTAGTCTTACGATCAGGCTTCAAAATGTATGTCCTTTGTACCCCGTTCACTAACTGCGTTGATTTTACAACTCCGTATGCGAAATTTACAATGTGTTACTCGAACATTTACAATGAACGTAAGTCGGGATGAGAGATGGATAGAATATTAATTAATGTGATTTATTAATTAATACTGTACGGTGGATCCGCCGATCATTTTAACGACTTGAATGTTATCACTTTATTCAAGTAATTACTAACACCTGAATATAAATGGTTTTCAATATAAATTGTTTCAATTCATTTCGTTTTTACCCTAGTTTAAATACACTTCTAGAGTACCGGTGTAAATTCATAAAGTCCCAATGATGACGAGGAAGAAGTTAAAACCATTGAAACATTAAAATTATAATATAATTTTATCGTCGAAGACAATGGTAAGGAAGATAATGGACTTTATACTTAGTAGGTACATACGTAATTAAAACCAATCGAAGTACAGAATATCGACGTCTACACGTTGATAATGATACTGATTTATCAGTAGCAGATAAGTGGATAAGAGTGCGGCTCAAACACATCGATAACACAGTGCAAGAACATATTGACAGCTAATAACAACTCGTAAAAAAATTGTTCGCGCTAATAGTGTTTGTAATGGGCGATTCCTTTGAAGTGATAGATGTTAGAAAAGGGATTGATAACCCAGCCGTCATAGGAGGTATAGATTAAATTTAGAATGAATAGCACCAATATCGTTAATACAAAATTTCGAGTTCGCCGCTTGTTTGTGATAAAGCTAACAATAATAGCACACGTAAGCAATATTGTGATGATGGAAAATGAAACAGCAGTGGTATTAAATATATTTTATTTGCAGACGATGGATCGCATTTGAGGCCAGATTTGGTAATAAGTGTTCAGCCGCATTCAGGAGGTAAACAATGTTAATTAACTGAACATACACACACACAAGTTTAGTTTCAGTCGGGATTGTGGAAGGCACCACGTTTATTTTTGTTTTATGAATTTGCAGGCTTTGCTTGAATTATTTAAGTGCTTTTCTCATTTTCTCCGAGCTATAAGCAGCCGCCAGACGGGATAGCCACTTCTCTTTTATTTCTTGTTATAATTTTGAATATTAATGTTAGATTTAACAGTTACTTATTTAATTGTTTATGGAAGACACTTGTAGCCCGACACGGAGTGCCTAGTCCAGTGTCACTAGACTAGGTTGACTGTTACCTAAGTTATATATTTTTTTTAACATTGTATACAAGACAATTGTGTCCGTATTGTACTAGTTTTTTGGAACCAATAAACATCAAAAATTTCAGAACTAATTTGTACTATGATTGGCAACAATCACTATTATAGTACTAAAAATATTGTGTTCCTAGAGAATGGTCGAGCAGAACTGCCAGTATCCACAGTGGATTGGCGCTCAAATCCCAGAGGCCAGTTCATCCCCGTTCACGGGCTGGACTTCCTCATCGGAGTGTCAAGTCTTCTCATCCAACAAACCGTCGAGCTGAATGATCGTAAGTATTTTTCTTTACACCAATCAACCTCATTAATAGGGAATTAACTAATATTTTAGAGATTCCTGAAGGATTTGGCTTGCATAAGCCAAGTTTTTGTTTACTAGGTTACCTACTACTCGACGTTATTAAAATACTTCCTTATATACTTATCACAATAGCGCTTTTATTACTCCACAGTTACATCTAAAATTGAGTCAGAAAATCGATACATAGTCCGAGTACCGAACGGCGAAGCTCTCTACATCGCTAGCGAGGCCTCCAGCCCCACACAGAGGTGCCTCTGCGGTACCGGCAGAGCCTTCGTGATGCATCTACATGACAACACGAGGCAAGAGGCGATGGTACTCAAAAGGAGGCTCGCAGCCGCGTCGTGCTGCTTCCCTTGTAGGTTACAGGTGCGGTTGTTCATTAGAATTAATTCAATTTCAACTGGAATCACTGCGGGTTCGGATGCCAAACATTTTTTTAATAGATGGCGCTGTACCACTGCAACCTAGTTTTTTTTATTTTTACACGAACATGGAGCATCTATGAGACGTGATGTTGCAAATCGCGAGCACTACTTATAACACTGCATTGATATATCCAAGAATGCAATGAATTGCAACAACAATGTCTCGTGTATTTATTTCGTGGTCTCTCCCTTCCAGGAGATGAAAGTGATAACCCCTCCGGGGGACTACGTGGGGCGCGTGCAGCAACAGTGCACGTGGATGGTGCCGTTCTACCTGGTGCGGGACGCCAACGAGCAGGTCCTGTTTATCATCGAGGGCCCCGCAGTGTTGAAGAGAAGCGCCTTGTTGCTGTCCGAGTTTAAGGTACTGATGGCAGGTGTAGCCAACCAGACACTAGATAGATTTATTTTTGAATTGATGCGTAGGTACTGTGTGTGTAACATAGGTCCTTTCGTAAGCAGGAATTGGTTTAATAAATTACGCCAAAAAGGATATCTAGGCAAAATAAATCGATTAATTCGATCTCGATGTAAAAATGAAGTAGGATTGATAGTTCCGTGGGCATTGTTCGTTATAAAATGTTAACATTCTTTTACATTACAAGGCATTTTTCTTTTGAGAACTGTACTGTAACGCCATTTTTAATTGAATTAAAATTGGGGGCTATTATCATAGGACTAAACTCATTTGTAACCTCTCGTTAACATTGTCAGATCATGACTGGGGACTCCCTGCGAGAGGTGGGCAGGATCGCCCACGGCTGGGACCGCCACCTGGTTAGCTTTGCCACCACCGTCCAGATTCCGGACACGGCTGTCCAGCCTAAGCACAAAGCTTTACTATTAGCTGCTGCTTTTCTATTGGTAAGTTTATTCTTTCTTTTAAGCGTTCCGTATCTCGAAAAAAAATATACAAATTCCGTTGGGAGTCACATTGCACGAGCCCTACATCCCTTGGCCGGGTCTTCATTCTTTACTAAATGAGATGCGATGAAATAAAATTGATATGAATATGGCATCACCAGCAGAATTTATGGAAGCAGTGATAGCCAAGTAAGCAGTGATAGCCAAGTTGGTAGAACGCTTGCCTCGGTAACGAGGATTGCAGGTTCAAACCCCGGCTCGCACCTCTGGGATTTTTCATGTGCGAATCTCATTTTCAACCAAGATTATCACTTGCTAAACGGTGAAGGAAAACATCGTGAGGAAACCTGCATGTCTGAGAGAACCCCTCGAAAGATGTGTGAAGTCTGCCAACCCGCACTGGGCCAGCGTGGTGGACTATGGCCTAAATCCCCCCTCGCATTGAGGGGAGGCCCGTGCCCAGCAGTGGGACATAAAAAAAGGGCTGGAATTATTATGGCATCACCCACAACTTAGCGGGCATTTTGCCAATGTCAAGTAATAAATAAAAAAGTACAAGAAAGTTTCGCGGTTAAATTTAAAATAATATGCTACTGTGTGATTTATGGTTGTCTGTATTTCAAATGGATTTACTTTATCGTTCTTGTTTCAGGAATACACCTACTTTGAACGAAGTAAATCGAATTGTTTGAGATGTAACTGTTTTTAATGTATTAAGTTATTTTTGTCATTGTAATATGTACTTACCTATTATATAATACCTTATAGGGTCTAATAAATGAGGTTTTGTATCAAATACGTGTTTAAATACGAAATGCCTACTTATTTAATGTTTTCAATCATTGCGTCTGTTGAGTATGAAAAAAATTAAAATAAGAAATATTCAGTTACTTGAGCCTTTTTATTTAGAATCCATAAATAAATATGAATTCTCGAATTTCCTAAATACAAATCATAGAGAATATAACACTACACTACAAAACTTATCGCAGTTTGACGCGATGTCATTTTTGGTAAGCTCGTTGATTTTTTGATGTTTTATATTATTTTGGGACCGTTAAATTTAATTTTTGAGCTATATTTGGGTTGGTTAACACAGCAATGGCCTGTGAGTTAACAAAGACAAATGCAGAAAAAAGGTGGCCATACCACGAGTATTATATAGGAAAACGCGATAAGGAGAAAAGGAAAAATGGGAATATGGAACAAAATTTCTGGTCTGGACCTGAGGTAACAATCATCTGTTCATATCGTCAAAGACACCCCTTATAGTCAGAAAAAAACAATAACAAAATATAAAACTACATATATAAGTAGGAAAACGTCTGACATACCGATAACGCTTCATTCACATCCTTTCATGCACTTTCGTTGGTTGAAGTAGCTATGACTTCGCTGGATTAATGGCCCCTTAATCTAGTCTGGTTCACTTAATATTTATATAGTCAATCGTCATACATCTAACCTCTCCATTGCACGATCTTAGCATAGGTAAGTTACTTTCTCCTCAAATAGGTATAAATATTTCAGAATTAATAATGTCAAAGTAGGAGTAGCAGCTGCAAAAAAATACAGCACGGAAGCCTCCGTTATTTAATTTATACCTATGGTGACCTTATATACAGTCCTTAGATTACTACAAAGGTCCCCTCCTGAGGGACACGATGCACGGTGAGGGCGTGTACCGCTGGCGACACCGCGGACCCGACGGTATCTTTGTCACTTATGAGGGATACTTTTTCAACAACCGCATGCACGGATACGGAGTCATGTCTTATCCCGACGGAAGGGTTTATACTGTTAGTACTTACTAAAATATTTTTACGTCGACGGAGCAACTCTCCTTAACTATCCAAAGTACTAAGGCAAACCCCGATACATACTTGTGTATATCTTGAAAAAGGTAGAACCGATTCCCATAACATATAAAACAGCATGTTGCTGATGCCATCTATGAAAAAAAAACGAGTAGGAATCCGTTCTTAAGCGCCCAAGCATTTTTTTAAAAACATACTATAACCTGGTACGTTAAGTGCGAGTTCGTTGGTATAAGCTTACCGGATATTAGAGAGTTGAAAGTTTTAGATACCCTCTGCAAAATTACAAATATGCATTCTAGGTATGCAGCACCTACACGTTTGGCTTTAGGACAGGGGTTCCCAAACTTATTTTGTCTACTGCCCACTTTGAGAATGAATTATTTTGTAACGCTCCCATCTTTTCACCTACTTAAAAACGACTATAACTTCAAATTAAATTAATTATTGTAAACCTCTACGCAACGCCCCCATTTATTCTGGGTCTCTTACCACCCCCCTTTAGGCCTGCAGCGCCCACTAGGGGGCGTTATCGCCCACTTTGGGAAAGGCTGCTTTAAGACAAAACTCGCACTCAAAACTCTGGTTTTCTTATCTCAGGGATTATACCATAATAATGTCCGATGGGGTCCCGGCGTGGAGTCTCGCGCAAACCTCCAGGAGAACGTCGGCCTGTGGCACGGCACCCAGCTCGTCCGCCTCATCTGGAAGCCACTCACACCTAGTATTACTCCCGATTTCGTAGCAGTACCCAATGGGAAACATTTTATAACGCCGTTTCGCGTTATGCTTAGCAGTGAAACTACAATAGTAAGATCTTTTACCTTGTTTGTACGATTGATAGTTTTATGATATGGTTATGGTATTTTTATTACTATTTTGATCCTATTGCAAGCGTCATGGCCACGAGTAGACAGCCAATTGAAGGTAGTTCGCTACATACAATCAATTGAGACAGTCATGTGAGTAGTTAAAGAATCAGACAGGAGAAGACAATAAAAATACTGACGTCTACAAAATGAGGGAAATGTTTGATAGATAGTAGAATGGACCTGACGACGAATGTAGTGTATAAATAGAACTGCTTTCTGCAGTGGTATAGCAATGAATACCTTTACAGATCGGCGAAGTAAACAGTGCTATAGAGCTACTGAAACAAAGCGGGCTAGATCCGGTTGCAGCTACAGAAAAGTGGACAAAACTGTACCCGGTCCACTGCACGGATTTGGAAAGCCAGCTTTGCTACAAAGAGGCTTTCGAACGGGATTACTATAAAAAGAAAATATTCACTCTCGAAAAAAATACCGCTTTACCGGAACCAATAGAAGTAATTACATATCAATTGATTCTTAAAATTTAGGAGTATGATGATTGTCCATAAACATGTCGTCATCTAATTTCGATGACTCCACTGCATTATTATAATTTCAGATTTTAATTCTAACCTTGTTTTTTTTTTCTCGTTGTGATAAACATATTTTTATATAGTATGTTGTAGCATTAAGCCCTATGTTTACATATAGCCGGATACCAACATAAACAATGAAGAAAGTATAAAAAGCTTCTCAGATGTTGGTACCTTTTATGCCTGGAACAACAATGAAATGGTAATACACATGATGAAGCATTGCTACAAGCACGAGAGACAGAGAAGTAAATCTGGGATAGAGTTGGTGGAGATACTAAATGGTCCCAGGCATTGCTATAAGCCGGCGGCCCTACACGAAATTAACTGCAGGTAAGTATTTGAAATATTTTTAAAAAGTTTGAATAGCTAGCTTAATGCTAGTTTATCTACCACGCAAGCTGTTATTTATGCAAGATAGATGACGGTCAGGAATTATATTGATAGTGGAAGAAAATTCGCTCGTGTTTCTCTATTAGTAGAGCTAAGCATTATTTAGCTCCACTAATAGAGAAAGACGAGCGAACTACGTGAATTGCTCTAGCGCGTAATTGTTTTATGGTCTCAACCGATAGGAGTACTGGTGGAATCTAAGTGCTTAGTCACTTTTCTAGTGACGCAGCAAAAACTAAAAGGAATAGTTTAAGATTATCCACAACCCAATAAAAACGTGATGACTGCAATTTATTTCAGAACTGTACTAATGGCAAGCTACCTAGGACACATCACAAACGTCGCTCAACTTATAAACGAATGTAATGTAAATCCAAATATTGCTGATATACAAGGGAATGCAGCTTTACTTTACGCTACGGTAAGCAGGTCCTTGTCACATCATTGGTAACGTTTGAACCATTTCACAATCTTTTCCAAAACGATGTGTTCCACTTTGGAAAAACGTAGCTCCCTTCAACTCAACGTTTCCGGATCTAGTTTCCATAATCATTGACTGTACCCCAGACAAGATGTTGGTGACGTAACGAATCGAAACCACTACCTATTTATTGTAATGATTGTTCTCAGTGCGGAGATCAAGCCGACTTAATGCATTTCTTAGTAGAAGCCGGAGCAGACGTTAACAGCTACAACGATGCATGTTGTACGCCGCTCGGTGTGGCATTGATGAGGCTCGCTTGTGCAAACATGGATATAGCACCTAACGCCATGGTGCAGGCTTTGTTACTGAGTGAATTACCAGTTTTTGGTGAGTAGAATTATGCTTTAGTGACGACAATAAATGTTACAGATACCAAGTAAGTAATTTAAGATAAGTAGCGTTACATAAAGATTGAATTTTGCTCTTTACTTGACATCGATTCTGGTAAATTTCTATGATTCAGATCCAGGACAAGAAAAGGTTTCTGAGTGGAATATCATGCGAGATGTAATCGTAACGCCTCAAAACTTATTGCAAAAGAGCCCGAGTAAAGCAAACAAACTGGGCCTTCCTACCAGCCCCTCGAAATTGAGATCCATGTCTCTAAAAGATATATCAAAGAAGAAAGGCGAAGTAGCACCACAGAAGTCAATGGAACTGGGTCATAACGAATCTGACGAGTCGTTTTCTGAAGAAACACGCCTCTATAACAATATACTTAACGAATATTATATTAGGGTCAACGATATATATCTGTTACCGAATCCTATTAATATTCCATACATATTTGAAGTGAATGACATGAGCAGACTGATAGATACCATTGATGATGACAAAAAATCACCCGATAAATTAGCAAAGAAAACACCTTCTAAAGTCATAAAAGACACTATAAAACCAAGTAAAGATATGATGTGGAAAAGTTCGGATAAAGAAGTCACGTCATTAGACAGTCTTGAGAAAATGAGGCAAGAAAGGTATATGATCCTATACAATTGAAAAATATTAATAACATTTACTTGTAATACCTATCTTTAAGTTATCAAGTCATGTCATACTTAAGAAGTTTTCTGTGAAGAACAATTAAACTTGTTTTGCTAGCATATATCATGTTTTGTATAAAGTCGTAACATTGTGAGTTACTTAGTCCATAGAGTTTATCAAACACTAATTTAGTAAGAAAAAAGGTTTAAGTCGATTGTATTCTCTAGGTTGTCACGAATGTTGCTAACCATCCTGCAGCTACTGACCGATGGCGCCAATCCCCGTCTGGTTAGGTTTCCCCAACCTGCATTGTTTATGGCATCCCTATGTGGTTCTGCTGATTTAGTTCGCCACTTGGTTAATTACGGTGCTGATGTGAATGAAATTTATCCACACGTAAGTTTTGTTTTTTTTCTCGTTCTATAAATTTGCGATTGCTGCGACCAGCTTGGAATGAATTTCCAGAACCCCTAGAGAGTAAATAGTGCTTGTTAAACACCCATGACCACAGACATGCAAAACTGATCAATAACCGGCTACTAGGTACACACTGTCACACATACACTGTCTATAGACACTTACCCTATCTGAATCACTCTGTAATTCAAAAAGGGTATACTAATCTTGGCACCTGCGCATTTATAGTAATTATGTGAATTTCGATTTGAGTGTTGTTCAGACACAGTCACCATTGTCATTTTGTTGGGAATAAAACTTTTTCAATTCGACATTATCGAAATTTTGACTTCACATAATTGTTACACCTGTGCTACCCTATACCCATTCTGAATCATTCTGTATACCTGCTTACACACAATTCTAAATAGGTACGTACCTACACACATATATGAGAGTACCTACAATAGAAATAGACATGTGTTTTTTTTGTTTATAATTTCATTAGTAATCATGTACTTACTCAACCTAACGTTTTTTTCAATCTTCATTTCTTCCTTTTAATATCTCTATATTTATAAAATGCAACATCTTTCCTTCTTATTGCCTGTCTATTCGATTATAAAAAGAGTTCTACTGGACCGATGTCGATGAGGTTTTCGTCAGCTTTCTTAAACGATTGGTCACACGGTGTTTTCTAAAAGCCCTATAGTCTTACAAAGACTCACAGCAATTCAACCTACATAAAAAAACAAGGTGTTGTGTGATTAAGATTTCTCATTGCAGACTTTTGGCTATACCGTTTTGGACATAGTAATATCTGGTCCACTCACATTTGAAAACTTGGACTTGATACGTGCTCTACTCGAATGTGGAGCGATCGCTCACCGACAGTTGCTATACAACGGAGTAACGGACCCCAATTCAATAGGAACTTATGGGCCGACGTTGCTGCATGCAGTGTTAGCAAAGAAAACAGAGAATGAAAATGAGGAAGATGTAAGATAATATTTCTAGTTACAGATAAGGGAATGCTTGCGAAACTATGGAAGTCCGTACCAAATTGCTTCAAAATCATTGACTTTTCAATAGACTAGGTTACTTAGTACACCGTATCGTGTTAACTTCCAGGAGAAGAGTAAACGTTACGTTTGGGGTCATATTCCTTAAGCAATAAAGTCGATTTTAATTTGGTTTTATGTTGAATTCACACACAGCTCGGATATTATTCCGGCACAGTATATAAATAGGTACCTACTTACTTAATGAATTTTAATACTTAAATGAAATCCCCTATTTAAAAGCTTCATTGATATGCGAATTGATTTTAAACATAAAGAAATAAATAACTAAGTATCTAAATATTTTGATATTGAAGCATCTTTTTCTTTGCCGGTGCTTGAAGGTTCTCTGTTAACTTAATATTTTTATTATTAAGTATTGTTAAAATTAACAACTTTCACAACAATCCCTTTTTCGTTCATAAAATAATAAAAAATAAGCAAGAGATAATATGGTACAATATATGGACTATCTCCTTTGGTCCTATTCATAAGTCAATGCCAGCAGTCAATCAGTCAATCAGTTACAGAAATAATTGCGGTGGTTACAGTGAACTCTAACGCATGTGTGAGTCGTGCCAAAGAGCCAAAAGAGATTCTGCTTTAAATGGGAGAGTAAACTATTATTCTTATCATCCCTATGGTTAATTTTACAGGTGCGACAACAAATCTTGGAGCTACTTCTGCAATACCGTTGCAACCCAACAATCCAATTTAGAGGTCGTTCAGCTATCGACGTAGCTTTATCTAAAGACATGGAAATATTTGACACATTTATCAAGAGCCCACGAGTTAATCTCAACGCAATAATCAACGACTCCAATCAGACTATACTAGTGAAGATGTTTTTAATGTCGTTCTCTAAAACTATTCCACCAACTGCACGTCTTCAAACGGTAAGTAAAACTACAACTATTATTCTTCGTTACTAAGTAAAAAATGATGCAAATTTCTCGTCATAAACGGTCTAGGATGGAACTTTCCTTTTTTAGTTAACAAATCTCCTCCTATTTGGAGCTGATCCTTTGATAGAATGTTACAACAAAGAAGAAACGTATAAAAACCTGTTCGTCTTTGCTAAGAACGAATTGGATGGTATAGCATTGCCACCGAAGCCAGCACCACCACCTGGTAAGCAAGCAGATTTATATGACTATATGTATTTTCTCGTAGAAAGGTCAGCTTAGATGGATAGTAGAGGCTTAGATTCGTCACAATCCAGGAAAGTTAAGTATAAAATCTTTCTTCTCACACGTTATTTTCAGCCTGTTTTGTCGCTCTGTCGGCCTTACTTACCTTCCTTCACTCCTCTCCCTCAATTCATCATATAGCTGGGCCAGTCCTAAATGTAGATGTCGAACTCGTCCCGCGACTCGACCGACCCGCGGCCTGCTGCGATGACATTGGGCTTCAAGTAGGAACATTCATTTTTACCCTTTAGTTCTTATAAATGTTTCAATAGGTAACAAGGGAGAAGTAAAACAAAAAAAGAGTGAAAAAATTAAAAAGGACGATAAACTAGCACAGAAATCTGTAGCCAAAGTAGGTACGAGTGAAGTCGGCGATTACAAACAAGCATTAGACCTGGTGATCGAATGCGCGAGACTGCTTCATATCAGATGGATACAAGCTAAATTGATGAAGGATCTTATTGAAACTGTGGATAAGTATGTCATACTGAATAATGTTTATTCAGATTGGGCAGACATAAGAATATTCACTTTCTTATAGGTGCGTGCATTAAGACGCCTCTCCGAGCTCGCTTAGATATTTGATCGATTTGATCGATAAACATTACTGAACATAGGTAGGCGGCGTCTGTATAGTGAAATTGAATCTGGTAAAATATACTTATGTATATGTATAAGTTTCCCTATTTTAATATTTTGTGTCTATCCATTACAGGTTCAAACATCGTGACTGGGTCATGATACTAAAAGAAATAAAAAACAAAAAGCGCACAGGCCTCTGGCTGACCGCTGTGCGGTGTCTTGAAATTTGGGACATACTGAAATCAACTAAGAAAAGGAAATACAACGATGACAGAATATTAGGACACGTTCTATGTATCGTCCACTTCTACTTTACAAACACAAACAATATCCTGAGGAGGACTCAAAAACATAAAATGACGATGATGGAAAAGGAAGCTATAGAATCGGAGGTGAAATACTTTCTTCGAGAGCATAAAATGGCGACGATACTTTCTCCTGAAATTGTGTCGTGGAAACGGCCCTACGTGACGCCAGAGACTGTGAAAGAGGTAGACTTTTTGCAACTACTGCCTTAACCACTTTCCTAATAGGCGCCTCCATTTTCCAATCTAGCCGGTCGTTGCCCAGTCTAGTAGAGATACCTACCCGTGTTGTGTATTTGGGTGGCGCGGTGGGTTCTTGAGCCAGACACACTCGGCTAAGAAATCACCGTTTGGAGTTACTAAAAGCCTTCTGGAGGCTATCGGCTAACTATTGAAGGTGGCCTTTCTAACGAGAAAATACGTATTATAACTTTTTGTTATTTATTCAGGGAAAAAAGTTCGACGTTTGTTTCGAGTGCGCGATGCCGATGGACGAACAAAAAATTGTATGCTCGTCCTGCAAGCTGATTGCCTTTTGCTCACTGGATTGTATGCAAATAAATATAGACAGAGTTAACTGCCACCCGTGCAGTGACTATTTGCAAAAAAAATATTTCCCGATTCAAGATGATAGCATTACTATGATAGATTGTGATAAATAAGCAAGTAGGTAAACGTAGTTAGTTTTTTTGGTAAGTACCTACTTACTTATGTAGATACATATCTATTTTAATAAAATAAAACTGCAAACACAGATTCTAATCATCACTCATTCTGGGATTAAGCCTTGATTCCGTGAGAAATTGCATGATGGTACCTCAAAAATAGGTATAACAGTGACAGCAACAGCATGCTTTCTTGACGACAGTACGATTACATAAGGAGTTCTTGTTTACCCTACAGTACTTACCTAACTTACTAAGTATAATGTAAATGTTATTAATCTACGTTTCGTTGTTTCCTTTCAACCAAAAATCGAATTGAAAAACATTACATTGACACTATTATTTGTTTTCGTCTTGTCTGTCAATGTCATCTGCTTTGACTTGCTTTGTTATGGCGCGGTTATCCGTGCAAAATATTTTCATCTCTAATCTCTTGAAAGTAAATGAGAATTATTAATTTAAGATCACTATATACCTTATCCAAAATGGCTTCAGCACCGAAAAAAGCAAAACTTTCTTTGCCATCAACCTCAACAAACAAAGAAAGCAGTATCGAAGATTTTATAAACAGTTTACAGTCGAAGCGCGAGGAAACCGCTGAGTCAATTTTAAAGTTTAATTTTAACAAGAATCGTGTAAGGATCGTCTCTCAGGAGCAGATAGTGGCAGAAAAGTGTGAAGGGATAGTGTACTGGATGTCCAGGGACAGCCGAGTGCAGGACAATTGGGCGTTTTTGTTCGCGCAAAAATTAGCACTCAAAAATGAAGTGCCGCTCCACGTGTGTTTTTGTATCATAGCGAAGTATTTGGATGCTTCTGTGAGGCAGTTTGATTTTTTATTGAAAGGTATGTTATCAATGAACAAGGTATTTGATAGGTTATATGTGTAAGTACCTACTGATAATATAATTTGCCTTCAGTTAGACTTGTATCTCATAATCTTATCTTTAGTATACCTAGATTTTACCGGTTTGGTAGTACCTATTGCATTGGATAGCCCATGTGTAATCTGATCATATAACACCAATGAATCACATTTGTTCATTGAATGGACTTTCAGAGATATAGTGCAGTTTCAGACCTACTCATTGAAATTTATACAAAAAAAATATCAGCTGGATGCATTATATTGAAACATACGTTTTTATACCTAGTGGGCAGTGAATAAGAAAATGTTACTTCTCTTAATCATGTTTGAAGTTTTTAAATACCAAACTTCACACATAAACCTTATTTATTAAACCAACAGTCTATTTTCATAAAAAAAAATAACTCCTAGTGCACCTTTTACTAATATCATACCTTACCTAAGTGCTTGATTTATATTATTCATCAGTTAAAAAATATTCCCAGGCTTAGAAAAGGTGGCAGAGGATTGCAAAAAGCTGAACATATCATTCCATTTGCTGGAAGGGAGTGGAGCCGAGGCACTCCCCCAGTGGGTGGTGGAACATAACATAGGGGCAGTTGTGTGTGATTTCAACCCACTTAGAGTACCAATGGGTTGGCTGGATGGAGTTAAAAAGAAGCTGAAAAAAGATGTGCCTCTGATTCAGGTACTTCAGTAACATAATATTATTAGTATGAAAACCTTGTTTTTATTATAGCTCTGTCTATTTCTTATTTGGAGTCAATTCAACATTGTGGACCACATATTAGTTGTATTGTCTGATGTTTAAATTAGGTAAATCATAATTCAATATTTCCAGGTAGACGCTCACAATGTAGTGCCATGCTGGATTGCGTCAGAGAAGCAAGAATACTCTGCAAGAACAATCAGAAACAAAATTAATTCTAAGCTTGGTGAATACCTCACTGAGTTTCCACCTGTCATCAAACATCCATACACAAGCAAATTCAAACCAGAGGTATAGATAAATAAACATTGCATGGTAAAAACCAATCTATGATCTATAAAATCACAATACTGGTTTTCTGGGTGTTATACCGTCATAGAGTTTTTTTTATGCAGTCTGTTCTGTTAGTTCTTAGGGGAGGTGAGGTAAATATACTTACTTACCACAAACATTAATGTATTTGTTAAGCATATAAAGGCAATGCTTATACTATTGCAAAACTCGGACAAATACCACCACAAATTTGTTGTTACTACCCATATTACTTTGTTAGAGGGAAACATATGTGACTTCGTACTATATTCTCTATGCATACAATACAATAGACTCTAGGCAATCCCAGTAAAATCCACACCGGTCGTAAGAAACCAGGAGTAAATAACGTAAGGAAAACACCATTTCTGAAATTGATTCCGAAACCCCTAACCCACAGCCGATAGATTGGGATGAAGCAATAGAATCTCGAGAGGCTGACAAGTCCGTCGGCCCCGTGCAGTGGGCCAAGCCCGGGTATAATGAAGCGGCGAAAATGCTTAGAAGCTTTTTGGACAAGAGACTCAAGATATTTGCTACCAAGAGAAACGACCCTACACTGGATGCGCTCAGTAATCTGTCGCCGTGGTTCCATTTTGGTGAGAACTGATAATTTTTTTTAACTATCCAGATTAATTTCAAGTCCATTTTATTACGTTCTGTGTCTACTTTACTTGGACCAAAGTCACACATAGCACTCATAACTTTAGGATTCGTATATTCTGGTTACTTATAGGTAACATAAGGTCATTTTCGCATGGCATTACGTAACTTTAATTCAACGGTCTTGTACCTGTACCGTACAAACGAAAATATCTCCAGTCCACGGGGAGTGAAGTCTTCATTGACAATTCACATCCTCGTCCTCTCTCGATATTTTCAGGTCAAATATCAGTTCAGAGGGTAGCCCTCTGCGTCCAAGACTACAAAACGAAGCATACAGAAAGTGTTAACGCTTTTCTTGAAGAGGCGATAGTGCGACGCGAGCTGGCCGACAACTTCTGCTTCTACTGCGAACATTATGATAGCATAAAAGGTGCGAGCCAGTGGGCACAGAAGACTTTAGACGATCACAGGTAGAATAAAGTTCATTTTCTTACTTACTGATGCGATTTGTTCAAAGATGATGTCTAAACGAAAGGGTAGCGCTTTAAAATTATTTTTTTTTATATCAGAGGGTACTGCCATTCGTGAAATTCTGTTCAAGTGTCAATTCCTATGCCATGCCATTGCTATTGGATTTTCAATAGATTGTATTAACAAACTTGGGTCACTGGTATTTGCCCGCATGTGTTCGAAGCCAACAAAAATGATTACCTAAATGCGCCGCGTAGTAGCGAGAAAAAGTAGAAAAAAAATTCGTCGGCGTGTTTCCCAACAAGATATCCATCCTCAGGACGGCTGGGCTATACATGAGATCCATTGTGGTTTAAAAATGAATTCCCGCAAAGTATTTATTTTACTGATGGTATGGTTTCAGAAAAGACAAAAGAACTCACATATACACGAGGGATCAGTTAGCCAGAGCAGAGACACACGACGACCTCTGGAACTCGGCGCAGATCCAGCTCGTGAAGGAGGGCAAGATGCACGGCTTCCTGCGCATGTACTGGTGCAAGAAGATACTGGAGTGGACGCCCTCGCCCGAGGATGCGCTCAAGTACGCGATCTACCTGAACGACCATTACAGCATCGACGGGAGGGACCCTAATGGATACGTTGGTATGTATTATATCTGATAACTATATCTGATATCTGATATCAGTTTTCTACAGAATACATTTCGGAGAGTGTGCGACGGAATTACACGAGTTAATTCCCCCATCTCCATTCTATCATCGGTCGACAAGACGCACGGACAAGTGTCATCCGTACACTGTAGACATTCCTTCGGTACGTACTAAGCGGTTTGCTTCTACTTTCATCGTGCGAACTGCCAAGGAATGGAACACGCTACCGGCGTCTTTGTTCCCCGTCGACTATAATCTGGGTGTTTTCAAGTCGAGAGTGAACAGGTACCTTCTAGGCAAGTATGCTACATCGTAGATCTCATCTTCACCTACCATCATGTGAGATCGAGATCAAATACTTGCCTATATCGTAATAAAAAATAAATAAAAAAATAACATTAAACTTAAATATGATGGCCAATTTGGTAGAACGTTCGCCTTAGAATTGAACGTCGCAGATTCATAACTGAGCTCTTCTTCTTCTAATTTAAGGGTTAGACTTAGACCCTTGTCGGTGTGTCCGATGAAGCTCTTTCTATCTGTCTCTATCAAGAGCAGCTTCTTTCACCTCCTTGTACGAAATGACACCGATCCTCTGGATTTCACGCCCGAATCTTATTTTCAATACCATAACCATCACTTGGTCCTACTTCGGAGGGCACGTAAATCCTCCCGTCGTGCGCCTAATCTCTCCTGTCGAGTCGGTTGCCGTCCCATTTGTCTATGAGACTGAGGGAAGAGGGAGAGCACCTGTACTCCTCATCCATTTGAGGAGGAAATCGCCTGGTGTAGCAGTAGGCTCGGCTCCTATTAAATTAGAGTCAAATACCATCAGGATGATGGTGAATATAATGACGTCACACATATGTAAAACGTGTGACCTTACAATTAAAATTAGTTTATTGATGACTAGCTGCGCCCCGCGGTGTTACCCGTGATTAAAAAGCATGTCCCTATGTCATTCTCTGACCCCTAAACTACCACTACCTATGCAAAAAATCATGTCGATCCTTTGCTCCATGAAAAATTAAAACAAATCTATCCCACGGAAACCATACATTTTACCGGGACAAAAAGTAGCCTATGCGCTATTCCAGACTATAATATATCTCTGTGCCAAATTTCATCTAGATCCGTTCAGCCGTTCTGGCGTGTTTGAGTAACAAACATCCATCCATCCAAACTTTCACATCTATACATCTATACATATAAATAAAATTGGAGTGTCTGTTTGTAATATTAAAATAACCGCTTTTTACTAAGTGCGTTTGGATGTATACACGTTACCTATACCGAAACATTTTTTTTTACAATTTTTGTCTGTCTGTCTGTCTGTCTGTCTGTCTGTCTGTCTGTCTGTCAGTCTGTCTGTTTGTTCCGGGTAATCTCTGAAATGGCTGGACCGATTTTGACGGGAATTTCACTGGCAGATAGCTGATGTAACAAGGAGTAACATAGGCTACTTTTATTTTAGAAAAAAAAAAGGATCTCTCGAAAAATAATTAAAACCAATGTTGCAGCGCTGCGCCTGATTAAAGTTTGATAGCAACAATCTGCGAAGCGTCCCGCGGGATCAGAACGCGAGCAGGCTGTTGCCAACGGCTGAGTCTTTGTTAAATACCACGCGGACGAAGTCGCGGGCAACAGCTAGTTTATAATATTAATTTATGATCAATAAAACTGGTACCTATTATTTTCAAACTCAGCCTCAATTTTTTTTGTTCCAGGCTGTATGTGGTCGATTTGCGGGATTCACGACCAAGGCTGGGCGGAGCGCTCCGTCTTCGGCAAGATACGGTTCATGAACTACGACGGATGCAAACGGAAGTTCGACATAAAAGCGTTCATAGCGAGGTACGGAGGCAAAGTGCACAAATATGTGTCTAAGAAGTAAGTACGAAAGGTTATTTTTGAAATAACAGTGAGTTAGGATGAGAAGTGTTAGGATAGTTATGTGCATTTAGTTGTATAGCATCTGCGAAATGTTAACACGACGCAGTGGATCTCTACCTACCCTTTCGGGGCATACAAGCGTGATGGTGTATTTTTTTTATATAATAAGTATTCTAGCATGGAATCAATCATTTCATATTTATCAAGTACTATTTACGATCTGATTTTAGTATTCTCTATTTTCGTACCTACTTATATTGTCTCCAAGTTCTACAGAAGTTGTGTGAACGAGTTATTTACCACGTTATCTAATTATTATGTATAAAAAAACGATATTAAGCTACTTAATACCTCTACTAATTCTACCTCAATGTAGCATAAGTTTAACTATTAAGCATTACGTTTTATAATTATTAATATTTAAACGAAAAAATATAACTTATAAATAAAACATCCATTGCTTATAAATATTTTTTATTTAAGAATGTGAGTTCTTGTAGTTACACTTTCTTATATATTTTGATAATAATCTTCGTAAAATTAGAAATAGAAAAATAATATCAAAGAGCTATTTTCTCATTGGAACTTTTCGGTGAGTCAGGTTATTTATTATATTATCAGCTTTTGATTATAATTGTATCACTAAATGGGCAATAAATCAGACTGCTCGCGGGAACCCAGGCTCAGTGGACACTTCAAAACATTCTCTCAACATTAAAGCAAAATAATTTATCATATCATTATATCATGTCAAATCATCTTATGAAACACAAAACCATTAATTGTCTCTATTATGTCTCAAATTATTATTATGTATATAATAGTCTACAAGAAAAAAAATATTATAGGAAAACATGATTTCACCACACCACGACAAACAATATTACAGAGAAATCTATCAGTGGCATCGACTGCGCTTTATTTATTATGGATATTGAATTTATTATATGTTAATTAATATCGGTTCGCAATACCCGATTAAACTGTTTCGACTATGAACACAAATCGTGGCTCGCTTCTATTTAACATATTCCACTATTACACATAACAGTACAAGGGTATTATACACCTTTTCTTCCAACATACAAACATTAGCTTACTATAAGGCTCTCAATTAAATTTCGTAGAAAACTTGTAAGGAACTGAGACCATAACCAAACCCACGGTGTCGAGGTGAACTCAAAAGGAATGTGCATATTCCAAGCATGCAAGTTGCGGCGGAATTCGGTTACAACCTCATAACAGAAGGAGAAATGAAGAGAACAGTCGTCAAAAACATGCGACAACACTACGATAAAAAACTAATTGGTAGTTGTCTATGCTCTCCTGTGTCAGTGTGTGTGTGAAAGCAGAGCTACATTCGCTGTTACGGGCGCAGGACGGTTTCCTACGACGCGGGGTCTAGCGCTCGCCGGCTCGTGTTACTGCACGCAGCAGTTGGCGCCCTTGTGCCCGTTCTTCTTGAGCCGCGACTTGGGCCTGTACTTCTCCAAGTACGAGAGCTGCTTCGCGTTGATGGCGCCGCGGCGTTGACTGCAGAATGAAACAAGGTAATGTTAGGTCGGAAATAACGTCACTATGTCTAAATGTTTTCAATGGCATCACAAAGCATTTTGCAGAAGAAAATTTAGGGCGATAGCTGTAACTGATCTTTTTTGGTAATTTTGTTCCTATGATTTTTTTCAAACCATTATTAACGTCGTCTTTGGGCAGTTGTTTTCCGCTTGTGCTGACTATAAACCCCCAGAGTTGGGCTTTTCCGTCGATTTTTTCAAGAATCATACGCATTATTTTTTTCAATGTTTAAAATAGGTTTTAGAATGAAATTATAATAGGAGTATATATTATACTATCTGAGTTTTAATAAAAAAACATAATTACTACTTTGGACCTACAACACAAAGTAAATTAAAATTCGATCGCACGAGTCGCGTATCGTGCTAAGCGTTGTGTTGTGATCGAATAGTTTACGGTTCATTCCGCGCTCAATAATTCCAATATTTATAACCCATGACTTTATATAATTAAAGGTATAAAATATAATTACCCCTTACACTCTGTATATCATTAGTAAGTATTTAACATTAATACTCACTCCCTGATAGTCTCCACGGCCTCCTCGTACTTCATGCCCAGCTCGATCAGCGCGATAGCCACCATCACCGGCGCCCGGCCCAACCCAGCCACGCAGTGCACCGCCACCGCAGATTCAGGCTTGTTCTGGGCCCTGGAATAACAAAAAACGTGTTAAAATAAGTATCTTATATTATTCCGAATTATCTTTCCATATTCCTGCAATAGATCCACCCTCTACTAAGGTCATTTCGCTGTTTATACTATCATTTTCAGCAGTTGACACCGGCAGGTGGCTAACAACATTAAAATTCTCAAAAAGGACCTCTACGTGTTGGACACAGGTCCCCGCGCAAGCCTTTCAAAGATCCAGGCACAGCCGGTGTGGGGAGAGACAGAAATAATATTGGCAAACAGGACTCTTGTTAAAGCGAAACTTGGGTATTATTAAGATGACAGAGGCGCCGACTGTATGGACGCCACAAATATAGTTATTTTTTAGATTGATGAGCCAAATGTCCCGTTTCACAATGTGCGAATAAATCCTATCCACATCATATTTGGTATATTTTTTTTGGGCCTCTGTCAAATAATTTGTGGATAGGGTCTTTAAGCACATTTTGAAAGAGACCCTAAACTTTATAGACCTAATAATGCGTGAATATCGAATGATCAATGATGAAAGAAATTCGGAGAAACTTCTCGAAACTTCCTTCTGATTAAATTTGAGCTTATGATTCTCAATATGAATAATTTTCGAGTAAACGTGTTCGAAAAATCGACAACTAACATGTTATTGGTGCAAATGACATTCAATTTTATGTAGTTCTCCGATTATGTGACAAGGAAAACGGGTGATCGATCGATGGCCTTGACGTGAATCGATTCTATACACATACCCCCAAATTTAGAGGACTTACAATGTCATTACAAAGCATTTTTCTGGTTCAGAATTTATTTTTTATGTAAACCGTTTTAGTAGATAAATACTTATTTATGAATCCTCACAAATGTCTGAAGAAAATTGTTTGTTAATTATATTTTTGTTTAGTATTCGTGTGGGAAAGTATTATTATAATCAGTTAAAACAACAAATACAGGACGGAAAGTTAGTTAATCCATTAACGATATTCATGAGTTGACCCAGAACCAGGAGATAAAGAGCAATAAATGTAAAAACAAAATGTAATAAATGAAGCCAATAATTTCTATTTGTAACGCTTTGCCAATTCAAACTTGTTTTTTGTTATTGTATTGAGGTTGTTTCTATCGACGGTCCAAAGCGTAGGCGATTTGAATCATCATAAACATTCTAGAACGATACCTGTTCTAAATTCTATGATTGCATGGGTATTTTGAGTGGGCGCGGATCGGTCTACTGTCGGTGTAAAGGTTCAGTTGAGTGACCGATAACATCACTTTCCTTGCTTCTTGGTAATCACAAAATTCTGATTTGTTTGTGGAATACAGTTCGCGTAATTTTCTGTGCCGTGCAAGTTCTATCAAGTGACGCCTCTGGAACCAACTTCAGAGAACAACAAAACTAAGAAAAGTTTGGTGAGAACATTATAGGCATTTTATAGTTTCAGCACTAAAAACCTTGGGACATTCCTTGTCATTTCATTCATTCAGCCCACAGTCCATTCTTCAACCTAGTCGTTTTTCGATTTCATTGCATTGGGGTCGGCAACCTCTCTCAAGACTTGGCAGAAAAAACTATACATAAACTAGCTAATAGCAACTCTACTGTGAGAAACGCAAACGTCCGAAGCACGGCAGTAAATAAACCGTGATATACTAACTTCTCGCGCAGTATCTCGAACCAGTCGTCGACAACGTTGGCTGGCGGGAAAGTGCCGTCGTCGTAGGCTAGGTCGCGCACCTCGATCTCCTCCGCCTTCAGCAGCGCCGTGTCGTAGCTTGGCTCGCACACGCGCACCACAGTGCACACGTTGTGCTTCCTCAGCTCCTGTAACAACGGACACCACACACTTGATAGGAGCCCAAACACAATATTTTTTGTCTGCCGCTTTGTAATCCCTCCATTACAGAGGATAATTTTCTTCCAACTCCTCCTATTTTTATCTTTCAATTAAATTCGTGCGAGTTTCAAGACAATTAACTTTACCCGGGACTGGCCGAGGGTCAAACCTCGGTGTCATCATGGGACACATTGTAGATCGTGGCTTACAGGAGTAGCAGTGGTCTGACTGTGTGGCGGGCCTAGTCCCATAAAAAAAAGCCCAAACACAAGGGAGTAAGATCCATTTTTTTATAGTAGCTTCTTATGCCCAACCCGAAAGTCATACTACGTGCCAAGTCTGCTAACACAATCGGTTCATAATCGAACAGCAACCACATGGTAACTGTCACTTTTGACAGATATCCGGAACAATATCTGTCAAAAGCGACAGATACTATGAGGTTGCAGTTCGATATGAATCGATTGTGTTAGCACTTTGGTACCCTGTAAACTAACCTGATACCAGAGACCATCTGCCGTTACACGGAAAAGCAGTCGGGATTTATAACATCCGTGAAAACAGCTTCCAATTGCAAGCGCGGAACGCAAAATGTGGAACGTGAACACTTTTTGAGCGAAAGGTCTATTGAATTCATATGGTCATTTAATGTTGAATAAGTACTTACACTAAATTATTTCCGCTTTGTTAATAATGTTTGATCATCGTATCGTCGAAAGTCGTAATGTATGATCAGTAAGACGGCAGTATTACTAGTTGCGACAAATGGAATTCAATCGGGATTTGTAGACAAAAGATTTGGCCTCGATGTCAAACAAAATGAATGATAAAAACGTCAGGACGCACGAGTACAGTTTTTACAGCATCAAATACCAATAGAATGATTGGGTCTGCACATTCATAATATTTAAGGTAACAGGGACTTCGGGTACGAATTGGCGGGCACTGCCAGTACATATATTTCTATGTCTGCCCTGTCCTAAGAAATCCAATGTACACCGTATTTGACAGAATATGTATGGCCTATCTGTCAAATAAGGTACATCAACACATTATGAAACAAACCATATAAAATTTCTATATATTCCGATAGAGAAAATGCCGAGAAAATTAGAGAGAAAATGCCCGAGCGCTGGTAATTGACATTGAATTTGAAATTATGTTCACGTTGAAATTACGTTTGTGGTATACAATTGGGTTTTTCCTGTAATTACCATTAGTTATGTATAACGACCGCCTGCTATACATACCTTGTCTGGCCAGTCTATAAAAGCGGGCCAGATGATTTCTACTGTACATAATTATACAGTATAAAAAGCGTATTAATTTTATGTCAGTTATAAAAATGTATAGACGTTTTATAACTCTACCAAACGTCATAGTACTGCGCACAAGAGTTTTACTTTGCGAAGTACTATATAACGTTTTAAAACGTCAATAAATTTGGGGCATATAATTTAGCAGTAATGCTGTGCGTTTCCGCTAGGAGAATTGTTGTGAATTGAATAGATAGGTTCGATCACCCGATCGGTATTTGACGCTTTCGAACGTTGTGCCTGTACTATATCCACTGTGAACACCGTGCGCGCGAATCAAGAGTCGAGTTGCTAAGTGAGCAGATGCCAAGTGGAAATGGGTGCATAATTCATAAGCTTTATAGTATCTAGTGAGTTCTAAGAAAATAAATAACCCAGTAAAACCAAGCGGATTTGCGTACATTATGTGCCACTGTGTATTTTTTTCTTAGCCTTAGCTTGTAAGTGAATAATTTAATATCAAAGTATGACAGTCACGTAAGATATACGTAGAATGTCATATATATAACATAATGGGTTTGTTTACCTGCAGATACGACTGAATGGTGATGTCGGAAGGGCGGTCGGTGATGAGGAACCGCATGTTCTTGTACTCGATGAGCGAGGGCGCTGGCCTGATGTCCTTCTGCTTCATGATGACCAGATTCGCGTCTCCCGGGGCGATGATCCGAAACCCTCTCACACAGCGGCGCACCGAGGTACTAACTTCACTTCACACGCGTCAGAGAAAGATGTCACGGTCCGTCAGAGTCTAACAGGCAAACTGTCACTCTATTTCCACACAACACACGACAGATTCGTTGCTTTGTTTTAGAAAGGGTCCAATTATATAATGAGAATCACCCGCATGGATGTCGCTTTCAACCACTCGAGCGCATTCGGACGCGGAAAAACAAAAGTTCAGAATGTGGAATGGAACTAAAGGATTATGCGAAAAACATAAGTTCGTTTATGTTATCGCACCGACTTCGGCGACCGATTGATATGCTCCGATCAAACGTGGATTCCGAATTTAAGGTAGCTGAAACAAAAATAACAGAAATATTATTAACGTCGGCGATCCGACCTGCGATGGCACTGTTTGATTAACGACGAATATCATTTTCGAAACGTATTTGCGTCAAAGCCAGACCAACGACTCAAGTGAAATAAAAAAATGGCATCTAAAAATAGTATTCGGATGAAACGAAGTTTCGGTCATGTGGACGTCTGAAGCTCTGGACGTCTCTGTCCATCGACAGCGGTATGTGCGAGCTGATCTAGAGCCAAAATAGCGTCAATTGCGGACGTGCGCCGCTTTTCAATCTTATACATAACACGAATCTGATAACCACAATTTGTAAACACTACGCCATCCGTACAACACTTGTATTGTATGTAATTCAATAAATACCTCAGTTCACATACGTACGTGTGATGTAACGCACTAAATAAACTATTTATATTTAAATGTTATCTGTGGTATCACGTTCTTGTCTTGGTCAGGAGCAGATAACGACTGATAGTTCGGTCGCTGGCCGGTTAAGTTAACCCCACCCTGATTGCTTTCAACATGGCGTCTGATGATAGGGAAGGAAGACCTAAGGTGGCCCAAGGTGTTTGTGTTGCTAGCGTACCTGTGGGTGGGTGTACGAGGGGTGTGAACTGTCAGCGCGAGCTCCCGGCAGCATGGGTCCAGTGGCACGCCTCTGCTACCTCGCTCGCACGAAACGCCCTCGTGTTTATTTGTGTTGGGCCTGGCAGTACTCCGCGCTGTCCAAGCGGAACTCCATCAATGGCGCCACAGAAGGGATCTCCAGCTGTAACAAGCGAATTACACTATAAACATTTGAAAACACATGCGCAGCAATGAGTCAGCTCTTGTTTACGCACCGCAATTACGATTCTTGGAATTTATTTATTAATAGTTTCTCAGCGACGCGGGACCGAGGTAAATGTCACAGCTGATGACTTTATCAATGAAAAGGGTATTCAAGATAAGTGTAGCGATTAGTTCAATATTTGTCTTGTATACCGATGATACCTATTACATAGATACGTCTGCCTGATCGTTGCTCATCGAACGTACGAGCACATTCAGTGCCTAAAACCAACACTTAAAAAATGTATATTTGTTACGTTAAACACTTATTAGCACATTCCTAAATAATTGGAGATCACGAAATCTGTTTATCAAGTGCGGAATTATAGTGAAAAGAGCAGTTAGCACAATACAAATGATGTCGTTTGTCCTCCAAATGTCTGACATCTTACGTGCGACTCGACACACTGGACACTTGAATTAGAAAATAAAATGACAGGACGGAAAGTAAACGTCGGCTGAATAACGAGGGATCGCAGAGGCGTCGCGGGCCCGACTCGAAAGCGCGGCGCACCAGATGTTGGCAAGCGCAGTGCCGGCGTGGGATTTACATCTATACACGTCATGTGTTTACATTTAAATACCCAATCGTGTTTAATGTATAACGTTGATGCATAACATTGCCAGCGGTCGGCACTACTTGCCCCTTTGAGCGATAGCTAACCGCTTTAAGAATCTTCACAAATATTTTGAAATGTTTTGGTTTATTTCCTTCTGATTTTATCAAGGAGACGGCAGCCAGACTTGGGAACAGGCCAAAAGGAATAGTGAGTGTGTGTGAATACGACCTGATGTTTCTTTAGTGAATTTATTTTTCCTTGAACCAAATAAATGGTTGATTCCCCCATACTGCGTCTGTGATCCACATAATAGTGGTATGATTCAATTGATATGCTTGTTATAACAATATTTATCTCGCTGCTTGAGATAATTGACCGTTTAATCTATTCTAGGCGAACCGGTCAACATCGAGGGATAAAAATACGACTGACGATGCAGCTAAATAACCAAGTTATGATGCTTATATACACATTAGTGATGTATGGCGGCCTTCACTCCTATTTTTATTTAGATGTTATGAAAACAATATTGCCTATCTAATTTAAATGTTAAATATACAAACGAAGCGTAAAGCTAATGAACTCTAGTTAATGAGGAGACGTTTCTGATCTCCTTAACGTGAAACAAGTATGTCTAATTAATTATGTGTTCAAAACAAAAGTAAGTAAAACACGTTCGAATAACACTAAGTGTCGGTATAAACCAATTCAATGTCCCTGGAAGTGTCGTCTGTCTTGCAACATGCAGAAGGACGAAAGATTACTCGTAGCAGCGCATGACGACGGTCGATAAACTCGGGCCAGACTACCCACACATGGGTACAAGAATTCAGTCGATTCAAACCAACATGTGCAATGTCCGGTCCTGGAAGACTGTCTAGTCGAGACGGTCATTAAAACCAAAGAAGATAATACTTGGAATCACTCATAAAATCTGAATAAGACGAGGAAGTAAGTACTAAGTAAGTTTTACGATCGCAACCTTCTGTTAAAAGATCATTATTAAGAGGAATATACAACACAACGCAAATGCTATGTCGAACAAGAACGACTCCTAAATAGGAGTCTTTGTTCTGTTAAAAAACTAACGTACCATTGTGAAAATCGATATTTTTGATACAATGCTCTATTCATAGATCAGCATAAGGACATGAGGATCCGAGGCAGATTGGTTTATAAATAGCATTGGCAGTGCCGCTAGATATATAGAATGCTAGAATGCTATACATAATAGATAGCGATAACTACCAAAACAATGTCAAGTATATGTTGACAACACGTGGAGAACATAACACTGAAAACTTCAACTAACATGAGAAGTAATCTAGCTACAAACAATCCATTTGAACAATGTTTCAATGGTCAAAGTCAAACAAACGCAATAACAACAACTTGACTTAACATAAGTCGCAACGAATCTATGGACGCACGCACTTTGTGAAAGGTAAATGAACAGAACTAATAAACAAAGGCTGTCGCAAGAACAGAGCAGTCGGTGGATGGATCACGATGTTCATCTGTCTAACGAGGTCCACGTTTAGCGTTATTACCGGTAATTCTAGGAAGCGGCCACAGACCTTGATGTTGGTTTGCTTCAGGCCAGTAAAACGCAATTTCTTGTGGAAGATGTTATTCCCTGTTGATCCATTCAAATATTTCAAATAATAGGTTAAGCTACGTTATATATGAAAATCAAAGCAAGCTAAATACGAACTGTCCCAAGAGTGCTGAGGTTTGTAGCAACCCGCAAACACTTTCTATAAGTGGTTGGTTTTTGTTTTTAGTATTAAAACGTTGGATCAATCAATTGTTAGGACAATATAATACAGAATATACTCGAGCTTATCTCGTGGGATTATTATAGGTACATAGTGATGTAAACACGGCAACAATGTGCGATAGCTTATTATTCAGTCACGTAGCGCGTGAACATCGAAGGCCGTTGGTTGGTACAGCAGCACAGACAAATAAAATAAATGGTTTCAAAATGTACCATCTCTGCACATATAAATAAATAACAATGCACGATTCTCATACTTTTTCGTTTGCACGATAATAATTGTGTGAGCAAATAAGAACATTTTTTACGGCGAGCCAAATGCTTACAACTTGGTTCATCATTTATGAATCATATAGAAGACATTAAAAGCGACACGTAAATATTTACAAAAACGTGTCATCTGCATTCGAGAAGTGTGTTATCACTAACCTTTTCAATTATTTACTGTGAGTAAACATTTAAATGATCACATATCCGCCAGTTATCATCTTAAGTGGTATGCAATTTGATGTTAAACAAATAAGTTGGTACTTTTGACAATCCAAATTATAACTGACAGCTACGTGTTATTCTAGTTGATAGTACTCAGTTAAGTTACGTACCTTAAGTATTTTTTTTTATATACAGAACCAATATTTGGCGATGATTTTGCAAACATAGACTCCCTGGTTAATTTGGATGTTATAGGAGTTTAATATCGCATGTGGCAAGTGCCCATAATAGCCGGGCATCGATTGAAGCAATTTGTACTTATTTACGACAGTAGTCAAGGTAACAATAGGCATATCTATAATGCACCAAATATAACTAGCTCAACCCTTCCATCCTCCGCGACAAAAAAACTATACTTGATGATTATATTTTTTAAGGTTATTTATTGGATTATCCAAAGTTTAAATGTATTTTGAAATACCTACAGTTGTTTACCTGTCCCGAAGGTACCTATCTATTCATTTATCGGAATAAAAAGTTTCCCCACATACCGTATTATTGTATTTTCACCCGGGTTTTAAGCTATCACCATGTTAAGTTTCACCAAAATCCTTTACTTTTGTTATGCGGGAACAGATAGACAGTTAAACAAAAATATGGCTTCAGCTTCTGAATCTAAATAATGTCCCCTAATTTTTATTCCCTACTTTCTTTTTAAATATATCTCAAACGCACCTACTAATAAACGTCATTAATATAAGGACTATGCTATATTTGACTGTGAAAATGAAATGGGTAAATACCGCAATGAGGATGGATGAATTCAAACAATGGAGAAAGTAGTGAAACTTTAAATATTAGTGTTGTAATAATTCAGTAGCTAACACGGGTAGGTACATATAAGACAATACCGGCGAGGGTTGGGGCGCACTCACAAATAATTGGTTTAGTAATGCAATTAAGTACTTAAATATATTTCATGTTTTTAAAACAATTATAGTTACGTACAACGTGAAGGACAATGATGGTACCTTTATTATTTAAATTTAAACACTACTTAAAAGCAGATCTTATCAAAATGCAAAAAAAATGAAATGAAGGCTAGAGTAATAGTTAAATTGAGGCTAGTTAAAACGTGTGTTAAAAGTTTAAGCGTCTGCATATATGTAGATAAGGGTGATGCACACAATGGCAGAAAGCGTTGTCACTAGTGAACATCAATGGAAAACTATTGCAGTTTATTCATCAAACATGTCAGCAAAACGTTTAAGGTAACAATTGCATAATAACTACGACAATCGGTACGAAGCGTGACCAAATTTATTTGAGCACCTGTTGATTTCAGAAAAGTGAGACACGATGATGAAATAGCAAATAAAAACCCAAGTTATAAATAAAACTTGAATATATCGCCGTGGTATGTCAATATTGTGCAACAATACATTCAATTACCTGGCCACTTTATTTTACCATATCCAAACCACTGGGATCAGGTGGCCTACGTGCTCTCCCGACAGTCTTACTTTGGTCACGCTCGCACGACTTAAGAATTCGTTTAAAACGCGTCAGTGATGCGGGACACTAACCTCAATCACACACAAAAAAACACTTACATTATTCCGGCGCGGCTGATATGAAATCAGTTGATAGAACACAAAATCAAAAATAATATCGGTAGGTACGAAAACGAAAACTATCGAGCACACGCAACTGAAGCTGTCGTTGTAGACAGATTAGAAGGTTAGGCGTTTACATCGCAACGGGTCGACACTGTCCGTGCCGCGGTCGTGCAAAGACTGGCGAGCCGCCCGAGCGCTGGCCGCAGCCGGCAACGTCACGCAGCGCTGCGACGACGACAGCGGCGCGGCGGGCGGGGGGCACGGGCGTCACTCACCAGCAGAAGTACACCGCCGTCGCACGTCGCCGCGTCGCAAAGCTACCCACCGCTCGGCTAATTAATTGTGCTCGCACTCTTCCCATACACAAGTTTTCCAACTTTTCACACGACATGAATGCAACAATGAATGTTTAATTTAATAGATTCCGTGGAACGGTCACGAATTCAATGAGTAACAAATGCTTTATAGTATATATGAGACTTAACAATTTTTGCGGAGGTAGTAAACGAGTCAAAACTTGTAAATTCAAAATAAATGATCCGCCGTTACAAACGTAGCCATCCTAGTACTAGCCATTAGCGACGGCAATAATATAACCATCAATTTGCAAACAAAGAAGAAGACTGGAGCAATAGCAGAATAACCTTTTTTAAACAACACGCTCGTGCTCAAGATTATTCGATTAGCAAACGACACTCGCCGGTTACATTCTAATAATAGCGGGGGAAATGAGAATGAATCTGAGTTTAAGAAACTCCCACGCGTAGCTGTCAACAGACAATATAAATAATGGAATACTGATCATAGAAAATGAACTAATAATACAAATTTCACGTAGCTACAGATTAGACTTCAAATTTGCGTTTGGACCTAAACGATTTATAATCTAGCTAGCCAGTAACAAAATAGGTAATATTATGAGCTTAGCATTATAAGGCATCTAGTAAACCCTTGAACGGAACAATTCGACTGCTGAAAATGTCGTTTAAAGGTTATCGCTAAGTCAATAGCGTAGTTTTCTCGATTTGGCTTACAAAGATAGATTCGAGTCTTTCATCTGACATTTAGGTAATAGTTTTGTTACTTATATACACAAGTCGACGCGTGACGGTATTCCCCCAAGTTTTGTTGGGATGACAGATTTTACTATATCTGCTATTATGTCTCCACCTAGGATAAAGATCTGTGGGTGGATCTCGTTGTATGAGGAAATTTTTTAGCCTATTGAGAAATTATGGGCTGAACTGAAGAAAATATATTATATACTACCATAATGTTGATCAGATAAAGGGTGAAATTTAATTATTGATAGTAAAGCCATTAAAAATTATTAATATGAAAAATATTTATTATTTAGCTTGCTCTTAGCATCTCAAACATCTCAAATCTCTACTGTGGTGGTGATACCAAGGACTGGAGGGTTTGCGACGACTAGTGAAGCCTCTAAGGGATACAGGATTGTAAGTATACATAACATAAATCCTGAACCCGACATCACCGAAAACAAAGGGAAAATACAAAATAGCGTCGCAGATCTTACTAGATACACAACTATACTAGGGTTTGAGCAAGTTGTAGCCTACCAGAGGACGTAGGAAGAGAGGCAGACCACCAGTCAGATGCTGCGATAATATCCTGAAGGTGGGCGGTGCATGTTGGATTAAACTGGTATAGGACCGCAACAAATGGCGTAAAGGAGGAGACGCCTATAACCAGCAGTGGATTTAGAAAGGTTGTAAGAACAAGACGAGCCAAAATGTTTCTTTTTCGTTTATTGTTACGACATGACATGGTTGGCGGAAACGTGAGGGAAATGTTTATGAAAAAGTTCTTAAATTTATTTCCAGGAATGTAACAATTGTTTTATCCCCCAACATGAGGTCTCCTTCAACGTGCCCCTGTTACACTAAGCCTCGTGATCGCACCACGTGGCTAAATCAACGTGGCTTGCTTGCATAAACAATCTTAAGCTATTGTTGGTTTACTTAACCAACTCCCTACGACAAACGTGTTCATATCTTGAACATAATTTGTGGTTCATCTCGTTATAATCATAACAATGAAACAACTAAGCTAATACATGCACTAAACTAGTACTGAAGTAAGTGCTAACGACATCGCCATTCGGAATCCTTTTAAAATAAAATCAGCAAACTGCTCGATAAAATTTCCATATCGCCATAATTAAGGAATGGATAAAATATTTATCCGATAAACTTATCTTTGATTTAACAGATACTACGAATCGTACGTAACCGGTTTGTCATTGCTATAAGCAAATATAAGGTGTAATAAAATAGTGAATTATTTTAAGGGATAAACAAGTAGTTCACAACGATCACCTTTATGTATAAAATAGTGCTTTCTTTAAAAAGGAAGCCATTTTTTAAAACCGTTTTTCCGCGCCCATGGTATGAATTGTTATTTTTGAAAATTTCAAAAAATTGAATATTTTTTTCGGGAATGTGACCTTTGTAGCTTACTGATAGATCTCTTATGCTACTTTACACTATTACATATTGTTACTACTTATATATAAGACTTAACTATGGATATAATACTAAGCAGTTGTACATCCATTGCAGTTGATGCAATTCAAGACACCGAAATACGAACGAGCTACCTATTATAAAACACGAAGGTCAGTTCCACACGCGATGGCATAGTAACACGGCATAGTTACAACAGGCAAACTCTGTGAGCTATTTAGAAGTGTCTACTGTCTTCACTGTCGTGAAATTTGATTTCTAGAATCACCCATGATTTAGATAATAATTTATCATGTTTTACGCATGCACGATAAATCGATAACTGGATTTAGCATGAATTACTCATACCATCCAGAAATTTCCTCTTATCTATACACACAATACGCTCTGTTTTTTTGTGACATTGGGAGCCATTGTAGGTAGATCCATTAAGTGCGTATATACATATACTCATAATACTATAGATCCTTCTAAAGGTAGTATAGAATTGTATTCCTTTAAAATTAACTAAGAAAAAGGCTTTTGTAAGGCCTGTGTCCATTTTAATGGGACTGTGTTCATAAATCCATAGTACTTAGAACGTTTAAACATTGGATCCCTCAAAGACTTTCTTGCCACTAAAGCAACTAAGGACAATACGATAACAAGTGTTTTAATAACTTGCTAATTTTGGTCGCACACGATCGCACTGAAATGGGACGGTACACTTCGTGCTTTGAACAGAGTTATTCCGGTGGTGAAAAGTGAATGTTTTGCTGCACCTAAATGCAATCGGGCGGGGAGCACTCAGTGCAAATCAACTTTCACAACACCAACACCTAGGTTTAGGTACCCACGCAATGCACCAAACACAACGCTTCAACGTAGCTATGTGTCTTCTGAAGTCAATGGTTGGTCAATGAAGTCATGGAAACGAACCCGGTCGAGGAAAGTGTTTCATGAATATCCGACCCCATTATCTTTGTATGAATTATTCAATATTTCCCCTCGAGACACTGTTTTGATTTCTGCTGAAAGAGGCTTTCTTGCAAAGAAGTCGTTGTTTTTTCAACTGCAGGAATGGATTTATGTTTATTAGGCGATCAAAGGTTGGGAAATGTCGCGGTACCGGTTAGGGCCAACCACGGAATAATCGTGACTGACATTTAACAAGTCAGGTACTAAACATTCGGAGGCCACGAACGATTTCGATTGTCCTGTGCAACGATGTTCATGAAATATAACAAAAGCTTATAGAATGTGCGGTAAATACTGTCTGCAATTAATATTAGTACCTCAAGCATAATCCTTTATATGTACAGTTACGGTAACATATCGTCTTCCTCCCTCTCACAGACGTTAAGACTACTTAGAGAGTTTCCTGATCACACGATTCATGCTTCGTATTCATTAAATGCGGTGAAAATAATCGATTGTTATATTTAAAAACATGTTTACCAGCAAAAGCCAGCTTCTTAAAAAGCAAAACCAAACATTCCTCGATTAAATGCGTCTCAAATTCGATTTAACCTACGCTACTGTGGTTGCCGGTGACCGATGCATTGCTCCCCTCGAGTGTATTGCAACGGAAAACGGGTCGCGACCCACTTCGTCGGGATCAATACTCGGTCATCGACTCCGCCCGCACCTCTCTCCCTCTTGTCTGTTACACCCAGACCAGGATTTCGAACATACGATCAACTCCATAACTTTGAAGCACGACCACTAAGTAATGCACAGTTTGATATACATGCGGCGTGAGTAGAAGCACTTGTATATTTCAACCAATCGAACTCCGAAGCAATTTTGTTTCGCAATTATATGGAAAAGGGCTAGAACTGGAACATCTCTACTTAGCTATGTTTCATGCAGATAAAATTGTACATACAATGTATGAGCATACTAACCGTTTAGGTGCAATTCATTTGAAGATTCGCGATTTTTCAAATTCGAAAATATTTATATATTCTAATTAATCAAAAATCCATTGTCACATAATAGGCATTAAAACAGTCTATTCCATTTTAATCTATTGAGCAAACTCAACAGGGAATTCATTTCCACGAATGATGACACTAATCCATTGTTGGAATTATTTCTAGGTATTAGTTATTTTACCATACACTAACACTGTCCTTAAATGTATTGAATTTTGTTGGCCTTTCACATGTATAAGATAGTCACATTACTGCATGCAAAACAGGAACCCTAGTCTGCCAAAACAATGGGCTTATAATCGAATAGTGGCATCGTATTTTTAACTTTCACAGTTTTATCGTACAACACAAACATTCGCATTCTGTAGCGATTTGGTGGTGCATCGATTATGTTAGCATACTTGGGGCCCAGGTCAGTTGCTTGCTGATAAGGCTGATAACGTATAAACTCACGAGCTACAGAGAGATGGTGAACTTTGCAACAAACTGTCTTGTCGTAAGTACATCATAATGGGTTTATTGCACGATACTCACAAGCATGCACATAAACATCCATCAGAAAAAAATAGCATATCTATTATAAACTCGCGAAAATGTATGATTTTGGAATGGAAAGTGCATAAATTTAAATTATAATCAGGTCATGTGAAGGCATACATTCTTAAATCACTGAAAGAATCAGAATATTTTCGTGTAAATATCAGATTGACACAATGTACGATAATATAAGATTTTAATGCCAATGCCAGCCATGAAAAGAAGAAACCAGAAAATCCATGGTTACCAGGTAGTCTTAAGAAGGTGAACCATGAGTATAAAACAACAAATGACAACATGTTACCCACATTACAAAAGCGGTCATGGTATAAAGTGTTTGGTCACAGCAGAAGAAAATCATTATTAATTACTTAAAGTATTCCTTTATGTTGGAGCATTCATAAAAGGTAGAATGCTTGTGATAATTATAACTAATTTCAGCGATTGGAATATTGATAACATTGAAACATGTCGACTACGTACATTGATATCGACAAGTATCTCAGTCTACGCTGATAAAATAATACAGGAATGTCCCGAATGTATAATGTTAAAGGTTAGTCTCGACATTATGCTATAATAGAATAGAGGATTAAACGGTCTGAAGAGACATCGGGTCGTGAGTGACGTCATCACTGTGACGCACTGCGCATGACGTCAAGCGCAATGGCCTAACAGTACAAACTTATTAACTGTCTTATCTATTCCCGAATGAGAGCTAACTCAGTACCGCGCCAGATTAGCTCATGAACCAGCAGCAGAAAAACTAACAATATCTAGGTACGTACTCTACAAATGCCCGAGATACCTAAATTCAAATTTTCAATCTTCTTCGAGCAACATATTCGGCAACCAACAATAAAATAACGAAGTGACTCAAATATAAACGCATATTTGTTGGTTTTGTATCATCATAAGTCATGAATACTGAACGAGATGATGTGCTGAGGCCCAGATCTATTTTTAAGTAGGCAAACATAAGTGAGTCTTGACGACCGTGGTGGCACATCGACGTGACCTGGCTCAGTGACCCGAATACCGTCGCGCAGACCATGCCACTGCTCTGACCCGCTTTACCTGCACTTACACGATCACGAATAAACTTGTCAGCCCTGTAACGATCGTGAAGCGAAATCAATTTCAATATACCAACTGTCATCAAGGCAATTGAAACATTCCCCGCCACGACTCGCCGGCTTAAAAATACAAGATCTTTGGAAAGGAAACATTTGGCAAACATCTGCGGAGTAATGAAGGGCAAGTGGAGTGCTAAGTTTGAGCATCGCTTCTCGTAAAACGCAATCGTGATGACATGACGAATTGTAAAAGTAGAGCATTAAGAAATTGCTCACAAGAATAGCAGTTGCGTTAAACGACGCAAAAACCCCTGGCCCTAGTACCAAAATGCCTATTTAATTAGAATAATCTATAGAACGCCCCACATATAAATGTTCTGCGTCACAGTTTTTAAAACGAGCTTTTTTTAATCTAACGCCTATTATACATTTCACTAACTAATACATAAGGTCTCTTATAAGTTCCATCTATTAAGATCTCTGTTTTCTTTACGCAATAAAGCTTTATATGATAATAGGTTTATTAGCTATTCAAAGGACGGAGACAAAACGGAAATAGTAATAGGAGACGAGAAAGAAAAAAAATCTACATTCAAGAACCAGAAGTCAATGTATTTGACTAGGTATGTCGTATTCGACTCGATACAATCAAAATTGAGTTGAATATGCTAAAACGGTATGAGTACATAAGATTTAACTTAAGCTCGTTCCGCATTTTTTGCAATAAAAACATCGATGTGACTGGCTTTTCTGGAACGTTGGCAATATTGAATTCGTGATTATTTTTAACTTTACGACTGCGGATACGATATAATAACTGTTGGTTTAATGCATGGGTGCCGCTTTCTGTCGTGACCCAAAACGGAAGGTATTTGTATTCTCTTAAAACCCTCTATGTTTTAGAAGCAATCAATCATTGGAATAGGACGCGTGATATGGCAGAAGGACGAAGCTGGGTGCGATGCCCTGTGAAACTGAAAGCCCGCGTGAGCAAGGAGCTTAGAGCAACGACCTTAGCCCTTGCTGAATAACCGCGAGGGTTTTTTTTGTATAGCTATCGCTTGTGGAGCGACTCTCCCCCGAGACGGGTGGCGCTTAATGGCCACGCCATTTAACGAGTCTGACTGGCGGCCGTTTCCGGAAATTCCACGAATGTTTGCGGCATTTCATGATGGGATACCTAAAAATATACCTTCCCTAAAGAATTATTTGCAATTATCTTCTTTATCTCCAGGCGATCAATACTGCAGTTTGTCCATTATCTAATGAGCCCTCTACTGACTGGAAAGTCTTAATTACATCAGCTAAATAATTTCGAAGAAAGAAACAACAATATATCAGATTGAACGAAAATAACAACAAAAGTACGCAGTTAATACGATGGTACGCAATTTATTTAAGTGCTAACCGCGAGTAAACAGAAGAATTTAAAAAAAAAACAAGTCGATCACCATAGGAAATGAAAGGTGATTTTAATAGAAGTACCTACTTCTCTTACCTATACAATCTATTATCTTTAACATACATTTAAACGTATTGTAATAATGCCACAAAGAAAAACTTGTGCTATGATTCTACGATTGGAGGTGGATCAGGCTTAATAAAATGGCGTAGTTAGCTTCAAACAGTTTCGTCACTCGTCGGGCCGGATCGTGCGTGGTCGGGGTAACGGACCAGCAGCGCTTGCGCAGGGTCAACACACGCCAGCCAAGGTCGGGTCGACGCCCCATCCAGGGAGTCCTGATATGTATAACGATAGATTGAACACGACCTGTCTACAGTTCATGTGGCTATTATTAAATGTGGAGCAGTTATTTTCGTGTGCGGTCCTCGAGGGGATCGCGTTACAAGTACGATCATAAAACGAATGTAAGTGGACACTTATTCTCTTTATAAGTCAATATTTAGACTGCAAAACAAGTGCTAGTGTAGGGTTACCTCTGCATGTTACAATACAATGCATACAGACGTCCTAGAACATAATGGTAGGTTGGCAATGTTATAGATCCATATTAGTTACACGTGCAAGAAATATTATATGGTAGGTACCTCACAATGTGTATACTGCAGGTCGAGTTTCACAACTTTGCGATAAACCGCATTATGCAATCTTGACGTAGGTAAATTACCTACTAACGTCGCAGTTTACAAACGCTGTGGTGTAGGAAACGTATACTGAACGAATATTATTGGCTTGACGCAATCACAAGTGACGTCAAACAAGCGGTCGGTAGGTATTTGTCGTTTGTTATCCTAATGTGAAAAAATCAAGCCCGTTTTTAACACACTAGGTAACCCTGTGTGTACTTAATTAATCAGAGGGGACCGTGTACATTTTTTTACCCAATGATCTGGGAAATGCCAAGATATAATTTATGCCTTAATTTTATTATTTCATGTACGTAGTAGGCATTAATATAATTTAGAAATTCCATTGAACCAAAGATGAAATGTTCTTCACCAGGTAAGGGTTTTGTAACAATAAACTATTGAAAGTCGAAACCGGTTTGGTTTTTGTCTGTCAGGTAAAGTTCCTCGCAAGTGACAGAAAAAAACGTTTGTCAACAACAGACTCAACTATTAATTAAATATCAAAAATGGTAAGAGACCTTAAGAGGCTAATAAACTACAACATTTATTTAGTTCACATTAAAATATTTACTGGATCCGGGGAACTTATTTTATTAAAATTGACACCTATTTTAATTTGGTTTTACAATGTTATTAAGCCATAAGTACATCATGATTTTAAAAATGTGCCGTAAATAATCTAAACAAGAAAATTTATTATAATAACAGATAATACAAAAATAAAGCGTTGCCAATTAATCACGTGAGGCTCGAAAAGGGGGAGAGCGGGTCGGAAAAATACACGAAATATCACGAGGGGGAAAGGGAGTGTAGTGAGATACTTATTTTTCTAAAATTAAATAAAATAATACCTTTATATAAAGATAATATTCTGAAATGTTTTAGGATACTTAGCACAAAAAAAAATTACACGTGATTTAGCGAGGGGGGGTGGGGGGTGGGGGGATAAAAAAGTTCCTAAAACTTCACATATTTAATGGACAACCCCCTAATGAGGAGGAAATTGGAAATAAATGCCTTGAAGTATCTCAAGTGAATTAGGTAAGGCATAATTGGCTGACATACTATACTTAAATTCATGTGGGGTGTGAGGTCTTCCGTTATTTTATTTACTAACACAGTGTACATCGGATTATTGACCAGGATGGTGCATTAACCACTATGTAGATACAAGAAGTTGTAAGCTTCAGCATAAATAGTATGACAGAGACAATGGTGATGCACAAGAACAATCAAACAGGACAATAACAGGTTTATAAATGCATGCTGTAACGATCAATGCCATTGTCAACAATAATGTTAAATTAAATATCCAATCAGTAAGTGATGAATATTTTTTTTTCAAAGCAATACAGCATATCTAAAATAGATTAATAAGAAATGTTAATGTTTTTTTATTGCAATTTCATTTAAATAGGTATTTGATGAACCTATAGATTTTCTCATTGTTTAGTGCAATGGTGCTCTAGAAATCATAAATCAAACATAGAATTGCTTCATATAATAGTTTATTAAGTAGGACTTAGCTAATTATTAAAATATTACAGTTACCCTAGGATATGGGTAGATCAAAAAAGTGTATATACCCCTAAGTCAACCACCAATATTGCTAGGGGTCACTAATTGGGATATTGTAGGAGTATGGCCTGTCAATTGTGAGTTCCTTAGTTTAATTCCCGGTTTACAATGATGTAGGTCTTTACTGAATGCTCTGTAATAAATTGAGCAATTGCATTTAAACTACTATGGATTGCATATATTATTCAACATTTGATATTAGAGGTAGGTAGATTTAACTACAGTGAAAACTATTATTATTATATTACCTACCTACAGTATGTAGGTACCAAGTAGTTATCGTATTTAACATGACCAGATCAATCTCTCAACAGATAGACAAAGCTTTAAGAAAAAATGCATGGCAACTAACTCGTATTTTCTTATAGTTTTGTATCGGTATACGGCTTGGTGGGTGGTTGATCTAATCGTGTAGTAAGCCTCATAAAAGAGACAACCACACATATTTTTTGTGAATTGTATGTGTAGAGGTATTAATAAACTACTTGCGTGACTCACTCGGCAATCGCCCGGTGGTTTGATGAACATTATTTGGTTACGTTACGAACAATGAAGTCGACGCAAGACAGGAAATCTTACCTACTTGCAGAATACCTCCATTATTGCTACCACTAACATTGGTGGGTACCTATTTCAAACGATAAGGCATCGAGTGCGTGTTCACATGTGAAAAAACAGGATAACATAGGTAAATGGTACGGTTAGTTACACTTTAGTTTTGTGACGCCCGCCCGCCAGCCTGCTGACGTTCGTTCATCGCTTCAAAAGGGCACGACCTTTTTAATGGCTTATCATTAAAATCGATAACCTAAAATATATTTAAGTAAATGTAAGATTACTTACCTTCACAGCCATACACATTGAATAGAAATTAAACGGTTGCAGCCGTGTGCAGCCTAGAAAATTCACCACACACGCAGAAAACGTGTGCACCGCACAAAAAACTTGACGAACTGACGTAGAATGTTGTCAGCTAACAAAAATGTATGTCTACCTGCAGTTTTGTTACCATTTAAAAAAAATACTATTTTGTAAATATAATTTGTGAAAAGAATGTTGGCGAAAAGTTAGCTAAGTTGATTTTCCGTGGCTTACATTTTTAATTTAATTATTTGTTTGATTGAAATGGTTCCATCGATTTTTAGTTATTTTAAAACAAATTTTAAGTCTCGGATAAAAATGTATTTTATTTTTGGGCAAATCTGTCAGTACCATTGAGCTATTTATCCGAGCGTGATCTGAGGTACGGCCCTGCAAACGCAAATAACTAAGAAGAAGAAGAGGTACGGCCCGCAGTATTATACACGGAGGATCTCATAATAAATCTTGTAATAGAGGTATATTATGTATATCAACCTGATAAAAAAACAGTAAGAACCAATCTTATCGCAGTCTAACGGGTCGCTCTATAATGTTAGATCACTAATAACTGGAGACTAGTGCTCGAACAAGATTACTCAAGACCCCTTTATTACCAGCACTTTTAGCACGGTATTCTTTATTAGTTTATATGTAACATTGAATTAATTAGCACAGATGTAGTGGTAATATGACGACTAGAAAATTATCCCCGATTCCGAAAATTGATAGTATCTGGCCAGGAAATAAAAACTATACATCATAGAGACGACTTTTTCTGAAATTATTTTTATTTAATATCACATTCCCCGCAGAATAATAGATAAACAGCTACGGAGGCTACATGAACATGTTGTCGTTGAAGCCGGGAGGCGGCAGGTGGTCTGCGTCGGGTGGTGCAGGCCGGCGGCCCGGCAGCGGTCCGCCCGGGGGACCGAACGGATCGAAGCGAGCACCTGGCGGTACCGCTCCCCTGGAAATATACATTATAGTGGGCAAATATAGCTAAGGCTTTTATCATGTCTAACATGTTTGACTACAGATTGTTAGTAGATTACATCTTTCGCATGTTTCCCATGTTATTTGTACTCAGATGCAAGCTGACGGATGATGTGATGACAAATGTAAGCTCAGATGGTTTGCCGTTTGGAGAGAATGTATGAGACAGAACTGATAAAAATAAATCAGGCGAAAGAGGTTATCCAAGGACAACCAGATTAATGGTCATATTTACAAGCAAGAGAAGCCTACTCTCAAGCATATGACAATAAGTAGACTCTGCCTACCCTATGGGATACATTACCATACTCCAAATTCATATACCTTGGTAGTCCACCTGGAGCGCCGAGGCCTGGATTTTCAATGTCCCTACGAGGTTCAAACGGGTTGAAGATCATACCACCGCCGCCGGGCGCGAATGGGTCCAAGTCTGATCGCCCAAGTCTCGGGGGTCCCCTACAAAATATTTAAGTGCACACATGACACCTGTATTCTGTTAAGATTCTAACAATCGTAATAAGCTTTTGCATCTAAAATTAGACTAAAATTTGAGTTTTGTCATATATGGTGAGAAATTAAATTTTTCAAAATATCTTCTATTTTAGTCTTGTCTTGGCATAGTATTCTAACAACTTCCATAACTTCTATCATTAATTTTCTCCAGGTTTGCTCGGCTGAGAACTTTATTTCGTGTTAAATCTTACCACAAATCTGGTGTTTCAGGGTTGACACTAGGCAATGGTCGGGGTGGGATTCTTAATGGATCATCAGAAGGCCTTCGAAGTGTTGAGTCAGCTGTAAAAATATAAAATTTCAGTCACTTTAGTAAGTACAATAAGTATTAAAGAGTGTCACGCTAGCTTAGACTGATGGGTTGATGAATAATAACAGCCAGCCAGCCACAAGCTTATGGAGGGTGCTCCATAGTAATGATATAGTAGTACAGCTCTCAACCATTAATATTACCATCTCTTCCAAATACCAAATGGAACAGGCAAGCAGATATATTTAAATGGGGTATTTTGATTTGTATTGAACTTTATGTTATAATCAAAATTCATGTTGGTACACAGAAGTGCACCTCTGTCTTCTCCTCGGGATATCTTTGGATTGTTTGGGATGCTGTTTATCTTGAAAATGGACAAATTTTACCAAATCCATGCAATGTAAATTACATCGGTTCATACTTCTGGCAGTCTGTGTCTCAGCTGTAGTGGTTGATCTGTCTGTAACTGTATCGATGAGGTCCCGTTTCACATTATATATCAGTTCCTTGTGGTTAGGCATCATCTTGTCAATAGAACCAGCCATCTCTTTCACAGTGTCATTTATACTCACCGCAATATTTGACACCACTAAGTCTTCTGACCTCTGGGGAAGTAAGTAAACCTATTTGAAACATGTTTAACAAACTATGTTACTCATGCAAAGTGGGTGATAGTTTGATTTATTACATTACTCACGCAAAGTAAGTGATAGTTTTATTTATAAATTAGTGTTCATTTGGAAGGTTTTTATACCTAAACAAATAATTTCACAAAGCATAGAGAAGCTTCTTCTTATCTAATAAAATATAGTCACATACATCATTTAAAATGATGTGCCTATATTTTTTTTCTTTGCCACAAAGTTTTGTAATGCACAGACAAACACTCACTTGACAATTAACTTAGCAAAAAGTTTAGTGTACCTACTTTATTGAAACCCTTTCATTACCATACTACATACTTACCATAAGATTTATAATGAGATTGCCGTCAGTGTTCAGTCCATGTAATATGAACAGTTTATTTTCATATACATATCTGACGGCATAGTTGTCCTTATCATTCCAACCAGTTGGTAATAATTCAGTCTTTTCTTCATCACCTGAAAGAGTTCTCTGGAAAATGAAACATTCATGTTTGTAATATTGATGCACTTGTCTTTAGCAGATGATATTGATAAATGATTATTAAAAAAACAATGTATAACCAATGTATAGGTATAAACTCATCAGCAGCTTTAAACTCACCTCATCTCCAATTCCAATGCTGCGAAAACCCCTTTTCGTCAAATTCCAATGGACGAATGCAATAAGTATATCCGGCTTTCTTTTTATGTCTTTCTCAATAGTTTTAAAGGTTAAATCCCATCCAAATAACGGATCCGAAGACATGATGATATTTGCTTGGACGATTTTTGAAGATGGTAAATAATTGTATACTTTTTCTCTTTTTCTGTTTTTGGATTCCAATATATATTAGAAAAACAGAACTAAAAGAGATTGTCATGTTTTGATACCTGTCAGCCAAAGGAAGGGCTGTCAATACCTCTACTTGTCTGTCAAAAATTGATGGAAGCCATAATGTTTTAAAAAGTGAAGTTGATTGGATTGAGCGAATACCCTAGCGTGGCCGCACTTGAAACAGCAACATACCGGATGTAAGGGACACAGTAACGAATACTTTGGGTCACACTTGGTCACACAATAAAATTATAGAAATCTTCTTCTTCTTTCTTTATGAAATGAAATAAAATGGATATAGAAATCATTTATGTTGAAAGTGATAGTTACTAATGTCATTTTAGAGCATAATGTCCGCTAAGTTGTGGGTGAGGCCATATTCATATCCATTTTATTTCATTTCATAAACAAAGAAGAAGACAATGTAACGTAACGTGTTTAAAAAAAATTAGCGATGCGCCATTTTCATTTCATCGTGTGACATCCATTATTTTATTTATAATGTGTATTTATTGAAAGTTTTATTGCTATTAATTACTTGACCTTGTGCAAAATACCCGCTAAGTTGCGGGTGAGGCCATATTCATATCCATTTTATTTCATCGCATCTCATTTCGTAAAGAAAGAAGAAGAAGAACGTAACAACGTGATCACGCATCAGAGAGGGACTTATCACCGACCCTCGGCTTTCGACTTTGCCAATTATAAACCAAAAGTTGATCGTAAGTATCTCCCGCGTAAAATGAAACGGAGTTAGTTACTTTTGAAAACCGTAACCCTCCGTAGCATCACAAACCGTATCTTTATCGTAAATAAATAAAAAAATGGAATTATGCAACTTTATTATAGTTTACAACCATTTAACGTTTTTAATTCTCATATGGAGTTTGAGAGCAGACTTGCTTTTCTCAAAAAATTTAGAAAAGCACAGAGTTTATTAATATCTGCCATGAATATCTTTAGCAAAGACTACACCTGCGACCCATAAAATATTACCACACAAAAGAAACTAGTTAGAACTGAAAAATATCTTCTTACGATAGTTCTTTTTCTGGATAAAGATTTTCAAATGTATCTTTGCGCTGTAGTATAATCCAAGAACAATATGGATCAAACCCATCGCTGTTGAGTTCTAGAGCTTCTGGGAAACTGATAACTAATCATTTTTTTGAGTAACTATGTCACAATAACGTTTTTTTGCCAAACTAAGGAATAAATAACCGTAATAACCGGTTATAAATTCCTTTTCACGGTTTTTAAAACGACACCCTACCCGCACACTACGCAACGTAAAAGCAACATGGCGGGCAGTGTCAATTCGGTCCGTGAACGTCGTGCTCGTAACGTAAAATAATGAATTTTGCTATTTTAGAATATGGGTGAATATGTGCAATAATTTGTTATACTTTTCCGTGCAAAGTGTTGTGTTTTGATTATATTTGTGTAATTTAAGTGTGAAAATGGCCTCGGATAAGATTAAAGTTGCCGTTCGGGTTCGTCCGTTTAACAGGCGAGGTAAGCTGGTTTCATCTTGTTAATAAATAAAGCAATCGCTATCGTTCATGTGACTGCGTTGCTTCACTCTATCTGTGTACTTATTGCATAAAATATACAAGATAAAATAATTGATTGTTCGGAGCATTCGGACTGCTGCAGTCTACTGATTTCTATTCTATAAAAGCGTAATAAAAATGTGATGGTTACTTATTAAATATGAACTGCCTATAGCTGCTAGTATTTATTGAGTTGTATTCTTTTATCTGTAAAATACAAGTATGCCCAGTTGTATTAAAATAAAACTTAATTTATCTCTGATATGACTCACATTGCATATAATGCAGGAATCATAAAAGTATCTATCATTTATTTATTTATATAGAGATACTTTGTGTTATATACTTGTTCATATACAACACACACACACAGAACAAGTGAAGCCAAACTTTACCTCCTTCCAGCTCATGTATTGCTGTACACATTTAATACAAACATTTACACAGTCCTGGCTTTATTTACCCATATAAGGACAAATGTGTAATATTACATGCTAGAGTTACAGGTTATATTATAAAAAACCTAAGAAGTAAGGTTGAAGGAAGGATAAATAAATTACAAATCACTACTACCAATTACTTCCTATTAAAATTTTATGAAAAATACTAATATGCATTGAAATAGAATATGATGTCATTTTATATCAGGAATATTTTATTGATCGATAGGTTACCGTTGATTACTATTTCAATTTAAAACATCAACTCGAAAATTATTTTGACCTTGTCAGTACAACACCTCATCATTTGAAGTATATCTTCACTTGGATGTGAGAGTGCCGAGACAGGCAGTGCAATTGCTTCACCACATATGCTTGGCCTGTGTGCATGCTTGCCATGAGCATTCAATGTATGCCCATACAGTGAGACAACAGATGCCAAATTCGGTATGAGCATAGGTCTCAGTATTGATAATACATTTTCAAATCTAATATAGTGGACAAATTTTGTGTGTGACTGCTCACTGGCTCTCTGTGTGCATGTGTCATGATAAAGATGCATTTTCTAGACTTGTATCCCTCAGCTTGCGGCATATATACATATATATAGCACAGAAATTGTGACATGCCTTGATAAGTCAGAAACCTACTTTGCTTGTTGCTCTAAGTTAATAAAATTGTATAAATCAGCTGTACACACAAGACTTGCAACATAATTCTAATATAATAATTCAATATTATAATTGACATTTTCGAGTGTTCAATTTTTTTCCAATAGCAAAATATAAATACTATGACATAGGGGCTAAAATATCTCAGGAAAAATATTGGTGCACTTGAAGTGCACACTTGGATACCTCTTCACGAGATATAGGTGTGAAGTTATTCTTCAAAAGAATTTTTAAGACCCCATCTAATTGCGTTTAAAATCAGAAAGCCTTTGACAGAACAAGCAACGAAGGCACAATAATGAGGCTCAAACCTTATGGTATGGAGCCTTAAAATAGACCATGCATGCAGTTTATACAAAAAACAGTACAAAATTAGGTAAAAATCATGTTTTTTTAATTTTTATATCGGCTGCCTCTATTTGAATGACTTTGTTAGTAAACTTTAAGATCATTTCGAAACAAGAATGCACGCTCACTTGCATTCGTCATGGTTACAACCGCGTGGAAATCCTTTTTGTGATTGCCGCGCTCCACTTTAAGCGAAACATCTTTACGTAACGACGTAGGTATAGATTGCGGAAGAAATATCCGCCAAATTTGCATTTTCCTCTTTTCCAACTTGTGTTAAATTTTCCGCTTGTTGTGTCGATCCTCAAAAAATATACAAGAGATGAATTTACTTGCTCCTTTGCAGGATAATATTTCGCAATTAATTTTCCCGACAAAAAGTTCCTCTTATCTGAATGTTTTCACAGTGAATTTTTTGCAGTATTGAGTTACGCAATTAAATTGGTCTTATTAGACCAAGTGAACTCGCTTTATTCTAAAACTCAGGCAGAGACTGATTAGGTATTTATGGCTACGTTGACCTATATAGTGCTAACTCTTTGTAGCTTTAATAGTTGTTTTGTTTTACTGTCTACCCGGCATAATACAGTATGCTTTACTTAAGCCTAGTGTACATAGAATGGTTGTGGAACCGGATTTGAAAGAGCATCGCCGCGGACGGACGGCCCGACCTCGAGTTGAGTCACCGCTTTCACACCTACCTACTTACAAATCGCTGTAGTTGGTATTATTTACGATTGTGCTAAGATGACTGACGGTAACAAAATACCTAATAACCAGATAAGTAGTATGATAACATCAGCGAAATGAAATAAACGTCTATCTGAGTTGGGCCGAGGGTTTTGCATGAGTTTAAATCGAATCATTCCAACTTCACAGCAGCGCCCCTAGCCGAAGCAGCTTCTAGGCACATGTTTGTGGCAAACTTATCGTAGCCATAGGTACTTTGAGTGCCGATGTTTTATGCGATCATAACATGCTATATTTTGTTACATATAGGCGATAACAACTCCTTTTAAAAACATAAATTAGCTGAATATTCAGTTTATAAATAAACAATATTTTTATAATTTATAGGTATTTTATTGGCTATCAGTAATTGCAATTTGAGTTGATTGAGGTAGGTAACTACTTATCCACCTACGTAACCAGAATCTTATCTAAGCTCAACCGTTTCATATCAGCGGAACATAGTACCTATAGGTAAACATTAAAGATGCGCCAAAAAATAATTTAAACCGAACCGAATACCGAACATTATTCAGTTCAACGCTTACGCAACCGAATATTCGTCCGAATTACTTGGTTTAATTTACACGCGTGCGTCACGCCGATCACAATAAGGCGTCTCGACGCTCACTATAATGCGACGCGACGTTAACTATAAGGTGTCACGACGCTCTCTATAAAGCGACTGCACGCTTACTTATAAGGCCTTGCGACTCCCACTATAACTAGCGCGATGCTTACTATTAGACGTTGTGACGCTCACTACAAGGCGTCGCGACGCTTTCTGTAAGGCTTTAGTATAAGGTATAGCGACGCTTATTATTAGACGCTGCAGCGCTCTCTATGAATGAAGTGTCGCGATGCCTGATAGTGAGTGCCGAGAACTTCTATGTTGGTGAAGTTTTCTTAAATAAATAATTTGGAACTTTGATTTTGATTAATTACAAGATTTAAAAATCTTATAAGAACTCAAGTTTGGTCAATATACGGCACATCAACCGAATATTCGGCTGGATACTGAACGCATAAAACTATGCCGATTATGTGGAATAACGAATAATGACCAAATATTCCGCGTATCCCTAGTAAACCTACACCCTTCGTTACTTAACATAGTCGCTAAAAGGTAATCAGTCGCTGGTCTTAAAGGTCAGTCTACCTCCCCTAATTGCATGAAACGGGCGAGAACTAGACATAGTTTGATTAAAGTTGTTATATATATTTACGTAAGGTAGCTTCAGTCAAGCTAGTTCATGTTCTCGTGTAAGTTAAGAACATAAAATTACCACTTATCGTAGTGAAGCTTTCAATTTCCAGCAAGTACACTTGCTGGAATGAAGTGTATTTTCTAGTTAATGAAACATGTTTCATTAACCTAGTTAGGTATCTAAACTGTCATGGTCAAAAAATTCTGCTTACTTGCTGCAAAAATAATATTCTGATCAATTGTTTTTTTTAATTTCAGAACTCGAATTAGGAACACAATGCGTGGTGGACATGGAGGGTCAGCAGACCGTGCTGCAGTACCCGCCGTCGGCCCACGAGAAAGAAAGGTACGCTGATATTGCAAAATGCAATATAGAGCATTCAATTTGCACTTTAAAGCTCTAATTTGCATAAAAAAAGTAATTTCAGTTCTCAGTATTCTTGCCTTCTTCATTTAGCCGCGTGCTGCTTTGCCCCGATCCCTGAACACATTTTCTTCTGAAATATGCTTTGTAAAGCCGTTTTAAATGGAGTTACACATCTATTGTAACATCAACCAAATTATGACAAGCTACTAGCTGCTATAGTAAGTAGTACTAATACATGTTAATTTTGGGATGAATCCTTAATGATGTATAAGAACAGAACTAATATATCCGTACACGACTACACGAACTCTAAGAATTAAGGGGTAACCTTATATTCTTATTCGTATTAAGTAACCTTTAAAATCATCCTTGCCCTAGATTCCCTCGAACGATTGCCTCGTGAATAGGAAGACTGTGAGAAGGCCGAAGTTAGGTGTTACAAGATGTTATTCTCTTCGTGTAAGAATTCCTTTTGTTTTAATCAAGATGAAAAACAATAATATTACGGATTACAAATTTTTCAATGAATATTTTTTTTTGTAATATAAAACAAAATTGACAGTCACTGTTCAATTTCCCGCCGAACCACTTTTTCATTACGTTTATTTTAATAGGAAGATAAGTGAAACCGGTACAACATTACCGAATATTCTTATGCATAAGTTATGCAAAACCTTTTTACACCCATGGGGATATAATGGACTTTTGCGAGCAGATTTCGAACAATAAAGGCCGCCTTTCTAAGCCAGTGAGATGAAAAATTATTTATGAACTGGGAACTAAGAACTTGTAGGTAAAGCAAATTTTATTACATGTACTTGATATTTCACTTTTCAAAATGTCCATTATCCACATAAATCTTTTTCGACATAGACTCAAATGCCTTTAATGATTTCATTCGAATTGCGGTTCCATCTTAATGGAAAGACGTTGCTAAATTCGCGGTAACGCTAAGTACATGCCTGCAGTCGGTACGAGATGCTCTGATTGGCGCGCTAACTCAACAGGCTTTGTTGCGCAATCTGCGCTCGCGCATAAAAATTTCCAAATATAAAGATCGAGAAAAAAAATCTGATTGTTAATTATAGTTATAATCCAACGGTATCTTGAATATTATTTGCAAAGCCTGACTAGGTAAAATCTTAATCCTAATGCATTTTTCTGACGATAAAATATTGTTATCGATTTTGAAAGGCGGCCAAGGATTAGAAAACTGCTTTTAAACTTGAATTGTACGATCAAATAGAGTTTGAATCTATTACATAACTTATAGGGGGTCATTGTTTATTTTTGAGTTTATTAAATATGCTTAACATATAACAATCAAATCCTGGTTGTTTAGGACTATCAACATTATATAGCCACACGGAAACACGCCATTAAAATACTAATTAGTGATATAAGCCTTGATATCCTTTAGAATAATAATAACAGCGGAGGTAATAGGCCTCTGTTTTCCGGAAAGTAAACGGATGTGTGTAATGAACAAAGTAATGTTTATGATTCACGAATTTCGATTGCTAATGAATTAATAACTATGATAATACCATGAGTCATGCATATTGTGTGGAAATGTCTTTACTTATTATTGTAGATTTTAGTGAAATAGCGTAAAATGTGTATAAATAAAATAACTTTTTATTGATGATTCCCACTATGATTTTAATGGCGGTTCTATTTTTTTTACCTCTAAGGTAAATATTGATACCGGATTCCATCCATATCAGTTAAAAAAAAAACATATTATGAAGCCTTTACACTCTGGGGCGGAAAAATGGACTGGGCGATTCCTCCGACGGACTACGGAACCCTACAAAATAAATGTAAATACATAACTTTAAAATAAAAAAATATCAGGTAATACAAGTGAAAAGTGGGCAGTTATGTGAAAAATAAATCAACATGGGGCTTAAAATACACTAAAGCCCTGCTTTCAATTCACCAACCGCAGCCGCAGAACGGTGGTCCGGCTCTGAAAGGTCAGATTTGCATTTCATTGTACGAACGGCGGGCTAGAATCTATTGCGCTACATAATATTTTATTATAAACCAATAAACCTCATTGGGATTTCTCGTTAACTAAAATATGTATAGGGATTTGAAAAATTCAGACACAAACAAAAAGGAATCGTTCCGCTTAAGTTAAAGATGAAAGCAATGTTCATTGCTGCATAAGGTCTTGATTAGAAGCTGTTAATTATTCTAGTTTTTAGCGTAGTTCGCCGAACTGATTTAGTTGCATATTGAGGTGATATGGTCCGAAACCGCGGGTCGATTTATAACGCATCGACAAGTATCCGAATCGACTCGATTAGAAATTACTCGTTTCGACGCTGATCTTTCAGAGCCATTCTTTTATTCCCGAATCAAAGATTCGATACAACTACGCAACCAATGTTTCGATTCCACCATTCGCTGTGTTTACATAGTACATTTCTTAATACGATACAAGACTTGTCGTGAGATTGTGAATCGGGGGCTGGTACGGTAATCGAAGTAATAAAATAATTCGAAACCACGCTATAGTTGAGTGTTACCCCGGAAAACTATGTTCCCATGCCTCCACAATACAGCATGCCCCATTTCGAAGTCGGCACTGGCAAGTCGAAAATAAAAGTTTATTGCTGAATTCTTTAGAAAACCTTTTATTGCTCTTGAGTATAGCTTATATGCGGGTATTCTTCGCTTGGATGTTTTCAATTTAGCCGTACGTTCTTAACGAGGTGTGCTTTACATAGCATTTGAATTTAAATGGTAATATTTAGGTGCATATTGCGCTCTGCTACTTTTTTTTATAATAATCTCGTTAGCATTTAGAACAGTCATATCTTTTTTAAATATTTGAATAAAAAAGTTTTTCTCATAATCGTTTTCGTGTAGGTATCTTAAGTTCATAAATAAATAAACCTCAGAATTTGGTGGCTTAATTCATGTTAGTTTGGTAGATAGTTGATTTAAGTACTCCGTAGGCAAACTAGAACATTATAGTTACGGCATGATCGTATATGATTAATAGTGGGCTGGAAGGTACATTTATAGATATTTTTAGGTTTTTTACCTACTGGGCTAATTTCAACGCGGTTTCCAATATTGGATAGTTATGATGATTGTCGGTTGTGCGGGCGTAGCCTTGGGTAAAAGATATAAGTAATTAAATATCTCATTACTGCTTACTAATTAAAAAAAGTGTCCAGCCTGTCATTTAATCGGTTAACGTTATTTCTTCTTATGAACTGTCTATGACAGTCTGGTAATTCTCTTTATTTATTTACGAGATAATTTAGTTAATAATTGTCTGCATTTATCTCGCTCACAATACAGATAACTTATCTGCGTTCTTATTTCTAAAGCAACGACATCATGCGAGCGCGCCACCAGCCGGGTCGTTGATCTATTTGCGAAGCTGCGCCGGTACCATTTTTTTTTTATTATGCCTTACTCTTTTGTTACGCCGTAAAAACTTGATGTACTTGAATCGATACATTGATATGGAAAGTCTCTTGATCCTTGAGCTGTGTAATGTGTACACATGAGGCTTTAAACTATTCGTTGCTGTGACAGCTGAGTCCTCTAGACACCAGACGAGACATACCATTTGCACGAATAAATTCAAATATGTTTAGCCTAGCGTGGCTTTCTTGGTATTAGAATACAATTCTATTACATCACTTACAGTGGTTGAATATTACATTTTTTGAATAGATTACTAGTTATAGGCTTTTAAATCGGACTAGGCCCGCCACACACTCCCACCACTGCTACTCCTGTAAGCCAGGATCTACAGTGGTGTCCAATGAAGACACCGAGGTTTGACCCTCGGCGAGTCCCGGGATAAAGTTAATTGTCTTGGAACCCGCACGAAATTAATCGAAAGGTAAAAAAAAATAGGAGGAGTTGGAAGAAAATTATCCACTTCCCTCCATTGCAAAGCGGGAGACAAAAAATATGTTTTTTTTTGTCTAGTTAAAAGCTTATTGAACATTGATCGATATCTATGGAGTTATATGGGTGAGAATGCCTGGCTATTATCCGCAGCACTAGGCTATTCACAGCCTTGTGCCAGTAGACGGTGAAGTAATCGATTCAATAATGAATAGATGAACCGGAGGTGCGTGTCCTACGATCAAGCATGCGACTCATCGTTTGTCGTATTGATTGACCCAAATGTACTTATTGGGCTACTTACTGTGCGTGTAAGTAGCCCAATAAGTACATTTCGCATACCATTGAATATTGTAATCTGATAGGTAATTATGATTTAACTTAATAAAGTCGTCCTGTAAGATTTGTTTTCTAGCTAAAAATATCATGAATACCCAATACTCTCAAGTTCTAATGACTATATCATTAAGAAATAATGATTTAACAAATCTCGATACTTTTTAGTTCGATATGTCAATGATGCCTATAGAGATGTTCAATCATTAATTAGGTGATTCATGTTTCGCGCTAATTTCCCGCTTGATATTTATACTTTGTTTGTATGATGAATTTTGCATTCCAAATTTGAGTTTATTTATTTGTTTATATTTATTATCTTTAAAATCTCTTTGAAATTTGATATTATATTTTATGGGCCCGGTTGTATGAAATTTTAAGGCTGTCTTAATCTTTATTCCTACAATCTCAAATAAATAATGTTTGGGACTTATTGCCTGCTAGTTAAATCCTCCGCAGTGTTGATAAGCTACACAGGGTAGGATTAACTAGGTCTATTTTGCACGTCCTTTATCTGTAGCCTTTCTGTGTAGCCTTTATAAGTCAAGTCCTTTTCTCACTTTGTTTTTCATTTTGGTAAAACGAAAGACAAGTGCATAAAATAGGTGTATCAATGATAGAGTAAATTATTCTTAGAGGTCCATCGGTAGGTTATAAAAAAGACATTCTCAAAGAAATAAATCCAAATTGAAATAAAACTAATTTAACGGATTATATCGCGTTTATTAAATAAATCCAAAACCAAGCGCTAATATAAGTGCGCGTAAATAAAAGAAATCAATAGATCGATCCAAATGTTAAAAATGTTAAATTACTACCAAGTAAGTGCACGGTGAAACGTTACTGATTCGCTTTGTTCTAATCACTTACTTAACATAGCTTTAATAATCAGATTCTCATGTTGCCTCATATACGCATTTCGTTCCTGTATATTTTTTTCTTAGAGCTGTGCCAAGACGGCTGGCTGTTCGTGATTTTCCGAGGATCCCTAACAATCTCTTTGTGCACGACCTCATTTTGCTTTGAATACTCGCTTTTAATAGAGCCACCAGTCGCTGTCGGATACACATCTGCAGATGTTTCTTAAGAGTTTCCCTTTGAGCGTTTTTATGACAACCTATTCTAGAAACATATAACATCTTCGACACCAGATACATAGTATTATTTACAATTTCTATGGAACGTTTACAAATGTTATCTTGAAATTTTTCATTATAACATGTTTTGCCAATTTTCCCAGTTCTCCAATTCTCAATAACATCCATTATTAAAAAAAGAAAAAAAAAGACAGCCGTTCCCGCGAAAAAAAGAAAACGAATTGCTTCAATTTCGCGTTTGTTCGGAGAATTATTAAATAACATGGCGTGGAAAACTGTAACATTTACTAATTAACGTAGGGCGTCTGTCCTACGTGCTGAACGCGGTTATTATTTTATCTTGCCGCGCCATGTTTAGGTATTCTAAATATACTGTAAGCTTTTTTAGCTATCTTGAAAAACGTATTATGATTATATTCTAATTGCCTGTTGAATAATTGGCCTGTAGGTAGTGTTATGCGCGTGTAAGTAATTCGGGCACACCTCAAAGGGCAATAACTTCGCGATAACATTCTAATGAACGTTTTGATGAACTCATAGATACTGATCGCGAACTGTACGTGGCCATTAAACTATATTGGAATTTTCCTTAATAGAAGAGAGAGAGAGAGAGAGAGAGAGAGAGAGAGAGAGAGAGAGAAGAATGGAGAGTTAAGGTAGAGACGTCTGCCCAGCAGTGTGATGATATAGGATAACAATAAAATATATAGAGAGAATCATGTTTCTTTTGAGGGTTATTATGGGCGGAGACAACAGAGGAATTAATTACTGAACATTTCATATTATTACTTTTTTGTTTTAGTAGCCTACTTTATGCATTGCTGGGCAAAGCCCTTTATATCTCCAGCGATTCATTCCTGTGTAGGGTTTGTTATGGTTACGGTATGAACATATTTTTAAGAATATTCCTTTTTTAGTAATAGTGTAACCAAAGTATTTTAGAAGGAAAGGTTTGTAATGCCACTATAGACGGAGTAAAACTTTTTATTAATTTCAAGGTACAGTAAATTTAAAAAATATAGTTGACCTATGGATAACAGAGTCCCTTACCTAAGCTACACGTACCTTCGTACCTTACGGCAATAAATCCACTTACAACACCTATATACAGTGTGTAATGTAATTTCTCCTGTCGATACATTCTGGTCTAGTTTCACGTATTTTGGTTTGTGTCCAAAGACACATTGTATTTTAGGAAACCCATTACGTACGATTGGAAGTCTACCACCCCGAACGTTTTCTTCGAACACGGCAGCAAATTTCGATTGTCGAACGATAAATCGCAATTGTAATCTCATTAATACTAGACGGAGACCTTGTTTTAATACATCGCGCCGAAGCGTTAGGCCACCAATTAGCTGTAGAAGGGCGTGCTGTGTACCCTAACAGGGTGTTTTAAGTGTTAGGCATAATGTGAAATATTCCAAGTCTAGTGTATCCTGTGGCATATAGCACTATGGAGATATTAAAGAACAAATAATTACTTAAATCTCAGTATGACAATCTAAATTCCAAATTCATTATATTTTTCGAAGCACCTGGTTAAGAAGTTTTTATCCTCTTATTTGTCTTGACATGAACTACTTATTATAATTTTATCGCTATCGCTTTTCTTTGCTCAGCGGATTTCGCAACAAGGCTGCTATTAAAGTTGGGACCGCCGTTAGCTTTGTATTCCTAGTCCCTTTTCGTAGGAAAATAGACCTAATTGCATTATCGTGAGAGGGCGAGAGGGTTGTAAGGGATTAAGGGATCGACTCTCCTTTAGGCTCCGCATACACACGATGTTTTAACTTAAGTACTCAACAATTGTTGTAGCTGTATTAATGATAACTTTATTATTATTTTGAAGCCTGCATTTAGTCGCTGCTTTGAAATCGAACATATTACTAAGTATTTCTTACTCAAAAACAAAGCCAATTGTTTTATAATCTCTTTTTTATTTTTATTCTTAGATTAATTTAAGTGGTCCGACGCCATTTACCATACGTGTTTATGTTATAGTTAATTAATATCACCAAACTATATTAATCAAAGATTTAGTGGATATGAATCCCTTCTTTGTTTAAGTCACATCAGAGTGTATAAAGTTTTATTAACCCATTTAAATGCGCCAGCAAGCCGATAGAATTGGCAGCTACCGAAAAATCAGGGTAAGGCTTAGACCCTGCATCAACGAGTAAAATAGGTAATGGTTATTTCTTTGGCCGGCAACTGGCCTTACTGAACGTCATGTCTTGTGGATGTGAACGTAAAAGGAAAATAAAATACATCGGTTGTATTTCTTGATGGATTGGGGAGTGACTTATGGAGGCCTCGTGTGTGGGGTGACTTGCGATTTTTATGTATAGTACGTGATCGTTATAGTAACCGGTATTACTGACATCATAAATACGAGCCAAATCTTTACGTAATCGAGTTGCTGGGATTAGTATGATCCATTTTCGTAGACATTTTACGTAGGCCTTTCGTTTTGATATAGACTCTACGGCTGCTGAGGTTACAAAAAATAGTATCAACGGTATCATTGCTCTGTAGCCCTAGCATGCAGACCAAGACTTGTGTCACAGGCTATGTCGCAACGAGTCGCTCTCTCTCTTAGCTATTAGGAGAAAATATGATACAATTAATGTATCCCACTTGTTTTTGTCACAATCGGCCGTACTAGAGATCTAATCCGACTGAGCTTAGTTTTCTCTTTAGCTTCTAAATAAAGTGTGGGAATTCCATAATGACTCGAGGAGTCCTTTATGCCACAACATAACAATGGAAACTGTAAAACCGAAATATATGCAGGTAAATGTAAATAGCTCGGATAAAGCTCAGCTTAAACTATTCATTAGGTTAGGCTTTCCCGGGACGGAGTCGTGGTCCCTTTCAATTATTTATAAGGTGCGCGGTTAGGGTTCCCATCATTTTTGAATGTGGCCAAGTAAATTTGGTTTTGAGAATGCCTCACTTCGTATGTATTATCTGTATACTGAATTAAAGGTGTAAATTCTTCTAAAGTGGATATTTATTGGTTACTTCTATTATATACTAGCTGTTCTGGCGAACTTCGTACCGCCTCAGAATCAAGTGTATACGAAAATGAATTATCTTTATTATTACTTTTTTGGTGAACTTATTCTATGTTTTAATAGTTACTCTGTTATTCGGGACGCAGACGAATTAAAAAAAACAAAGATTTAAAAAAATTGCCACCCCCGCCCGTTCTTGAGTTATAAATGGTGTAAGTAACACGACTTTGTTTTACATATATAAGATAGTGCATTATCCGGACTATAACAGTAGGATTCCCATGCGGTTGCGGCTATATAAATACATAAGCGATGATTGTATACCGTAACAAACATTATCATTTGAAGCCAAAAATGTTATCCCCACAGCAATATACCTGTTGTACAATCACAAATAACATACCCGGCGCAATATAAAGTAGGCTACGTGTTCGGCTTAACAACCCGCCATATATATCGGAAGGCGTAAACCCTGTGAGATCTCAAATTCTGGCGACACTACTAGATCGTTTATTTCAGCTCATCAACCTGAGTGCTTCTGCTACATTCGGTGCCAATGTCTTGGGTTGTGTGTCGCTTCCATTATTCTATATGACATCTGTAAGTGTCGGATATCTTCACGGCGACAGAACCTTTGGAAGCAATTTTAGTGAGGATTTGGAATTTTGTATAACTTTAATAGGACGTCTCTTTGCACTGTATGTTTGTTTTAATTGTAAGTTGTGGTGAAGTACTAGTACCCTAACCTAACATGGCCCCATAGAGCCTTTTGATCGTTTTTGGAGATAGGTTCGATTAAGCAATATTTTTCGTATATGGCCGTTTTCTCGATGACTGCACGTTATTTTTCCACTAACGACTAAAATATACACCCTATATACTTACGTTATTACTAACGAGTGTGTTAAAATAAAACATGATTAGAGAACTTCACGAAAGTAAATCAAACAATTGTTTGGCGCATGGCGCCACAAAAAAGTATGTTAGGATTTCGCCGTTTTGCCCTGTGGTTATGACGCACTTCAGAAGTTATATTAGCATTTGGCAAACGTTTTCAGAAGTAAAATGGGTTTGTTCCACAATAATAACTATAAACAGTCTAGAGGTTTTCGAAAAGGGTCAGTTTTAGGACTCGGCACATTGAACATAGTTAAAGACTGAAAGAGAAAAGGAAAAAGATTTTATTACACCGCAGCCGCAGTGAGGATATTCTACTTTCCCAATAATACCCAAGAAACGGGTTTACCGGCATTTGTTTTTTGTAATTTTAGTGGTCCTTTGTCAAACTAGGACCCCTGGATTGTGTAGCGTCGTGTAAACTATTTTTGTAACTCAAACAAAAATCTATATTATTGCAAATTTATGACGTATACGGTAAAACTCAAATGAGCTCATGTTGCACCTAATGGATCATTTTTGTACCGCTTTATATTTTTTACTAGCTGTTGCCCGCGACTTCGTCCGCGTGGTATTTAACAAAGACTCAGCCGTTGGCAACAGCCTGCTCGCGTTCTGATCCCGCGGGACGCATTGCAGATTGTTGCTATCAAACTTTAATCAGGCGCAGCGCTGCAACATTGGTTTAAATTTTTTTTCGAGAGATCCAATTTTTTTTTCTAAAATAAAAGTAGCCTAAGTTACTCCTTGTTACATCAGCTATCTGCCCGTGAAATTCCCGTCAAAATCGGTCCAGCCATTTCAGAGATTACCCGGAACAAACAGACAGACAGACAGACAGACAGACAGACAGACAGACGGACAGACAGACAGACAAGAATTGTAAAAAATGTTGTTTCGGTATAGGTAACGTGTATACATCCAAATGCACTTAGTAAAAAGCGGTTATTTTAATATTACAAACAGACACTCCAATTTTATTTATATGTATAGATGTATAGATTACAATAAAACAAACCGCAATTATTACTTTGCTTTTTCTTGTAATTCGTGACTGGTTTACCAAGGTACCTATTGTGTTTTCATTGTTGAAATGATTACGGGAACCTACCTGACCCGACACTCACTTGACCGATATTTATCTAGGGTAGTTATGGGTATTTATTCTCAGGTATAAGTTTGCTGTGTCAACTAGACTTAAAAAAAAAAATATTTTGAATGGCAACCCAAACGATATAGGTAGGTAATAATAATTTAGGAAAATAGCAACAATACTTTCCTTTAATAAAATAAAGATGAATTTATTTACATGGCTTTGTTAAAGTCCAACTAGCTGACAAGGCAAATTCTGAGTCATACAACTTTAATAATATAATGTGTAATTAAATTTAACACAATACGAATAATTAGGAAGCTTATCTGAAGTTTGTGGAGCGTGTTCCAACATAAATTAGTTCAGGGTCATACGTATGTGGGTTAAACGAAACAGCTATGTCTTGTGGAAACAATGGTTGGGTATCAGAAGCTTGCCCGTACCGTGACCGATCCGTTAGTAGTTCGCAGACGTACCGTAGTCTAGAATTAAGATTGTTGATACTGCGTGCTGTATATAGCACAAGGTGGAATCGTTTTTGTTGATATGATATTGAAGCAATTCTCTGCGGCATCGAGTTCCGTGTTTACCGTTTACTCGGACTAATGCCTTGGGCGTAATTGTTCTTAGTTAGTGTTTAAAATACGGTAATGTAATAACAAAATTATCTTACAACTTCAGATCTATGTTGATGATTTTGCATCTCTGTTCGTGTTTGATGACACAGAACATTTTGTTGAACAAGCGAAAATTGTGCAGCATTGTTATTTACCTTCGCCATTTAAGAATATTTTGTTTCAAGTATAATTTATATCAATGCCAGTTGTTTTTGCTAATAAATAGATTGTATTATACTCTGCTTTCTCCGTATATTATGTCGTTATCTTATTTGCTCATTGATATTTTGTTCGCTCAAGACTGGTCAAATAAACTGCAGCCACATCAATTGTTACTCGATGCATCCGAAAGGTGCCTGTACATTCATGTCGAATATAGCTCGGAAACTTAGATATCGCATAGTTATCTATGGGAGCCGTTCATCAACTCGTCCCGCAACCAATTCGTCGCAATGGTACGAGATTGGTTAAAAGGCTATTATCTGGCACCTGTCCACCGTAATCCAGACAAAATATGGAGACAAAAGTTCCCCGCATGGTTCGGAACAACATTGATTCATGTAATGTCTACTGTATATTCCCTGTGCACCTACGCACGTTATTTGTTTTCCCTTGTAACAAATTGTCTGCTACTCTTACATACACAAGGTGACAGATGTTAAATACACATAGATGTTGTCACAGTATATTTGTCCAACTGTCCACACGTCCCAAAGCTCGCTCAAGCTAACGGTCATAAAGCTTCAGGTGGACGCCATGTGAAGAAATAGGTGCTACAACTTTCATATATAACAATATTTGTATATTACACACTCGATGTAACTTGTACATTATTCTGTACACTTTGATTTACATTTGTTGGTGGTGATAAATAGCATTTTAGCGTCTAAACTGAAGCATTATTACGTACCTTAACACAAAAGCAAAGAAAGAAATATGTCCAAAGGGACGCATTACCAGCCTCTGATTTGAATTATTTACGGATCTGCCTACCCTACTTGAATTGCGAAAAGTTTCTTACCCTTGTGACCTTCCTCCAGATGACAAACAAAACAACTACCGCTTGATCAAATACACCCAGACTTTCCCGGGGAGTCGCAATTAAAACTTGTACAAAACTCGTGTACAACTATGATTAAAATTACCCGAGTTTATTAATATCCCTTGGAGTCGTCGAGGAATTAATGTTCTTTTGCTTTCGTCGTGTTGATTTTGTAGATGTCCGTGTATTGTGGCGGGTAAAACATGAAAGACTGCTTGCTTCTTGTGACCCAATAGATTTGGGGAATTTATGCAACAACCACGTACATGATTATATGCATATGCATACTACTTGAAAAGGTTCAGGTCTTTGGGGAATTACGGATTATATCTATTGGTACCTAGAATATAAGGTTTAAAAGGAGCATTTCTATGTGTTCTCCAGCCTTGACTCTTGATGCTATACGTAAATGTTGCATCATTCTGTATTATCTTTGTTAGATGAAGACACTCCTCTGCCTGTTTTCTGTCACATAAAAATAGTTAAAATTGTGAATTGGATGGTGTTTTATCATAGTTTCGTATTCGTGCTTTGCAAATAATAATAGACACACTAAAGAATTAAGACAAGCGTTGCTAACAGAATTTGCAAGAATAAGTGTCTCATTAGAAACATATGCCTGAGTTAACAAGCTTGATTAGCTACACCACAGAAATAAAATAATACTACACGAAGTGTGTTGTCACGAAATATCGTTTAAGGAAACACAAGAAACACAATACTATAATAAAAGTGCGATAGCAAATTATGCATGCCAGCCAGCAGTAATGTCAAGTCGAGAATCCACAATAACATGTGTTTAAACAACCTAGAAAGTATGATTCACCCGTTCATGTGAGGATAAGGCCATCTAAAGTATATGTTGCATGATCTTTTACATAGTACGTTATTAAGTAGTTATAGATTATAAGTACCGGGTTAGTAGGAACAAGGAATCTATTAATTATTTCTATTGCAGGTTGTATCAATTCGTCAAGGGTTACGTGTAGATCTGGTGCTGCAATGATAGATTGTAGTTATCACATCATTTGCATTAACCAAGGCTTCACGAGGTTCCGCTCTGATAAAGGCCGCGGTCGAGATAGTCAATAATAAACATTAATTTCTACGCACATAGTTTACTTCTAATCTTTTTGAAGCAATAATTTTACACTATAAACTTTTTTTTTGTGAGTTGTTTTTGAGACAATGGTTTAGGATCAGCCTGCTCTTCATAAATTCCGAGCACAAAAAAAGCATGGAATCTTTGTGACTGCCAGGTAAATAACTTGCGCAGTGTTTTGTGGGACGATTTCTTTGTCCGAAGTCCTTGTTTGAAACTGTTCTTGACCCAAGCTTACGGGGATTTTCGGAAGTTACGCTCTGCTATGGGGTCTGTACTTATGTCTTTGCTGTATAATTTGCATTTTGCCACAAATGTAATTCATATTACAATGTCACTGTATCAAGTATGACATCTGTATCCACAAGGTCATTTTTAACATGTTCCAACATTTATTTTGTCGCAATTGCACCAACTTTACGAGCTATTTATTTATGTCACATAAATAATATATTTTAATCCATATATTCAATTATTTCGGATTCTGAAGTGCCATGGGCGCGATGTTGCTCATTTTATTAGAATTTCCAATTATTTACTTGCGAATCTTCCGAGGTCGAACTATAATACTTCATATCGATAGAAGGTGATAGAAGGCAATCCTTTAATAATTTATAATGACAATAACAGGCAATAAAACAGAACCTTGCTATCCGAAAAAAATGCGATACAATTCATAATATTGCTGCCGATGACTCAATGATACGATATCAAAGCTTTGATAACGGTACTTACTCAAAAATAATTCAATGTTATGATGTTGAAAGCAATACAAACTGTATAGCGTTCAATATCACAACATAACAATGACTTTTTGACATTACGGGTGACGCTATAACTGAAATGGTCGCACAAATGACCTTAAAAATAGGTATTAAAGTTTGTTTACACAAGTCCGATGATTCACAGCTATACGAATCTCATAATATATGCAAGTACCGCTATATATATTGTGTTTTAGGTCGCGAATTTGAGCCGCGTCAGGTGCAAATGTGCGTTCGTCGCTTTTTTTGGTCGCTTTTATTATATTTCACGTAGGTCGTATTTGTTTATGGTGATATGATACATATAATGCTAGTATATATTTTGTAGGTTGGGATAAAAAACCATGAACAAGTCATGAGCTTAACGGGCAAACAAGTCTTGGAAATACACGATCGCGGACATCACAAACATACGATAATGAGTGAGGTAACGTCGCAAAGTAGCAACATAATAGCGGAAAGGGAATACTACTATAACTAAAACGAATTTATTACTGATACAAGTAAAGAACCCTCAATTGGCAGTTCACAATAAAATTAAATTATTGTAACTGGAAAGTATGTATGTGATCATTTAAAACAAACTAAATAGCATTCAAGTGCAATGTGTTTTTCTAAAGCCAATCTGTCTCTTGATAAAAGAATATCAGGCAACAAGTAACAATGTCGAGTTGTTTTTGCGTTTTTCCTAAATCCAATAATAGTGTTATCCGACACAGTGTAAATCAAAATTTAGGGATTGATCAATGAGAACAAACGGTAGACTGTTGCGATCGATTGACGTTTTCAATATGCTCTGTGAATTTTCATTCCGACCCTCCCCGCCCCAGCTTGATCCCAGACATCAAAATGCTCTTTGCGCCCGGTTTCGTAACGGTATCATTTTACTATTTTGATTTTTGTTTCTGTACAGAAAATTCTTTAAAATTATAGTTAATAGTGTTTCTGTACGTAGCACAACAATCGTATTACATTTGACAATGCAACAACAAATAGTTACGTTACAAAACAAATAGATCAGAATAAAGTGCACTACTGCTCCGAATCCTGGCTTTAACTAACAACCTATTTCGGAATTCTTGCGAGCACAAAAACCCATTTCGGAGGTCCTGTAAATTTAGAGTTAAACTGGCAAGAAATTGTTGACATTCCTCCACACCAGATCAAGTTTTTGTCCAAGACGGTGTTTATATACAATGCATGTTTTTGCCATGACTTGTTACGAATCAGACAGGTATTTTTAGATTACAATTACTCTTTGTGCGGGACAATATTATTACTATACAAGTACGTCTGCCAAACTTAATTTTTTTGAAATATTTTATGCCATAAATGACTAAATTGTATTGAGCATGGCAACATTGAACCGTGTTATATTGCCATAATCAATTTGTAAGTTACCCAAGACAAGGGAAAAGCTTTGCGCGTTAATTGGCTCCACTTAATGTGTAAATAATGTTTTTACAGATTCGGCAATTATTTCCGGACTACTGGGTCCAATCATTGAGCATCGTCACGCAGCATCGCCTCATATCATATCATAGCATACGTGCTAGCTATGAATATGTACCATTCATTTACCTAACCTGTAAAGATTAATAAATGCTTCCCAGCCAGTATCCAGGTATCTCAGATACATTGGTCAGGCTGTTTGTAGTATGAAGCTTTGTGAACTAAATTAGTACTCTGTATACATTGTTGTTTTGTGTAATATAACGGCAGGTCTATGTGTAGTTCAGTCGAGCGTTATTTATAGGAACCGAGGAGTATTGTGTGTTGTTTTTAGTTCATAGCAGTATTCCATTTTATTACAGTATAGCTCATGGTTTTTGTTGAAAGTAGCTTTATTCGAAAGTATGTACCTACCTGGTAATATTTAGCATTCTTCAACATGGCCCTGTTTAGAAAATATTGCTAATTATTTTCTTAATAATATTGATAGTATGTAAGACTAGCTGCGCCCCGCGGTGTTACCCGTGATCCGCGATCTGGTGTATCCCACGAGAAATATACTTTTTACCGGGATAAAAAGTAGCCTATGTGCTATTCCAGACTATAATCTATCTTTGTGCCAAATTTATTCCAGATCCGTTCAGCCGTTCTGGCATGATTGAGTAACAAACATCCATTCATCCATCCAAACTTTCACATTTATAATATTAGTGGGATTGGTAAGTGTAAATGAGTATAAAGTGTTTATAAGAGCGGGATATAAAGTTAGACCCGGCGTGTGATTCACGCAGCCAGCCTGTCTCTCGCCTCGTGGGAGGCTTCGTGCCACTTGCGCAAGTGCACCGTGACTGTGGCGAAACTCTCCACCGCACGTGACTTTAATGCCTGCGCTTGACAAGAATAAGTTGATAAATTGAATGAAATCAGGATTGCAATTCCGAGTTAATTTCTTTGCTCATATAATTTTAATCCCGTTAGTTTCATTAATTATTTGCCTCTATATTTTACTCGATATAATGAGGATTTTTGTTTAGAGTACTATTTCGTTTAAAACCTAAATTGCCCAGATTCATTGCCATTTTTTCGGGATATTTCAGCCGTTTCGAAGGACGTGTTTCCACCTCCGCAAGTCTATTTCTATATATATCATAAATCGCTACTATAACGATGTTGACCGCCCACTGAACGCTAATTCCCTTTATATTGGATTTACACGACCGTACGTGATAAGCGTGTATTTAATATTGTATTTCACTGAATGTTGCAATATCGTAGCGGGTGTGCCCTTTACATGTTGTTTTGTAAATATTCTTTAGCGACCAACCATACCACGACAAACCATAAGGATTTTGTAAACGGTTATTATAGCACACCAATAGTTTGTGTGTAAAACGGAAAATATTTGATGTCCTGCATGAAATCTCTTAGTTTAATTCATATATTTTATGTCATGCTAGGTATTCTGTATTCTATTTCGGTATAAGATGATTTTCTGCAGTATCCGTGTGTAATCTCACATTTACAGAATAATGCAAGCTAACGAGTCTACCTACGCGAGTGGGGCTGAGTCAACGATCTCCCACTTAGATTGTATCAACAATTTCATTGCAACACCATGCGATTCGATCTCTACGTGTTATTTCGTCTGAATTTCTCTTTGAAATTGTTACTCTGCTACGTCCACAGACAAGTGCCTTGTTAGTTTTACTGCTCATAAGTATTTTAAATTTGTCGGCTCTACGCAAATACCAACAAGGTGACAATAATAACCATTGATTTGAGCTTATGAAGAATTAGTTGTTGAGTAGATCCACTTTCCAAAAGGTATTCGTGAGCCGCTTAGATTATTATCATAATGTAATCTGTTTTTATTGTCGTCGACCTCGTTGTGAGTAAACACAGCACAGCACTATGTAGTGTAGTGTACAACGATATGACGCACAATGTGCTTGCCAATTTACACGGCAACATGCCGTAACAAAGACGGCAGTTATTGTTCTCGCGGGTGTACTATGGATGTAGTGCTGACATCTGCAACAGATTTTCTCTCCCGAGGTTACGCCTTTGTGATAACTCCGTTGATAAAACCTGCCCAGTAACAACTGACCCATTGTTTTAAGCACAATAAGTTAAAGTCGGAAACGGGGATACGTGTTGGTCGATTCAATTATTCGGATCCAAGGTCACGGCTTCGGATAACTGTGTGTCGAATTGATACCCCTCCGAGATCGAATCCTATATTGAGAGTTTTCTATTTACCCAGCGTAGCGTGGTAGTAACGGTCCTAATTCCAATTCCGTAGCAACGAGGATAGGGTATCGTAGCGCTCGTTCGTCTAAATAAGTTTCAAAGAGTTTCTATCGGAATTGTGAACCCTCTGGAAAGGGGAGCATTTTGGCGCGGCATCACGTACGCTTTTCAAATGAAATTTCCAAACGCTAACAGAGTAAGGTTGGCTGGCTCGTGGCCTCTTGGGAGCGGCCAGCTGGCTTGTGATCGGTTAGTGCTATTTGCCTCCTCATTTTCCACGCTGCATTCACGCGAAGCCTCGGGTATAAACTGGAATTGGATACGGTTTCCCTTTCGAATTACTGCTGTTGTACGTATTTTCGTAACTTCGTAATTCTTGGAAGGAAACACGAAATTTGTTTTGTTTTTATATGTTACTAGCTGTTGCCCGCGACTTCGTCCGCGTGGTATTTAACAAAGACTCAGCCGTTGGCAACAGCCTGCTCGCGTTCTGATCCCGCGGGACGCATTGCAGATTGTTGCTATCAAACTTTAATCAGGCGCAGCGCTGCAACATTGGTTTTAATTTTTTTTCGAGAGATCCAATTTTTTTTTCTAAAATAAAAGTAGCCTATGTTACTCCTTGTTACATCAGCTATCTGCCAGTGAAATTCCCGTCAAAATCGGTCCAGCCATTTCAGAGATTACCCGGAACAAACAGACAGACAGACAGACAGACAGACAGACAGACAGACAGACGGACAGACAGACAGACAGACAGACAGACAAAAATGGTAAAAAAATTTGTTTCGGTATAGGTAACGTGTATACATCCAAATGCACTCAGTAAAAAGCGGTTATTTTAATATTACAAACAGACACTCCAATTTTATTTATATGTATAGACTACCGAAAAATATATAATAGTTTATGGTTAAAAATAAAATGAGTCGAGAACGTTTGGCTTGCGGTCATAAAGTAATTCATCAATAATGTTTACGAAAGAAAAAACATTTTGCAACGATCACGCGTACGAGAAAAATAACTTGCGTACAATATTTTTCGATACAGATTATTTATGTGAAAGTAATACCCGTAATACCGAGTCTATTTGAGTTATGCTTATCTTGCTGTCCCACCAACTTTATATTCTACGTTGGCGAAATACTAAAGATAGAAATATTTCAAGCAGGCTTATGTTAATTATCCAGGCTTATTTTATTTCAAGCCATAAAAGGCAATGGTATGAATCATAACGGAATCCCTTTAATTATTCAGAAATTCAGTGGATGTTTTAGGTAAAATGTGGCGGACGCATCGGTGTGGGGGCTTATTTTTAGAGCGGCCACAGATGGCGAAGGTCGTTCCAGTACAGAGCGCTACTTATTTATTTAACCCCGCCCGCACAATACGTCTGGCTCTTTCCCCTATTCAATGTGTGATACAAAAAATAGTAGTTGTCTTCTAGGGTTGGTCTATGAACATATATATATATAATGTTTTTTTTTCCGTTATTTGGCGGAGCGCTCTCGGCTTTGACACGTATGGGTATTGGGCTGGAATGAAATTACATTCAAAAGTTTATTCAATGTTGTATGTCTCATACGGCGTGCGATATTTTATGCTGCATATTAGTGTTATGCAGCATACACGTTAAAACACTGATAAAACTGGGGGAGTGTTACGGAAGTTCGATGGTAATGTTCATGTGTACTATGGAAATGAAATGACAATGACTCTGGAAAATTATGTTTGTGTTTCGTGAGAGATAAGTGCTACGAGCCCCCGAGCACCGGGATTGGTAGGGATTTTAAATTCATGATAAGCTCGCTCGGAGCTTGGGTGTAGCGAGCAACCTTTAGGACGTTAATGTGACTCGGCTAGATGAGGTAGGGATTAAATAAACAATCTGTTTTAATTTGGGGGGGGGGGGGGGGGGGGGGGATTGTACTTTCTTTAAATAATCGCCGAGTCAGATATTTATACCAGTTAAGAATGCAGAAAAAAGGACCATTTAATAATCAATCTCCATATCAATCCGTTGTCTCGCTAGAATTAATGTCCGTGTTATTGCGTTATGTTGATTGATGAATCGGATCACAAAATATTCTCAAGCGATTGTACTTGCATTTGAAAAACAATCTAGATCCAATGTTACGAATTAAACTGATGCCAGAGTGATCGTCTAGTATAAATGGATTAGATAACTTCTCTCTGCCGTCTAAAAAGTTCCTTTACCTTTAGATTAATTATTATACGTAAAATATCTGTTGATTTTTTATATTTGCGCGAATACTACATTTTGAAATAAATATAATTATACGGATTTTATCTCCTTATAAACTCGATAAAATCCGTATAATTAGTTTTATTTCAATTTAAATTACATGAACTGTAACGGCAGATATGCGGATTTTTTTGTCTTAAAGATTCTTCAACCAATAATATTAACTGTCTACAGAGCTACTCGGAACTGTCGAAGCATTCCAAAGCTATGTTATCGTAATTAATAATATTAGGCCGCGTGCACACCGCCCTGGGCGGGGGCTCGCGTGTTTGGCTTTCATTAGACCGCACCCACACTGGCAAAGGCCGTGGCAAATGCGCTCCTGTCATATCATTCGTGTATTTACTATCTTTATGGCCAGTTTTTGTATTCCGATGATTATTGGAAGCTTAGCTGTTTACCGATCGATCATAGCTAGGAAAAATAGGATATGTTTTGAGCTGTAGTCCTGTATTGTGTGGAACAATTGCTTATTTGTTACTGGAACTAGCGCTGTTTGTATCTCTCTATATATATATATTTTATTCCAAAATAAGATTCATAGAAAACAATACATTGTAATTACAATATTATTAGAATGTGTAAAGGAAATCGGATTACGTCATTCATTTATTTTATTTGTTTGTCTAATATAAAAAAAAATATTCGCTGAATCTTGGCAATTTGCCCACAGTTTTTCCTTAATACTGACGCTCTTCATCTCATATTAATCGTGACGTTGGGTTTTGTTTTGTTTTTTTATTTGTTGAATTTTAAGAGTATATTCTAATAAGTAGACTCGTATGTAATATTCATACTGTGTACTTATAAATTTTCCTTTTAAATTCCGCCACAAAGCGGTTTCGTGTCGTGTAGTCAGTGCTATGACCCCGGTCTCCGACGCCGCGCCTTTCACGACCCTTCTTCGGGGGCGATTATGAAATTATATCATTATTCCCACTGCTTGATTATTGGGGGGTAGAAAATGTAACGAAAAATTCTGAGGCACATACAATGTGTTATTAATTAATTCCCTACATTGCGATGGATAACACTTTGCTGATAAGGCTAATTAATATACTTTTTCTATTTATGTTTTGTTTGAAATGTGTTGTGGTTAGATACAAACATGTTTACAAAACATTTGCATGTCCCATATTTATCGATATCATTCAATTTCGATAGAGCCACCGCTAATATATTGTTGCTGTGCCTAGAAATAATTATTTGGTTTCAAATACAAATCGAACTCGCTCGCGACAACCGCAATGAGTGAAATAAATTGGCTTTCAAAACAAATTAATGTCTATCAGTCTGTTTGATTTCCAACTCCCGATCGATCCCGGGTAGGATTGGAATCGGAATTAGTTTAGGCTCGCGTCCCGGGCGCTGGGCACGTTCGTACCTCTGGGAATCGGTACCTACAATGTGTTGTCTCCCCCGGACATCCAATATTTGCCCTTTTCGGTGACTTTCGCATTTATCTTTTGAGTGAAGTTCTAGTTCATCAGACAAGATACTTTGCGAACCAAACTATGATCCTCCCTTTAGATGATCTGTGTCTGCCTGAATACACGATAGGATATGAAGTACTATTATATACTCTCTAAACAAGCCAATGACCTTGACATGGTCTTTCAATAGAATTATCCATTCATATTACACAAGTAACGGCCTTCGTTATAATTTGAGCAATTTAGCAAGTTTAGTTGGAATTGTTTTGAAGAGCAATAGCGAACGATTTTTATTCAGTAACTAGCTGTTACCCGCGACTTCGTTCACGTGGTATTTAACAAAAACTCAACCGTTGGCAACAGCCTGCTCGCGCTTTCTGAGCCCGCGGGACGCATTTCAGGTTGTTGCTATCAAACTTAATCAGGCGCAGCGCTGCAACATTGGTTTTAATTTTTTTTCGTGAGATCCTATGTTTTTTTCTAAATTAAAGTAGCCTAATTTACTCCTTGTTACATCAGCTATCTGCCAGTGAAAGGCCCGTCAAAATCGGTCCAGCCATTTCAGAGATTACCCGGAACAAACAGACAGACAGACAGACAGACAGACCGACAGACAGACAGACAAAAATTGTAAAAAATGTTGTTTCGGTATAGGTAACGTGTATACATCCAAATGCACTTAGTAAAAAGCGGTTATTTTAATATTACAAACAGACACTCCAATTTTATTTATATGTATAGATAAAAAGATATACAAGAATGTTCTTGTTATTGTTACGACAACACAAAATGAGTACTTACCTGCCGCATTTATTAAACAAGACAAAACTTTCGGAATATTTTGTAACTTCTGCGTGTTTATGCAGATTTGTATACGTCCAATGTACTGGTTCATATCGATCTTACATTATTACTATCAATGGCAGACGATAACAACGTACCTACAGTGATAAGATAACAGTTGATTTAAATTCAGCCGGGTCTACTGCATTGACCGCATTCTTCCGTCAGTATCAGTAACCAGAACACGCAACATATCATCATTATCATCATTGATACTGTGGTCTCTTGGGTTTAATTTCAGTTTTTTTCGTGCGTAGACTTCTTTGATTTTTACAAATATCTGTGTCCTACTCTTTTCCACCGTTTTGATTAATCTCACAGACTAAACATAATTTCAAGTGCCCCAATAACTGAGCATATCTTAAGAGGTCGTGCCTGTGTAAAATCTTCAATCAAAATATTTGATCGTACCATACTAGACATCTTTAGAGCGTACTAATAGTAGTTCCGACGAAAATGGTGAACAAATGCAAATGCACCAACAGGTAACAGTATCAGTTGTGGTGACGTCTCCGTACCCCGACGAGGTCGCTGCGCTCAGATCGATAGAACGGCAACCAAGCACGTCACTAGTGTTTACGTACCGTCACTAAGGCGACCGATTCGATTCGTTAATGATGCGACTTACCATTTGCGCGAGGTGACTTTTTATCGATATGCCTGAACGGTGTTCGAATATCAAGTGGAAATAGTTCAAAGACTTTCGATAAACGATGATAACGTTTCGATTGCGCTATTATTTTGATGTTTAAATGGAATGATGTTCCGTATAAGGCTATGATAAGATTTAATTTTGAGTATATTTAGAAATGAATTTCTATTTTTTTTTACCTATATCGGCCCACTGCTGGGCAAAGGTCTAGTATTCTATTGTGTAGGTTTAAAAACTGTATTCGGGAATTTTGTGAGCGTTTTCTTTCTATTTGATCCTTGACCAAAAAGTATACTCAGAAATATTATATACTGGATGGATGATCGTAGTATTCACATTGTTCAAGTGTAATGTATGTAGTCCAGACGTTCGATGTTTTCAGTAAGCCCTTTGTTGGTGCTCTCAATTCTAACGGACTTAAAACTTTTGATGACGTATCAGGGAAGTTCAGTAGAAATTCGTGTAAAGTTTAACCGATCCCTGAAACTCTGATAACTTCACGTTTTATTGAAAAACTTCGTGTTCTTGCTTCCGATTCTGAATGTGTTTTATGGGTACTAATGTTTCCTTAATTTTTGTTTCAGGTACTCAACTACTTTTTGGTATATGGGATGTATGCATACGAAAGGAATGTTTTATTTAATGTTGATGGTAAGTATAACACAAGCAAATGCCGAATTTGGCTTGATATTTACTTAGTTGAACGAATTTTGTATATTACTGCACGTAGAAGAAAAGTACAACTGAATACTCATATCCATCTAAAACAATTAGCAATACAAAGTATCAAACCCAGGTTCGTGAGTTTGATAAGAAAGCAATAAGTGGCAATAACGATTGGCTAAGGGCGCAATAATGTTAACTCTATTGCAAATAACCATAACTGTAGACCTGTATCTTATCAGCCTTTCGCTTATCGGCTGTACAATGAATAGATTCAGACACCAGAAGTGCGAGTTCCTTATAAATGTAGTTCTAGTAACTACCTACATTTGTTTTTTATCGTCTGTAAATATAGAACTAATTTGAAACAATGAATTACCACTATAAAGATCTTTTTAAAAAGAGCAGCCATGAAGATTCTTGCTTGTTCTTCTTCATAGGAATGGTATTCCGTTTGGGTGGTAAAGTTGTAGCTTCGCATTTTGTTACAATTTTGACGATTCATAAGTACTGTACTTAATAGTTGATATTAATAAAAAATATCTTGATTCTGTATTAAAACCCTGACAAAACTACATTAGTTTAAAAAAAGAACTTCATCTGATATATTACTAACAAAGATTGTGATCCACCACCAAAGGACAGATAGAGCTAAATGGGTCCCAATAACCCAATAGTAACACTGTGTCCCACACGATGCGATATTTTACAGCGATAAGTATCTCCTGTCACGAAATTACTCGTCCCCTTCGCGTGGGCTTTCTGCGAACTCGCCATTCTCTATACGTTATTAGTATAAGCTTTTGAAAGGAATTATTTTAATATGCATGTTTGATTTTTGTCGTATTCGGCTAGGCTTCGCCCACTGACCACTAAATGTCTGCGGCTTCGCCTAAACATGAATGTATGATTAGCGATGTAGATAGCTTTTGTACTATGTTTAACCTCCCACGCACGCGTGGCGGTGTTATAAGTTTAAGGCCATGTCTGCTGGGTGTTTGTCCGTGGCACCGTAGCACCTTGGACGCGTGGACTAATTTCTACGCAGTTTTTTATTCGAAAGCTGGTTTATTCAAGATGGTTCTTAGCTATGTTTGGAGAAAATGTGTTCAGCTGTTTCAAAATTATCATCTCTTTTCCAAGTATACGTAGCGATTTTTCATACAACAATACAAATTTGGCACTATAAATTATATAACACTGTCATAATGTGTAAACCTCGACCTGATGCTGTAATCCGAACGGTCTACAGACTACCTAACTTCTCTAAACTAACAGTTGATGTATCGTGTTTGGGCTTATTGAATTGGTATGAATGAGTCGCTGACTCACACATCATGTGACGAGGACCTCATGATGGAGCAGGACGGTGGCCGCAAGAACTTGGCTATATTAATCGTAGACCCCCAGAATTTGGACTCATAATATAGTTTCGTGATGTGTAATTGAATCACACATCACGTGACTTTTACAAGTTCAAGGATGGATTCCACGACACGCAGACTTAAGTTATGTAGGTGTAAAAAAAATCACATGAACCAATGATAAGGACAACTGAACTCTGCATTTTTTTTTGTTATTTACACGAAAATCAAATATATTATACAATATAATATACTTATGTCGTGAATATGACTGTTTTCCCGAATCCGCAATAAGAACTCTCGCTGGTATATTTTTACTTTACATATAGACACTCTCCTGCTCTCGGCGTTACCAAATGAACAAGCAATGTTTTCCTTTCTCGCGAGCCCGTTGTCTCACATACAACAATAATTCGCCGCGATAAGTATCTACGGTTTGAGTAGTTGTCTCCAGGCTCTTAGGCTAGATTGCTCGTTTCCAGGATTTTGTGACGATGACAAGAAGTCAGTGAGTTCCCTTACAATATACGGGTATAGTGATTTTGTTACCTTATTTATGTATCTATAAGCTCTCTTAGACCGATAAGCTCCAATAATAATTGCAGTTTAGATTTAAAAGGTAACTGTCTGATTTCTTATATTTACGCGAATACTACACATTGAAATAAAACAAATTTTAAGGATTTAGAAAACTAATGTTAATTTTATCGCGGTTATTTTATGTTTTTTACGTTCCCAGAGTTTCGGCTACTTTACAGCAACCATGGTCACGGGAGTGCTGAGGTGTTAGACCTCCTAGTGTTATAGTTAGAACTGGAGTATCCTCATATTTAGTGGTTGTTTGCTGTCCGATCTACGCAGGATGTGCCACTGTGTCTCGAGGTCATTGCAAGACCACAAGACACTGCCGAAACGTCGAGAACGTAACGTAACGTAAAAATTAGTTTTTTTTCAATGTGCTGTGCAATCTGTGTTAATTCGCGAAAATATAAGAAATCAATAAAAACTAGAATAATTTGGGTAAAGACCCTCCAACTCATCCTGGGCTTGCCAACGCCCCAAATACAAACTAAACAGCTAGATCGATAAAAGAAGATGCCGACACAACCGAACTCTCCGCGGTCTTACTCGGAGTAACCTAGTGTCCGTCACGAATGTCAGAAATTTAATCATTTCCTTAAAAAAAGTTGATGGTTTTAGCACATTTAATACAGGCCTGAAAATGACAGCAAGTTAAGTTTATTGAGAAACCAGTTGGCACGTATTTCTTAACGTCGTTCCTTTACCCAACGACCCGGAAAATTAATGCAAATTCACTTTTCTTAAGCTAATTATACCTCAATGGGAGCAATGAATCATCTTTCCGATGCTGTCTTCTTGCAAAAGTGATGGATTGAGGCGTTGCAGTGGTATTTTTGTCTTTATAACGCGACGGTGCCTTGTGCATTTCATTTTCTTTTTTTGTTGTGATGAAGTGCCTGCGCTTTGTATAATAAAAGCGGTATGTTCAATATATCCTAAAGTCATCAAATTACTCCTACATGATGAAATGCCTTTTGTCATATACTCTATTGTAGGTAGCGTGAAACCTAATAAATAAATATCGCCAGACGAACACACCAACTATACGGTCCCACAATAAGCAACGCTTGTATCATGGGTACCTTACAATGGGCTGGGGGCCTAGAACTGGAACTGGGAACCTGGTATATATTACTTATATAGTTATTAAACATCCATGACTCGGATAGAAACATTCGTGCCCATCATCCAAAATTCGTTCCTACCAACATTCCAACCCGGGAACCGCAGTGCAGAAGGCAGGTTCACAACCCACTGAGTTAATCAGGTCGTAGGATAAAAGTAGGTGTAAAGGAAATATGTTGTTGTTATCTTTTCAAGAGATATTTACTCCTGTTATAAATTTTTGAAGCTGTCCAGATTCCTGAGCAAACTAGCAATTAAAAATTTACCGTGTCATAATGAGTAAAAATATAATTTGCGTTCGTCACTCGACGCCCCACGGTTCTTTTATTCGTTAATTACTAAAATGGTGTCCTCGACCGTCGGAAAGGTCGTCTGTAAGCAATTTTTTTACTGCGTTTTATTGCTATTCCCGTTATTTGGACTTAAATGAGAATTTGAGTCGTTTTCAACCACTGGTTCTAGCTGCTATTTTTTTTATGCTGGATGAAATCGGCTGGACAAAATTACTATAGGCGGTATAGACAATGGATAGAGAGGCATTTCAGACTATTCGATTTGAATGAATGCGTGTTATACCATCGTTATAGATCCACCCAAACTTATTTGAGCTTAACCTTCAGTTTATTTTAAATTATTTTTATGTGATTAAATTCATAGCGGGTTCAAATCAATTAATCTTTTTGAGCGTCGCCAATGGTCAAACTTTAGCGTCTTCGGTGGAGATCTGGACCTATAGGAGTTATAGTGGCAGGACAGTGTTATGGGTCTAGTTCCCTAAAAATATTGTACCAATATAAAAATACAACCGAATTGAGAATCTCCTCCTTTTTTTGAAGTCGGTTAAAAATACTGTTCCGGTTAATCCGTTAAAAACTATTAAAACGTCAATTTTGACGACATTTGGATTGAGGAATTTGAAAAATTGTTGTTAACGTCAAATCTGTTATCATGTTTTAGATTTGATGTCCCACGCCGAACATACACGAGCAAAATTGTTTACCGACAAACTGATTATCCAATATACGAGACAATTGCCATGAACACTCGCAATGTTTGAATTGTATACAGGGAATATGATGGAGTGGACTGATTAAGTGACACGTAACAATGAGGGCTACCAGTTCGTGTACGATAATAAATAGCGAAATTCAATAATACGAATGTGGACTCAATGAAATATCGCCAGACGAACACACCAACTATACGGTGCCACGTAAAGCAACGCTTGTATTGTGGGTATCGTACTATGGACTGAGGGCAAACCCAGTATATAATACTTATATAGATATTAAACATCCATGACTCGGTTACAAACATTCATATTCATCACACATAATCTCTCCCTACCAGGATTCGAACCCGGGAACCTCGGCGCAGAAGGTAGGGTCAGCTCCAACTGAACTAGTCAGGTCGTCAATTAAAATTCTTGTTTTATAGAGATTAAGCAATTCATTGAACGTGAAACAGAAAAAAAATAAATTGAATTCTCTCCTTTTAACCTGAGAACTTAATCATGTTACTAGAGGACGTATACGCTTGACATTCACAATTCTAGTCGGGTTTTAAAATTAACGATTCTTGTGATAATATAAACCAGTTATCGAGTGTGATGTCAGCCTGTGTATAATGTTATCGTGTGACTAGATTGACTCATTTCGCATGTTATTTTTGTTTTGTGCAGTTTTAGTTCATGTATATTATTATACTAGCTGCGCCTTGCGGCGTTACCCGCGATTAAAAAGTTTGTCCTTTTTACGGGGATAAAAAGTAGCCTATGTGCTATTCCAGACTATAATTTATCTGTGCCAAATTTCATCCAGATCCGTTCAGCCGTGCTGGCGTGAAAGAGTAACAAACATCCATCCAAACTTTCACATTTATAATATTAGTATAGATTAGCAGTCATATGGCCAATTTAATATGAGTATGTTAAAACATTTAAATTCCTTTAATAATCAAAATACCTTCAATGCAATATATCCGTCCAGTCCAGCATGTTCAAGTAAATTGTAAAATACATTTCGTCAGATGCCAATCCGCGTCATGAATACGCGTCAACGTCATATCGACGACGTTTCAACGGTATCCCAGTTGGAGCGCGCCGAGCCACCGGGGCGCCGCCCGCCCCGTGACGTCATCGCCTCGCCCTTTAAGGGTAAACACGACCCCGTGGCATGTTTGTCCCGCTCCCGGCAATTCGTGCCTTATTTGATAGCAAACGGTAATTTCATAACGTTCTATTCAGTTACCACCTCACTAATTGTCATACCTATATGGGGAGGCCATGATGTCATCAGTGGAATGACGGAAATTATTCCCTTATTTGGGTGGACGAAGCAGAGGAAGGTTAGCATCGAGTCTGCTAGCCTTTGCGATAGCTCGCCTACATGCTACCAAATAAAAAGTTCAACAAACTCGATGTCCAGTCGTAAAACTGTCTGTATTAGTCGAGATAACTAAATGATATACATTCTGGTCTGTTTTATTGAGCAGTTGTAAATATTGAGATAAAATCATATAAATTTCCTATTTCCAGTGTTGCATAATTCGCTGGAGATATATGTTAAATCCAAGACTAGTTTGAATCTAGTGATCTTACTTGTATTAGAGAAGTAAGGTCACCAAACTTTAACTAGTCATATCTGTTATTTAGAACTGTAGATATTTCCTGCAATGCATGTTGGATATACTTCCAAGGAACTATCAATAAATAGTTGCATGATATAAACAATAAAAGATCAGCAAGTTCGCCAGTAAAATGCTCGTGTCGCGAGGAACCCGCTACATTTGCCTTTTTATCACGATTCACAAACATTCGAATGCGGATTCGTTGTTCAAAACTTATTCCATTACGACTTGTGTAAGTTTCCACGAGACAATTATCATAATCATTGTGTAGGGCCCTGCACAAACTTGGTACGTGCGCACAAAATAGTCCTCAGAGAACTTTATCCACGGGATGTCGTAGGTTTTTTTTACTACAAAAAGAAGAGATAATGGGTTTTCTATTCAATGCTGCATGCAAATAAGGTTTTTCTCGATACGCCAATAACGAGTAACATACAAAACTTACCAAAAACTAATTTTTGTGGCTATGAAAGCTAACCTGACGAGAATACCACTGAATCTACTATACGGATTTTAATTAAACTTGTCCTGGATTAATAGCAAGGAAACTTAATATCCCGGAAAATGTAAAGCTTCCCACTGGATATTCAACAGATTAAATGAAATTCTATGTTAACTTTTAAGACGCACAGCTAAAAAGGCCCCACCAGAGAAAGTGTTCTATGAAGATAACCCGCAAGTTGTAATTACAAAGTGATGTGCCCACATTAATATGCAAGGCATACAAATGTACGCACGGTGTTCAGAATACGTAACGATTTAAAATTGAAAGTGATAGACAAGCCTTTGACAACTTGACCTTGAACATTCTTAATGAAATTTATAAATTTAGTGATAGCTCGGGAGAGCCGTAGAGAAGTGAAGAGCAGGCCATTGTCCAGGAATGGGACTTAGAGAGGTTAAGCATGATTTTAGCATAGTTCCATAGATGGAAATGCAAACGATTTTTTTATTTGCAGGTCAACATCTCAAACTGTGGAAGTAGTGTACATCCCATTTGGCTCTTTCATAACAGGCCGCAGGAACTGCCATGGGCAATAAATTATAATCACATTCCCATTCTTGATGATAGTGGTATCAAGTGTTATGTACTACAGATATTTCGAAGTAGATTAGGTAGTATAATACCTAGAACTGCAAGGTCGCTGCCCTACCTTACGTCGGCTCCAATCCCAAGAGCGCTATTCGCGAGCGAACAACACACGAAATGGTAATCCATTAAATTCTTCAGCAATTTTGTTAAAAACATAGATTAACAGGAGCCGAAGTCCCTTGCAAATACGTTAGCTGTGTATATTCAGAGCATACTTAAGTCCGTAAGTGTATAACTCACCAGAGTTCTTAGTCAGAAATTAAGTTGAAAGAGTTGAAGTTCAAGGAATGTTCGATACTTATGGAAGCTACCGCATTGAGAAATGAAAGTATTACGTTAAGTTGACAGCTATTACATAGTTCCATGCGTCCGGGGATTGGCACTATCTCAAATAAAACACGGGCATATCGAAGGCTGCAATAAGGCAAGCGTATATGAACGGCAAAGTGTGTCTTTTGCGGCAGGACGACGCGCCAGTAGAGTCTGCAATGTTTGCTATAAAAGAACGCTCCGTGGCAATCTTCCAGATGCTTATTCATGATGTGGGTACATTGGTGAACCGCAAGACATTGTGAAGACAAGATAAGGAGATGAATTGCACAATGCAAGATTTCTCTAAGGGATTTTTGTTTTCATTTTTAACTCAGCAACTTATCCAATGGAACTAATGGCATTCATTGTGATGTTAAAAGAATATGGTACGTTTGTGATCTAACATATTGGTTCGTATCCTCTATTCGGGGGGGACATTAAGTTCTTATATTTGTGGGACAAACAGAGGAAAATCATCGTATTATTTTGATCATATCTTAATATTTAGCAATTGAAGAAACAGAAATATCTCTCAAAGAGCAATATCTTCTATAAGAATAAAATATCGAAAAGATCCAATATATATCGCCGTCAAATTTATTCAGGTTATCCACTTCGGATGAAAACCTTGGAATATAGATTGCTACAGACATTTGCCTTCGAGAATCTAATAACATATCAACTAGAATGGTATCATCAGCTACAACATAAGTCAAAGCTAAAGTAATACTGATGAATTAATAGTACATTACTGCCGCGGTCTGTAATGACTGCGCTGATGATGGCCGAAAGCGCAGCGTCGCGCAGCCATAGCGCGGTCAGCACTGTAGCCCTTGATGGACAAGCTGGAATAAAGGCCGAGACCGTGGGATGACTTTTATAGCGTAGATAGCTTTTCAACTAACGCGGAATGGTGGACTTTGTTTTTAAGAAAGTTAAATACAGACATACACAAGCATTTTATTACTAGTCAAATTTATTAAATGCATCAAAAAATGCAACCCATATTTTTTTATGTGCAATGCCCATAGATAAGATGAGCGATGACAAATAAAATATAGGATAAAAAACAGGAAAACGATGATAAAGGTTGACATACAGAGCTGCGAAATTAGATTTATTATAGTGCTAGTCGATAGAAAGACATGTTTACACAAACACAATACGAACGATAACTAAATGTGTTCACATAGAAGGGACAAATTGGATTTGCGATGGACTTCCTGGAGCACTGGTCTTTTGAGATAAAGAAATTACCACTAAACATCGTTCATTTGAAATAACGAGCTGTATTGCAAACATTTTACATTTGAAATTGTAAAATCCCTTTGAAGTTTTAATTTGATCATTACTATCTAGACTCTACTATAGAGTAAGTGTCGTGATACTACGATATCTATGTTTCTACGATTTAATACAGACAGAAAACGATTCAATTCACGGGTAAGAATCCATATCGACGAAAAGCAATAAGGTCCCTTCGAGTATTAAGCTGTCGGTTCTGAGGAGGTACGTACTTATCTCCTCAGAAACGACAGCTTAATACTCGGCTATATAATATGGCACGATATTGGGCCCTCTTATAAATGGGTGTCTACATGTGAAACGCCATCATGGGCAGGTAGATAAATCCTTTTAAGACTTGCTACTTTTAATAGCAAACTGCCTTCAAGATTTATGGATATTATTGAGTATGGATATATAACTATTAAAAGTTAAAGATGTGACAAAGGATTTTTTAAGTCCTTACGGAGCTCTCAATGACGTTTATCTTCTACAAAATTAAACCGATTGCTTGAGGGTTAAACAAACAAATTTATAGCATCAATTTTATGGTCACTCAATTGTAATTAGTTCTTCGCCTTAAAATAACTATTGTCAAAAAAGGTTTTAGTGGCATTAAGCTGAAGACAGGTCACAAAACTCAACTTTCTAATGATCATGACCCGCGACTTGCGTAAGCTTTGGCCATGACAACCGAGCGACAGCTGCAACGGATAAAATCGTATACTCTTTACGTCTTCTTATAATGGGAGATGCCAGGATTTATTGCTTTTTGTCAAACAAAACCACATGTTTCTTCTATAAAAATCTGATAGCTATAAATTGAGGCTTGCATGCGTATGAAGGTAATAAAACAGAGCTGTCTAAATGCTGGATAAGAAGATTACAAAAGTGTTACAAACTGGTTTAATTTGTAACCTAACAAAAGGGGAATGCTCATTTAACTAATGATCGTTTGGTGAAGGCCTTTTTGTGTGACCAGCGCGTCTGCTGTCTCCGTAGCGAATTTAGCATTCAAAGTAGTTCAACTGGCCTCATTGCAGCATTAAGTACCCTTTGCATTGATTCTTTATTCAGATAAATAACGTGTACGCTACATAATCCGTTGCGACTTGCGAAGCAAACACGCCATCACGTTTTCTTGTTTGTAACAGAATTTGTATCCCGTAGGGTCGTAGTTCCAACAAAATATTGTTTTCTTAATCATGGCTTGTATATGGGTTCAGCCGTTGATGCGTTCCAAACAAAGTGCTATTAGCTGTAGAATCGATATCTATCTAAGTAAATTGTTGAGTATTACCTTGAATGCTAAGGAAAGCAAGCAGCTGAGCCATAATTGAATTCAATAAGCTAGATTTTTTTTTTATTATATTATAGGCAAGTATTTGATCTCGATCTCACCTGTTGGTAAGTGAGGATGAGATCTACAATGGAGCATACTTGCCTAGGTAGGAAGGCGGCAGTAGATCGAGACGCTACATTCACTAGGCACATGCAGCGCAGCTGATCTGACCCGCCATCCATGAATGGCAACACCGAACATCATGCCGGAACACGGCTAGGCCGCTTGGCGACATGGCTTTGTTCAGTGGGTGGTGACTAACCATGGCCGAAGCCTACCACCAGTAGAGTTGTCCCCTAGTTGGCACCACCCAGGGTCACGTGTAGGGTATCTCGAGGGTATTTAATTCTCCTACGGACGAAGGTGACTCGACCCCATAATATTTTTGACCCCATAGATATTTTATATTGACTTATTGAGGCATACGTGCGAAAAATAGCTGTAATATGAGCATCTTTAAAGGTCCTGGACACATTTAAGGTAATTACTGCATTACAATTCTTAGTTCTAGACCACGGCTTGCCAATAGTATGCCCTAATATTTCATAAAATGTACAATTTACTACATTAACTTTTCTAACACATATGATAAATTAATAAAGACTGTATGAAAACGAAAAACCTTAGTATTTTAACAGTTAAATTGCTGTTTCAATTCAGAATTCTAAACCCCGATCATTGTATCGTGAATAACGGAATTGAAGAATGCTAAATATTATACCTCGAATACAAGCAAGTTTGACAGGTATCGCGTATTCAATATTTAGCTTTTAACTTGAGAACGTTGGAAACATGATATTGTTGCCAAAACTGCACCTACGTGAGCAGCTTCGCGACCGTTGATCTGATCTATGCAACGAGTATATTGCTCGTGTATTCCTTGATACATAACTGCGATTAATGTGCTGTTTAAGCTTACTTTGACTGTTGCCCATTTTCTTGTTGTTCCTTCTTCAATACTGTTAAGAGTATAACTATTATCCTATTAGTGGTCTAATAAAGCCTTTATAATTGCTTATGTAATGACAAAGGCGTTATTCAGCCACCGTTATTCACTGTATATACGTTATTCAGTGTATAAATATTTTAACCATTAATTTGTTAAAATGCGATCTCTAAATTCGTAATATTCTCCAGATTTATTCGTCTATTTTAATTTTATGTTTCCTAAGTTACATCTGGCTAAGTCGCGTTAGCTCTCGCGCTGATTGCCACTCCCGCATGCAGCATGCAGGTGGGTGTAACGTTGTCGACGCTTTGGCAAATTGAATTCTGTCATAAGCACGTGCATGTATTTTGTAAACTATGGGTAACAACGTTCGACGAAGAGGAACGGGCTAAATATTCAAATTTTATTATTTATTTATTTGTTAGATAGTAAACTCCTCTGTGTACAGAAAAGCAAAGCTGTCACTTGCTTGTCAGTATCTCTACGACATGTCCGTGTGTATTCTTACTTATTAAATCCATTTCTCTCTTTTCTACATCGTTTACTTTGCTGCCCATAACCCATCAGGTTATGGGCCCAGGGCGTAGTTCCCTGTAGTTATGTAAATATATTTCCAAACCATTTTCGTGAAATTAAATAATTAAATTTTTCGATCGGGTGATTTTTGGAAAAGATGGCAGCAAACACATTGATTCAATGTAACGACAAATTACGAGGTATCGACAATTATTCAACATGGAAGTTCATGATGAAAATGATTTTAATACACGATGACCTCTGGGATTGCATTGAAGGTGATAGCAAAGAAGAAAAAGTCTGTCCGAAAAAGTCACAGAAGGCTTTAGCGAAGATCTCTCTGTCTGTGCAACCAGGTGCATTTCCATACATTAGAAATGCGAAGGACGCGCAAGAAGCGTGGGCGAATTTAAGTAGAGCCTACGAAGACAGAGGACTGTGTCGCAGACTAGGATTGTTAAGATTACTATTCAGTACGAAACTGAATGAGCACAGCAGCATGGAAAGTTATCTCACCAAATTGTCAGATTTGTCACAACAATTGCAGGACATTGGCTCACACCTGGAAGACGATTTCTTAGCGGTTATTATGTTGAGCGGATTGCAACCCGACTATGATCCTCTCGTGATGGCCCTCGAGAATTCGAACGTCAAGCTGTCCAGCGGTCTTGTAAAAAGTAAATTATTGCAAGAGTACGGACGTCGTGACAAGAAGACTGACGATACAATGGCTTTGTCAACCACTACGAAACCATTAAGATGTTTTCGATGTAAGAAAACTTGACATTTTATGAAGGATTGCCCGAAAGGAAACAAGAAGGTGACTAAAGACAAGGTACACCAGCAGGCTACCTTGACAGCACTAACGGCGAATATCCAGCATGACATGTGGTATGTGGACAGTGGAGCGACGAGTCATATGTGCAACAACAGAGACTTATTGCACGATTTTGTGTGTGAGAAGCCGTTTGTAGTGAATGTAGCAAATAGTGAGAAGCTGTTGACAGCGGGTCGAGGACAGGTTACCGTAAACCTTAAAGACTGTGTAAGGACAATAACAGATGTTTATTATGTACCTAATCTTTCAGCAAATTTACTATCTGTGAGTGTTTTAGTAAAGAAAGGTTATAGAATAGTTTTTGATAAACATATGTGTTGTATATCCGATGTTAAGGGAGTTCTAGCTACTGCGACATTAAGGGATGGTATTTATAAACTCGATATCATCGGTAAACCTTATGTAGGGAGAATCAATAAATCTGTTTCTTTCAGTGCATTGACAGATGGTAAGGAACTTCAATCGGATCGCAAGACGGTCTTGCGAGCTTCATCAAGTTCGGAAGGTAAAGTAGCAGAGGAGTCTCAGGAGACGTGGCATCGTCGTTTAGGCCACTTGAACTCCAGGAGCATGACGCTTTTGAAACGAGGTATGGTGACAGGAGTGAACTATAATACAAATATTTTTCATCCGTGTACTGCGTGTATTGAGGGCAAGCAGACTAGACTGCCTTTCCCTAAGAAGTCATACACCAGAGCTACTGTAGTGTTAGGGTTGATTCACACAGACTTGTGTGGCCCTATGCCATGTGTTTCTTTTAGCGGTAAAAAGTATTTTCTGACCTTCATCGACGACTACACTAGAAAAACTTATGTGTATTTTTTGAGGACGAAGGATGAAGTATTTGAGCATTTCAAGAATTTTAAAGCGGTGGTAGAAAATGAAACTAATCACAAAATAAAAATTCTTCGTAGTGATAACGGTGGTGAATTTGTTAATTCCAAATTACAGGATTTCCTAAAGAAAAGTGGAATCAAGCATCAGACAACAGTCCCGTATTCCCCACAACAGAACGGCGTGGCGGAAAGGGCGAACAGGACTATTGTGGAGAAAACAAGGTGTTTGTTACGAGATGCAGGATTGGAGAACAAATTCTGGGCGGAAGCTGTGAATACTGCCGTTTACTTGAAGAACAGGACACCAACTAAGGCTGTAGTTGGAAAAGTTCCTGAGGAGAAGTGGACCAATCAAAAGGTGAACGTAAACCATTTACGTATTTTTGGTTGTTTAGCGTATGCAGTTGTTTTAAAGAATCGAAACAAACTAGATTCAAAATCAAAACAATATATATTCGTTGGATATTGTGACGATACGAAAGGCTACAGGCTTGTGGATCCTACTGATTCGTATAAATGTGTCAGGGCTCGTGATGTGGTTTTCTTGGAAAAGAGTTTCTACAAGCATAGGTCACATGATGATAATCAGGACTTGGTATTTATACAGCCTGATGGACCGTCTGAGCTATCTACTGTAAGTCCAGAGTTGTCTGATGACCGAGGGCAAAGGATGAGTAGAAATACAGTACATGACTCAGATAGTGACGACACTTTTGAATCAAATAGCTGTGCGGATCCAACATATATTCCAGGTGATACGAGCTTGGACGATACAACATCATACATGTCAGACTGTGAAGATCCAGAGATGGATGCGCAGTCTGTGCTGCTGGTGAAGAAATTATGCAGCGATGGTGATGAGCCAGAAAGCGTACAGGAAGCCATGGATTGTTCAGAAGCAGTTGAGTGGAGAAAAGCTATGTCAGATGAGTACAAATCTTTCATTGATAATAAATGTTGGACACTTACTGAGAGACCAAAAGACCAAAAACCAATAAAGTGCAGATGGGTATTCAAAAAGAAAAGAGGTCTGAACGGTGAACTCTTGAGATATAAAGCTCGCCTCGTGGCTAAGGGTTATACTCAGAAGTATGGTGTAGATTACGAAGAAACATTTTCCCCAGTGGTAAGATACTCTACTATTAGAATGTTGCTGGCTATAGCTGCGGAGTACGATATGGATATCGATCAACTCGATGTGAAAACTGCGTTCTTGAATGGCGATCTAAAAGAAAAGGTCTATATGGAGCAGCCTGATGGTTACAAAATGAAAGGTAAAGAACAAATGGTTTATAAATTAAATAAAGCCATTTATGGCCTGAAACAAGAATCCAAGATGTGGTATGATAAATTAAATGAAGTTTTGTTGAAGAAAATGAATTTTAGAAAAACTTCGTCAGAACCCTGCGTGTATTTTAAAAGAATGCTAGGTGAATTGTTGATCATTGCCTTGTACGAGGATGATATTCTATTGTTTTCAAGTACTAATTCGGTCTTAAAGAAGAAAATAAAGAGCGATTTGATGAAGGAATTTGAAATGAGAGACTTGGGTCCTGTTAACCACATTTTAGGCATGAGAGTTAAGAAGAGTGATAATAAAATAACTCTTGATCAATCTGGTTATATAATGAAAGTGCTAGAGAAATTTCAGATGACAGATTGTAAGTCCGCCAAGACACCAATGGAAAAGGGGCTAAAACTTTCACATGAAAAAGGAAAGGAAGAGAAGTATAGTTATAGAAATTTGATTGGATGTCTAATGTATATTGCAGTATGCAGTAGACCGGATATTGCTCACGCAGTGAGTGTGCTAAGCCAATTTAACGAAACTTACTCAGAAGTTCATTGGAAAGCGGCAAAACGGATACTAAGGTATTTAAAAGGAACGTCCAATTTTTCATTGACATTTGAAAAAGGAGGACTGGACAGTGTCACCGCCTACGTTGACGCTGACTGGGCTAACGACGATATTGACCGGAAGTCATACACAGGTTTTATTTTTAAACTTGGAAAGTCTTTAGTAGCCTGGGAGAGTAGAAAACAAAAGACAGTTGCTCTTTCAAGCACAGAGGCGGAGTATATGTCGATGTCAGATGCTTGCAAGGAAGCTTATTTTGTTCGCAACTTTCTGTATGAATTGTTAGAGAAAGATTGTAAAGTTTTAATGTACAACGATAACCAATCTGCTCAGAAGCTAACTAACAATTCAATGTTCCACAGCAGAACTAAGCACATTGATGTGAGGCATCATTTCATTAGAGAGGCAATAAAGCGAAATGTTATTGATGTCAAGTATTTGTCAACAGATTTGATGATAGCAGATATTTTGACTAAACCTCTGACAAAAGAAAAACATGAACAGTTTGTTAAAGGTTTATGTTTGTCTAATTTATAATAAGGTTATTAGACATAGGTAGTTAGAGTTGTCATATGCTATGACGGTTTAGTTATGTTTGTTTTTAAGAATGTTGATATGTTGTTGTTTTTTAGTTTGCTGTGAGTATAAGTTGTATGTCTTATGTTTTGAACTATGTCGGAGTAGTTTAAGGGGGAGTGTTAGATAGTAAACTCCTCTGTGTACAGAAAAGCAAAGCTGTCACTTGCTTGTCAGTATCTCTACGACATGTCCGTGTGTATTCTTACTTATTAAATCCATTTCTCTCTTTTCTACATCGTTAACTTTGCTGCCCATAACCCATCAAAGTCGTGCAAATATTTCACTTCAATCCAGCAAAACACTCTTCTAGTAAATGTTTTGTGAATGATAGCCACGTCTTAAACGTTGTGTTTGATATGTCCACAAAAATTCCATTTCGAGTCGAGATCGAGATCCAGATACTTCATCTGAATACCATATAGTCTCACTTCACGCTAGTCTGACTGCCGCCTAAGGAGCTTGCGAAAACACTGGGCCTCCTTAGGGTCACGATTAAACCTAACCAGCGTGAGGATGCGAGTTAGCCCTTCTGTGACCCTATTTGAGGCAAATACAAGACTTTGGCCTTTGGCAATATCAAGGAGTACACTGCTAATCACCCATTTGGCCGATGGTATTTTGTCATAATTATATAGGGGGGCAGCACGTTGCAATTATGCTCAAGGGTGAGCCTTTTAATGCGAGAGGGATTTGAACCATAGTCTCCCACCCTGGCCTTTTAGGTTTGCGAACTTTATACGTCATTCGAAAATTGTGCAAGTTTTCTTACTATCTTTGCCTTCACCGTGCTGCAAAATCAGTATTGAAACTCATATCATAATGTCGTGTTTTAAACTCTATTCACGTAAAACAAAACATGAGGATGTAACTTTCAATGATGCGTAAAGGGTGTAAAATTAGTTTTCGCGGCCACCGGGATAGAAAGGTTATTGAACGTTATTTATTGAACCAAAACTCACAAACTGAACTGAACTCTACTACTATAAATCTTAGCAAACACTTTTTGTGTCTGACTGCTATCGACCTTTGGGAGAACTCTGAGTCAGCTGGGCTAGTGACGTCACGGGTCATTGCTGTCTATGAATTGTTGGAAGGCTTACGAGTATCAATCTGAATAAACAACAAGTGCTTAAAGTGAGTTATTTTATCCGAGATGTTCATCTGTTCGAGTCGATGGCTAGGTTAGATATTCAAGTCGAGGATAAACTGGCATCTTTTATAAACGAATTATGCGCTTTACTATTCACTTCAATTGCTAAGAAATTATCAATATTATAAATTTAATTTGAAATTTCAACATATATTATATCTTTACCCAATCGAAAACTCAAAAAACCTATTATTATGACATCTGTGCTTAGTGACTGTATTTTTATTAATATTTTTCTACACGAAATATTAGACTGTCGGAGACCTTTACTGCCATTATCATAATTGTGCATTTTATGATATTTTTGTTAGTTCTCACCTCTACCTATATCTATTTTTTATTTCGTTATACTGAACACAGAAGGCAAATAATCTTAATAAAAAGTATTATTTTTATGAAGATGCTTTTTTGTTGCGTGGTCTAAATGTGTTCGTCTTAGAAGATGTAAATACTTATGCCAAACAAAAACATTACGAGCATGAGAAGTCAAAATATAATTAAAAATCAATAACATAATGCCTAAGATGATCTCCAAGGTTAGTATAATAAAAATGAATGGAGTGGGAGAGTAGGAACTTAATACTCTCCAGTAGAATTCTTAAGAATCTTTTAGAGTCATTGAACTACCGAGGCGTGGGGTTATACAATTCAACAAAATGAGCGTGTCTTCCGAACGATGTCTGAAAAACAACAATTAGGTCAATAAATCGGAGTAATAACATTATCTTTTGGCACGCTATCCGAACTCAATTGGAAACTAAAATAAATGTATGCTGGACATTTTTCTTTTGCTCTTTTCTAATACGAGTATCAGGGGTTGCTAAAGCGAGATTGAACGAATTACCGAGTAAGTAGGTGGTGAAGCGAACGTCAGTTTTTTTTTACTTTCCGTAACTACTGTCAATAATTGTATTCGCGTATGTAACGCGCAGGTCAGATGTTATTATGCGGTCACCCATCCAAGGTCCGTCGTAGCTACACATGGACCCGTGGCACTCGCACGGGACTCGCATGCGATAAATTAAAAGTTTAGTTTATTAGCAACTGTTAGTAACTGTAAATAAATTAATAGATGTCAATGCCGACGATGAAATTAATCTAGTTAATGATTTATTAATTGGTGAAGTGTTGCTATAATAATGAAACATAGTATTATTTCGACTTACAATTAAATCGCTATGATCTCCAAATCTAAATACAATTTTACTTAACTAAATGTTCTTCTTTTGCAGAAAACAACCAAAGACATTCGCATTCGACCACTGTTTCCACTCCCTGGACCGGGAACTGCCACACTTTGCCTCGCAGAAGACAGTGTTCGATTGCCTTGGCAGGGACATACTCGACAACGCATTCGACGGATACAACGCTTGTATCTTCGCGTATGGACAAACAGGTTTGTAAATAAATAATACAGTTCTCGCTATGAATAGCTATTTACAGTCAGTCGCGTACCTAGGACGCAGTACAATCCACATGAATTTGTCATTCCATGAATTGTGAACATCTTTCCACCCAAGATTATTTCAGCGCTCCAGGGCACGAAGCTTATATGAGATCCCAGGAATCATGGCCAAAGTTCCCGGAAATTGCGCGGCAACTAAAAAATATTACTAACCAACGATGTTATAAGTCGACCCTCCCATGATATATATCATGAAGGGTGCTTAAGCCTACGCATTATCATGAAAATATTTCGAAAAGTATTTTCAAATTTAATTGTAAACGGCGCAGCGTCTATTGGCGTATGTTGCTAACTCTTTGGCTAATTAAGAAAATAATGAAGTGACAATAATGTTTGTTCCTAGACGAATACTTCTAGTTCGATGATTTGATTCCTGGGAGCAACACCTTGGAGATAGCTGGACTCTGTTTTGTTAGATTATTGGTTCATTCAGTTGTCAAATCACATCATAGGTTAGGTAGAATACTAGTTATGCTAAAGAATGTGGACGTATTTCCGGGATTAAGCTAAGGGTATGTGTTACATGTTTTACTTTCTCAGTTGGTCCAGTCGTCATTACGTTGCCATTAGGCAGTGCCGCTAATCCAATCTTCATGTGTTACAAAAGGCTTTTATCCGGGCTCGCTTAGTTACCGTTCACCTTAACATTTAATGTAATTTTCCTAAAAGGATTTCGGACGACAGTTTTCAAATCCCTCTAGAATACCACCCAAATGGATATTTATACCAAGTTTGTAAATACAGAAGTGAGTTTCCCTAAAAAGGTTTTAGTTGTTTGTGTCAAGGGAATAAGGTTTAGTCTTATTCCACGGATGATTTGGAAAATAACGAGGGACTGCTAAAAATGTATTCGTATATAGGTTCGCGTTAAGAAGTAAATGTGACGTCATCAGCGTTGACCGCGTCATTTCATTTTATTGGCTTATGTTAGGAGTCCAATTAATTGGCCAGTTAATGCTAGTAGCAATTATGTTTTTTTATTTTTCTTTTATTTTCTTCGTCTAGTTATCGTAATTGTGTCTTCAGTAAACACCTTTCTGTAATTATGATTGTCGCAAATGTTCTGATTTAGTTTCGTTACATAATGATAAGAGAAAATATGAACGCCGTTTTTATTTTCCGTCCGTACCCATGTTTACGACCACGTGTATCAACTTTTACGATCGAGCACAATGGAGTGATATTTAAGATGGCACATGCTCCTATTTGAAGATATAATTCAGTGTCTGCGACCTTGAACGTCTATTGTTCGTTACCGATTCAACGCCCTTCTGCAGTATCATCCAAGATTTCATAAATCATTCATAAGGCGTGCAATACTGCTGCGGTTTCGATATGTCCAACGCCTGTATATTGAGGACCGTTTGTACTATAAACTAGCCATTCAACTTCGCAGCTTTCCAACAAGATTTATGCCCATGCCTCGCCCACTCCGCCTCGTGTAATTGTAATCTTATTTATGTTCTCTGTCAGCGAAAATATAATATTCCTTATGTTATACTGAATCATTAGTCAAAATTTTATTAGTTAAAGTCGATAATTATTTCGCTGCGCTGCTGATTTGCTTTTCTGCTCAAGCTCAAGCAGCACCCCATGTTACGAAGAAAAGTTATTTTTTAGACATAATGTGGTTGACATTAACTCTACTAAATAACTTTCTCTTCTTCAATTACAACGGATATGATGATTCACTCGTCCATGACTCGACAGCCGATCATCCTTCGGGGGGTCTATTAAAAATTCCGTCGCGTGGTTGCGAGGGGCTCGCAGAGGGCGCCGGGCGGCCACGTGCGCCGGGGCGCCTCCCGGCCGTGAAGGGATAGCGCACGTACGGATACGTGACGTCACGTCCGGTGCTACCGTCGTAGATGATAAGTGCTGCCCGATATTTAACACGACTCGAACGTGTTTTTGTAATTGCGCCTCAGTCAACAGGTCCGCATCTTTGAAAGAGATATAAGATGCCATGGAATGAATCTCTTAGCGATCGCAAAAATACTTTAATAATTATTTAAATTTTTATACTTAAACATGCGAAGTTGGTAAACAACACACATGCTTAGCGCGAGCTCTGAAAAGCGAGAAACTTTAATTAAGAACTTACACATAGTTATTCGCTCTACTCGCTCGACGTGTTAATTAAGGAACGTGTATAAAAGAGGATGGCACTTACTGTAAACAACTTTGAGCGAATAAGATAGGTATGTGGGTAATTGCATCTGGGATGGTCTCAAGATGGCAAAGTTCGCGAGATCCTTCAGAATGTTCTTACTAAATTGGAAATGAAAACCTGTATTTTAGATTTAGGAATTTCACTTAGTTTTGAATGTTTTCAAATACGTAATATCAGGTTAACAAATGTTTTCACATATCAAACAGTTGTACACTTCGATTAGGGACGCTATACTAAGAAATATATGGAAATATATGTTGTCCAAACTTGGACTAAGCCCCCGCTCTTGGGCATTGACCTCCAAATTCTATGGTTAGTCAAAAGTACCACTTTTTCAGAAAACAGGTGGTCGGCAATTTTTTTGACTTGATCATAAAATATTCTTTATAAATAGTTATTACCCTAATCGTGTTTTCATGACGGTAGAGAATTCAATTTTAATTAAAGTTTATTTTTTAAATTATATTTTACAGTCTAACTGAACCTTTCGCTAAATTTTTTTTTTTTTTTTTTTTATTACATTATAGGCAAGTATTTGATCTCGATCTCACCTGATGGTAAGTGACGATGAGATCTACGATGGAGCATACTTGCCTAGGTAGGAAGGCGGCAGTAGATAGAGACGCTACATTCACTAGGCACATGCAGCGCAACTGATCTGACCCGCCATCCATGAATGGCAGCACCGAACATCATGCCGGAACACGGCTGGGCCGCTTGGCGACATGGCTTTGTTCAGTGGGTGGTGACTAGCCACGGCCGAAGCCTACCACCAGTAGAGTTGTCACCTGGTTGGCACCACCCAGGGTCACGTGTAGGGTATCTCGAGGGTACTTAATTCTCCTACGGACGAAGGTGACTCGACCCCAAAATGTTATATTCAAGTTAATATGAACGTTGGTAAAGCGTTTCTTAGAATCATTAAGCCTACACTATGCTCGAGTTAAGTTGAAGGACGTGTTTGTATAAATGCGAGGGCCTTGATTTAAATTCTGTTTCTCATTTTATGTTATGAAATATGGCGTTCTAAGAATAAGATTTTCTTTAATGAGGTCATGGAGGATGAAGGTGGAGTTAAATTTTATGAACTTACGCTGAAACACAGGCGGAAAAGGTCGCCAAGCTATAAGTACGCTTACTTACTCGTACAGCTATCCGCCACTAAAGAAGCAAAGATGCTTCGCAGTGAAGACAATAAAAGACCCACAGCATATACTGGAAAAACTATGGGGAACTTCACATAAGCTCGTCTTTAGTATGTTAACGTTTCATGAAGGCCTCGTGCTTACGACTATAGCGTCCTATTACCTATTAAGAGTGCCCTTGCATAAAGGAATGAATATACCCAACAGACAATTATGCTTAAATGACCGACGTGCGTCCTTTGTGACGTAAATGTCACATACATTTTATTTCTCTGTATGTAAATTGTGTTTTTAATGATCTTAGTGGGTGTCTTTGCTATATGTGGACATTTGTAACTGTTACGTTAATTTGATTCACAAGACGTGTTCATTATGTGATGCCTTTTCAAATATTCGTGATTACTAAACATTTGTTTGAGCTGGTTTTTGTCCTGCGACATTGCAATAACTCCCCTACTCATCCAATGCGGTGATATGGTGGATGGACGGAGTTCCTATTGCCTGTCAATGTTCTGGTACAGTTTATATGCCATCAGTTGCATCTATTACAGTAGTAGTAAATCATTTCTCTGGAAGCAGTGTATCATTAACTAGATGTTTGTTCAATTTGTTTATTTTCAATGTTTCAGCGCTTCCTTACACTATAAAGAACAGGAGCACAATAAGAGTAAATGTTTACACTCAGCTATTCTCGTGCAGACGATGGGCGCTTATCGTCTCTGCTGTTGTGTAAACAGTTAGATCGTTAACTTACCTAAGCGAGACAGGAGCTTCACCGATGTTTTATATCATGTTATACTGAATTTTAACTGTGTACACTTATGGGTGTATATATTCAACTAGTCTTGATTGATTCTCATTCATATATGATTTTCGCATGAAGACATCTCACCTTATTTAGAAGCTGGTATTGGAAGTGGGGCTAAATATCCCTCTTTTATTTGTTTGACGAGTCATACAAATAAAACATCAAAACTTCGAATATAAAACATGTAGCCGATAATTCGACCATAAAAGATGAACACTTCTCTAAATCTCTCTAAAATATAGAAATATTTTCTCTTATACGGGATAAAGTCAACATGCGTGGGGCTCGGGAGCTGACTATCAATCACTCGCGTCGTATAGTAGGGATTATTGGGAATAGACTATCGCACCGCCATCAGGGAACGGATAACGAAGGATTATACCGAAGTTATCAGTGATCGGATCAATACCTAGGAAAGTGGTTGTATTTGTCAAGTCACCCTTTTCCGGGAATACGGTGACATTAGAAGGTTCTACGTGTAAAGCTTCTTGATGGAACGTGTATTATATTTTGGACCATCAGCAAAATGAGAAAGGCTCTTGACCGCGTCAAATGCAACGCAATTCGATGCTTCCAATTAGGGCTAGACACTGCAAGAGCGCAAATTATAAGGTTTTTATCATTTCATGGCATCATTTACATAGACCTGCGTACCGTGTAGTTCAAGCAAGGCCGAATATTCATAGTTTGAATAAACCCAAATGAAAACTGCCAACCACACGCCAACTTGATAATATTTAAAGCAACATTATAGTCTTTTGAAAACTTGTAAATGGCACAGACAGCAGCAATATGCACTCAAAATAAAAACTCCCTCAACCGCATACGCCTATAAAATCGACAGTGGTTCCATAACGGTTCAGTGGTATTCATTCATCGCTTCGTTCGCGTCGTCAGCCGAGTGGAATAACGACTGAATCAGGACTGCTATTAGGACGCCTCGCAATGTGCTATGTCATGTTATACTACGTGTATCTGTTAGATTAAAAGCTTTCGCCAGTACGGTTATCGCTTTGAATTGGCTTTAATGGGCAAACAAATAATTTGGACGCAAGGGGTTTATAGTTCCTATTACATTTTAAAAAGCAATTCGCATTTAGAATTTCGAGATCAAATACTTGCCTATAATGTAATAAAAAAAAAAAAAAATTTTTTGAAGATATGAGTAGGGTGTCTGATGTATACTTTAAAGCTAATGTCAATATAAGACTGTAAATGAACTTAGAAAAATGCTCATCACCCATTGACGTATATTTTTTCCTTGAGGTCTAATAACATAAATTGTTTAGCTAAGTGCTTAGCTTACATAGGTAGGTGCCTACATAAATTAATGGCTGCCCTAGAACGTAGGGAAAGGTAATTTCGGACTAACAGAATGTGCAATTAACGTCCAATGTATCAAGAAAACGGGCATTAATGAGGGAGGAGTGTAATACTTGGGACGCGTCAGAGACATGGTCGTAGTTATGGCAAAAGTAAAAATGTTTTAAGGTTCATACGTACCCAGCTGTTCGTTCCAGCTTAAAGGTTTTCAAAGGAGCTTTTTAATAACTGCTAATCGATATTGAAGCTCGCATCCTCCTGATGGCATCCTTATTTCAATGTATAAGACTCATGGAGTTGCAGTAACTATCTATTTCCCAGGAGTCCTGAAATACTTTCTATCTTGGCATTGTGCAATTTTCTTCAATATTGGCGAATGGCGTGTTTTCTTTATAGATATATTCAATGAATAGTAGGCATACTAATACTCATAATAATATATTGGTATGTGCTATAGTTATTACGGTTGATCAACAAATTATTCTCGACCATTTGAAAAATATTAATGTATCAAAATCATCAAGATTTCTTTTGTTGATGTTGATAATCCTGTTTTATATCCTCGCAGTGCAGTTCGACCTGCTTCGGGTAACGGTACTCGGATTAACAGGTAACTGTAAACGAGCGAGTTGTCCGAACTTGCTAAACACAGCTGATTTTACTGTACATTTGAATAATTGTCTTAGAAAAATATCCTTAATGTGTGATTCAATTTAGAAACGGTATATTAGGTCTTGAACTTGTGCTTCTGTGTCGCATTTGTAATCATTATGGAAATTCAGAATTTCTATACGTCTATTTAAAAAAACGCCTTCAAAATGGCAATTTTGAAATGTTTTAAATATAAATTAAAATTCTCAAAAATAATAATTGGGAAAATATACCCAATGTATACACGGTGGTTCAATTCAGAAAGGTAATACTAATATAACTTTTCCAAGCCACTATGTATACTTTTCATCTCTGACTCGTAAACTCGGTAAAACACCTCCACGGTCGGTCGCGCAGACGTGTGCCAATTAATCTTGTTCACACCGTTCGGCTACGCTTGGCATCGTTCGAATGTTTGCTACGGAGGAAGAGGTCCATCCCTTTAAACCTAAATCGGGATGCTTGCGCCATCAATTTGCGGTCTCTGAATGGAATTTGTTACTTTTGCTTCGGCGAATCTATGTTTCAGATAGAGACAATTTATTGTTAAGAGTATACTGTACGTTTTGGCTATTCCGTACAGAGAGATTAAAGCCCTAAAAGAAGCATTCATGTACAGAAAGCGTCTTGACTAGCCTAGTATTCAGCATCGTGCTTACTATTAATAGCGGTGGCCAGGCAATAACTTAACTTTTTTGTATGGATTGAAGCTGCATCGGTAGATTCTAAACGTTAATTATCAAATATCAATTTGTATTTTTGACCTGTGAACTTATTTCAGGATTATATTTGATCAGTTCTAAAATCAATCGTCCCTTAACAAAGCATGCATTTCCCTGCTTAGGTAGAGTGCATTAGATTTCAATAAATGAAATGTAAATGCTGTATTTGAAAATAGGGTATTATAATGTAAATAGACATACAGTACGCACATACCCGAAAAAAACATAGCCGGTGGATATTAAAAAAACATAGTTGTGGTTATAGAAAAAAAGATGTATAAAAATTTACCAAGGCATTACAAAGCACTTTACTTTTTAAAAGTAACAAATTAGGTGTTTAAATTGATAACGTAAGAGGCCGTTTCTAAGTACGTAAATTGCAATACAGCGGGCTTAATAAATTAATCCAACCCCCAAATTCCGATGTTAAGCAGTTAATGACGTCGTTTCGTTTTAAATTGAGTTTCGGTACCAGCACAAGCGAGAGTTACGTACGGTATTGTCTGAAAGTACCTCTTACCTTATTAAGCAAACCTTATTTCGTTCGGGCCTCAAAATTGGATGATAACTTTGAAATAAGTTTGATTATTAAACCTGTTTTTGTATTCATATTTTGCTTCAAATAGCCGGTTGAGTGTTTAGCGGAAAAGGGAAGATCTTCCAGCCAGGCGGGTGGTATGCCTAGCGGGGCGGCCGCTATGCCCCGACTCCCCCCCATCGGGGTCACCAATTTAGCGGTAAAGGGAAGATCTTCCGGCCAGGCGGGTGGTATGCCTGGCGGGGCGGCCGCTATGCCCCGACGGTTATTGTCGGGATCTTGTATATATGTTACTTGCACCGAAAACTCTGATAGCGCGATTCAGGATTGTGACGTCACTTGTCTATTGTTCTGAATGCGTCTGTAGTGCCATCTGCGTAGCTTGTGATGCGGTTGAAGTAGTCGCTACAAGTGTTTTGGGGAAGTGCAAACGATACGCTTTTATTTTGAATTCGTTAATCTTTTTGCATTTTCAATTATACCATACCACAATTTTTTTGGCCACATTAAGAAAACGCACACTTTTACTATGTAATAATGTAACACCTTACGTTATTTTTCTATTGTATATCCCTTATTATTATTGAACTCGATTAGCTCATTGGGTAATGACCCTACTCTCTGTGCTGAGGGTTTCGGGTTCGAATCCTGGTCGGGCATGTATGTTTAGTCTCGAGTCATGGATATTTAGTATGTATATACTGGGTTCGATTCCCATTGTATGGCACCCATAATACAATCGTTATTTCATTTATTATACTTTTCATGTGAGTTACAATTTTAAGTATATAGTTATTATTAATGTAAGTTGAGGGAAACCCTTTCTTAGGAAGAGACCGTTCATTCTAATATACAGGTTGTATTGTTTCAGTAAAGGCCTTATATAACGAATCCTCGTCGTGTAAGCGCTTACACGTGTTCGCGACAAATCCGAGCAGATCAATTATGTCATACTAGCTGTTGCCCGCGACTTCGTCCGCGTGGTATTTAACAAAGACTCAGCCGTTGGCAAGCCTGCTCGCGTTCTGATCCCGCGGGACGCATTGCAGATTGTTGCTATCAAACTTTAATCAGGCGCAGCGCTGCAACATTGGTTTTAATTTTTTTTCGAGAGATCCTATTTTTTTTTTCTAAAATAAAAGTAGCCTATGTTACTCCTTGTAACATCAGCTATCTGCCAGTGAAATTCCCGTCAAAATCGGTCCAGCCATTTCAGAGATAACCCGGAACAAACAGACAGACAGACAGACAGACAGACAGACAGACAGACAGACGGACAGACAGACAGACAAAAATTGTAAAAAATGTTGTTTCGGTATAGGCAACGTGTATACATCCAAATGCACTTAGTAAAAAGCGGTTATTTTAATATTACAAACAGACACTCCAATTTTATTTATATGTATAGATATAGAGGGCTCCTTATTGTACTTCGTCCTTTTATTATCGTGTAATTAATTAATATACGGTTTTGAAGGCACCCCTGACTCAGTAATTTTGGACGTTGCAGGGTGCCGCTTTTGAACTATGATTTTATTATTGAATTTAAAAAATAACTTAAATTATGAATTCTAGAATTCGAGGTTGTTGTCGAAAAAATAAATAATAGGTAGTTGCAGTATTCAGATTTATAATATTTTAATGGACACCAATGCAATTGCATTTCAGAAACTGGACTAGTCGCTATACAATCGCGTCTTTAGTTACTGAACTACTACGAGTGTTACGTGAAAAGTTAATTTTACGGCAGTTTATCGCTTCAGCGCTGACGTCGAAGTGCGGCCGATTGCGCAAGTGCATTTTCATGTTAGCTGTGACGTCATGGATTAGTGGCAAATTGTTTGGTGCCAGTAGCATATTTGAATTGTAACTTGTAGTTAGAATGCAGTTCGAATATGTTTTTATAACCATCAGAAGGCCGACTGACCATCAAGCTGAAGGTTAGCTTGAGGATATGCTGCGTGCGGGCTGACACCGAGGCAAATAACAGATTAGCGGTAAAGCGAGGCATGTGACAGCACTCGGGCGAGGCAAATCAATGGCAGTCCAGTCGTAGAGAGAGAAAAAAAACAATTGAATTAAAAACCTGCTCTCTTTTTTTAAGTCCGTTACAAATAATTTATCGATAATTTTAGTCTTTCAAAGCTTCTATGCATAAATCACTATCAAAGTTAAGGTCTGGGTAGTAAGATGATTGAGTGGGTCATAACAAGTTATAAATACGAGTATATGTAATTAGTCCAATGTCTGGTGGGAGTATGACCGTCTGACAGGCTGGCAAAACATACTTGTTCATTATTATAAAAGGTACCTATAAATCATATACTCGAACCAAACGATTCAACTGTACGGCAAATATTGATTTCGGTTCCATACCATGACGTAGCCATACCATGACGTTTCTGAACCTATGAATATTCATACTCAATAAACGTGACTTCCACCCCTTTGTTTACGAGTAGGGCTGCTACTTGCCAGTCCCCTGAAGGAAAAGGGCAATCTGGGAAATCGAAATATTCATTATTATTATCTACAAACTGAGGCTAAGCTTTACAAAAAAAATAACCTTCACCTCAATCGAAATTATCTTTCAGGACTTAGCGATGTGGTTGAAATGTGAACTTTTTCTGATGACAGTTTGAAATAGAGGTCGCATTTTTTATAGATTATTAAAGATATATTATTTCAAATACAGTGTCAAGTTGAGGAAAGGACCTGTTTTTTGGAATCGTAAATGCTGAATCTCTACTAAACTTGTACCGGTTTTTTCATGCAACATCTGCGTGTATATACCATCCCTAGTAACGAATCATATACTCCGGACGTTATTTCGCACAAAAGCGGTATTTCGGGTACGGTGCGGTTAGGTTTTGCCTGCAGACTGTTGTTCTCTATGAATTAGATATTTGTTCGCGCATTTAGGGTTACTGTAGCATGGACATAAAAAAAGGTCATGTTTTGGATGCTACATGCATGATATGAAAATATTGAGAAGACCAGAGCTAAATAGTTTTATAAAATGTTTGGCGACGCGTGTCAATTCAGGTTTCTTTTATCCGTTTTTGAAAATATAAATATTTTTTTTATCACAAGATACAATATACGTGACTTCATTTTACCACATTGTCATGTGATAAGAATACCCTATTATAGAAGTAACTAAACAAAAGCCACTCGAGCGCGTTGCGAACCGGTAACCCAGATCCTTTGCTCGGAACTTTTCTTTTATGCTGATTTTATGCCTTAAAGTTGAAGGTAAGGCGTTCTTCAAAATACCAAAAAATATTAAGCTTAAGATTCTACTAGTAGACAACTTGATATAGGATCATTTATTGCTCAATGACCTTGCTAGAGGAGGTCGTGAGCGATACAATTTAACGATACAGTAACGGCATCGAAGATCGAAATATTTTATCGTTAGCAACGTCTAAGGTAGAATAGGGCTGGCTAGCTAAAATCTTAAGAAATTATTTTTGATCGGTTCATGCCAAGAACATGTGTAATTTATATTGACGGCAGCAATAATTTGTTTCTTTATAGCGTCTGATTACAGGATTAATTTAGGATAAATTCAAAGAATCCTCATAAATACCATTAATATGCTACCTGAAGTAAAATTTATCTGTCGAATATGTCTGAAGAAAAGTAGTTTCATAAAAGCTTCTCTTTAATGTTGATGGCTTTTAGCGCTTCAATTTATGCTGTGAGTAAAAGAATTCAGGCGGTTGCCAGCCCTGGTGAAGAGTAACAATATGTTACTATTGCATCGCGGCTCCCAATAGCGCTCTGTGTCGTAGTTTACAGTTTTATACTGCATTTGTGCTGTTTATTGAGCTATTTCCCGTTTATGCGCGTATGATGTCTTTGAAGATGCTCTCATATTACAGCTGGGGTATTTGATATGGGGATCTTGTTGTTTGCTGTGAATTTTTATTAATTTACGAAATATGTTTTTTTTGCAAGTTAGGTGCTACTAGGTTAGGTCTTTAAACGCAATCAAATTTAGAAGTATGCATGTTTACAATCTCCGCCAACAAAACAAACCAGTCTAAATCAAAAGTGCACTATATATTCGTAATTATCATCAAGGCTTAATGCTATTTAAGACATAGTAATTGTCTTTATGAAACCCAACCTCCACCTTTCAGCCTTTCAAGGTTTAGGTTAACCGTTAGTTCCTACACAAATCTCGCACAGGATAAAGTACTGTTTGTGAATCCTTTCTTCAGTAGGTTTGCGAGGGACGCCCACGGAATCTTGGCATCCCGCCATGCATAATGGTTTGAAGTGCCGAATATTACTTCCTGGAAGATCAGCTGCACTAGGTTCGAATTTGGGCGCGTTGCGCCCGTCTTCATGAATTGACTCGGATTGGACATTTTCCAAGTTTTACATGGCGGCGCGTGGATAACATTTCTAAAGTGGTGACTTGTGAACCAAATTAAGGATCCTACGTAGCGAATGTGAACGTATTTGGATACGATCGAAGAGCAATAACCCATTCTTTTGTAATAACACAAGGCACAGTTTAAAGAAGTAATAGTTACTATCATATAATCTCTACCTTTTATATCTTTTAAATAAAACTAATTTTACGGATTCTATCGCCTTTATTTTTTGTTTTTTACTTTCCCGACGTTTCGGCCGAAACGGGAAAGTAAAAAACAAAAAATAAACGCGATAGAATCCGTAAAATTAGTTTTATTTAAATGTGTAGTATTCGCTGTTATATCTTTTTAATTATTGTGTATAGTAGTACTTCTATTGCATGTTTTTGCGTCGATCATTGGTAGGTATTCAAATTATCATTTAATTGTTTAGCAGCTATTTTATAAATACACCTAATGCCAGGCCTAAGCGCTATTCGCGTAAATATACGAAATCAATATGAAAAACTATGAAAAGATACAAGTGTTGGTAATTTACCAGCTTCGCCTTGAATCGACCTCAATCAGTTGAGTAGCCAACATATTGTTTTTACGTGATTAACGTTTCAGTGGGTAGAAGGACGAGTTGACATTGCTAAGGTTACAGAAAAGTTGTTCAATTATAAAAACACATAGAAATTTTGGGTACTTTTAAGTGTGTTTTTTTTTTCAATTTCCAATTTCATTGTTATTCTAAAATTAGGTCCGTGTGTTTTCCTACCGAGTACTTTCAATAATTTACGAGTATTTGAAGAATATGATACCTATGTCTTTCCATTTTCCTGAAATATATTTTAATATTATTATCCCTCTGCCTTCCCATTCCAAGAACGGTTACTGTGTTATATAAGTTACTTAATACTTATATTTGCTTTCTAGAAGTAGGTATTTAGCATTGCAAATACAAACGAGAAGTTACTGCTGCGAATTTCCCAATAGGGAGGTATAGGCGAGGTCGGGTCCATATCCGGACACAATATCACTTTTGCAATATAGTAGCAGATATGGATTTCTTATATTTACGAGAATACTACACTTTTTACGTTCCGGACGTTTCGGCTGCTTTACAGTAACCATGGTCACGGAAGGATCAGTCCACCCGTGACAAACATAAAATAAACGCTTTAAAATCCTTAAAATTAGTTTTATTAAAATAGTTAGCAGATCTTTTGTGAGCAATAAATATTTAAGGCTGTGTCCCCCAGTCGGCAAACTGTCAGCGGCCGACTGAGTTAGCGGCGTATCGGTTTAGTACGCCCTTCCATATATTTGAAATGGAGTGTTCACAGTTTGCTAGTTTGCGCTCACTCTACGCAGTTTGCTGTGTTGCGCACGCCGGTAGATTCTGTGAGCGGCCGACTCACAGCAAAACCGGTTCCCGTCGGCGGCGGCGATATGCTTGTTCGCCGGGCGTAGTGAGTCCGTATGCCGCAAACTGTCATGTGGACAGTTGATAGTGAAAATTCCGTCGGTCGGTAGACCTAAATAAGCGGCTAACACATAACAGTTTGCTTGCGACGCACGCAAATTGATCTGAGTTTGCAGCTAACTCGAATTTCAGTTCGCCACAAATTTGCGGCTCACTCAGTCGGCCGCTGACAGTTTGCCGACTGGGGACACAGCCTTAATCCTATCCACCTCCTTTGCACGTCCTATAAGCTCATTGTCTGAAAACGCTGTCCTAACAGAATAATGAGATTGATTCAATAAATGTGCTAACATCTGGGTTGACAGAGCAACATACAATTCCAAATGTCAAGCATTGCCGTCCATTCTTTCCATTCGGAATATCCGGATCTTCTATCCTAGTCTCCTGGCCCAGACATCCCTATTTGCAAAGGTCTCTATAGGTATTGGCGCGGCGCTGAAAGTTAGGCGGGCGAGTTCCTTTCAGCCGAGCTTATTGCTCGTCATAAATTTTCATTTCGAATTTACATAGCGGTTTGAAAATATATGTACGGGAATTTGAATGTAACGACACAAAGCAAACAGGTATGTCGTGTAGGTATGCTTTTTTGTATTCGTAGCACTTGCGCACGTAGTTGCTACGCCGTAGCTAGTAACAAAAAATCGCGTATTTCGCGATTTCTATTGTCAGTGAATTTCACATTTTAAGAACACGCTATGCCCTGAAACAATAATGTTTTTGTTGTAACCAGGGGAACCAAATAAGCTTATCTCTTAGTTTAAGTTTTGCCTAAGTGCAACATTGATTGATTTGTGGCCTATAACATGCCATAACGGTTTTAAGATAAATTGAAATTAAAATTGTAAAATAATGAGAATACCCATATTAAAGAGCCCCATTTATTTTTCTTAAAAAGTATGAGAAACTCATCCAGTAATTACCGTGGCGGGCGAGGAGCACTTATCTCCCTGCACTTACGTAACAAATAGGACTGGAATAAGAACAAAGAGGCTGAGGCAGGTGCCGCTACCGGGTGACCTAAAACTGCTGGTGCCAGCTTCGCGTCGCCTGCCATCAGCCGCGAGACATAAGCAAGTCGCGATAAAACAATTGAAATAATAAATGTATATTTTTATTTATTCTTCTTGTTTAGAAATATCGGAACGAATGTTTTGCTAATCTTAAAAAAGGTTGCACTCTCGTTCGCTTTAATAAAATTACGTAACAAAGTTTTTATTTCGATCTCCCAAGATACAATTCTAGTTAAATATTATGTGACTTGACTTTTTGCCATGCAAGCGTTTGCACCGGTCTCGACGATTACTCTACTCTAAAACTTTACGTATGCAGTTGTCGTTTGTGAGTCATTAGTCCCTTCCAAATTTTCCACCGGTAAATTCCAATCCCCCCCGTACCCACCCTTGAGGAATTTCCCAGAACCGTTATATCTCGGTCGCGCCAATTTCCTTAGCTTTGAAGTGCGACCACTCGGAAAGATTCTACTTCACAGATGAGGGAGCTTGCCTTAAAGACGTCTTTTGGGCATACCCAAAATGGTCGTCGATGTCATTGCTAATGCTTATCGATATCATATTTTTAATATGGCGCTAACGTTCTAACATTTAATGTTAGTATCATGATCGATTGGCTTCTAACTTCATTTCGCAACTGTCCAAGTGGTTCTAGAACTTGAAATGTCTTGATTATAAGATTCAATCTTCATTGACAACTTGATTTGCAAGAAAGTTTACAAATTGCCATTACCGTAAAGCCTATATTAAGTTAAGCGCTCATAACTTGTGCACGGCACATAGCGCCAAGTTTTAACAATTCCGTGTTTGCGCTCGTTAATTGTCGTGGGTGCGCGCCTGAACTCCGATCGATGCCAGGTAAGCACATACTCACATCATATTGCTCTACGTCTTCAGCCCTCTGAGTGTCATCGTCTGAAGTTAGATAGTTGTCTCGAGGAGCTGGCTTCATTAAATATTTAGCTGAGGCACACTTGAAAGGTTTCAGAAATGTATGGTAAACTATCTTTATTAATACTTTTTAGAATTCTTTAAGGAAGTGTGATTTGTCTTGATATTAAGAATCTTTATGTTATTATGCACTTTCATGTTGTAGTAATTATATTATTTTGGCTCACTAAGGCATAATATTATTCAACTTCATGAATAATGTGTTCTTCTAATTAACCTTATTAAGATTAATTTGAGACGTCCGACAAAATAGGACCGTATGAATGCAAAGGGCCATTGACACACTACTTATTATCTGAACTTCTGAATGACACGTGTACAATAGTTTCTTTTGTAGTTGTATCAACCACACTATTATAGACGTGGGAGAGGAAGTTAATAACATTACGCATGAGCAAACGTAACATGTGGCGAGATTTAGTCTTGTTGATGGCGTAGCTTGTAATTAAAACATTGTCGTATTATAAGTGAACCTCGTTATATAAATATATTAATAGCCACTTTATCGACGGGCTTCATGGTGCAACGCTTTTTAGTACTTTACTTATTTTCACTGTAAACTACCTAATTATTGGACTTTATAAAGATCCTTCAGATTAATCTGCATAAAAAATAATATCTAGAACATTACCATTTGCAACTTTGTAGATGATTCACTTTTAAGATTCTTAAAAACTATCTATTGTTTTACCGTGAAAAGGTGACGGTAATAGGCGGCTTTGAATCCGGAGTAGCTCTACGGCTGATGAATGGCTCTCGCTACAATGACGCTGACACGGTGCATCGGGCGCGTTGGACGAACGCCAGCGGGAATAATCATCCCCTTCGACGTGGTAGAGGCACGAGCGGAGTTTTGCGAAATTTTGATATTCTGGGCACTCGTTGTAACAAATAACGTGGCAAAAGTTTTTAAAAGTCTGTAACAACATATTTCATCCTTGATATTTTTCGAAGATATTCGGCCAGTTTTCCCTGTCTTCTGTCGGTTGTTTTATATCCTGAAATAATTTTGATTTAATGTTAGATTGTGAATGTAATTGGGTCGCCCATCAGAAATGGAAAATCATTGATGAATGACTTTACAACTTTGATTGGCACGGCACTGAAATTTGAATATTGCCGTTTGGATCGAATATAGAGAGACATACTATTGGAGTTGTGTATCAAACCACAGAGTAATGTAAATTACTCTGTGGTTTAATTATTAGAATTATTTTATGTATAAGGCTGTCAAACCTTATAAATAGAATAAGGTTTGGTAGCCATAATTATAAGAAAAACTGTAAACTTTTTTTTTTCAATAAAGGATAATTTTTTCTCCATTTCAACTAAATTCACTTGACCTATGAAATACCACAGTGATACACATAAAACTGATCACAGATATAACTCAAATAGGATCGTTTCCGATGTATTGGGATGTACTCGAGCCTCCAACGACATTCCCATAGCGTACGGTCGAGAGTTATGGGAAGCCATGTTTCATGCGACCGTAATCCATGACGTTTCGTTCTTTTGTTTTCTCGCTTATTTATTCATGTCTTCGTGTCGGTTTTGTTATAAATTCATATGCAGTACGGGTTGACGTGATTATGTTTTTTGGATCTTAAAAATACTACTGAATAATAATTCAATCATATTTACGAATGACGTAGTACCAGTCTCTCTCTCTCTCTCTCTCTCTCTCTCTCTCTCTCTCTCTATCTCTCTATCTCTACACCAATTATTGCCGTTCTATTTATGTTTACCTAGGTATTCGTCGGTTTGTAAAGACTTTGAAAGCCCTGCCCAGTTCAGCGTTGAAAAATTCAGAAAATTCAATCTACACGGGGTCGGCCGCGTGATTTGTATGGAAGCAATTTTCCGCCAACACAAAACGTGTCAGCCTTTATATTGTTTTTGTTTAAAGTATGGTCACCGCCTATTGGATTTGTTTTTTATTTTTGATATTTTTTTTTATAATTTGGACACAATGACTATGGTTTGTTATCATTCTTTACTTGGTGCTCCTCAGATTCTGTATAACCTTAACCAAGTGACCTACCGATAAAAAATACTTTAAGCTTTGTCTATTTATAGGCTTCGACTCCATGCAGTATTATTTTTTATATAGTGCTGAATTACATTCTGTCTTCATCGTGGTGTAAGTGAGGTAGCTCTTTGTCACATTTTCATTTATGGTAATAAAGCCATGTATATTCTCTCTGCATTTATCAACAAAGGTGCAGCGCAGCATAAATCTTCCTTTGACGTTCCTCATTTGCTTCCTTGCTACGAATTTAGAAAACTATATATTGTGAAACATGATTCCATCTTGACAATGACTATTTGATATGCCAGGATATTCAGAAATTAATGCTTTGCATGCCGAAAATGTACCAGAGTTTATGCAATGTAAAAACTGTTGTTCTAATGATAAGATTAGAAACTCAAAAAATATTGTGTCGAGGCGTTTAATAAAATGGAGTTCCTTTGTTTTTGCTGTCAATCAGATTACGGAATGACGTCATTGATGCTCTTCCATTTCCCACGCATCTAACTTTGTTCCAACATAATAGTTTCTGTGATATCCGAAAAAGTTTGGTGAGGGCTGTCAGTCTGCTGCTGGTTCTGTTAGATATATCTTTATAAGATACGTGTGTAATGTACCGCGGAAGCGTACTACGCAGTTTGTACCTACAGGAAGTTGTTTGCTACCAATATGATGTTTGTTATTTGTATTAATGTTGCCATCGTATTTTGTGTTGGCTTGGGAGTTGACCTTGATCTTACATATTTTTCTATTTAGGCTACGTCCCTGGATTATTTGGTGAGAAATACGATAGACAACTGGATATTTCCTAAACTAAACACATTTAGCTAGTAATTTTGAGGTTTAGTATAATCTTAATCTTGTTGTAAACCAGTTTAATATTGTTCTGAATCTAAATTGTTATCACCAAACAGAAGTTGGTCGTCCTCGAAAATTGTTCTCGAATACTGATAGCAAACAGCGTTTAAACCTCATTGTGTTTCAAACACTCGAAACTAAAGTTGAAAGTTCAACTGGAAAGTCAAAGACTTTAGTTATCTTATCTATTTTGTAAATATTATCGTTAATATTCCTGGACTTAACAATTGCAGAAGTCTCAGACACTTATGTTAGACAGTCTCTTGACTAATTGACTAAGGAGCTTTTTGCCATGCTATATGTTCGATCAACTTGTTAGGTTTATTATTGGGGAGGTGGACAGGTCTAGAGCGAGTGGTTGTATTCGTAACTTTGTCTTTGAACCTATTGTTCTAGTGAACGCTGATAGTGTTGACGAAATCATTGACATATTCGCTTATTTGTCATACATGTAACATCTCCACATAGTTTCTTGGGCATAGTTATCTGAACATAACCTTTAAAACTTTGGTATACAGTGCAAAATTGAATGTAGTTAAGGCGCTTTAAACATCAATGTAACATACATCTGTATAGAAACCATCGCTTTTTTGTGTTGCGAGCGAAACGATTCTGAATTGATTGGAAGCTGCAAATAGCGTTTCAGCTGAGAACCGTATTTACTCACGTATCTATTGAATAGATCCCCGTGCCAGGTTGAATTGAAGTAACACGTCGTTGTACTATATTAATAATTGATTGGATCAGGCGGTATTTATCCATTTTCAACAATGATTGAGAGTGTACTAAACACCTACCCCTAAATTTATATTTTTCTCCATGCAAGTTTAAATGCTCTCCCTTTCTTTCTTCTTGTAACCCTTTCTTTCTTAGTGTCTTATATCATCGTTCTCTATTTGTCCAGGTTCAGGGAAGTCGTACACGATGATGGGCGCCCCGGGGGCTGACGAGGGCGGCATCATTCCACGGCTGTGTGACGCTCTGTTCGAGAGGATTGCCGTACAGCAGTCACCGCCGGCTCTCACTTATAAGGTATGGAACTTACTGAAGCACTATCTGAAGCTCATAAATAGTCATACCCTAATGGCTCGATCGTTATCCCATGTATTCTGCCTTTATGTTTATATCTGGGTGACTAGCCTGATGCTATCACGACTTTATTCCCCGAAGGGGTAGGCAGAGGTGCACTGTAGTGTACCCAAATTTTGCCAATGGTATTTGGTCCCAATGTAATAGGGCGTGAGTCTGTTGCCATTACACCGGGCTAGATGTTGTAATTACATTTTCCTATAAATCGATGCGTGACACTGCTTGAAGTAAAAGGGGCGATGGGCACACCCTTCCATATTTTACACCTAGTGCTCGATAACAAAAGCTAAAATTGGGTCGCTTATGGCCAGCTTACAACGTGGATTCACTTTATGATGCCAGATGTCTCCAGTGCCACTAATGTAGGACGTGTATACAATATGGCGTCATCTTGTATCGAACTATTGAGCAAAAGAGAATAATAAACTGGGATGCAATCTTGTGTGCGGACGATAAGGACGAATAAGGACGATTACCGACAGACTGAATGAGGCCACGCCCACCGTTATGACGTCAGGATCTAGTTGAGAATCATAGTGTACCTTAGCTTATGCCATATCTTCTTTGTATTTGTGTTTTGAGGGAATTGTATTTCTCAACCCAGGTGGAAGTTTCGTACATGGAGATCTACAACGAGCGAGTCCACGACCTCCTGGATCCGGAGACGACGCGGAGGTCGCTGCGCGTTCGCGAACACATTGTCCTAGGACCATATGTCGACGGTCTGTCGCAGCTGGCCGTCAGCTCTTTTCAGGTATGTGCGGTATTCATTTATTAGCAGGATGAGCATTCAGCCATTTACGTATTTAATATTCGAATAAAATTATGAGCTAGATTAATAAGAATAGGAGTAAAAATTAAGGGCATGAAATTCATCTTAGTGATACGGGTGGCTACTTTTAGTTATACGTATCTGTTCTATAAGCAACGTTGATCGCTTTCCGTGATATGGCGAGTGTAGTGTTGGGCGCCCTGCTGTCAGGTGGAGTGTCGCCCCATGTAAATGGCTGGCTGCATATGGATGCAATGAGCTGCTGACAAAATTCAGTGGCGTGCATTAGAAAAGAAGCCTACGCTCAGTAATGAATGATAATCATGTTCCATTAGTTAATCTGTCGCCAACCTGGCAAAATTTATTTAATACTACTGATTTTTAATGAGCTCACCAGATTGCTAACAACATAACCTAGAAGTACCAATCTCGTTGTCATTTTCACGCGATAGCGATACACGACACTACTCTTCACTCCTAAGGGTGGAGTTGAAACCCGTTCGCAGTTTACCTCCCCTTAGCCCGGTATTTATGGGTCATTCACAGCGGGCCTGGTCTTCTAAATTGATATTATCGGATACCCTACCTGTTGTAGGTATTTTAAATCTGAGGACTTAGCAACGTGGAAATCAGATTATTTAATCAAGTATATCAATTATGTTTGTACGTATTGAGTTTGAGCCAAAATAAATCGAAACAAGTATTTTTTTTGTAAGTTTAATAACATACCAATTTTGGCATTAGTTAATAACATACCTGTTTCACATAATTTCGAAAAAAGAAACAAGATCACGACGGCAACAATAAAAATAATAAGTGATTGCAAACGTGTGAATAGTTTAACAGGTTTCTTTGCTGCAAATAATGCTCCTATTATTGTGTTTCTTATTGGCCTTTAAATTCATGAACCTATTAATCCGATGACATTTTTCTTGTTATCATCTATTATTACTTAAATATAAAATCCAAAAGTAACAAAGTGGCGCTCAAACAATCTCGGAACAGCCACGGTAATGGAACGGTCAATACATTTATCGAGATGCCGGCTTTCGATAGCTCTCGCTTGAAGTCCTCCCGTTGACGTCATAGAAAAAGGAATATCGGAAAATGGTAATTAAAGGAAAATTCTCTTGGGAGTTTGAAGGTTTCTGACAAAAAAAAGTCTCAAATTTTTGACGTATGACGAAGGATCTTTATCCAGGGTGTACGCGTGTATAGTGAAATATTCTAAGCAAGTCGATTGTTGAGGCTTATACTGATGTTATGACATATTGTCATCCAGCAGACTTAATGATTCGTTGATAAAAAGCACTGATTTCAACATAAACTTATTTTATCTTATATAGGGCTGTTTTGAACAAGAAATGGAAAAAATACGTCCTCGAAGTAATTCGTTTACTCAGGCCTTTTGCAAAAACCACACAAGCCTGCGGCAGCAGTGCGGAGCAGTTCTAGGGCCGCAACACTCTCCTACCTCTGTTACTCCTGCAAGCCATATTACACAGCGTTGACTAACGAAGACGCCGAGGTTTTGACCCTTGGCGAATCCTGGGGCAAAAAATATTGTCTTCGAACCCGCAACGATATTAATCGAATGGAAAATAGCACGAGTTCTGTGAACTTGTGTTCGCAGCGAAAGGTCGCCTCGTTTCAGACTTAATTGCGATCCGCTGTCGCTCATTACGGACGCGCCTCCATTCGCCGGATTAAATTTTCATTGCCCCATAAAATACTTTGAAAAGTTCTCAACTGGTTAACGTTTCGCGTTTGCCCCCGAAGTTTTGTTAGATAACGGTTGCGAAGTTTGTTTGTGTTTGCTTCTTATCATTTTCCTTTTTGAAAAAAAAAATACAATACTTTTCTTATTCTCTTTCTTTGTTTGATTTTCAGTTTTTTTTTTAAATATTACAGTATAGGCAAGTATTTGATCTCGATCTCACGTGATGGTAAGTGACGAAGAGATCTACGATGGAGCATACTTGCCTAATAAATTAATACAGTTACAATTAATGTAGTAAAAACGGAATACCTAAATCTCAAATATATGTCAAGTAGCTATAAATGATGCGGTAATTATTTACGCAGAGCTATTCGTTCATATTTAGTAGTGATTGATAGCAATTATAAACAGAAACACAAGTCAAACCATAGCCGAAACTCAAATCTATAAATGTTGAATCATAAAGCTTTATCCCGCGACGTATCGGGGATCAATCAAAATTGGTCCTTCATAATCGCAGTTGGGAGCGGACTGGCCCGTCTCGACAGGTTCATTATGGGGGCTTAAAACCGTTCAGGGGTTTATCGGTCTCTGTTATTCCTGTCGATATTGGCTGCTCGGCCTGCCAAACGATAATTTAGAATTGAAAATGCTTTGAAAACATAAAGAACTGTTCTTAAACTGGGTTGAATTTTATCGCAAATATACTTGATTACTTACTCATTTGACATAGTGTTTTATATAATCTCGTCCGCCAACCTGCACTGGGCCAGCGTGGTGGACTATGGCCTAATCCCCCTCGCATTGAGGGTAGGCCCGGGCCCAGCAGTGGGATATTGAAAAGGGCTGGTATTATTATTATTGTTTATTTATATAATCCGATATAATATGTACAGTACATAAGACATTCCCAGAAAGTTTCATAATGAGCGGCCTTATCACTAATAGCGATATTTTTACTTTTGAAATACATTGACGAAGTTAGTAGGGTCCTTACTCACTGCTAAATCACTGACTACTTGTTATTACGGCCCGTATATAAACTGAAAAATGACGAACTACGTTAATAATGAACGTTACCATCCAATGAAAACGTGTTTACTACTGAAGCACAGAGCAGCACTAAAGGAGAACGATTAAATGCTTCATACGACGCTTGTACGTACCATTAACGACTTTTGATTACTGTTGAACTCCATCAAACGCTATGAAGCGTATCATGGATAGATCACAGCATTGCAACGTCGACAGTATAATTTGAGCGATCGTAAATTTAAAACGGCTTTCATGAACTTCGACTCGCAATGTTATGATTCAGTGAAGTTTATAGATCATTTGTCAATTATAATATGTCGTCAGGTTTATTGTGAAAGTTATTAGACTTTCGGCGCTTAGATTTGTCGAGTCACCGTTTAGATGACATGGAAGTAGGATTGGAGTTTTGTGTATTTAGTCAGAATGTTTTGAGGTTCCAGTGTTAATGGCGAATGATTGATAACCTTAATACTTAATACAGAACTATAGTAAAGAGCTCGTCTTACAATTCAGTTAATTGGGAATCTTTGATCCGCTGGTTGTTTTATCAACAACATTTATGACTTATAAAACCAGCAAGTGTGTGTTGTATGCGATTGTCGTCTTGTTCCGCGATTTTTTAATTACTCTCGCATAGCTTTAAGTTGAGACGCTTTGAAGAAGTAGTTAGCTAGAAATGTGTCTTTAATTGGCTCATTAACGTAATACGTTGTATAATTATTTTTTCTTTTAATAATCAGTTGCCTGACTAACATCCGTGATCAAAAGCCATTTTTTTATATCGGGGAGGGTGCAGCAGGATATCTGTCCATTTACAAAATTGCCAATCGCACTGAAACGGTGTTTGCGATACGACCACGTGATGCTTTATAAACAAGCACGTGTTAATATTGTTATGCAACTTTGAAAATGTTTATGTGTGTTTGCTAGCAGCTTGGGTCTATTCTTCTAAACTTATTTCTATAGTTAAGAAGCGAATTTAGTCTACTTTTGCTTTGCAAGATTGCATTGAAAGCTCCGAGTTCTTGTTGGTCTCGTTTCATATTCAATTACCCAGGCGCACACGCGAACGCCCCCGCGGTTATATAATAAGCAACCAAATTATGTTTAAATATTTTCTCGCGAAGGCTGTTGAGGCTTCGTTTTATGTTTTAATAGACAACCTATTTATTTTTTAGTTCAAGAAGTTTTATTTGAACAATATTTAAAATCCCGGGTTGTATTTCTAGGTACTTGCAGCGTTCGGGTTATCTGTAAATTGTAATTAGATAACTGCTATACTAAAACAAAAAAATAGATAGTCCCTGAGTTACTCAGATTTTTGGGCATTCGTGTTAATTGCCCTCACATGTCGAAAATTTATCAAGCAGTCTTTAAATAGTCCAATATTCAGCCTACATAGATTTAAAGCCAGCGCTCAGCTTAGTTAAAGATTTAAAATAGTATGTAATATCGATAGATTGGTGATTTCAAAAGGGGTCGCCAAAACACCCAAAACAGTATTTTGAGCATATTCAAACATATTAAACACTCAATCATGCTACCCTCTTGTTTGCAACATAGCTATAGGCGCTCATTGGCTTGGCTTGAGTGATGGATTACCCTGACTCCGGCCACGGCTGACCATGCATTTATCACGCATCCACAAGAGATTTATGGACGCCTAGTAACTTAATCATTTACGCACGATATATAGAACCATTTCCACTTGATGCCTTTATTTAATATTGGTTAATATCGCCCTATAGAAATTAATGAGTTATATAACGCTGGTTTCTGTGGGAATCACACAATTACGTTAGAACCGTTATTTTAAAGCTCCCAGCTTAGAACCGAATAAACTTTCGTCAATACAAATGAAGAGAGCACCTCTTTAAAACAATCGAGAAGTTTAACTAATTCCAAGAAGTGAATGAGAAACTTCGTACATAAGATTGTGTAAGGCTTACTCTAAGAACCATTGAAGGATAGATCATTGAAGACTATGAAAGAAGTTTAAGTACTTACATAAAAATACTATTTGTAGGTGATTTTAATGATAAATCTCGTGATGACCAAACATAATGTGGAGTACTGGCCAAAAGCCTATAATCGTTCATGTCGCTAAGTACCTATAGTCGCTGATAAGAATCCTTCAAGAATTAAAGCAATCCTGGATCACTGGGAATAAATAAACAGAAACATACATTTTTATTTTCAGCATTCGCAAACAAATATGAATGAGTAACAGTCCAATCCACCTTCCGGCAGAGGTAATTTACGCCGTGCACAGAAATAAAACCCAAAACAAAAACATACCAAGACATTTATACAAATTACAAAGGAATAGGGTTGCCACATTGCTCACAAGTAGTAGAAATATACTACAAGCGGACAAGTTTTAAATATCCTTTCAGGATGACAATATAGACTACTCATTTAGTTCGCCACCTACTACTACCCCAGACGCTAATAAGACAAGTACGAGTAGTAGGTATTCATAAAACATACCAATCGCCTGGGGTCTTATACATCTTAGTTGTAATAGCTTTTATCGAAACATCGCATAATCCATTATGGATATGATCCCCAGGGACTACTAGTATTACAATGAACCTTATACTTTTTACAATTTTCCGTGTGTCGACAGCCCTACTGCGGTATAGAAATTCAATTTGGCGGAAAATGTTTACAACATCTATTTCATTTGCCTTCGTTGAGAGAAAAGTGGAATACAGATTAAATTAGACCTTTTTATTCGCATCAAGCTCTTCACTCAATCAATGAGGAGTTTGGTGGAACGTTTGATTTCGATATGCAATACTGAAAAAGCTAATATTTAAAATGTTATTTGAACGGCAAAACAAAATCTCTTGGCTTTGGCAATTTATCAGGTAGAAAATTGGCATTAAATCCGCCGGAGGACAGCAAACATATTCCAAGATCTACACGGGCGATATCACTCATAAAAGCTGGCAGATATAAATCAATTTAAGAACTAGATACAAAGTTAAAACCCTATGAAATTGTCCACTGAAATACTTGAATTGCATTACAAGGCCCCGGTCCCATTAGGGCCGGAATGACAGGGCGAGTGGCAGGTTGAAGGTCGGCAGGGACGTTGACGAAACCTTCGGACGACCGTCGCCTTGGTACAAGAATGGAATTAGGACAATTGAGGGAAAAGCTCTTCGGAAAATTAACCGCTTTCCTAGTTCTACCCTCAAATTTATAGAAAGTTATAATGGATTATAAAGCTATTATAACGCACTTTGTCCTCTGAAAAGTTCTTTATAATGCCACTGTAATCAATTATAACTTTCTATACATTTGGGGCCTAGTTTGAATACTTATTTATTAAAGAAATGTGATAAATAACTAAACATGGAGTAGAACAGGCAAGAAACTCCATGGTGGCTCTTTTCAAGGATCTTATACATTTTTGAGTAGTACACTGTTAGTGGTATGTAGGGACGGCTACGCAGGCTGGAGTTGCTGGTTAAAAAGTACCAAACCTAACTAGGTTTTAATCGCAAGTAAATGGCTACATGATTCTTGCACTCGTGCTTGACTACCTCCCTTTCGTTCACAGGATATCGACAACCTGATGACCGAAGGCAACAAATCCCGAACAGTCGCCGCGACCAATATGAACAGCGAGTCTTCCCGCTCGCACGCTGTCTTCAGCGTGGTGTTGACACAGACTTTATGCGACACAGCGAGCGGCGTCAGCGGCGAGAAGGTCGCTCGGCTGTCGCTTGTGGACTTGGCTGGCTCCGAGCGGGCTGTGAAGACGGGCGCTGTTGGTGATCGGCTCAAAGAAGGATCCAATATTAATAAGTAAGAAACATAACCCTATTAGCCCTTGTGGCGATAGTTTGGTGCAAAATATTGAGTGTAGGCCGCTCTTCATACTGTACCAGGTGGTTGCGGTAGTTCGTTGAGAGCAGATAACCGCCGGGTAAATTCTGAAATTTGAAATGGTGTCATTGGGATCGCGCCCCGTCAACCACATGGTTATGATTCTATGTATCACGCAATGGTCTCGTACTGTGGGTCCAGTTCGTGTGTATGTGTGGCGATGTTTATTACTGTTTTGAAAATATAATTAATAGAAAATTTACTAATAACTTTTCCTCTGTAAAATGCGTATGGTGCCATTCAAAATAAATTTAAAGATTTGTAGGGGCTGATTAACGGACCTACTGAATCGATTCTAAAAAGTATTTCACCCATAGCCAAGTTACGCTCTCGCCGGATGTCATATTCGCTCTATCACCATTGGGGGTAGAGCTGCATAGAAAACTCTGGTAGCCGCGAGCATAGCTAGTGTATAAATAAAACTAAATTCTTGGGCCCGCTGCCTCTGTTCCAGGTCGCTAACAACACTTGGCCTCGTGATATCCAAGCTGGCGGACCAGTCCTCGGGCAAGGGCAACAAGGACAAGTTCGTGCCGTACAGGGACTCCGTGCTCACGTGGCTGCTCAAAGACAACCTTGGTGGCAACAGCAAAACTGTTATGGTTCGTTGTGCATAGATTATGAATATCACTTAAGAGATTTTCTTATATCAGTGTTTCATTATGTTTTAAGCAGTGATTGCCAAGTTGGTGGAACGAAAAAAAATTGCAGTTTCAAACCCCCGGTCGACCTTTAGGAATTTCGGATTTTCATGTTCAGTATCAGTTTAAATCTGGGTACACTGCGGTCACCTCTGCCTACACACCTCTGCCTACGTCTTCCAGGATTAAAGGCGTGCTGATATAGTTTATTGTTTTGAGGCTATTAATAGCAAGCATCACCCATCAGCCGAAAGACGTCCACGGCTGGACACGGGCTTTCCTCAATGACTTCCACGCATCACGATCCTCCGCCATATTCATACCCAGCGGCTTCTTACGACGCTAAAAATGTAGGCAGCATGGCTGCAACTTGGTTATAGCATATAAGAAATATTTTAATTGAAGTACAAAATATTTAAAATACACTAGCTTTTAACGTCTTGAGTCTTCTATGTCTTTTCCGTATTTTTGAATTTGGGTCGTCTTTGGTCCAACAGATAATGACTCTATAAGTGGTCGGCAACTTTCTTTTCAGTGTCCTCTATACTTTTTATAGTAGAGTTGGTAACTGAATCCATTGCTACAGTTTATACCTGTTTAATCAATTTAAATTTTAAAAGCTCATAAAGAAAGGGAAGCTGATGCAAATGTTGTCCCAGCAGACACGAAACAATTGAAATTCTGTTCGTAAGCTGAAGCATCCTTTGAGTCATCGGACACCCGAGTTAAAACACTCGTGCTGTGTCGTCTTGAATAAAAATTTCTACAAAGCCTCGTGCAGACAGCTTTCTTTGTAACTTTTAGTTTTATGCTTGCACGTTTTAACTTCAATAAATTGTTATTGTCTTAGAATTCTGGGGCTATTTTTGTTGTAATACAACAATATTCCTCTAGATTCTTGAATTTAACTGAAGTCATCAGTTTCAATAACTAGAATTTTATGTTTCATTGGGAAGGATTGTTTTATGTACATACATAGATTGGACTTGAATTTCTATGCACTTTCTATAGAATATATGACAAAAATAATTAATTTGACTACGATATAAAATCTCTAATTGAGCTTGTGTGATTCAAGCATTATTCAAACATATTTGTTTTTATTTTACCTTCTATTTCAAAAACAGAAGCAGCTTATTTGGGTCGCCTCTTTAGCAATACCTACAGGTTTTAATATGATTGTAATTCAGGTGGCAACGGTCTCACCAGCGGCGGACAACTACGAAGAGACGCTATCTACGCTCCGCTACGCCGATAGGGCGAAGCGTATCGTCAACCACGCCGTCGTCAACGAGGATCCGAACGCGAGAATTATACGAGAACTCCGGCAAGAGGTCGAGACGCTCAAGGAGATGCTCAAATACGCTACCGTAAGAGCATTATGAGGATTTCTTCTCGATTTTATAGGAATTTATCGTATATTTTCATACTTATTGGGTCCATATTTCTAGCGGATTTTCAAGTAGGTACTATAAAAGTGTACATCAATATAGAAAATATCCTAATTCTCTTGGAGCGAAATATTATTTATTTCTTAGTACAAAATGTCCCATCTTGAACTCTTGAAAATTAACATTCACTCCTTGAAACAAATTAGTATTTATTCAAGACCAATGTTTGTCTTATCTGTAGACAGGAACAAGGGTGGGTATATTAGGCTACAATGACATACAACGCTAAGGCGCTAGCTTTGTTAGCGAGCGGGGTGCGCCGTGATTTACGGGCGGTTTTCCTGGATGACGGGATTAGTATTCCTGTTCCGTAGCTCGCGGCTTTTGTAGGAATTTAATTAAACCCGTCATTATTCTGCGGGGCGATACCCTTAAAATGCGTTTTAGGTTTAGCTGATAGCGGAGCGTAAGTGAAAGTTATATACATGTTTACTGCTAATGAAATGGTTTGTATCTATATAACATATGGAACACGTCGCTAACTAGAAGCTGGGCCTCTGCTTTTGGTTATTCGATCGGAAGTGATAGGGTTTCCAGATTTTTCCGAGGCTTTTTTGTTTCTGTGCGTGAAGTAGGTACTTAATATTTTAGTATGATTCTTTTGTCAGGTCTTAATTCGTTTCTGAGTCGATTTATGCTCAATACTATGAGTTAGTTGGTATATTGAAAATAATAAATTGTTTTTGGTTTTATAAGGGTTCGCCTGTGGGTGAGGACGTGCACGAGAAACTGGCGCAAAGCGAGCACCTGATGAAGGAGATGTCACGCACATGGGAAGAGAAACTTGTTGAAACTGGTATGTGTGTAGTACTCAGTCCATTATTAATCTCTGGCAGTCATGATTTATATAATCCATATCTATCTATCTATCTATCAGCCGTAAGACGTCCACTGCTGGACATAGGCCTCCCCCTATGATTTCCACACATCACGGTCCTCCGCCACTCGCACCCACCGGCTTCCTGCTACGCGTGTGATATCATCGGTCCACCTTGTGCGGGCCGTCCTACACAACGTCTTCCTAATAATTCGTAATCCCTATAATTAGGATATATAATTACTTGTCAAGCACGTTAATATTGGTTTCATTTGGTTTAACTTTTTTATTTTCTTTTGAAGAAATTAAGTCCCTATTGATAAGACTTTGCTTCATATTGTACATTGTTTAGAGTACTAGCTATTGCTTATATAGCTGCTAGTATATAACCCTATGGAAATGATCTTACGTTATTGTATTATTCTCACCAGGTCGAGTGCAGAGCGAGCGACAGCACGCTCTAGAGAAAATGGGCATCAGCGTGCAAGCGAGCGGCATCAAAGTGGAGAAGAACAAGTACTATTTAGTGAATCTGAACGCGGACCCGTCGCTCAACGAGCTACTTGTGTACTATTTGAAGGTAAGCTGCTTATGATACCTTGAACGGGTCAAAGTCAATGCTGCATTATAGCCTTATGCGTTGAACTATCGTGTCGGAGCAGGTAAGTAATGGATTTTTCCAATTATCTTTGCTTATTTTTGTTATATAAATTAATATGACTTTATGAGTTGATATCTTTGAGCCGGGAGAGCTAGGTCGCTACTAAACGCATGTAAAAGAATGAATCAGAATATATATTGTTACGTGCGGGGGTAATCAAATGCCGATTACGTGAAAATTACTTTAATCGCTCTCCACACAGAAGGCAAAAATAGTACACACCAGTACACTCACTAGTTAACACTCAAATCAAAATTCACCAAATCACTTAGAAACACGGTTGTCCACAGTATTCACTAGAGTCGCCAGTATAGTCTTCTTAGTTCGCTTCCGAGAGATGTGTTCACAATCGCTTTCAAATAGAAACTGTCTCGTCGCTGGTCCTGCACACTATTTATAATCCGAAAATAGCGAGGGTGGATCTTTCCAGAAAGGTGTCGATAAAAACCTACTAAACACAAATGTTCCATAAGGAAAATGAACCTTATTTACACGGTAATAAGGAGGGTCCAGAATGTTCTAGTGTACGTAGCTGCATTCGTGAAATCGGTATTATTCCGAGAACTCGTAGTTCCAGGAATTGCATTGTCCTCGCTTTGTTTACTAATAATAATTTTAATAAAAATAATATGAGGTATATTCCGGAAGCCGGTTGCAACATTGTTGACGATTCTAGATCTTTCTTCACAGATCGACAGGGGACCTTGGACCCAACAATGCGTTTTTGTTTCTAGAAGCTTCGATGACTATTTCTCGAGTTATCGATACCTCTTTTATACGCATCGTAACATTACCCCCCTCTTAGTCATGCTCGTCCCGAGCATTATTCGAGCCATGATATCGCGCTAACCGGTCCACATGGACTACCTTTGGTTTTCCTCTAAGTCCCTTCTTGATGCGGAAGGTAACATCATTGATCCTTGTAATGACGGTGTACGGTCCTTCCCAGCGAGCTTGAAGTTTCGGAGACTTTCCCTTTTTGCGAAGCGGATTATGAAGCCACACTAGTGTTCCTTCCTCAAACCCGTTGGTGTACGAATTCCGATCGTACCGGGTCTTCATCCTTGTACTAGTCTTAAGATTATTCTCCCGTACTCTTCTGTGTACTTCATCCAGCTGGTTTTGAAGTTCACTCACATAGTCTGTAACAGGCTTAGGACTATCGGGTTGCGTGCCTGTTATTGCATCCACTGGGAGCCTTATTTCTCGGCCGAAATTTACCTTGGCTGGAGTATGTCCCGTACTATCATGTACCGCAGATCGATAGGACATCAGGAACAGCGGAATGTATTGGTCCCAATCTCTCTGATGATCGTCCACGACTTTAGCCAAGTGGTTCTCTAAGGTCTGGTTGAACCTCTCGACCATTCCGTCTGACTGCGGATGCGCTGGAGTCGTACGGGTCTTATTGATTCCCAGCAGTTTGCACATTTCCTGAAATAAGGCAGACTCAAAATTCCGCCCTTGGTCTGAGTGTAGTTCCATGGGTACGCCATATCGACAGACCACTTCCTGAACCAGTTTCTTCGCCACAGTTATAGCTTCTTGATTCGGTGTCGCAAAGACTTCGGGCCACTTAGTGAAGTAATCTTGCACTACTATGATGTACTTATTCCCATCATCTGTCATAGGAAAAGGTCCAGCAACATCAATAGCGATGCGCTCCCATGGCGCTCCAACGTTGTACGTCTTTAACTTTCCCCTGCTTCTTGTCTGCGGGCCTTTCACTGAAGCACAAGCAGTGCACTTACGGCACCAATCCTCGACATCTTCCCGACAACGAACCCAGTAGAACCGTTGTCGCACTTTAACCAGGGTCTTCTTGACTCCAAGATGCCCACCAGAAATACCGTCGTGAATGTGCCGCAGAAGAGGGGCCACCTTACTCCTAGGTACTACGACTTGCATGGTTACTTCCTTTCCATCGTTGGATTCCCATTTTCTACATAGTACACTGTCTTCCAGAGTCAAGCTGTCCCACTGAGCCCAATAGCTTTTGGTGGTCGAACTATGAGCAGACACATCACTCCATTGGGGTTTGTTCCCAAGTCGTTTCCAGTCCAATATAGGTCGAAGGTCATCGTCATCTTCCTGGGCCTTCTTCATGCTGATTCCAGTCCATTCGTCATCAAGTCCGTGTGTCCTGATGACTTTAACCTCTTCTCGTACTTCATTCTTCTGACAGTGCTTGCAGTCTTCGGCACACGGTCTTCGTGACAAAGCATCGGCGTTGCTATGTCCTTTTCCACTTCGGTGTTCTATTACAAAATGAAATTCCTGTAGTTGCTCGAGCCATCTAGCTACTTGACCTTCTGGGTTCTTAAATTGTAACAACCATTTTAAAGCAGCATGATCTGTTCTTATAGTAAACTCCCTTCCTATAAGATACTTCTGAAAATGTTGTAAGGTCTTCACCACAGCAAGTAGTTCACGCCGAGTAACACAATAATTTCTTTCTGGCTTGGAAAGTGACTTACTGAAATATGCTATAACGACTTGACGATCTCCCTGTATCTGAGATAAGACACCACCTATTCCTGTGTTACTGGCGTCTGTATCCACGATAAATCTTCCATCTCTATTTGGGTAACCCAAAATAGGGGCTTCACATAACCGTTGCTTGAGCTCACTGAAGGCTTCCTCACAAGTCAGGTCCCATATAAAATCGCGTTTCTCTTCTGTAAGTCGATTCAACGGTTTTGCAATGTCCGAGAAGCTCTTAATGAATCGTCTGTAATATGCGCATAATCCCAGAAAGGCGCGCACTTCTGTTTTATTTCTTGGGACAGGCCATTCTTGGACAGCTTTTATCTTCTCAGAGTCGGTTTGGACTCCTTCCGTTGATATGACGTGTCCAAGGTAACTGACTTCCTTTTTAAACAAAGCGCACTTCTTTGGACTAAGTTTTAGATTAGCCTCACGGATCCGGATGAACACTCGTTCTAGATTCTTCAGGTTCTCCTTGAAGCTACGACCCATAACGATTACGTCATCAAGGTAGACCAGGCATACGTCTCCGAGTAAACCCACCATCACTCTTTCCATAAGGCGCTCAAATGTGGCTGGAGCATTACATAACCCAAAAGGCATAACATTAAACTGCCACAATCCGTTTCCAATTCCAGTGCTAAAGGCTGTCTTCTCTTTGTCTTCTTGGTTTAATTCTACCTGCCAATAGCCACTTTTTAAGTCGATTGTTGAGAACCATTTCATACCACTGAGCATGTCCAGTGTGTCGTCAATCCGAGGTAAGGGGTAGCTGTCTTTCTTTGTGACGTTATTCAACATCCGGTAATCCACACAAAACCTTGTACTGCCATCCTTCTTCTTCACCAGCACCACGGGTGATGACCACGGACTCGTAGAAGGTTCAATTATTCCATTATCAGCCATATCCTTAATCATATCTGTCACCTCTTTTTCTCTTGCCCATGGTATGCGTCGTGGTCTTTGTTTTATAGGCCTGGCGTCGCCTGTGTCAATCCGATGTTTTACGAGCCCAGTCCTTCCACAGTCATTTCCAGTAGCAAAAATGTCGTTAAATTTCATCAAGAACTCTTTGGCTTGCTGCAGTTCTGTTGCCGATAAATTCTCCTTAGAAGATTCCAGTAGTTGCTGGATGTGATCCTCCTTCATGTGGGTACCATTCTGTTTAACCGTTTCCCTATTCAATCGTCTCAGGTACTTTACTTCCTCACATCTTCCAACCACACTATTCTTCTTGAGGTGAACTTCTTCATTACTAAGGTTAAGGATTCTCACCTTAGCAATTCCGTTCGACATTAGTAAGGTCCTTGCTGTAATTAAATGTGGGTAATTTCCAGCGTCTTCGACGATGAGACATCTTCTTTGTTTAATATTACGAGGAAATTTCACTATTACCAAATTTTCTGATCTCGGAGCCAGTATAGTGTCCTTCAGACAATAAATGTTGCACGAGCGTGATCCTTGCAAACAAACTTCTTGGTCAGGAAACCTTAACACTCCTTTAGAAACATCCAAAACACACTGCTGATTCTTCAAGAAATCCAGTCCCAAAATGCAATCGTCGGTTATATTAGCAATCAAAACTGATTGGAGATATACTCGGTCACCAATTCTTAACTTAACATCTGTTTCGCCGAGGACGGAAACTGGCTGGCCGGTGGCTGTCTGAAGATGACATTTTGGAGACCGTCTATTCCACATTATGGTGCGTCTCAGTAGCTCTGGTCTCACAATGGTACGCGATGCTCCGGTGTCCACTGTTAAACTCCAGGATTTATTATCTATGGTGCCCTCGACGATCAGACTATTCCCATTAAAAACTTGAGTTATTGTTACTGTAGGGGCATTATGTTGACCAGCCAGCGCCCGCCCCGCGGCCCTGGCGACCTTTAGTTTAACGGAATGTCTTGATCGTCTTGGGTCGCGGAGTCCTTGACTCTTCTCTTTTTCTTAGGGCATTCAAGCCGAATGTGCCCCTTTTCTCCACATTCATAGCACGTGGGGACAAACCGAGACTTCTTCTCTTCTGGAATCATCGCTCTAACTTTATGCAGCCTCGTGTCTTGTTGCACAGCTTCCACCTCAAGAGCATGTGCGAGTGCGTTTTTCAAGGACTGGTGATGTCCCAATTTCACAGCACCTCGAACTTCTGAGTTTCGTATGCCATCGACAAATGCCTGTAGCAGGTTCACTTCGATGACTTCTGGTGCCGATGAGTAAGCCCGACGAACCAGCCTTTCAATTTCCTGGGCCCACTGCTGGAGGCTTTCACCAGCCTTCTGTGATCGCTCACGGAGTTGCAATCGGTAGACATGTTCCAGGTGCTTATCACTGTAGCGCGTGTCTAATGCTTCCATTAGTGTCTCCAGCGTCCTTCTTTCAAGCGGCAGGTTCTCGAGAATTGATAAAGCATCACCACGTAGAGCAAGCGTAAGAGCCATAAAGGATTGCTCGTTGCTCCAGCCATTACCACTTGCAAGTACCTTGAACTGGTACTTGAACGCTGACCACGACGAAGTCCCATCGAAGCGTGGTAAATCCAGTTTTGCAGACGATGGTGAAGATACTGCAATAGATCCACTTGTTCTCAGTTTTATCATCTCCTTATTAAGGGCTTGAAAGCGGTCTTCAATGGTATCTTTATTCAGGTTGACCTCTTTATTTAGGGCTTTCAAGCGGTCATCAAGGTTTCCAGTCTTTTGCATTACTTCCTTGTCTAGGACTTCTACGCGGTCCTCAAGAGACTTTACCTTATCTCCGAGAGCTATTATGCCGGCATCAATTTTCTCTACAACAGCTTCCTGGTTAGTCTGGAACATTTTCTGATTGGCCTCTTGACTAGCCCGGATCATTTTCTGATTGGCCTCTTGATTGGCCTGCATCATTTGTTTGAGCTCCTGCCGACTGGCTTCTTGGTTGGCCCTCATCATTTCCTTCATGGAGGCCAGCAGTGCTGACATGTTCATGTCCGGTGAGCTAACCCCTGGTGCTGCCACAATTCCAGCTGGAACCTCAGCATCAGCCCGAGGCTCCTCCTCATCACGGCTACGTTGACGTGCAGCATCCATCTCCACTTGCCGTCTGGTTCGTGGGGTACGTCCTTCGTCTTCACGTGGTAGTAACGGCATTCCGCTTCTGACACCAATTGTTACGTGCGGGGGTAATTAAATGCCGATTACGTGAAAAATACTTTAATCGCTCTCCACACAGAAGGCAAAAATAGTACACACCAGTACACTCACTAGTTAACACTCAAATCAAAATTCACCAAATCACTTAGAAACACGGTTGTCCACAGTATTCACTAGAGTCGCCGGTATAGTCTTCTTAGTTCGCTTCCGAGAGATGTGTTCACAATCGCTTTCAAATAGAAACTGTCTCGTCGCTGGTCCTGCACACTATTTATAATCCGAAAATAGCGAGGGTGGATCTTTCCAGAAAGGTGTCGATAAAAACCTACTAAACACGAACGTTCCATAAGGAAAATGAACCTTATTTACACGGTAATAAGGAGGGTCCAGAATGTTCTAGTGTACGTAGCTGCATTCGTGAAATCGGTATTATTCCGAGAACTCGTAGTTCCAGGAATTGCATTGTCCTCGCTTTGTTTACTAATAATAATTTTAATAAAAATAATATGAGGTATATTCCGGAAGCCGGTTGCAACATTGTTGACGATTCTAGATCTTTCTTCACAGATCGACAGGGGACCTTGGACCCAACAATGCGTTTTTGTTTCTAGAAGCTTCGATGACTATTTCTCGAGTTATCGATACCTCTTTTATACGCATCGTAACAATATATTCTTGTTCCCAGCCTTATATACGGGAAGTGGCATTAAGGCTATATATACCATGGCTATATAATAATCCCGGTAGGAGTATCCATTGTGTGATGAGCACGAATGTTTGTCTCATCTTCTACCCAAATCAGTCAAGTTTAATATCTATATAAGTATATAATATATACTGGGTTCGCCCCAGTCTATTGTATGGTACAGTAGGTGTGTTCGTTTGGCGATATATATATATACTAGCTGTTAGCCAGGACTTCGTCCGCGTGGTATTTAAAAAAACCATCTAAAATAAAAGTTGCCTAATTTACTCCTTGTTACATCAGCTATCTGCCAGTGAAAGTCCCGTCAAAATCGGTCCAGTCATTTCAGAGATTAGCCGAAACGAACAGACAGACAGGCAAACATACATGTAAATAAATGTAGTTTTGGTATATGTACCGTGTATACATCCAAATGCACTTAGTAATAAGCGGTTATTCAATTGTATTTATTTGTATGGATTTTTTTTTATTTTTTTATTGCAGTATAGGTAAGTATTTGATCTCGATCTCACCTGATGTTAAGTGACGATGAGATCTACGATGTAGCATACTTGCCTAGAAGGTACCTGTTCACTCTCGACTTGAAAACACCCAGATTGTAGTCAACGGGGAACAAAGACGCCGGTAGCGTGTTCCATTCCTTGGCAGTACGCACGATGAAAGTAGAAGCAAAACGCTTAGTGCGTACCGCAGGAATGTCCACAGTGTACGGATGACACTTATCCGTGCGTCTTGTCGACCGACGATAGAATGGAGATGGGGGAATTAACTCGTGTAATTCCGTCGCACACTCTCCGAAATGTATTCTGTAGAAAACTGATAGGCTGGCAACCCTACGGATATATATGTATATGTACAATGTGTCAGGAGCGCACCCTGGTGGGCGCGGCCGGCTCGGCGGACATCCAGCTGTCGGGGCTGGGCATCCAGCCGCAGCACTGCATGCTGGTGGTGCGCGGCGGCGGGCTGCACATGGAGCCGGTGGGCGCGGCGCGCTGCTTCGTCAACGGCACGCCCGTCGTGTCCAGCGTGCGGCTCGGACACGCCGACCGCATACTGTGGGGGAACCATCACTTCTTCCGGGTCAATTGTCCCAAGAAGGCTTGCAATAGTGCGTTTGTGAAGTTGCTTTTTATTTTTGAGATTTTAAAATAAATTCGAGTATAAAACACGGGTGGTAATGCAAAGTGAAAAGCACTGTGGATAAAAGCGGTGCAATGAGAGCAATAAGAGCCGCTATACGAGCAAACATGTTGAACATTTTCAACACACTAGATTGCTGCTAGCTGTCCCAGCACTTTTCCTATACTCTTGCTAAGAATAAATTATTGTCAAAAAAGTGTTGGCCATAAATAACATTGAAAACCAATTCTGCCCTATTGAAGAAAATAATGGAAGCTTTTCACAATCTCGATCACGATCTTCTTTATATTTTTTTTTATAATCAGCCAGTATGATGAATTAAAGTTTTATTCTAACATTTTCTTTTTTAGCTGCGGCGTCAGAACCACAAACTCCCGCGCAGCCGATCGATTATAATTTCGCTCGCGACGAGATTATGCTCAACGAACTCAGCAACGACCCCATACAGACCGCCATATCGCGGCTAGAGAAACAACACGAGGAGGACAAACAAGGTACTTACAATATAGCATTTATATTAACTAAAGGTTGAAACTATTGCGCTGCGGGGTACAACATGCCGTGCAGTCAGGGTACGGAACCCGGTAAGCCTAAGCACGGGTTTTGATTAGGTTTTTGTACTAATTAACTCCTGTGAGATATGAATTATATTACCTCTTCACATAGCTTACCTTTTCAAAAGGCTTTCCAGGGTAAGTTTGGCTAATAAGTTAAACGCGAACCCCTATAAAACTCGTTTGAAAGAGTTTCTTTTGTAACACACACCTATGTCTTTCATCGCAAAAGTTCATTATAATAATAATAATAATTCCAGCCCTTTTTTATGTCCCACTGCTGGGCACGGGCCTCCCCTCAATTCGAGGGGGAAAGAAAAGTTCATTATTTTGATTCAAAACCCAGGAAACCTTTAGGAAGCCTCTTCATAGACGAAAGTTACGTTATCAAGCCAGTCGTCGCTGAGTAAGTAAAACTTTTGGAAATCCCAATGAATGGGGTGGAATGACTGCGGCTCGCCTAAAGACTTGTTGCGGGCCCTGCGTGTGACAATTAGCCTGAGCCTGTGTTTTGTAATTAAAGTTGATACTCTTTTACAGTGGCTTTGGAAAAGCAGAGGCAAGAATACGAGAGGCAGTTCCAACAACTGAGAAATATTCTGTCGCCGTCCACTCCATATCCGCCATATTCGTACGATCCGCTCAAATTAGGTAACTCATTCCTACCATTTTTTTATATTCGTATGGGGTTCGGCTTCGGCTGATTATTACTGATATTTCACGAAGCAATCGCGATCTGCCTTCCGAGACCCGCTCGCTACTAGTGGAACTATCGGTCACCTAAGAGTAAGGGTCACAATTGAGACTATTAATATTTGTTTAAAGTCCGCTTTGCATGTCATGGCACCGACGTCAGCTTCAATGTAAAAAATCGTAGAATATACTTAATGAAGGGTATAAGGTCGAATTGGTTTTGGATGTCGGATTATATTTGTAAGCATTACGAGTTTACAGCAGCTTTTCCCTAAGTGGGCGATAACGCCCCCTTGTGGGCGCTGCAGGCCTAAAGGAGGGCTGGGTAAGATACCCAGAAAAAAATGGGGGCGTTGTTGTAGAGGCTTACAATAATGAATTTAATTTGAAGTAACTGAAATATTTACAAACTAATATAACTTAAAAAGAGTATAGAAAAGCTACAAAATGTGTAAAAAATTTTGCCCATGCGGTATTTGAAGTTATACTTAGTGGTTTTAAAGTAGGTGCAAAAATGGGGGTGCTAAACAATAATTCATTCTCAAAGTGGGCAGTAGACAAAATAAGTTTGGGAACCCCTGGTTTACAGCCTTAATATCTGACCGGTACTATATATTTTTTTTAATCAGGTAAAATGACAGCGTGCACGCCCACAACGGCTGCGCGCGTGGAGCGCTGGGCGGCGGAACGCGACGACACGTTCAAACGGTCGCTAGGCCGACTCAAGGCGGACATACTGCGAGCTAATGCGCTAGTGCAAGAAGCTAACTTCCTAGCCGAAGAAATGAGACGCAACACTCGGTTCAGTGTCACGCTGCAGATTCCACCGCAGAATCTCAGTCCTAACAGAAAGGTGCGTTAACGATATCCCACTAATATTATTATTAATGTGAAACTTTGGATGAATGGATGGATGTTTGTAACTCAATCACGCCAGAACCGCTGAACGGATGTGGATGAAATTTGGCACAGAGATAGATTATTGTCTCGAATAGCACATAGGCTACTTGTTATCCCGGTAAAATGTATGGTTCCCGTGGCATAGGTTTGTTTTATTTTTTCACAGAGCAAAGGATCGACATGATTTTTTGCATAGGTAGTGGTAGTTTAGAGGTCAGAAAATAACATAGGCATCGACATACTTCTTAATCGCGGGTAACACCGTGGGGTGCAGCTAGTATACTATAATTCGAGGTGGTACTACGGTAGTAAAGTTAATTATCAATTATTGACTCTCTCCACGATGGTGACTATCTTGAGTAGCACTTATGAAGTGATATAACATTTAACAGCGCGGCGCATTCGTATCGGAGCCAGCTATAATGGTGAAGCGTCCGGGTCGCAGCGGACAGGTGTGGTCGATGGAGAAGCTCGACAACAAGCTCGTGGACATGCGTGACATGTATGACGAGTGGCGCCGCAGGCAGCAGCGGGCGGGGGACGAGGAAATCGAAGAGGTAACTGTCTATTTTAATGTGCATAACGCGAAAACCACTAAACCAAATTTAGTATAATTTGCAAGGTGATAGCTTACAGCCCAGGTCAACATAAAACATTATATTGATTTCATTTCGACCTGAAACGTGGCAGTATGACTTAATAAATTCCTTGTTGACGATAGCTTGGTTTATTGCTTTGAGCGTAGACTGCTCCGCTCACTGCACCGGGTTGCTGTTTCGATTCCCGTCTTCGAAATTTTCGGAAATGATTTCACATTCGGCAAAATAATTTTACCAAGATCACCCGCAGTCCAATGTACCCATTATACGAGGGTTGCTTAGGACCATACCTTTGCTTGGTGTCTGGTGTATAAAATGGTTAGGTGTTATGAAAAAAAAACTTCTTGACGTGGCAGCATACTAACAGACATCACACATTGTTCACGAATTCCCGTGCGATACAAGATTCTTAAGTACCCTAACTCGTTACTCAGGTCCAAACCGACACAGCCCTGGACCCGTTCTACGAGTCCCAAGAGAACCACAACCTGATCGGCGTCGCCAACGTGTTCCTGGAGGCGCTGTTCCACGATGACGTCACTCTGGACTACCACACGCCCATCATCAGCCAGCAAGGAGAGGTGGCTGGGAGGCTGCAGGTAACACCCATGCTATAGAATATAAGAACCGAAAATGATATTAGACCTTGTCTCTCGCTTGCACGGTTAAACTCATCCGTGTGAGTGAAAGGGGGAGAGGTTTTGGATGTTCTTTTTAACCATTGTTTGTCTGTCCGCAACATTGCAGCCCTAAATCGGATGGGCTAACTTCAACGCGTTTTGTTTTGGTAGATGGTGCTCCTAGGTTGGATCTTAGCCATGTTTGGTGGGAACTGGTTCAATGGTTCCAAGTTACTCACGTCTCACAGCCAAGCCTTTGTCCACAGCGGCTCGTAGGAATTACAAAAATGGAAATACTATGTATAAAAACAATGTTAAAATAAATTATTAGCACAACAATATACCTTATTTATGATGGGGGTATTTAATCTTATATATTTATCGATGCAAGATATAGAAGACTTGTTGGGAGGCACGCTTTTCGTAGGAACATAATTAATGCAATGTATGTTGTTATCAGGTGGAACTCAGCAGAGTATCGGGGCAGTTCCCTCAGGACAGAATCTGTGAGGCGGCGTCAGATAGTTCCGGCGACATGAGAGATGACGACGACCCCGCGGACTCTTCCACACAACAAGTAAGAGAGCTATTGTATAGCTAGAACAATCTGGATAATGAATAGGTAACATTTGTATGGTTCTCATACTATATCCTTGATGGTTACTAGAATCAGCATTATCTAATAATAAAATGATATTTACTCAGCCCTCGGTCGGCTTTAGGAAATATGTACTTTTATTAACGCCCTTTATTTGACAGCCCGTTAAGGCAATGCTAATACAGAATAGGTAAAACTACTAAAATATATCAAGATTAATTTACATAAAACAGGAAAACAGGTGTGTCTCACAGCAGGACCAAATAGGTTCCCAGATCAGCCTATTGCCAGGTATAAGTTTGGCGCTGATTTTCATTTGGGACCAGCAGTGTGATTTTGAAACGTTCGAAATCGGAATCGGATTCGGAACGGTAGTTTGCGTCTACGAAGTTAGTTTAATTATGGTAGGAAATAGTAGGAAAAATATTGATCGCGAAATTTAAACTATTACGGGTTTTTTGTGATAAAAAGCTTCAAACTTATAACCACACACATGAAACATTACGTCAAACACATGTTATTTTTAATATTCACGTTTCTAGGCCTAAATGTTTTGATTATTATTTTACTGTACCGAACTTTGTAAACAAATATCGCTGTTTTGATTCCGAATTCGAAGATTGTTGACGTTTGTCGACGGAAAATCATTCCGATCCGACGAAAAGTTTTCGATGAGTTTTATGAGTCTGAAGTCTTTCCGATAGCATTTAGTCTTATTTTTTTACTCATTTTGATATTATACGAATTATTGGATGTTGCACTGGCTTTAATAGCAGAATTAAAGCCGTCTTTTTGGGTGAAACAATAAATACAACGCAATCCTAAATGTATTTAGGTACCAACCTACATATTTATTTAATTTAATACAATTTGTTCATTATATATTTAAAAATTCTTTCATTCGCATCATTAACAAGACAAAAGCACATACTCAAACTTTATAGGGACGGACAGGGGTGATTGCGCCGGTTCGGTTGCAAAACATTTTTAATAGATGGCGCTGTATCATTGCAACCTAGTTTTTTATTTTTACACGAACATGGAGCATCTATGTGACGTAATGTTACTAATTATATAGGTAAGTATGTAAACAACGTTCATTTTAGTTATTTTGTAATTTTCTCGTCAACAACAATAAACAAACCTCAGGCACAGATAAAACAAACTTTTGTTTTCATTGGATTTGTCAGTTTACAAAGATCGGTACAAAAACTAAAAAAAATATCACGTAGGCTTAGAAACGTGAATATCAAAAATAACAAGTGTTCAACTTAATGTTTACTTTATGTGGTTATAAGTATGAAGCTTTTTATCACAAGAAACTGTAATAGTTTAGATTTTGCGTTCAATATTTTTTCTACTATTTCCTACCATTATTAAAATAGCTTCGTAGACGCAAACTACCGTTCCGAATCCGATTCCGAGTTCCGACGTTTCAAAATCACACCGCTGAGCTCCCAACGGATGTCAAGCAGCCTAACATCCAGCTCATTAAATTTTATTTGTGCAGGTAACAATCCGCGTGGCCATAAAGCAAGCGACGGGTCTACCGCCGTCCCTGTCGCACTTTGTGTTCTGCCAGTACTCGGTGTGGGGCGGCGGCAGCGGCGGCGGCGCGGCCGAGCCCGTGGTGGTGCCGCCGCTCGTGAGCGCGGACACGCCCCCCGCCCCCGCCCCCGCCCCCGCCCCCACCTCCGCCACCGCCACCGCCACCACCAAGCCCGCCTCGCCGCGACACCAGCCGCAGGTCACCTTCCGCTTTGACCATAAGAAGGACTTCACTATACCGCTCACCGAGGAGTTTGTTGAACACTGCGCTGGTGAGTCAATAGCTTTTAACCTGCTTCTTCTTTTACTATTTTCTACCATTTCCATGTCCAAGCGCTTTCAGCATCCACCACTTTACTCAGTCTTTTACGACCTGTATCCAGTTCGATCCAGCTGATTTATTGACGTCATTCTTCCAGTGTGTTTTGGGTTCACCTTTGGAGGTGTTTTTAGCCTAATAGCTTTAAAATGTTTAAAATATGTGTGTTCCCGACGCTCGCGGTCTTGATTGTTATTTCAACAGCTTTGATAGTCGATATGGGCAGTCAGAAGTCTGAATCATTCTGAAAAATGGTCATTTTTCAGAATGATTCAGACTTCATTCATTTGGATTACGCCCACGTTAAATACTAGATTTCCGATTCCGATTATCTTTAAGGGAGTTGTGTACATGAAATTAAAATCGTCTGTATTGTTTATTTCGTCGACAGAGGGTGCTTTATCAATCGAAGTGTGGGGCCACCGCTCGGCCGGGTTCAGCCGCGCGCGCGGCAACTGGGAGGTGGAGCAGCAGCAGCTGGCCAAGGCGAGGTCGCTCGCGGACCGCTGGACCGAGCTCACGCGCAAGATCGAGCTGTGGATCGAGATACACGAGCTCAACGACCAGGGCGAATACGCGCCGGTCGAGGTAACGACATCTAAAATATTTAATAAAATCAGTTTCTTGACCAAGAACTGAATCGACTGAAATGTAAATGTCGGTCCGGTATATTAGACTTTCGCTTAACGCATTGCCGGAATTTTATTAATAAAATCAGTATTGAATAATCCGTTGGCTGCGAAGAGTGAGAAGAGTATGTCTGTCGTAAACGGGCAACCAGTATGGCAGAGGCGCTGGGCGTCCCAATTTATTAACGATGTACGAGTAAACGAGTACGAGTAAAATTATTCCCGACTTGCGAGCTTCAATTTGGCCACTAAAGATATTTGTGTAAATAATCTCGCTGTGCGACATTATCGCATCTTTTACTCGGACGATCGTTTGCGAATTACGACTACGCCTTACAGTAATGTAGCGAACGCACTCAACTTAATCTCGTTTCCATCAAAAACCCCATTCAATCGTACATTATTCCTTCAGGTGGTACAACGAAACGACGTATGGACTGGCGGCGTGTACCAGCTGCGGCAAGGCCAGCAGCGCCGCATCGCAGTGCGGGTTCGACCCGCACTGAACTCGGGCACGCTTCCGCTGGTCTGTCAACATATCGTCAGTGTTGAAGTCGGATCAGTATCTGTCAGGTAATAACTGATGAATGTTACTTCGTAACTTCTATAATATCAGCAGCAGACGAAGTACATCCTCTGCTGGAGTTTAGCTTCCGCAAGGACTACTATACTATACACATCCGAAGGGTCTCTCCCAAGGACTTTCACATATCACTGTTATATTTATAATTTTGTACTGTATAATTTTCTTCCAACTCCTCCTATTTTTATCTTTCGATTAATTTCGTGCGCGTTCCAAGACCTTTAACCCGGGACTCGCCGAGGGTCAAACCTCGGTGTATTCATTGGACACCACTGTAGATCCTGGCTTACAGGAGTAGCAGTGGTGGGAGTGTGGCGGGCCTTATCCCACTTTCATCATATCACTGTTTTTTTTTGCCGCTGGTACTTATCGGTTACTGCCATGTCCGTGAGACAGTGAGTTTATGTAAGGTAGGCAGGAGCTCCTAATGTAATACTAACGTTATCAAGAAAGCATGCTGACACTGTCATTCTAATTTCTCAAATTTGTGGTGTGAGTGGGAGAGAAAATGCTTAAGCTACCGTAATGCTACCTACGTAAAAAGATTGTATCAGAATCAAAATATGTTTACGACTTTACCATCCTTTCGGAATGCTGTTCCTGTGAAGAAGAACGGTCAAGAATTTATGGTTGCTCTTGACTCAATGGTTGTGAAGTTAACATGGTATTATATGTTTTTTTCTCTAGGTCGCGTTTGCAAATGCCGCTGGACTCGTACCAGGACGAAGATTTGGCTGTCCTGCGTGAGAGGTGGAGCGACGCACTGTTCCGTCGACGGCAACATTTACACGCTCAGTTGCAAGTACGTATGAAAGTGGACTTTCAATGTACCTGGATTAAGTTCGAAAATACAATTACATTGGTGTAATATTAATAATTGTTATTTTGTATTTAGAAACTGGTGAACATGTCGCCGTCGATGAAAAGCGAACGCGACAACGAGCGGGAACAGTCGCTAGTTGAACAATGGGTCTCACTTACAGAGGAGAGGAATGCGGTAAGTTTTTTTTTATTACATTATAGGCAAGTATTTGATCTCGATCTCACCTGATGGTAAGTGACGATGAGATCTACGATGGAGCATACTTGCCTAGAAGGTACCTGTTCACTCTCGAATTGACATATTGTATTAACCACATCCATTAGCAGTTACGTGTTCACATTTGTATAATGCTCTTTCTCTGCGCACCCATGCTCACTTATGCGGTGATGTCATTTGACACTGCAATGTGTGCCATTTTGTTTTTTTTTATACCGACTTATTATTGTATGTTTTCGCGTTATTTCGAAACTTGGTTTACTGTTCGTAATTGTAACATGCTAAACAAATTTAAAATAATTCAAAAAAAATAATTTGTAGGTACCATATGCTTCATGTCCATGTAAACGATGTTCGTTTTTTTTATTATAAAGGATTATCTTTCACGAATTATATTTTTTTGGTAATCTAATTTTCTTCGCCTACCAATGCACTTGTGATAAAAAAATTACGCTATTATTTTCCATGTAATTCAAATATACAAGACTAGCTGCGCCCCGCGGTGTTAACCGCGATTAAAAATGATGTCGTTTTTACCGGGATGAAAAGTAGCCTATGTGCTATTCCAGACTATAATCTATCTCTGTGCCAAATTTCACCCAGATCCGTTCAGCCGTGATTGAGTAACAAACATCCATCCATCCAAACTTTCACATCTATCTTCTATCTTCTTCTATATAATAAAAATCAATTACTGTTCGTTTGTCTCGCTAAAACTCGAGAACGGCTGAGCCGATTTAGCTCATATTGGTCTTGAAATGTTTGCCGTAGTCCAGGGAAGATTTACACGGTGAGAAAAGATGGAAAAGTTACGAGGACAAAAAACAAGTCTTTATTGTGCTTAATTTTTTCTTACTGTCAGTTGGTCTGTTGAACGTCAGACGAAGGGAGAGTTTTAATGTCGTTAGGATAGGTGATACGAAGTACAGCGGGCCTAGTTTATAATATTAGTGTGATTGATTGTTGTATTGTGCGCAGGTGCTGGTGCCGAGCCCGGGCAGCCCCATCCCGGGCGCGCCGGCCGCCTGGCTGCCGCCGCTCGGCATGGAGCAGCACATTCCCGTGCTTTTCCTTGACCTCAACGGTGAGCTCGTGACGTCATCCCATACTCCGCATGGAGGAAACTCGACCTTAAGTAGGAATATTCGAGGGACGTTCCGTGATTCTATTGGACAAATAAAAAAAAAATGTGTGTAGGACCAACATTTTTATTCCAAATCAAAGCTAGGTCTAGGTAATAAAAAATACACTAACTGTTCGGTCCTAAACTATGTTTTTTAGGTACTGTACAATGGGGACTATCCCGGTTTATTTAATTACTTATATATGTATTAAACATTCATGACTTGGGTAAAAATATTTGTGCTCATCTTACAAAGTTTGCTCGTACCGGGATACAAACCGGGAACCATCCTCCGCCCAAAAAGCAGGGTGACTACTAACTGTATTAATCAATTTGTGAGCTGATATAAATTGTAAGATGAGTCAAAATATTATTTTGTTCATTTGGAGAAAGCAGAAGATTTGGCCAAAAGACTTCCACTTTTAAGGTTAATGGCCCCTCTTTTCCCGGCTCCCCAGCGGACGACATGACGACGCACCCCAGCGGCGAGGAGGTGACGGTGGCGGGCCTGCACTCCATCCTGCCGAAGGAGCACGGCAACAAGTTCTACGAGCTGCAGATCCTGCACCACCACGACAAGGACGTCTCCGCCATCGCCTCCTGGGACTCCTCCATACACGACTCGCAGTATCTCAATAGGATCACTGAGGGTAAGAATACAATAGGGTGGTACACACAGCTACTAAAATAAACACTGGTACTATTGTACAGATTTTTTTTAAGCCATGATCTCGCACGGTTCGGTCTTGTATCATTTTTGTAAAAATAATGGTTTAAAAAAAAAAGACAAGCCCAATGAGCTCGCCGGATCTTCTCAGTTGAAGTCGCGTTCCGATCCGGTTATAGAGTTAAGAAAAAAAATGTAATGATCATTTGTAAGTGCCCCCGTAGCCTATACGAAATAAACGATTTGACTTCATATAAAAATGTGTTATCGCGTTTACGGTAAATATGTTGCGTACACATGTCATTTGATTTGAATTTCGAATCGAAACGAATAATTTTTATTCACTGTAATTTTATAAACTTGTTTCTCTTATTTCCAGCGAACGAGCGCGTTTACCTTATACTTAAGACGACCGTACGACTCTCGCATCCCGCCCCCATGGATCTCATAGTTAGGAAACGACTTGGACTGAACATTTATAAGCGACAGAGCTTCACTGATAGGATACGGAAGAAAATAGTCAGGTGCGTTCACACGTTGTTATCAATTTTGAATCTCTATACTTCTTGTTCTGTACCAACCAGTAATAAAACCTCTATAATTTTCCGATTGATCCGTAACTTACGTAGTTTTAATTTTTCATTGAAACTTGACTCATTTAACTATCACTATCATCAAGCTGAGCTCAGCGAACTGGTTCACGTTCTGTCATTCTATCATTCATCCTTTTCACTCACTCTTCTTTCTACTTCCATTCCCTTATAGAGATAAGATAAAACTGATACTTATCTTATATATAAATACTGTAGTTATTACATTGACAGGACCGACCAGCTGACGCAGACGGGCGTGACCTACGAGGTGGTCTCCAACATTCCGAAGGCCTCCGAGGAGTTGGAGGAGCGGGAGAGCCTGGCGCAGATCGCGGCCACAGGGGAGGAGGCGAGCGCGGCCGACGGGGAAACATATATTGGTATATTCTTTTATTTCGAGGCATACCATTTTGATCACTAACTTACTAACTACCATTTCATAGGTTAGATGTGTAATATATCGGTATGTAACTGTAGTAAACTGAAATTAGGAGATTAGATTCACATGAAATACGGGTTGGTATTTAAAAAAAACCAAGATGTTCTTTTTTTGTAATGGGTACCGCAAATTTAAACTCGCTGTGCTTATCCCACTAATATTATAAATGTGAAAGTTATGGATAGATGGATGGATGTTTGTTACTCATTCACGCCAGAACGGCCGAACGAACTGGATGAAAATTGGCACAGAGATAGATTATAGTCTGGAATAGCACTTTTTATCCCGGTAAAATGTAAACGCGGATAACACCGAGGGGCGCAGCTAGTTATATATATTGTGTGAGCATGGAATAGTTGTCAATGTTCTTTCTTGTATCCACAGAGAAGTACACTCGAGGCGTCAGCGCAGTAGAGAGCATACTGACCCTAGACAGACTGCGACAGAGCGTCGCCGTCAAAGAACTAGAGCAGGCCCGCGGCCAGCCAATCACCATGCGGAAAACCGCATCAGTGCCCAACTTCTCACAGGTACACCTTTTGCAATAAGCCACAAAGCACACAATTCCCCGAAGCAAACAAGAGCTAATTGGAGCGAAGCTGTTTAGATATTGACCAGTAGGCTTATTTTTTTAACAGAGCCCTCCAGTATTGGTTAATTTCCAAGCAGCTCCACTCCGCTTGAATTGATAGTCTGATAAGCTATACAACACGGTTTTATAGATAACACGTTGAGCTAGCTATAGCACGTAGGTACACAAGGTATTAGATAAATAAAGCACGTAAAATATAAGAGTATTTGACCTGTAATATTTCTACATTAGGATAAATTTGTCGATATTTGAATCATTACCGTCGTCTTTGAGTAACAACCAATTTAATTGCTTACTTCATGTTGATATACTTAGGGCCAATGCAGATAAACCCTTTCCAAAACATATTTGATAGATGGTCCGCATAAATTCTGTCAAATAAATTTTAGATTGTATTTTTAAGTACTACTACTACTGTGAAAGATGCCCTTAGTGTAGCGGCATGGTGTAGGTATCTTCAAGAGCCAAGCGATAGCTAAGCTACAGCAATAATCTTACTATATTTGCGTTCAAATTACAAATTGTATTACGTCGCAGCGCTACGTAATAAGAATAAGCGATTTGAAAGAAAATACAGCAAGATTATTGCTATCGCTAAGCAAGTTATGATTTCAGGGGGCAGGTTTATTGCGTAGTAGCAAAAGATTTAATTCCCCAAGTCTTTTGTACATTATATTTTTTCTATACGAATTTAATGGCGCGATATTCTCTTGCTGTGTGTTCAAGATTGATGTTGTCTAGCTTCAAAGCTAAAGCACCTCGTCAATAGTTTAACAGGTTAACGATGAAATGGTCCAAGGTTGGTTGCTTTTCCGTTATACTATTGAAATGAGTCCATTCGTTAGAATAAACAACCAAGCTTTACGTACTTTGGTTGTTCGATGTCACAAAATGTCATCCATAATACACAGGTTATAGAAGTAAATAGGCACACACTGTAAATAAAAAAAATAACACATTAAATTTAAGTATTAGGTGATCTGATGTCATTTGCTATTCAAAAGTCAGCTAGCCCAAGTACATTGATAAACGATGCTATCTACATTCGATTAAAGAACAATATGTAATACAGCACTGTAATCGGCACACTCGAGAACAAAAGTTCTAATTCCTTTGTAAATTATAAAAATATTTATATTTATTATCCAACCTGTGCAACATATTTATTTTTAAAAACAATCACATATTTTTTTGAATTTAAAGACAATCACAAACCAATGAATCAATAAGGACATCTGAGTCCATACTTTCTGTGATAATTTTCAGGATTGTGTTTCAACACTCCTACAATCACCGCGCGGTTTACTTTCGAAAGTGTGCGAAGTGTTCCAACTCGCACTGGACCAGCATGCGGGTCAAACACAGGTTAAAATATATATTAAATACTTTACACCAGCCATATGTGTATTAATACAATAATTAATCAATATGGCTGTGCCTAAACACACTATTTATTTATATCTGAATAGCAAATGACAGCCTCGCATGGTAAAACCACTGTATACTGATAATATAGGTATATATATTTATTGCCTTATTGAGAATACCAAACCGGGTTTTATATCATATCGTATACGAAAAAATAGACAGCTGATTTCGCGTAGCTCTGTCCGTTTCTGTTGCCCAAAGAAAATCGTATGAAAACTATAATGTTTTGATTTATATGATTTAAAAAGTACGCATCAGAATATAGTGGTTATGCCTATTAACGATCGCAATTAGCGGTGTCGTACGCTTGCTAACGTATGTGTTCACGCTATGCACGGGCCGCAGCTGTCGCAGGCGCTCGAGAACGCCGCCAAGAACGGGAACAACGTGAGTCCAACGCATGGCCCATGTTCACGAGCAACTTTTATATTTTGTCGCCTAGCACTTTTCGTTTCAATTGTATTCCTGTTTCGTTAGCGATTTTGGACGCTGTATGTAAGATGTTAGGGATTTATATTTTGTTGATAAAGTCAAGAGGAGTAAAGTCTCGTATACCTTCGATGTTTATTCTGTTCTTTAGTATATAAGTGACATTTTATTGTTCTTCTGTCATTTTGTTTTTCCGTCAGTTGTTATTTATTTCTAGTTAATAAGTCATTGCTAATAATTGTCACTAAATTATTTCAATTAAATTATTATAGATTGTTTTTTTAATAGATAATTGAATTATAGGTATGTATAATGATAACGATTTCGTAGCAATGAATATTTTACAGCTCGCAATTGTGAATCGTTTAGAAGCTTTAATTGTGCTTATCACATACTTATTTACTAAAGTAATTCTAGTTGTATGGTTCATATGCGCTTTCTGCAGGCTCCGTCGTCCCATAGAGAATAAATTTGCTTCAAAGTTCTCACATTATTCCATTCCAACAGATTATGCGATTGGATTCATCATTCGAGTCCCTCACCGGGCTAGCTTCGGTTAGGTCCGGCAGCGTGGCGGACTTAGCCGACGAGGGCCAGCGCCGTCCCGTGCACCGCCATTCGTACGCTGCGCCTGCACACAACGACCCCGAAATATCTACACCAACCAAACCATTCGGACTCGGTGAGTTACCAAGCTAAAATAACACTTATTGTGTGACAAATAAACTTATTTAACAGTACAATAGAATCCTATATCCAGTACATTGATTATTACTCAAACATTTTCATGTCTACAGTTTAAGTATAAATGATTAACCAAGCACATGTGCATACGATAGCGCATTTAATAAACCATATTGAGCTTAAAAGTTATAGTTGAAGAATAATTTAGTGCATTTCTGTAGAGCAGGTAACATTCGTGTACAACAGTTAAAATTAAATGCACGATAGTATAGTAGAGGTATATATATATATATATATATTTAGTACATTCTATAGGGTTATAAATAGGCGATACATCATCACAAAATTGTCACGACGTACTGAAACATCCACTCTTCATGATTTCACAGTTACATTATTTTATTTTCCAATTGCTTTGTGGCAACGCTATGGCTCACGACTTCCCCTTCTGTCTACCCCCATTATATCCGTACAAGTTCTTCAGTGTGAATTGATTTTGAATTTATCTGTGATCTCACTAAACCAATCCCGTCTTGGCAAATTGTAATCGAATGGAGTCGAATACCTTACAAAAAGCAAACTTTTCGAAATTATTTGTTATTAAATACTCTTTTTATATCAAAGTTACTTCGAATATTGGGCTCCATTGCCGATTCATAAATAATTTACATAACGTAGGAACACAAAATTACCCCAAAAATTTTGCAACTAACATTATATTTTCTGTATCTCAATCCCTCGCTACCTTCAGGCTCGTTCCTATCAGGTAAACAGTGAAAATGATATGGTATTGAAACGGAATGGCAACTGTATTGCGACACTAGACGAATGCATCCGAACGAACAACAATAATATAGATGTTGTAATCATTGTTACTCATGGACAAATATCATTTTTGTATGTAACCCATTGATTGGCTGTAAAAATCATTAACATTGGCATATCGAAGTCGAGCGAAAATTTAAAGAACAATGCTAAGTTGTTTCAATCGAAATTAGACCTTGGCTATTAGTGAGAGAGCTTCGCATCGAGCAAGCTTAGTGTCGTTGTGTTTACTGTCTGTTTGTTTGCGTGTCTCTTTCATTTGCATGGACCGAGCATGACCTGGGATTATTTCCTCTCCCTCCCACTTCCTACGTTTATCGATATGCTGTGGATTTGAAAGGCGAAGATGCTTTCAATCTAGGAACAAAGATACTGCTTATGTTAGGGGTCTATTAGTTTATGTATATTGGAAAGTGAGTAAAAAACTTATAAGGCAGTCTCATCTCTGTGTAAGTATCTATATAATCGTAGACCAATGATTCGATGTAGGTATGTGTGTGTGCTAGGTGAGAATGCATGTAGTGTAGCAAAATGTAACACATCCACGTCATAGACGACGTGGTAAGCATGTATAGACAATATGAAATGTGAGTTAGGTAATATAAAACAATTACCCAAATGTATAGATTTAGTTGTTATCGACAAGTAAATTGTAATTTATATTCGTTCCCCGGACATAGATATGATAGTGAGACCATGTTATAAAATAGTTAACTTGTTGTAATATTGTAACTTTATGGTGCATACTGATGTTATTTTAACCATAATCAGACATAATTATTGTTTATATGTGTCCTATGATCTAGGTCAGGTACGGGCAACCTTTGACATGTTGAGGGCCAAACTTTAGTGTGCAAATACGTTCGCGGGCCGCGTTTAAAAGTACTTAGTGCATTTTAAAGTAATGATAATATTTTTTGCGATAGATATTAGACATGAATGCGATTATCAAACAGTGAGTATAAGTATCTAATGTAATATTTTTTTAATTGGGTTTTTTCAAAATGTCTCGCGAGCCAGATCATATCTTACAGCGGGCCGGATCCGGCCGCGGGCCGGTTGTTGCCCATATATGATCTAGGTTATTCAATTGTGACTATTTTTTAAAGCATTAGGGATGGCACAATGATGTATTTGTATATGGTATTTTCAGGTTTCTAATAACATGTATATTAATGTTTTTATTGCAGCCCGGCCAACGTTCCTAAATTTGAATTTGAATCTCAACACACTGCGGCTGCAGACGCCCAACAAGTGTATGTTCAGTTGATAAGACGTAGAATCACTAGTTTGGCTTGTTTTGTTTGACGGTTTTGTTTATATTACTCGTATATTGTTTTTGATGATCTTTGTAAGAACCTTTCAGTGTATTTTGGCTTATTTAGACTTGTCGAACTAGATTCACGTGCTCTGCATTGTGGAGTTAATTAAGATATGATTTTGACTGGTAATATTTAGCTATAAAACTGACCAAAAAATGTGTTAAATGGAACCAAGCTCTCGCAACCTTTATGGGATGTCATGCCATGAGCTTGTTATTCATATTATATCACACGCACTGAACTCTGAACCGGTATAGCCTACCAGACAGTGTTAATGTTCTCCTACATGACTACGTCATTGGTATAGATAATAGTGTGGTCCTAAGACTTTATAAACATGTCAATGTCATATCAAACTGACAAAATAAATGATGCTGAGATACTAATAATGCCACTAGAACTCTCAAATATTGGAAATGATCCAAATAGAGCGTATTCAGAAAAAAAGAGTGTGTATGACGCGCCATAGCAACTGCACAATAATTACCACTGAAAGGAATTAGGCGTAATTGTTAAGTGTCGAAATGTGTACTTTAGTTCAATTTTTATTTGCTATCTCATAGTGAGCTAGATAGTCGTTTAGTCAACATTGGCATGTATCAATCATTGTACAATCTCAAGCATGGAATCAGCGTTCATTCAACTGTTATTTCGTTCATTTAACTCTTATTTAAATTCATTCATTCAATGGATTCACTTTGACGTCTCGGGAAATTCTTTACAGGAGGCACGATTTTTCTTAAGAATTCTTGAATTAGGTACTGAGTTATTGCTTATAGCTATCAATATAAGTCTTCAATTAATTAATTAATTCAAGTTATTTTCTTACAACTGATTTACACCTATACTTACTTAAATCGAAATCTTTTTATGCAGTTTATTTTCTTATATCTTCGTTATTATATCTCATTCACAGTCACGCTCTTTGCTATATGTATTGTTCAGAACTCCGATCGATCTCCATAGCTGACTAGAAATGTATGTCTTGAATACTGGCTGTAACATTAAGATTGTAATTGTTTTAGAGATTTCTACTGGAAACTAAGTGTTGCACTGTCCTCTAGAAGCTATATGGTGTTTTATCCTACAGCGTCTCCGGCGAGCGGGAAGCTGGGCCTGCGCATGACCACTCTCCACGAAGAGCCGGGACGTCGCAATGACGAGGACTCGCACTCCGAGCCGGAATCGGCGCCCATCGACGAGCTTAACACGCCGAGATCACATGTGTGTATTTGTCCACTATAACTATAGTTGTGCCCGCGACTTTATGTAGTTTTCATTTTCTTACTATCCCTTAAGAACCCTTCTATTTCTCGGGGTAAATTCAACCTTTCTTTTGCGGACGAAAGCATTTTTTGGGAGACGGAGGAACAAATCTTATGCCGCCGAAATATATGCTAGCTCAGAGACGTTTAAGCTATAAGTAGTGGGCAAAGAGTGGGACCGTCTTCTCTGGCGCACGTATGCTGAATTATGGTGGTGACGTCACATGTATGTAGCTGAAATGTGGCATTTATAGTATTCCTTCAAATGTCTGTAATTTAGATATTTTAGAGTTACTTATATATTTTAGTAATTTAATTAAACAAATATGCAATAGTGAAAACCCATTTTTAAGTGTCTTTGTTGATTTGTTTTAATCGTCTTGATATTCTTATGTATGTATTTATGTTATTATCGCAGCGCACCCGCAGCCGCGCCACGTCGCGCGGCTTCCTGCCGACATCGAAGACGCTGGACTCGCTCCACGAGCTTGCCTGCGAACGAGTGCCCAACAAAAACTCGCCCTCGATATCCTCCAGCGGTTACGGTAAATTCAACTTTATCGGAAAATAAAACCAATACTAAGGAAGCAAATAAATAATGCATAATTACCTATTTGCATTTACTTTAATCCTGAGTTAGTTGGTGCAAAGGTTGGGGCGATAAACCTTCAATAGCGGCGGCGAAGCCCCCTACGTATATTCTAACGACAAGTTTTGTAGCGACTGAATCGGTTTTTAACTGCAAGTTGCATTACGATATGTACTCTGTAAATTAACACTACTAGAGGTTGAGTAGAACCGTTCGGTGGATCGTCGCATCGATTGTTCTATTATATCGCGAGACATATCACTAGCAACTGTTTTATCGAATCAATTAGGTCATAGAAAAGTTCTAACCAAGTCAAGTTTAATTAAAGAGGCAGCTAAATACGCCTCAATTGTCAATATCATTTCCCTTCTAGGATCACAAGCCGTATCATCAACGAATCTTACGAACGACGACACACTGTCTATCCGCAGCATGTCGGTCGACGACACGCCGGACTTCGACAAAACAATCGACTACACACAGCTGAGCAGAACCAAGAATTCAATGTTGGGGCTACGCAACGAGATCACCGAGCTCCGAAACGATATAAGCGATTTAAAGAACGATATCGTTGAATCCAAACAGGAATTGGATGACTCATATGAGAAAGCTAAGACTCCGGTGCTGACTCCGGGGTCGAGGAATCGTGTCAATCCGTTTTTGAAGGATTGCGAAGAGGTCTCGAAGGAGGAAGATAAGGGCGCGCTCGTGGACCCGCTGGGAGCGATTCCGGTAGAGAACGCGGTGTTGTGCACTCAGAATAAAGGCGCTGAAATTGTACAAGTCAATGGGGAGTCGCATGATACGTCTTTTGGTGAGTATTCAAAGTTTAAAATCTATCTATCTAACTGACTAACGCCATCTAGTTACTACACATGAAAACCTAATAATAATCTGCAAAAAAAAAAATTGTGTTGACCAAAGTTTTGGTCTTGTGGTCTTGAGTCTCCCAGGGCAAATTTTAGGCTGTTAATTTAATTGGAGACTGTCATACTAGGTGAAGCTGAAGTAGAATCAGTGAGCTCTGAGCAGTCGAGTCATGGAACCGAGCGTAGCCGCGAGACGTCTTCTGTTGGGGAAAGCGACTCCGCGTCGCCAGGACCCGACCAGCCTGTGGTGAAAACTCAGCTCCCAGCTGGGAAGGTGAGTAGTGCTCTAACTTACCGAGACATCATTCGCTAGAATTGTCGCTTAACAAAACGAGAAATGTAAAGCGAAAACTCTACTAGATATTCACCGTGCGTCCAGTGCCCTGGTAAAGCACGATCCTTAGGCAATTTTAATACACTTAAGTCTATATCAACGTCAAATGTTTCTTCTTGGACAATGTAGAGATCTATCCTATATGTCGTATAATCTATATGTATACCGTGGGATTGTAATATATTTTCACTTAAGTCCCCATAACCGCACTTATGAACCGTAATGAACACAAGATTGTCAATTCGTGTTAATTATACTAGTTCCATTTATTTACTTTCTCGATGACAGCTCCCTGTGGAAACTTGAACGAGCGTCATTTTTACATTCTGTATACATTATTTAATAAAAATATGATGCTTACGCACGTACAAGGTCATAGCAGAGTCAGAGAAACTGATGGGGATGGAGCTATCGATAAACGTAACACGATAACAGACACGATTTTTTTTTACAAAGTGTAAGAAACTAAACTATTGCTGGATATTTTTGTACAAATTTATTAATTAATATTACATTTCATTACAAGATGTAAGTATATTATGTTGATTCTTTATTTATTTATTATAATCGAAATCTGATGAATCATCATTGTCACTCAATGAGCTCTCCCCAACATTTATTATAAGTTCCTGTACTTCTATATTATTTTGATTGTATTTTATGTTTATTATTTGAATGTTTTTGTTGTATTTGTCTTTGTTCAAAACATAATAAATATATGGGATGGATATCATTACATATTTGGTCACAACACTACAACTATCAAATTAGAACTGTCATCGAGAAAGTAAAGAAATGGAACTAGTATAGTTTCTAATAGAGGTGCTCCTGTGAAATGTATAGAAAGATTCGATCACTCGATCATTATTTGATGCCGACAAAACGCTTGCCGATCTTCCCCGAGCTATAAGCATTCCTTCGAGCTATATTAACAGTCGGCATATACTCGTGCAGGTGGTGCGGCGTCGCGCGGGCGGCGCGTCGTCCCGCGCCGCGGCGCGCGCCTCGTTCCCGGCGGCGCGCGCGCGCACCAAGCACGAGCACGAGCACGAACACGAACACGAGCACGCCAACCTGAACAAGTCCCTGCACGACACGCCCGCATCCTCCACTGAACGGATCGGGGACGGTAACATTTTAATTAATTTATACATACAGCGTAACTCAGTAAGGTCGTTCTACCATTTGAACCTGCGCATTATGTGATGTCTGGGTAAGTGAATATTAAAAAGAATCTGGCAAAAAATCACGATTATAATTCTGCTGGTTATTTTATTGGTATATCCCAAATTGTGACTTCGGATAATGATAACAGATGGGATAAAGAAGTACAGGTTCAAATAAATAAAATAAAAATAATTGTGCAAGAATCAAGCTATTGGATACCATTCCACGTGGACGGTGTACAATTGGCTGACTGAGTATAATCTGTACTAAGATATATTGTCTAGGATACTTTATATCGGATAGATTTAAGGGGCCGCCGTTGTAAGGCGATAAAAAAGTTGCCGTGTATAGATTAAATATTTGTGAAAAATTTATACATGGGTGACATTATTTATAGTACAAAAACCGAATATGCCATTCTAGTTTTATTTGATCCTGGCCAACATATAGGATATTGTTTATCTCAGGTAATGTGTGGGTTCCCATGGGATAGCGAGTCACCAAATCGAGTTAAATCGTCTACGGATGTGTTGTGTTCCCAGACGACAGTTCCGAGTCGCCCGCGCTGCAGCCGTGGATGACGGTCGGCGAGAGCGTGCAGCTGCGGCTCAGCAGCAGCACCGGCGTCATCGCGTACGCCGGGCCCACGCACTTCGCCGCCGGCACGTGGATCGGCATCGAACTGGACGCGCCAACAGGTCAGTCACTTTTCATAGACCTGCATATCGCACCCTCAGAACGATAAGGGCTCAACTCAAAAATATAAATTCAAAATGATGCTTTAAAATTATGGTTTTAATGTATGTTCTATCAGATGAATATTAAAACAATGGCGTTTTTATGATAAAGAAAGCTTATTATATTTCAGTCTCTTTGACACCGGTACTTTTCGTCCACCCCGTTCAATTGGAAAGATCTTTGATTGCGATTTCCCAAAAAAAATATTTTGGAGTTGTGCCCCTATCGTTCTGAGGGTGCGATATGTGAGTAGTGACTCTGCTTTCAGTTCTTAGGCTTCAGGATTCTCATCCTGGTAGGGACACATTTTGTGTGATGAGTACGATTGATTGTACCCGAGTCATGGATATTTGATGAATCAGCATGATTCAGAAAGGGCTAAGCCTTGAATATGGGCTTCTTTAGCGCATTTGTAAAGACTAGTGAAGTGAGGATTTAGATTTATTAATATTCTATGCCGAAGGAAAACATTTTTTATTTCCCCTCACCTGCTATTTTATCTCGCTCTTTCATTGACTGAACTCTTCTTGCCTGCTGTCATATCAGGGTAGACTCAAATCCTTGTGCGTTAGATGCAAGAGAATTAATGTAGAACCAGAGAATTAATGTGTTTTTTTTTTTGTGCACGTCAATTTTGTTTTTATTATGCTTTTATTTAATTCTCATTTCGCATTTGTTTTTTTTGTTACCATTTTTCATTACTCAACGTATTATTATCATGTTGCGCGGCGTCAATGCGTCATCAAGGCCTTGCTCTGAAAACCAGCGTTGAGGCATCCCTCGGATGCCCCAACTTAGTGCTGAGAGCAGACCTTGTTGGTTGCCGCTACGTACGGCGGGAAACTAACTAACATTTTATTTTTATTTTATTAATTTATTTCTACTTTAATATCTACATTAAGTACTCATGTATATTTTTAAGTATGTTGCCTGCGTAGCTGTTTCACCAATAAACCAATTTTTAGTTTTATTATTTTTTTAGAACCAGCAGGACTCTTGGACTGTCATTTATTAAATTTGAAACGTACCGGCGTTATATTACAAGTGTTTTTGTACTGCACAGGCAAGAACGACGGGTCTGTGGGCGGCACGCGGTACTTTGATTGCCGCGCGCGCCACGGCATCTTCGTGCGGCCCGACAAGATCGTGCAGGACCGCCGCGGCCGCAGCGCGCGCGCCTACCGCGACTCCGAGCTCAAGCGGGCCACCAGCAAAGGTACATAACTTTTACTAAGCGTATGTTTGTTACCACTAAGGTGGAGACGAGCGGACCGGAAAATAATATACCAATCAGTATTGGTCTATTCTAATCTAGTTAACTCTTTCAGTAGAAATTAAAACTGAAACAGTTGAAAGTGAACAAGGAACGGTTATATTATGGGTATCATATCAACGGACTGGGGGTGATTTCACTAACACCAAGAGCATGGCCAATTACGAAAAGGTAATTTTAAAAAATTGTGAAGATAAAAATCGAACCTACAACCTTATTCACACTATGTGGTGAGTCGAGTGGCGTTCGCTTATACCACTAGACGACTACCCTCCTAGAACCAGCCAGTGGGACCACTGGTAATGTAATGGGTGGACCAGCTTCTACCTGCCCGTAGGTACTTAGAAAATCATTTGTAGAATTAATGACGCTGGGACGGCTAGCTTAGCATTACCTCCGAAGAGGGCCGTTATTTAATATTAATTAATAATTCGCAGGTGAAGGTCTACACAACCTACACAGATCCAGGAGTCGCGGCGATAGCATAAACACCGTCGGTACCAAAACTAGGAGCAAATAGACAACCGTCATCAAAGTACTGAGCGCGTGAGAACGCGTAGCAACGGCGTGTATCTCTCGTAATATACCGTCGACCTAACACACGCGGCCCGCGACCGCGGACACAACCACCAATGTATCGGACCGAATTTATATAAACGTCCTAAGGCTGATTATTATTGAGTGAATGACGTCGCCCCGAGATGCGGAAGGTGTGACGTGCAAACCTTACCCAAATTGTACTGGGGGCGTATTACGAATTCGGCTGCCTGACAATCTTATATGTTAACTCAATATTACATACTTATCTCAAAAAATAAACTGTCCTGTTTCTAAAGGCTGTCGGTTAAAATTACAATACAGCTAGATAAAGTACTATTTAGGGGGAACTTATATCGTTAACATGATACAGATGGATGGTGGGTCAGATCAGTTGCGCTGCATGTGCCTAGTGAATGTAGCGTCTCTTATCTACTGCCGCCTTCCTACCTAGGCAAGTATGCTCCATCGTAGATCTCATCGTCACTTACCATCAGGTGAGATCGAGATCAAATACTTGCCTATAATGTAAAAAAAAAAAAAAAAAAAAAAAAGATGAGAACAATTTTAGGATGGGAATTGAATTGCCTGGAAATAAGAATCCGCAATACGCCCCCTCGCTTGCCAGCGGACTGACGTCAGTGAACCACTCAATATAAATCTGCCTTTAAAGAGATAGTAAACCCCAATGTTTAGTTGCAATGATGTGAGGCGTATGGTGCTTATTTTATGATGTTAATTTAATACGTCAGTGGAGCAATATCGTTTTGTCTTAGTTATTTGTTTGTGGTACGAGGTTGATCGGAATACGATCGTCTCGATTTTATTGACGCCGCGTTAATAAACTTCGCAGATGTTCGTTGTCGTTGCCGGAACTTTTGTTCTGGTGTGATGACATTTTTTTACAAATATAAAATCACCCTATAATTATAGTACAGTGAGTTGCAGAAGTAAATCTGGGTTCCATTCGAACTATATTTTAATTATCGAACCATCCGAGTTTGCTCAGTGTGATGTCCATTTTTTTTTCTATAGCACTTTTGTGGCTCATTGCACATACATTTTAGTGAAATGAAATTATATTGAAATATTTGTAAATATAAAGAAACGAAATGTTACAATCGAATGTGATTATTATTATTTTGTTTTTTTTTATTATTATTATTTTAAACGGCATTCGTGTAAATATGTGAATTTTGCGTGTGTAGTATTATTTTACGATCGGTGATTTGAGTATCGTTTATTAAGTTATTTCTGTATAGATTCTTGTAATGTACGTACAGTTTGTGATGGTAGTCGTTACGGTAATGTATATTTATTTATCTATATTTTATAGCTCATTGACCCTTGTTCTCCACGCTTCACTCGTGATCCGCACAGTTTTATATTCTGTGCACGGAATATAATTACTGTGATTTTTTTACATTTTTCTCTTCACTATTTACGTTTAATCACAATTTTATTCGAAATTATAAGGTATTCACTAGGCGATAAGTTCCAATACGAATCGATAAAAGCTTATTATCGTTTGACCAATGTCCTGCAACAGGTCGGTTAACATATTTAGCAACTTGTTGCCTAATGAATCCAACTGTAATAATGATTATTTCGCTTTAACTCCTATAAATACTTTTACACTTAAAATCCACTGCTCGGGTAAATTTTAATCCCCGATGGCCAGTTTATAATTGTGATACTATCTTGCCACGTTATACTATTTAGCAAAAAAAAAAATCTTTATATTTTTTTATTCGACCCCTGCTTCTGGCCCTTTTATTTAAAGGTGTAACTCAAGTAGTTTATGAAATCGTCCAATAATTACATCTTCGTCCTTGTAAAAGACTCGTACTTAGTACATTAAACAACCATTGACGGATACAGAAGCCCAATACTGACATTTGACTTTGAACGCTAGTGATGAGCGATAATTTTCGATGCTGGATCATGTCAGGACTGAGCCGAGGCCAAGTCCAATTTATTACATAGGCCGAACGCGTATTCCGCTCGGTGTAAGCAAAGTCCATATAAAATATTCGGCACCCGTGCCTGCGGTGGCTCCGCCCGGACCCCGCACGTTCTAGCAATAATTAGCCTAAAATACTTTAAAAAAATACTGACTGCCATTTGATCGCTTATATCTCTAATACTTCATTATTTCTACAAATAAATTGTAATGTCGTGTAGGTACCTATTGTAGTAAAGGGTTTAATACATTCTGCCCTCTTGCCGCGTACTTTTTTTCGACGGCAGTAGTGCTTTAGTATCGATCTATCGACTATCGATTCTTGCTCATCACTCGCGTCCCACTCTATATCGATTAGGTTGTGTATATTCGAAAAGTTTTGTATGTGTAGTCACGAATCGGCATTCTGTAAATTAAAAATGGCACTTAAGAAAAATTGTCCTAAATTTATATTTCCATCCACATTCGAACAATAAACTCGATGAGATATCTACATGTAATTAGATATACAAATGTCTTAATCGATATTCTCACCATTATAGTTGTGTGAGATGAGTGACATTAGTTATTTTTTTGAGGACCTACCTTGGATAAATTATGATGATAATGTTGTAGCCGCATAGTGCGCGTGTAATCGTACTAGGTAATGTCCACATTGTTCGCCCCGTGGTAATACGGAGCATAGTCTTAGATCACCTAATGTATATTCCATCCTTATAGTAAAGTAATCGTTCGTAAGTACACTTAATGAGTACACAAAATAGATTAACACGCCTGGTTATCTAACGTTCATTACTGGACCGCCACTTGCCCATTCCTCGAGGAACATTTTGTGACGTCATAATGTTGGTAGCGCGACACATCGCACTCAAATGCAACATCGATTTTTCATTCAACATTGGCGCGGCATATTTCACAGTGTGACGTCACAGGATAATTCTGTAAATATTATGTATATTTACATTTAAATTGTAAGTGATTAAATATAAAATATTATTCGAAAAATATTAAACCAGCTGATTCAAAGTATGCACTCGAGAATTTTATGCCAATTCTTCGTAGGTAGGGCCGCGATGCTAGTCCGAGGGTGAGCGGACGGGGCCGTTCATCGGTTAGTATCTGTGAGGTCATCGCGCTCAAATCCTCTCACGATCGCGAAGCGGCCCAAATAATTTGTAAGCATTGACTGACATCATATTTGTCACACATACATAATAATTATCACGATTTACATTTTATCGAATGCTTATTAGACTGTCGTACTTAAACATTCCATTTTTTCTATACATTTATCGTTCTAGCAGACGTTCAGTAGAATTTCAAATACAGAATGCGACTTAAATGGCGTTTCTTTTGCATTTTACGGTTCTTAACTTGAATGTTATAGTATTTACCAGAATAAAAAATCTGGCCCTAACTAGGACAGCTCAATGTGTAGTCGAAGTTAATAAAATGAAATATATACGTATTTTCAAATATAGTAGGATGTGTCTTTGAAACTCTCGATGTGCTTTTGTCCAGTAGTTGGGTAGAGCATGGGCAAAGAACACCAAGTGAAGAAAGCAAGCTTGAGGCCTCGGAAGATACGTCAGGTCTGGTAAGGTGTTTCGGAATGTGCACTAGGGCTCCTAGGTTTAGGCTAATAGTGACCTTAAAAGCAGCCTCTCGTAGGTCCTAATTTAATTTATAGAAATTAAGCTGACCAAGTGCTGTGCTTTTGTTTTAAACAAATAGTTTTTAGGTAAATAAATAATTTGTTGTTTATTTCCATTAGAGTATTGTGTGTATTATTCGCAGTCAATTCAATAAATCACATGCTTTTAATATGGGAATGTAATAATTAATTTAATGAATTTGTGACATGCATTGATTTTATTTTAGCGTAGATGCGAGATTTAAGTTACTAAATTAATTTGCCAGAATATACTTAGTGTAAAATAAATGAATGAAAAAATATGAAATAATGTATTATTATTATTTTGTTTTGTGATAAATGAGCAGCTACTTTGTAGCATAGATGGTTACATCTGCATCGTACACATAAAGCATAATAAAGAGATTTTAATAATTAAATACAAAAATAGTTCACTTCTAGTGGAGATATTTTTGCCAAGTAGCATGTTCGAGTCAACCATCGCTGTCA